>OX388207.1:13806422-15056422 GCA_947578815.1 Epinotia ramella
CTACGCTACTGAACAACACGAGTCCGCAGTAAGCTCGGCCGAATTTCACCTCATACAAACGGAGTTTCGTTCTCATTTTAAAACTACGTGTTGGATTATGACGAAACTTTGCATATACAATGACATGAGGTATATCTATGTCTGTAATTAGTTTATATGGTTCCAGTTTATAAAACAAACGAAATACAGCAAAACATGTTTTGTATGAAAAACTTAAATTCGCTGTATTTTTTTTACTTTGGTATCTGAAGCTACATAAACTTATTACAGACCTGGATATACCTCATGACATTGTACATGCAATGTTTCGTTACAATCCAAGACGTAGTTTTAAAATGAGGGCGTAACTACGTTTGTATGGAGAATCGAGGTTACTGCGGACTCTTAAACCCAGAATAATTTCTGAACCCGCTCAACTGACATTGGACATAGGATGTTTGTCTACTAAAATCGCTCGGAGAATCGTGCTGGACATTCAACCTATCTTTGAGTATCTCAGAATGGAAATTCGTATAATATCACCTGCGGGGCTAGTGAAACAGAAACTGCGACGAGAAACTCTGCTCCTCTTTTTAATTTGCACAGTGTAAATGATACGGAAGTTGTCGAATATCGTACGATGCGACTTGGCTAGTTGCCAAGTCGGTTGGCAGCTAGCCCATGAAAAATACGTTTTGAAAAACATTAATGTATAATAGCTTTTTTTTTGTTTATTTCATTTTGAAACGTAGACGTAGATGCTTTTTTGAAGAATCCAACAAACTTCCCACCCCTAAGTAATTATGTAGATTTAAATGACGCGTTTTCTGTTTATGTATGATTTTTCTTGAATATTATATTGTAAATGAATGAAAATAAAGATCATTTATCAATATTTATTGTGATTTTTTTAGTAGAAGCTAGTTCAGTTATCATTTTTTTGATTTCTGAAATTTTGTTGGATTTTGTAGCTCTAGTATGTTACATAGAAAAAACCGGCCAACGACAAAGTCAGACTCGCGCACGTGGGGTTCCGTACCATTATCTAGAAAAACGGCAATAAAATCTCTATTGCTGTATGGGAGCCCCCTTGAATATTTATTTTCATGTTTTTTTTTATGCTATTTTATTCTGTTTTTTAGTATTTGCTGTTATAGCAGTTCAACTGTCTAACTATCACGGTTCATGAAATACAGCCTGGTGACAGATGGACAGACAGACATACAGACAGACGGAGGGACATCGGAGTCTCAGTAATAGGGTCCCGTTTTATCTTTTGGGTACGGAACCCTAAAACAGCTATTGTAAATTTTTCAAAAATTGTTTGTTTTTCCATACAAGTTGAGCACGTCATGCTAGTCCTCAGGGGGTCTCCATACCACCTTGATACCTTGGACATTATGGAAGAGTGATGTGAGTAGTTTACCGGTTGCAGGTCCGCGTGCAGCGGCGCGGGTGGCGCGGCGCGGCGGCTCGGCGCGCCCGGGTTGTGCACGCGGCTGCGGGGAAACAAACATTTATAAACAAACTGACAACGAAAGGTACAGTAGTACCACAAATATAAGTTACATCGGTAATCTTCGTCCACGCCGACGAGTGCTGACAAGTACCGAATGAAATCGAACGTATGACCATTTCAATAAAGACCTTGTTGCACTATACGTAAGGTACAATATGCGATGACAGGTGAACTCGTGCTTTCCCGCTCATGGTGTACAGACAAAATGGCGGGCGCCGGAACTGCCGGCGTCGCGCGCAAAATTTTGGCCAATGGGCGTTGAAGATTTTACCCGCGCAAACGCGCTGCCTTGTGATTGGTTAAAATGTTTTCAAAAAATGCTTTCTACGCAGGTCCATCGTTGTAACTTATATTTGTACTACAGTACCCAACTGTCCGGCTCCGATTTGATTTATTTTTATATATGTTATACAGTAGGTAGTCTAAAATAACACATTTATTTTTTTTAGCAGCCCAAACTCAACCTTTTGGGAGAAATTGTCCTTCAAAGTACTGAAAGTGACCAAACCCTTTAACTTCTGTAGAGATTTTTTCAAGCAAATTAATAATGAATTACTAGGTCACATTATATGTTGGAGAACATGAAACAATAATGGACACGGGTTTTGTTATTTCATCTCAAACTCATATTTCATATAAAACAAGCCAAGTCAAAGTTTCATAGTTTGCTTGAACAAATTTTTCTACAGAAGTTAGAGGGTTTTGATCACTTTTCATTACTTTGAAGGACAATTTCTCCCGACAGGTTGAGTTTGGGCAGCTAAAAAAAAATACGTGTCTGTTATTTTAGACTTCTCTATAACCGTACCTACATGAATAATACGAGAAACTTACTTATTTTTCCTTGAAATGAATTGTTAAGATAATGCTCTTGATACAACAAGATTGAAATAAGTGTTTACTAAATAAAGGGATCATATTCATCAGTACTTTAGATTACTACAGACGTGATGATTAAATCAATCAAAAGATAAGAAAAGATTTTAACGATTTCTGAATTTGAGCCTTATGTCGGTGTAGTTAAGTTGATTTCGTTTATTTTATTTACTAGCGCCAATAAATAATGGGCAATGACGTAACGGAAGTATGGAACAGCAACAGATTGTCAGGTCATCATAAGGAATTGTTTCCAATCAATCAACAAACAACAAAGTTCGTGATTGGTTATGGTGAGTTTATATCAAACGAACCAGCGGACATTCTGGCACTTCACAATTTTTGTTATAGAACCATAGTATTTCATTGTCATCCTACTTACATAATTGTACAAAATTTCAACTTGATTGGACTTCAGAAAGTTGGTCAAATTTGACCGACATGATTTGACCCTCCCACACTGACTAATGGCCGGTTCCAATAATCAATCCACCTATAGTTTTCCTTACCGGCAGTTACATTTTGACAGATTACCCATAGAAAATGTGTCAAAATGTAACTATTGGTAAGGAAAACTATCGGTGGATTGATTATTGGAACCGGCCATAAGGGTGGGATGCACCAAACCGTTTGTAATCATAAGTGGTGTCCGTTAAAATCTGATTGTATGGAGAGTTTGACAAATTTCTAGGGAATGACAGCTGCCTGTGCCATATTTAAACGGACTGTAATCGTAAAGCCAGCTGTACTCATGGGCCAACGTTGGCGCGTGAACAGGATGCACCTATGCGTTAGAAGGAGAACGCTATAATTCGATCTCATTAGTTTGCATAGCTGCATCCTGCTCACGCGCCAACGTTGGCTCAATGTGTACAGCGGCCATAAGTTGGTGCAACCCGCCAAGTTAATATAAATAACGCTTGTAAAAAAGAATGACGGTAGGTATATGACTCATGTCATGACATGACTCACCGCTGGCTTGTTTGTACTTGCAACGGAACGAAAGGATTCGCTTTTTCAGTGTTATTAGGAGCACTGTGCGTTGCAGATTGAGCTTGATTCGGTGCAGGGTTCTGAAACAAAATAGTACATTGTTTAACGAGGGGCGGAAGTGGAATATTGCGAACAAGAGTCTATCAGAAGCCCGACGCCGAAGGCGGAGGGCTTTTGATGACTCGAGTTTGCAATATTTTTACGCCCGTGTTATACACAATGTTTTTCATCACATTTGCGAGGAAACAAATACATTTTAGATGAAATGAATACAAATCGTAACAAAAACTGCAACATGTCAGTCGGCCATTTTGTTGAATTTGACGTGAGGCGCGTATGGCAAAGACCCTTCTCTATACAGCCACGATTTGAAAACACTTAATAACATTTTACATAGACACTAAATAACTACATATTATCTGTAAATAATTCAGTTAAACATGTTTCAGTAGTTTTTTGAGTTTAAGTTTATTTATAAATAGGTTTTAAGACATCTTATTTGATATAAAACCTCTTTGCTTTGTAACTGCCGCATGAGTGACAGATACAATTTAAGAAAAAAACCATTACGCCCGTGGGCGTAACACAGACTATTACAGCTCTGTATGTCTGCGCATTATGAAGCCCTTTTCGAGCAAGTGTGATGAAAAAGAGTTTAGTTAGCTTTTAATGACGACTGTCCACGACGGGTTTATCCAACCAACAGCCTACCACTACAACCTTCCGTCTCCATCATCATACCAGTTGTTATGATAGTACAAAACTTGATTGTACTTCGGGAGGTTGACCAAATTAGTCTTGCAATCATTATTTTACATTGCCATGCCATCCAAATCTAAGCAAACATACGAGGGCAGTCCCAGAAGTACCCGACCTGACACGCTTAAAGAGGTTTTTATTTTGAGTAAATACTCTTTTTGAAAAGAATGCACTTTAAAAAGTTTAAATTTGAAATTGGAACACGCAGCGTCGTTTGTCTTTTGTTTAGTAGCCATCAATAGTGGACGCTGTGAACAAATTTTCAGACATGGAGAAAATTGGCCATCGTTATGTGATACAATACTTTCATTTGAAAGGTTTTAGTCCAACTATTAATAAAGCGGAGCTAGATTCTACTTTGGGGGAGTCTGCTCCATCGTTTACAATAGTAAAATATTGGGTGGCAGAGTTTAAACGCGGTCGCTCTAGTTGCGAAGATGAACATCGATGTGGTCGACCAAATGAAGTGACTACGCCAGAAACAGTAAAAAAAATCTACAAAATACCAAGACCGACCGACCATCACCGACCGACCGTTAGATGACCGTAGATTGAAAGTACGCGAGCTAGCAGACATGGCAGGGATTTCGAAAAGTGCTGTACATCGCATATTGACTGAAAATTTGGATATGAAAAAGATGTGCGCAAGGTGGGTGCCGCGATTGCTCACAGACGAACAAAAACGACGTCGCGAAGATATTTCGACCGAGTGTTTGGCAATATTTCACAACAATAAAGCGGAGTTTTTGCGGCGTTTTATCACTATGGATGAAACGTGGGTGCATTATTACACACCAGAGACGAAAGAACAGTCTAAGCAATGGACTCGAAGAGGAGAACCGGCCCCAAAGAAGGCAAAAACCGTTCCATCAGCAGGAAAGGTCATGGCCTCCGTTTTTTGGGATTGCCGTGGGATAATCTTCATAGATTATCTTCAGAAAGGAAAGACTATCAATGGCGAGTATTATGCTAACCTTTTGCATCAATTGAGTGAAAAAATCTGTGAAAAACGACCGCATCTGGCGAAAAAAAAAATTTTGTTTCACCATGACAATGCACCAGTACACACGTGTGCCAAGGCCATGGCTAAAATCCGCGAGTTAAAGTTCGAATTACTTCCGCATGCACCCTATTCGCCCGATTTGGCCCCTTCCGATTATTTTTTATTTCCAAATTTAAAAAAATGGCTTGGTGGTAAAAGATTTGCCAGCAATGATGAAGTGGAGGCTGCGGTTGATGGGTATTTTGACGAGCTCGACAAATCTCACTACAAACAAGGCGTTGAAGCTTTCGAACATCGCTGGGCCAAGTGCATAGAACTAAAAGGAGATTATGTAGAAAAATAAAATAAAAGTTTTAGATTGTCTTTTGTTTTTTTTTGTCAGGTCGGATATTTTTGGGACTACCCTCGTAGACTGCAAGTAACAGCTTTTAACTAGTAAAGGCATCACTAATTTCAATTAGTCATCACGCAAGCGAGATATATGACTGAGAGTGTAAATGCCATAATTTTGACATGTACATTTTGTCAATTCGTGTAATTTCTGTACTTTTCAGAGCTTACGCACGTAATGTAACGAAAATATGTAATTTACAGTCAAGTTTTCCAATATCTATACAGATCACCTTTCAAAATTGATTTTTATGTTACTGTTACTGACATAAGACGCAAGTGTAGATATTTTTGAAAGTTTGTCTGTTTTGATATCAGAGAACTCGACTGTACAGTTTTTCACCTTATTACATTGTAAGGGTTCAGAAGTGGATACATCTACTTGCAGCCGACTGTACGTGTATCTCCACACAATCATGGCTTACGCGCCTCAATGCGGTAGAACTGTGATATTTCTCTGATTACGCTGGTATGCTTGCATATTGCTTGTTTTGTAAGCAGTGTCATTTTTGAGCACCGGATGCGGCAATGACCCTCCATCTTATATAACCAAACACTCTACAACTTAAAAAAGTTGAAAAACCCCCGACATTTTAATTTCAAAGTTCAATATCTCAAAAACGGCTGAACAGATTTTCATGAAACATTTCAAGAACACTCAGGATAAAATTATCCATGACACAAAAAAACCGCATTCAAATCGGTCCATCCGTTTGGGAGCTACGATACCACAGACAGATACACAGACACGTTAAACTTATAACACCCCTCTCTTTGCGTCGGGGGTTAAAAAGGTATCGTGTGTCACTGACCTTGTTCCAACTAGGCGCTAACGCTACTCCGGCAACGCTGGGCAGGTGTTGCGGGAACTGCTGGTGCGGATGCTGCGGTTGTTGGGAGTGCTGCTGTTTAGGGTGCTGCTGTTGCTGTTTAGGATGCTGCTGTTGCTGTTTTGGATTCTGCTGTTGCTGTTTAGGATTCTGCTGTTGCTGTTTAGGATGCTGCTGTGGTTGTGGAGGATGCTGCTGTTGCTGTGGAGGATGCTGCGACGGTTGCGGCTGCTGCTGGCGCAGCGCGTTGTGGTTGCGCTGGAAGTGCGCGTTGTTGAAGGCGGGGTAGGGCATCTGGTTGGGGCCGGGACCTTGGAACGGCTGCCCGAACGTCGGGTAAGGAGGCACTGGTGGTTGGTTCTGTACAAAATAAAGTTCTGTAAGGATTCTGTTATTCAGTTTTTGACGTAAAAGCTTCACTATCCTAATGCAACCTGGCCCCGTATCATGGTCAGCCTTATCACGCGACAAGTGACAAAATAGGGCGTCAGTCTCGTTCTATCGAACAGTGTCAGCCAGTGACGGACGCTCTATCTTGTCACTTATCGCGTGATAAAGCCGACCATGATACGGGGCCTGATCTCTGTATCTATCAAGATATAATTTGGTTTGTGTAAGAATTTACTCCCGGCGCAACTGAGGGGTGTTATAAGTTTTACATGTATATTTGTCTGTCTGTTGCATCGTATCCTAAGCGGACAAACCGATATGAGTGCGATTTTTAAAATCTTGTTTGTAGAGATGGTTCTTAGTTTTATGGTGTTGGGGATGTTATATAACAATTATAAAAAAAAAACAAAAGTCATAAACTTACTTCTAAATTTCATATCTTAAGTAAATGCGCTAACATTAGGACTCTCCACATTTGCGATTCGATATAACGCGACTTAACATATATTTAAATGAAAGTTTGAAAAGTAAAATCTTAATAGGTATATATACTTATGATATGCACTTTCGCTAATGACGTGTATTACTATCTCTTTTCTATTTTATACATTGCCATGCAAACCCAGTTTCACATATAGATTTTTGCAATAACTCGTTGCATTTCTAATAATGACAGTGAAAGTATAATGAATTTTCCAGCACACTTTATCTACCTGAAAACGTCAGTCATTTGAAAATACGTCTGACAAAACGCCCGAGCAGTTTAACGAAGCGTAACATCTGCAAAATTTCATTCCACATGTAGTTTTCATTCAAAAAATATACATTTTAATTCCTGAAATGTGTTTGCTACTTCTTATTTTTTGTTAGTCGCTATAATGGAAATAATTACACTAAGATATTTTCGACTAAATATATAATTATACTTTTGTATATAAAGGGAATATCTATGACCTTTCTGAAAATAATAAACATTGGCTAGGGAACAAAACAATAGGCAGAACTAGTATGGTTATTGGGTTTCATGCCAAGCACAAAAAACTACACAATTTTTGCCCCTACACATTTGTGTTCTTGTTGATATAGACTATCTGTCTCTTCCTAATTAGACCACTTAAGGTGGTTTTCCACCGGATGAGTGCGGATTGAATTGATTTTTTATTTGCACGCTAAATTGAACCGTACTGCTGTACTGTTAGAGTGCAAATCACACTGAAGATTATTTTCAAGCGCTTGACATCGCGGGAAAATTTCTTCAGGGTAATGTGCATTCTAATAGTACTGCAATACGTTTCAATTTAGCGTGCAAATAAAAAAACAATTCAATCCGCGCTCATCCGGTGGAAAACCACCTTTAGAAAGAGACGGATAGTCTATCTCGCCGGCACATGACGGCACCGCTATCTTAGGAAACCGGAGCTTAAGAGTCCGCAGTAAGCTCGGCCGAATTTCACCTTCCCATACAAACGGAGTTTCGTTCTCATTTTAAAACTACGTGTTGGATTGTGACGAAACTTTGCATATACAATGACGTGAGGTATATCTATGTCTGTAATTAGTTTATAAGGTTCCAGTTTATAAAACAAACGAAATACAGCAAAAACAAGTTTCGTATGAAAAACTTAAATTCGCTGTATTTTTTTACTATGGTATCTGAAGCTACATAAACTTATTACAGACCTAGATATACCTCATGTCATTGTACATGCAAAGTTGCGTTACAATCCAACACGTAGTTTTATAATCTACTTTAAAAACAAAGTTTTAACCGACTTCAATTTAGTACTCCGCAACGCCACGAGAACATTTCCACATTTATTTTCCAATTTACCACATGAACTGATTTCCGAGCGCAAATGCGTTGATTATTAGAGAAAAAAACCCAATCGCTGTATGTGGCCCGATAATATTTGAGGACTTCCGTCGATTCCACAAGCTGATCACCTTTGGTACTTCATTAGCTGCTATTTCAACGGAATCTTATCAGAATCTGTGACGTGCTTTTGTACTTTAAGTACATAATTGAGGAATTCCATAAGTCATCTGTGGTCTTCATCATCAGTTCCACTCCACCAAATTTATGATTTCCGGATGTAAATACACGAGATAATAGAAAATACCAAAATCACTACACGCGTGCCTAATATAATTGAGGAGTTCTCTCAATTCCTCATGGATCCCATCATCCAACTAAATTTAAAAAAAAATGGGACCCACCTGGATGCATATACTTACAAACAAAAAAAATATTTCGAATCGGCTCATCAATGACGGAGTTCTGAGGTAACAAAGATTGAAAAAAAAAAAAAAAAAAAAAAAAAAAAAAAAAGAAAAAAAAAAAAAAAACAACCGAATTGAGAACCTCCTCCTTTTTTTTAATGTCGGTGAAACATGAGAGTGTAACTACGTTTGTATGGAGAATCGAGCTTACTGCGGACTAAGGTTTGGACTATGGATGTTACCTTGTAATTCCTATTGCTCCACTCATGGTATAGTTGTGGCGGCGGCACTCTATTGTACGCGCCGTTCTCTTTGCGCCAATTCTGCTGTTGCTGCGGCTGCTGCTGGCTTCTACATACAATAAAATTGTTCAGACAACTGATAGTTTCGTTCTGATACTTGCTGCTATTCAATAATCGTAGGCGCTTCAGGTTTTAATTTTTTCAAAGCCCCCGGCATTCACCTTTTAAACAAACCTCTGTATAGACGCTCGTCGTCAATAAATTGTAAAAACTTACCAAAATTGGGATTTCATTAAATAAATTAAGGCTCCGTTATGTACATCGATACAAAGATGAAAATAATAATAATTAATTGTCGTTTATTCTTTACAAAACTAAAATACAATTAAAAGTTAAAATATTTTTTAAAGTTACAAACATTTTTACAGAAAAGACGTAGTTGACACCTTACTTGTAAGGCAGCATGCCGTGCACACTACCTAGTCACAAATGTTTTGCCGCATAGTAAATCAGGTTTAAGATCATTTATTCTCAAAAGAAGTTATTTACATCTTCACTTATATGAGAATTACATTTGTAGTTACATGAGTATAACTATCTATCACTAATTTAACTTAGTCTAGGCTGCTAATGCACACCTAATATCGCAGATATGCAAAATGTATACGTAGGAACATAAAATTTAACAAAAAGATGTTTACATCATATCGCGTGCGCCCACGGGAGGGTAGATCTCGATTACGCGCCGTGTCGCGACGCGTCGGCGAGCATTAGCAGCAGATTATGATAACTTAAATATTACATGGCATTTGTAAGTGCAAAGGCTTAACATATTAGATAAAACAGGTTGACGAACATGTACATGTGGGCAGAATTTAAATAATCACTGCGTCGGTTTGAACTAATGTTGTCTTAAGTTGTACTACTATATCACTATCTTGGCACTATCGCTAAGTAGATATTATATAGGTAACGGATCTCCGGCCACGTCTGCAGGTCTGTCTGTATGTATGTTTGTAATAATCTAAATAACTACGTAGCGGATTTTAATGGTTTTTTAAGAGCACAGAGAGGTTTGTCACTATTACTACACGATTTTTTTTTTATTATGATACTAGAATTACGTACTATAATGAAATATTGTTTACCTAACAAATTTGGCTGTACCTACAGTCAAATAATTTATGTAATCATTACTATTTATTTTGTTCGTAACGCATATTATTTATTTCTAGTCAGCTGTGCGAAGTTAAGGCGGATCGCAAGTCCTACTAATATTATAAATGCGAAATTTGGATGTTTTTTTTTACGAAGATAATTGATATATTAAAATACAGGATAGCTTTTATCCCGGGTCCACGCACACGACGTCGCAGGCGCAAGCTAGTATTGTATAAAACGAGATGGCCTATAATTCATTAATTACGTGAGATTTCAGTTTTTTCTTAAATACATTTAATGACACCGCGTTTCGAATTTCTTTAGGTAGGCAATTGTAAAGTTTAACTCCCTCGTAAGTAATATTCCTTTTTCCAAACTGGTTGGTGCGCACCTTCGGTAAAGATAGATCGCTTGCACGGCGGGTGTTCCGTAGACCCTTTTCAATATTTGTTGCGAACGATAATTGAGAGTGAACGCGTTTACTTCTTATTTTATTAATTAATATGCAGGTATTATAAATATAATTTTGTTTTATTGTCATTATTTTAGTATCGCTGTATATTTTTTTCGTTGGTGTCAAATAATCATAGTTGAATAAAGTTTTGATTATTTTATTTTGAGACCTTTGTACTTAGTTTATCTATGTGTGATTTGGCTGCGCTTCCCCAGACCTCTACAAGATAGTCTAGACGGGATTTAACCATAGAGTTGTATACAATGTAACGTATAGGCCGAGGGATACAGCCAACCATTCGTCGCAAGGCTCCATTAAGGGAAGACATTTTAGATTTAATTTTTTGTATATGTGGTTGCCAAGTTAAGTTACTGTCAAGTATTAGTCCCAAGTATTTTCCTTGTTTAGATTCATGTATTGTCTGTCCATCAATAGTCAAAGGTCTATGATTGTCTGATTTTTTGTTCTTGGCCGAAAATTTGATGTAGCTTGTTTTAGCGGCGTTAATAGTGAGAAGGTTCATTTGGAACCACGTGTTTAATATATGTAGGTCTGATTGCGCCTGCTGTATTGTGTCAGAAAATGAATTACCGTAGTAAAACAAGCAGGTGTCATCGGCATATAGGGTTATATCTCCAGTTAGGCCCGCATTCGTTATATCATTAATGTAAATAGTGAACAATAAGGGGCCCAAAATGGATCCCTGTGGTACCCCGAAACCAATATCCCGTGGCCCACTGCTTATATCGCCTATTTTTACTATCTGCTGCCGATTTTTTAAGTAAGATCCAAAAATTTTAAGAGCTGCGCCTCGAACTCCTATGCTCTCAAGCTTTTTCAACAAGATGGAATGGCTGACTGTATCGAACGCCTTTTTTAGGTCTATAAATACACCTAGCACTACTTTTTTATCATCAATATTGCTCTTTATTCTAGTCAGTAAATCTATAGTAGCTGTTAGTGTGTTTGATCTTTCTCGAAAACCATATTGCTTGTCAGTTATGTAATTTATAGACGTTAAGTAGTTATTTAGGCGTGTAAATAGTAGTTTCTCTAAAATTTTGGATAGTACGGGTAGAACCGATATTGGGCGATAGTTTTCTATGTCAGACTTTATACCACATTTGAAGATAGGTGTAACCTTTGCAACTTTTAACGTGTCTGGGAATGACCCCTTTTCGAAACAATCATTAAAACAGTTCTTTAAGTCATCTAAGATTAGGGTTTTAATACATTTTATACTTTTTGTATTTAATCCATCTAGACCTGTACTGACATTTGGATCTAAGTTGTCTATGATTTTGTTAATTTCATCACAAGTACATGGTTGTATTTTGGTGAGTTGATTATTGTAGAGGTTGTTTATTATATCGTTCGGGGCTATTTTGCTAGAAGTTCGATTTAGTATTTGGTTGGCCAGTTCGCTTCCTATTGTTGAAAAATATTTATTAAAATGCTCACATATTTGTTTTTTATCAATAATAACTTTACTGTCTATAATTAATTTGGAGGGTCCTGTATCACATGATTTAATTTTATTATTTGCTAAGGTGTTAATTAGGTTCCACATGGTCTTTGGTTTACTTTTGACACATTTCTGAAAAGCACCATAGTAGTATTTATTTTTGGCCGAGGTTATAGATGCTGTTATCTTGTTCCGCTCCTTTTTAAATGCATTTTTTAAGGTCTCATTCTCAGGGTCGTTTTTAAGGGTTTTCCATAATATGTTTCTTTTTGTAATTCCAGCCATGATTTCTTTATTTATCCAGTCATCTTGCGGGAGATTTTGTATTTTTTTCTTTATAATTTTACTTCTGTTAACGTTTGATATAATGTAGTTTTCCATTTTGATATAATACCAAGAATGTTTTTATTTAAATTAATGCTATATATGGTTTGATAGCTCATTAAATACTGATAAATTAGAACGATTATTGATTTAAATGCTTAAAGCCATATTACACAAATGCTAGTTTCTTCAGAGATTTTTCACTTTTTTAGCCAATCAAAAACACAGACGTACGTACCTTTCAACCTTACGTGAGATATTAGTCAGAACCCTCCCTGAACCCTCCCTGACTCGTACCTCCATTTTGAAGCATAAGATAAGTAAGTCTGGCTAAAACTAATTTTCATATTCACATTTTACGAGTGTGTACTTGTTGCCCACAAGATCAAATTTACGCGTTTTTCTGAAAACGTAAAAAGTACGTAAAGTTCTTTATGGGAGCAGTTGGAATCAAAAGCTAGCAGAAAATCAAATGCTACTCGTAGGTGCTAAGCATGGTCTAAAATCGAGGTTTCAGAATAAATAAATAAAACCTTGTTCGTCACCTGGACCACTGTTTTTTTATTAATGTTGCTGTAAGTGGTATTTTTGTCAGTTGTGGCGTGTTTTGGGTTCAGGATTGTCTCAAGTTACAAGGTTTTTTTGTCATATTGCGATAATTGTTCAAAATGTATTGTATCGCAATTTGATTCGTATAAAATAAGGTTTCATAATCATGGATAATACGAATACGAAAAAGTTCATTGCTGAGTTTTATCTATCAAAAACGACACACACACACAGACACTACACAGACACTGACAGAACTTAAGGACCGACTAGGTACCTTAACAATACTGTTTTGTTAAATGCAAATTATCATTTATAATAAGTATGATGGCCTTAGCAAGGCTAGCACATGACCGCGCGCGAGCTGTCTCGCGGCGAGATATACTATACGATATGATAAGAGATTAATTAGAAGCTAAGACCTACGATGAGTGATTTTGAGTCCTCTACAACACACTAATATAATACAATTATTTATTATTTATCAGTACCTAGTGCCGGTTTGCATTAATGATCTTACCCGGTAAGTAATTTCCAAAAGTCGTTAGTCTGGCTGCATGCAAGGAAATAATACAATAGTCAATTGTTCAACCACAAAATGTACTATTACAGTACATATGGTGCTACTTTCCCGCACTAGTGCGGAAAGAGCACTTTCCGTGCACATGCCGAGAATTTAAAGAGCCATAAGTACAGTAGAACGTTGTACGATACACGTGCGAATTACCTATTTTCAGCACTTGTATCGTAAATAACTATTTACTCTGTAATGCTACATTGGTACATGTTCCTAATTATACGTCCAATTGAACTCATTTTACGTATCCATTAAATAAAAAAACAAGTGCGAGTCGGACTCGTGCATGAAGGGTTCCGTACGATTATCTATAAAAACGGAAAAAAAATCACGTTTGTTGTATGGGAGCCGCCCCCTTAAATATTTATTTTATTCTGTTTTTTAGTATTTGTTGTTATAGCGGCAACAGAAATACATCATCTGTGAAAATATCAACTGTCTAACTATCACGGTTCATGACATGAGATACAGCCTGGTGACAGACAGACAGACGGACGGACAGCAGAGTCTTAGTAATAGGGTCCCGTTTTACCCTTTGGGTACGAACCCCTAAAAAAGTATTATGTTGTTACCTGTTGTTAGGGGGTTGCTGCGAATTGTGATCGTTTTTCGCCCGCCAGCTTTGGTTTTGATCCCGTGCATTCTAGAATCATATTTACACTGTTTTACCACATGTAATTAAATACCAAGTTGTCTAGAGAACGAAGTAAATTTAAAAGAAATAAAACTCTTTGACTTCATTCGACTTTATATTTAAGAAGAATAATTAAAACCACTCTCCAAAATTTACATTTTGACGAGACAGGATAATTGATATTTTTATGATATTCTTCAATTTGAATAATATCAACGGTAAGCCACCCCTTTAATTCTCTTTAAAAGCTAAAACAGTCTAATCTATTAAGGAACAGTTACTTTCTCATTTACCATATCAAGTATCAAGATAAGGACATCATACTAACTTTAAGACGTTTGACACATTTGACAATAGTTATTTGATTCACAAGGGAGCAATATAGTATATTTACGGCGAGGGGGGGTGTATTGAATCCTGAGCGTAGTGAGGGATACAAGTGTTAACGCCCGAGACAAAGATAATTTTGGTACCGAGTGACACATACTATTTTTCACACCGACTATGAAGAAATTTAAAAAAGATGCTGCTAAAATTGCAACAAGTTTTATCAAATTTTCTTAATTTTTTACACTTAATTTTAAATATTCATACATTTTCATATAACGTTGAAGGTAAAACTTGAAATATGTTAAGATGAAATGACATTCTATTAATTTATTAAGATTTGTGTTCAATTGGCACATTGCGTACATGCTACATGCCAATTAATTAATAAAAAAAGTAGCTTGAATAGAAAACTAGCATTTTCATCCCTCTTGTTGTGGAGCAAAACTTACTTTTCTGAATGAAAGGTGTGAAAAGATATTTACTGTTGATGTTGCCATATAAAAAAGGCTCTTCTTTCCCTGGCCACACTCTAGAAACAAATACAAGTAAAACTTACCTTGCTGGGTTTTTTATTAGAGTCCGATTCCCCTTGACTGATGTTGAGCAAACTTCTTAGAAGCTGTGTAGCGTTGTCCTAGAAAATAACATTTTAATGACGCCTATCGTACAATGATATATTTATGTAATACAGTATGTAAGTTCACGATTTACTCTGATACTACTGGACCAGTATCGACGCGATTTTCTTTTCGTATTTAGTTTTAATACATAATTTAAGACTTCCTTTTAATTCATACAATATTACGCCTCACGAGTACAAAGTAAGAGTACATAATCTTATTTCTTTGTTGTATCTTCGGGTTTTCTATTGTTTCAAGATATAAACTTGCTACGATGTTGTACGTGCGACCATGTGTATGTGAAAAATAATAATTTCACTGAGGCTCTAGTATATGTTTTACCGAAACAAAACGTTACGACCGCGTTCGCGTTTAGCTGTCAAATCCCATACAAATTGAAGGTAAAACGCAAACGCGATCGTAAAGTTTTGTTTCGGTAAAACTTATACTAGAGCCTCTGTTCGCAGGCAGATGGCGCAAGCGCAGCGGCTGCGTTCAGTTTTAATCTAAGGCCGTGTCGCATGTACAGCAGAGAACGTAATACTCAAAATGGTCTCGCCAAACGATTAGCGCTGCCTCGTGAGCCAGCATTATGCTGAGGCGGGACCATTTCGTAACAAATAAATAGTTTTAAGTAATTAAATAGGTAGTATTATTATGTATGTATGTATGTGATAGATATTTTTTTTGTTATGAATAATTAATTTTATTTTCACATAATAAAAGTTACCGAGTCTTGTTTACCTGCGGTAGTGAATTATTAGTTGAAGCGCTTGCTGTATTGTTTCGTGTTTCAGGCACTGGAGTCTTCTGGTCTCTCGTGGGACTGTGAAAGATGATTGTAGATTTTAATAAACACATACGCATTATTCATTCAAATGATTGTATATTGACTTACACCGAATAGTTGATCTTCAAACATTATGGCTTGTATATGCGCGTGCCAACGCCATCTATGAACGCACTTCTCGCCAATAGCCAATAATCCGCTCCGGAATTCTAACCGTCGCGCTTAAGAGGGATGTATACCTTCGGAATACCTCATACTACATAAACCTAGATTATATTATGCTGAAGCGCTCGACATCAAAATCAAAGTGATTTAGTTAGTGGAAAACGTTTTCTCCCGAAATGGAAATTTATATAAAAAGTACCTATTGTCAGTCGCGAGCTGCTAGCTATACTTCCCTCTTAAAGGTTGGACGATCCTCAAAACCATCATCAGCCTATCTTTACACACAAACAGGCCTCCTCTTTTGCGTGAAAGGGAACGGACAGTAGACCCTACGTTGGCCGCGGGCGGATTGGACTTTACACTTTTGAATTGTTTCGAAAATGTTTTCCATCACCGACAAGCTAATGGTAACATCAGATATTCCGTACATTAGTAATGCAAGTCATTCATAGGTACCATCGCCAACACAGTTAACTGACCATCCGTGGACTTTATGTGAATTGTAATAAGGTTCAATATAAATACAGGATAGTCAGTTAACTGTGTTGGCGTTTGTACGAGCTGGGTGTCGACGCTACGACCGCCGTTCGAAATCCGGATGCTTCAACCAATACCATCAATCCTATGCAGTTAGATAACAATGGCTAATGTTATCTCAGCTGGATTCATACTTATCTGATGTGATGCTTTCGTTCTGACTCCTGAGACAAAGAAGCTGTCACGTCAGGGCATCAGATAAGGTAAAATTTACCGTTATAAATGTATGAAAATCGTGGTCGTGTCACGTCACGTCATGTCATCAAGTACGAATGTGGCTGTACACTGTGATGTCTTAACATGTTCGCAACCAAGAACCCGCCTAGCGGGCACTCGTAACGTTTGTTCAGAGGCCGGATTTTATTCGCGTATACGAAAGTTGCTGTTGTTGAAGTTTACACCATTTAATCTTAACAACATGTATTGTTCCATTTTTAGTCCGGTTGCCTAAGTGTTAACATACCTATAGCTGGCGAAGGCGGAGTTGTGTCCGTCGTCTCTCCGCAGCAGGTTGGGCGTCCTGTTCATGCTCTGCGTCTCCTGCGCGCCGGCGACCGTCGCTGATTTCCTCAGCTTGCGTCCGTATGACAGGTTGTACACTGTGATGTGTTAACCTACCTATAGCTGGTGAAGGCGGAGTTGTGTCCGTCGTCTCTCCGCAGCAGGTTGGGCGTCCTGTTCATGCTCTGCGTCTCCTGCGCGCCGGCGACCGTCGCTGCTTTCTTCAGCTTGCGTCCGTATGACAGGTTGTACACTGTGATGTGTTAACCTACCTATAGCTGGCGAAGGCGGAGTTGTGTCCGTCGTCTCTCCGCAGCAGGTTGGGCGTCCTGTTCATGCTCTGCGTCTCCTGCGCGCCGGCGACCGTCGCTGCTTTCCTCAGCTTGCGTCCGTATGACAGGTTGTACACTGTGATGTGTTAACCTACCTATAGCTGGCGAAGGCGGAGTTGTGTCCGTCGTCTCTCCGCAGCAGGTTGGGCGTCCTGTTCATGCTCTGCGTCTCCTGCGCGCCGGCGACCGTCGCTGCTTTCCTCAGCTTGCGTCCGTATGACAGGTTGTACACTGTGATGTGTTAACCTACTTATAGCTGGCGAAGGCGGAGTTGTGTCCGTCGTCTCTCCGCAGCAGGATGGGCGTCCTGTTCATGCTCTGCGTCTCCTGCGCGCCGGCGACCGTCGCTGCTTTCCTCAGCTTGCGTCCGTATGACAGGTTGTACACTGTGATGTGTTAACCTACCTATAGCTGGCGAAGGCGGAGTTGTGTCCGTCGTCTCTCCGCAGCAGGTTGGGCGTCCTGTTCATGCTCTGCGTCTCCTGCGCGCCGGCGACCGTCGCTGCTTTCCTCAGCTTGCGTCCGTATGACAGGTTGTACACTGTGATGTGTTAACCTACCTATAGCTGGCGAAGGCGGAGTTGTGTCCGTCGTCTCTCCGCAGCAGGTTGGGCGTCCTGTTCATGCTCTGCGTCTCCTGCGCGCCGGCGACCGTCGCTGCTTTCCTCAGCTTGCGTCCGTATGACAGGTTGAGCATGTTGCTCGGTAACATCCTGTGGGAGATAAGGTTTTTTAAATACATAATTACTCATTGGTTACGGTGTCACTTACCTATAGAACCAATTTCTACAAACAATTCCTCCGGCGATGCCTCAATGTAAGGTTCATCAAGCATCACTTCGAACGTCGGCTACAAGTTTAACTTCTCTGCCTAGCGCACTGTGTTTGACTGTGGCGACTGGCACAGGGATGGTGCCTTTAGCACCTACGCTCTACGCCACTCTTCAGACGCCAGTTATATCTTATTACAAAACAGCAGTGGCGGGGCGCCCATACAAGCCGGTTCCCACCGGCTTAGATAAAATTATTTTTTAAGCAATCTTATAGTTTAGTTATATATTCGAAACTCTTTCATAACTTTTTTGTTCCGGGTATTTTTACGCGCCGCCAATGCAAAACAAGACCTTATAAGCACTACATAAGCTTTAAATCTTTGTTTTCAAACGGTTCCTCAGGCGACGCCTCCGGGAACGTTTCATCAAACATTACTTGGTATGTTCCGCGTTTAATTTATAAGCCAATCGCACGGTATTAGACTGGGGTGGCTGATATATGGCAATGATGGTGCTTTTGGCTCCTTCACATACTAGCTTATTAAATACCCAACCTTAAGATCATAACGTTAAAGCCTAAGCTTGCTCACCTGTAGAACCTATGTTCTTCAAACAGTTCTTCAGGCGACGCCCCCGGGAACGGTTCGTCGAACATCACTTGGTACGTCGGCTCTGCGTTCAGTTTATCAGCCAAGCGGACGGTATTAGACTGGGGCGGCTGATAAATGGCCGTGATGGTGCCCTTGGCTCCGAACGGGGCGGTGATGCTGCGCGCCACGGAGACCACTCGATCGTACATCTTGAAGTCCGCTTTTGGGTCGGGTTGGATGTTGCCTTCGTGGAGTTCTGGCTGTAACCATTGGATTAGACTTTAGGTAATATTGGAGTGAACAAAAGATAATCCAGAGTTGTGCCCAAGACAAAATTAAAGAAAAAGAGGCGTCGCAGATGGAAGGATGACATTGTTAGGGTAGCAGGTGCAACTTGGATGAGAAAAGCACATGATCGCAACTTGTGGAAGTCTCTAGGGGAGGCCTATGCTGTAAAGCAAGACCAAATGGATACAGAAGAGTAGAAAAACAGATATTGTAAAAAACATATATTTAAGTTTGGTTAAATAAAGGCTATATTACTATTATTGGAGTGGGTGAGGGTCCAGATGCCTCGTGGGAAGCCAGTCGTCTCAAGCTGGTTTAAGTTGAAATATATTCAGATATTACCGGAGTGGGTTCTATTAGTACGGTTGCTGACAGCTCATAAATATTACAGTAAATATTGCGAAATATTTATTCTAATAACTAGCCGAGCAGCACAGCCCGCAGTGCTAAACGCGCTCATTATTGAGAACCACGTATCGGTTCGAAACATGTCAAACGATTTCACGTGAGAAACCCGTTTCATTATAATTAATTTATTGTACATACAAAAAAAATAATTATCTTAGTAATTCTTCCAAAGCATTGCTGAGAACACTCTCACTTGCTAGGAACCCGCCTAGCGGGCTCGCTATTCGTAGGCGTTTTTTGCTACATTGCGAGTAAACCACAGCATCGGCTACGTACGCAGCGCTATGAAATTATTGGCAGTGAACGTGTTAAGGCAGTCATCATATCATATAACACGAAGGGTGAAAAAATACCCCGTCAACATTCGAATGTGGACTCTCTCACCTTATACAGAAGGTTCCATTTGACATGGAGCGTGACCTTCTTCTCCGGCGACTTAATCTCCCGAAGCTGCTTGTCGAGCGAGACGAACAGTGCCTTCATCTCCTCGGGTTCCAGCGCGTCGGAGCCACACTCGCGTCGCGCGGCGCTCGCGTGAGGTTGCAGCTTTAGCCACGCTTGGATTTCTTGAGGTTTCTTCTCTCTGAATATTGAAATGTTTATGTTAGTTTGCATACATGCCATCTTTAGAAATTGCTGAAACAGATGCAAGAAGCATTTGAATTTATGACAGCTAACGCAAGAGACTTAACAGAATTAAAATCTGAGTAAAGCTTTATAAGAGACCTGAGGGAAACGGGGAGTATGAACTCAGCATTGGGTAGCTCAAGGTAGAGAAAGAAAAGTCGTGATTGTGTTTTGCTGTAATAATTATGTTAATAGAAAACTGTCTCGTTCTTCAAGGGCAAAACATTTAATTGGCCCCTAAAGTACCAGTTATAGGCACATAGATTTTAGGAGAATGACTCGCGTATCAAGAGACTCCATTGAGCGCTTAGTGGTTCAGGGCAAAGTAGACGGCACTAGACGGCCTGGCAAGTGACACACGCGATGCTACTGACTGATAGTCTGCTATGGCACAGATTAAAGAATACAAGTACAGATACCCAATCTCATAGAGCAAAAGCGTACCATCCTAATGTAGGCTGTATACAATTTTAGTCTCGTAGCTACACCAGTAGATGCAGTATCCGAGCTACCACGGCTATGACGCTGTCAGCCTACCTGATAGTTTTAGTAATACATTGAGATATCACCAGATGGCATTGACTTCCCGGGCAACAAATAGAGTATTTTTGATTTTTTTGATATAAAAGTAGTGTTTTCGAGACAATATTACACATCACACAAAATTATACATAACCAAACGCTTGGAGCCTGTGGTTCCATAGAACTTTCGCGACCAGTGATGGCGCCATCTAGTGACAGTACCCAATAATACGTGTAGCGAACTTACTTAACTCACACGTATGTACGAGTTACATGGATTTAGTACCTACCAATTTTATTGAAATTACTAAACTTATACAATTTACCTTTATTTTACGTACGGAAGGATGTTTGCGATATAATTAAGGTACGGTGAATTTATTAAGGTGGAAAAATCATTCTATCTTCACGATTACTGGTTCAAATGTTTCGCTCGGTACCTGTGCCGCCATCTATGAGTTCTTTTTTGTAATAATTATACGTTGTTCGAGTTGGGAGGGCATGGCTATGGGTAGTAAATTGTATGAATAGCAGTGGTATCACGAATTGAACGAGATTGCAAGTCATCGTCATTAGGCGGGCAAGAGCAGTCTTCAAACATACACCGGCCTCCCGCGCCCCGTTATCGTCATACCACTGCACCCGCGCGCCGCGCAGGCGAGGACCGGGTAAAACGGTCGACCACATCATGAGCCAAACGAAAAATAACTACAACTTAGGTTAGGTGGTTGACTGGTAGAGAATGCCTTAAGGCATTAAGTCCGCCATTAGTACTTCTTATCTGTGCAATAAAATTTAAATGAATAAACTTAGAAAAGTTGAAAAATCCCCGACATTTTCATTTCAAAGTCCAATATCTCAAAAATGGCTGAACAGATTTTCATGAAACATGGCTAAGAACACTTGGGATCACAGCAGCTTTTGAATCAAAAAAACCGCATTCAAATCGGTCCATCCGTTTGGGAGCTATGATACCACAGACAGATACACAGACACGTTAAACTTATAACACCCCTCTCTTTGCGTCGGGGGTTAAAAAAGCAATAACCCACCCAACTTGGCTAGGCCATATATCGCTCTCGAAGAAGATGTCGTTGTACATGGACTCCGCCAGCTTGTCGAACAGGTCGGGGAACTGTTGCTCGTAGCTCTTGACCAATTCGATGCAGCGCTGAGAGTACAGCCACGTGTTGGACACGGGGCAGCGGCGGGTGTACCCGGACACCTCTTGGTTCTGCAACAATGTATGGCCCATTATGCATACGTGCTTTTTTAACCGTCTTAGAGCCGAAGCCCAGTTAATGTCTACATTACAAAAAACTTAAAAAAAGGTTTTTTTTAATGCATTAATTAATATTGTTATTTTTTTGTATTGATTTTAATTTTAATCATCCAGCCGAGTGACCGCAGTGACCGCTAGCCGCCATCTTTTGTAGATAGGTACGAACTCTAACCGGGTGAATGAACTTCGCACCGCGCGCCATACAGGATTTTTCAAACTTAATTACCTTTTATTACTAAAGGCTTAACTAATTTATTTTTTTCACGAATGATTAGTACGCTTTGGACGTTTGGTTCTAAGACGGTTAAAAAAATATGCATATGTTCGTAATGCTCGTACCGACAAATGCACATTTTCAAAAAACTTACTCTTTATTTACAGTATTACACCTCATATGTCAAAATCCATCAAGCCGTTTGGACTGTAGCCCGTGAAAGAGAAATTCTTGTTTACATACAAATGATTGAAAAACACAACCCTCCTACTGAGAGTCGGCTAAAAAACGTAGTTTGATTACTTAGATAGTTTTTTACTTAAAGGTAAAATTAAGCTTTATCATTCACATATCACCTTTCTTAAAAAAAATTACAAAATAATGTATATGTTTTTGAAGCATATTTTTCGAAAATATTTAGGTATTTTTATATGTAATGCGGATAACGGGACACCATAGGTTAGAAACCACTGGATTGACCCTTTAGTTCGGAAGAATATATTTTTTAGGGTTCCGTACCCAAAGGGTAAAAACGGGACCCAAGTACTAAGACTTCGCTATCCGTCTGCCACCAGGCTGTATCTGAAGAACGGCGATAGCTAGACAGTTGAAATTTTCACAGATGATGTATTTCTGCTGCCGCTATAACAAAAAATACTAAAAACAAAATAAAATTAATGTTTAAGGGGGGCTCCCATACAACTTGGTGACAGACTGTTGTATGATACAATAAACGTGTATTTTTTTTTTTTTTTGCCGTTTTTATAGATAATGGTACGGAACCCTCCGTGCGCGAGTCCTACTCGCACTTGGCCGGTTTTTCTACTTTTGAATCAACCAAAGTGTGATTATTTTGATTAACTTACATATAAAACTCTTACCTTCTTATTGAACTTTAAGTTGAGCCCAACATTGACTTTGTTCTGCGTTTCAGTAGGTAGAGTATTCCTTTGCCCCGACACCACTAGGACTGTTCCCGTTATCCTTGAGAGGAACTGAGGTGATATGCCTGCAATCAAACATAAAATACACTGTACACGAGATATTGCGGAGAATAAGATAAGGCATAGGACAAAAAATACTGTCATAGCTGTGTAAAATTAATTAAATCCTTTGATATTTTAAATATAGAGCCTTCTGTCCATTGGCTAGATGTCATACTACAACGTTGACGTTACTGAGAAGGTGATGCTTTTTGATGGTCTACAGTCTACGTACACATGCGTACAATGGTCGATACCGAGCAATCACGTAGAGCATGTCTCCGCGTGAACACGTGGCCTTAGATACTTACCAAAGCACCGAATGTATCTACAGTGTACCAAAAATGGGGTGTGAATCAAAGGTATCGTGTTCTGATAAGAAAAAACGAATCCCAAGATTTAGCATAGGATAAGTGTTGGTCGAAGTTAACAAAGAGTACAATAGCATTGTTTTAAAGAGAAGCAATAGGAGTGTAGACTCGAAAATTATTATTACTCCAAAAGAAAGAAGGCAAAAAAATACGCCTACTGAAGAAAATCCCATTCAGATATATCAAAGAAGTACGAAGCTACAGCGCTTTAATATTGCTTGTTAGACAGAGAAAACGCAAACAGTGTGTGACGTCACGTTACGGGATGATGCCGGGGGGCCGCGTCGACGGCGGCGCCGAACACGACGGGGCGCGGCACGTTGCCGTCTTCTAGTGACGTCACAATCTTCCAGCGTCATCGTTTCATATCAAGTTGCGTTTTGCGAAAAAGGGACAGAACAACTAAAACTTTGGACACTTATAACTTCGTGATTATTTAATCGCTTGCGTTGATTTTTTCTCACTTTGCTACATTTTTAATCCTTTTCGAGAAAATATGTCTTATTGATTATTATTGATTATTTTATTTAAGGGGCTCCCATACGCCAATGACCTTCCATCTGAATCCTTTAGTTTTCGAATGTTTTTTGTAGCTTATTATATTGCTATAAGCAATATAGTATCCCATATTTACTTCAAAGTTCATTGTTTTCGAGATATTTGGCATCAAAGTTAAACAATTTTAGGCCAAAAAACTGGTTTTCTGGCCATAACTTTTGTGTTAATTGGTTTAAAATGAAAACACTGGACCAGTTTTTAGAGACGTCACAGACAAACCCAAATATGTAGATTTCGTATATGTTAGATCTTTCACGTCAACAGAGACACGAAATAAGTGTTTTTTTAGATGTTTAAAAAAATCATACAAAATTAAGTATTCATTTGTTTCAAAATCCGGTGGACCAAAATGGCGATAAAAGATTGAAGAACCGATAGCCGTTTGATTTATAATTATATCTGTAGTGCAAAAGTAGGAGATACGATTCAAAACTTGACAAAAATCGATGAAAACCTCGGGTAGCCCCTTAACCCCTATTCATGAGTAATTCGGCCAAACATGTCAGTATACGTACCGCAGGAGGCGGCGGCGTGGTTGGCGCTGCGGTACGGGCTGATGTGCGCCTGCGTCACCGGTGTGGGCTCCGTCTCTTCCGCCACCTGCACCTTGATGCGTCCGCTGCGGACCGCCTCCGAGTCCACCACCTAGACAAGGTGCCACTTTAGCTTGGCCCTTATTCAGTTACAGGTCGACACACGTAAAAAGAGCTTTTTTGGGCAAATGATCGTTTGCAGCAGCCTGAGGGGCTTTTGCTGCTGGTCTTGGCTGGCCTGTAGGTAGGCGCCACTATGGGGCTACCCGACTGCCGACTGCCGAGAGTGAAAGGGAAGTTGTGCAACGCAATCCAACTTATTGCCGTGTTCCTCCTAGTACAGGTCGACACACGTAAAAAGAGCTCTGGCGGCCATACATTTAATACTAGCGACCCGCCCCGGCTTCGGACGGGTACTATATTATACATATAAACCTTCCTCTTGAATCATTCTATCTATTAAAAAAAACCGCATCGAAATCCGTTGCATAGTTTTAAAGATCTAAGCTTACATAGGGAAACAGCGGGAAGCGACTTTGTTTTATACTATGTAGTGTACTAGGAGGAACACGGCAATAAGTTGGATTGCGTTGCGCAACTTTCCTTTCAATCTAATTTATAGATGCGCCCCTCTCGTCAGTGAGTAAATAAGGAAGGTGTAATAAGCCTATTATACTGATTGTTCGATTAGATTAATTCCTAAATGACTTGGTCGTTTTGTCGACTTATAGTAAGGCTGCGCTTCAACCGAGGTGAGGAGGAAACTGCTTATTCCAGAGACAGGCAGTTGCAAAACTAGATACATCAGCCTAATGCCGCATTTTAATTGAAATTTAGCGAGATTAGTCGGTTCTTGACCGATAAACTCTTCTCGACCTCAACGGAAGCGCAGCTTTTAGTTTAGGCTTGAAATTTAGAACTACATATCCGTGATTCCAACATAGATGTAGCATTTGATTCATTGAGAGGTGAAAAGGATGAGATATTTTTAGTTGTTCGCATGATAATTTCACCGCCTTGCATTTAAGTTTACTGTATCGACGCGTGTCTGCGTGTGCATCGCATCGGACGTTTGCTCTGATTTGTTTTACTGCTTATAGCCATATATATACAGTAGTACCACAAATATAAGTTACATCGGCAATCTTCGTCCACGCCGACGAATAAGGACCTTGTAGCACTATACGTAAGGTACAATTTGCAATGACAGGCGTTCCCGCTCATGGCGCCAGACAAAATGGCGGGCGCCGGAGCTGCCGCCGTCGCGCGCATAATTTTGGCCAATGGGCGTTGAAGATTTTACCCGCGCAAACGCGCTGCCTTATGATTGGTTAAAATGTTTTCAAAAAATGCTTTCTGCGCTGGTACATCGTTGTAATTTATATTTGCGGTACTACTCTGTGTCTTGTTCACCGGTTCGAAACAGGTTGGTTCGCAACTTGTTAGACCGTACCGTGGCCATGGTCCCGTAGTACTGGCCCGCGGTGAGCAGGAACACGCGCGAGCCAGGCGGGTAGGCCTCCTGCGGCGACGAGAACCGGCCGGCCTCCTGCACCACGTGCTCGCTCACGTCGCGCACGACCGCCTGCTGCGCGTAGCCGCACGGCACTGAGCACCATTCCGGCTCGAACACCATTTGGGTGTCGTCTTGGATTAGGTACTTGTAGCCTGTGGACATATATCACACTAGAAGATTATTTATGCTGGGGCCACACTAACGAGAAATGCCATTAATTATCGCGATAATCGTAGTGTGGCCGTACCTTTAACGGCCATTATCGCGATAATTAATGGCATTTCTCGTTAGAGTGGCCCCAGCATTACACTGGATGTAGTGGAATAGTTATGGGTAAGGACCAAACTTCTTGGCCAGTAGTTAGCCTGGTTAGTCGGTAGTTAGCCGTACAAACTGAAGAAGGGAAAAAAGTTCCGTTAGACACAGAAATTAACCTTAGAATTGTATGGTTGATTTTCGTGTAACAATGGAAAACTTTCATAGAAAATTTAATTGAGCTGGCCAAGAATTTGGTCCTTACCCTTATATCCTCTAGCCAGGCAATGACATTTCATCAACTACCTGAATCGGAAATAGAGTAGATAGTAGATAGTCCAGTAACTTTACACATACAGAGCTTACGTAAAATCCGGTAGCTCTGATTTTTTGCAGACTTGTTTATGATGTTGGTCAAATGCATAATCCAAGTTTGTGACCTCGAGAGCCGAACGCAACTTTGTCAAAAATCGTAATACCGATTTTTGACAAAGTTGCGTTCGGCCAACGTCATAAACAACCTGCTGCTGCAAAAAAAATTAACTACCGGATTTGACGCAAAGTATTCCACTCCATACTTTCAGGCGACAAGGTTACTGGATTAAGAGTATGTTTTGTTTTAAAATCGCGTGAAAGAAAGAAAACAAAAGAAACTGTTCTTAGAATGGTATAAATCCTATTTCAGAGAAGGAGCCCTTTAATAGGCCTTTGGGCGGCTCGACGATAATATTGACAATTGTTAATTGTTCACACAAATCCGTTCATTCACGAAAACGCCTTCGTGCGTGAACAATGTGGAACAAACATAGGTTAATTGCCTTTTTTGTTATGCAACAGAGGTTTATTGGCATTAATAATGTGCTAATATTATAGGTTTATGCATAGGCTAAATATAAAGAACAAATGAAAAATCTAATGACTAACTTATTTTTCATTTCACTTACCTTTCAAATTCGCAGCATGGATGATAACAGTAACATTTCCCAATTCTATGCCAAGGCGATTCTGATTACTAGAAATAAAATAAAACATTATTCAAGCGGCCACATAAGTGTCAAGCTACTTTGCAACTCAACGGAATTCTCTAAGCATAAACTCACTTAGGGCTTATTTCAATTAAAGGCCGTATTTCAATAACTTGACAAGTGTCATCCGACAATAACAACTCAACGAACGCACATTGCTGGGTTTAAAAGTATAGTGAGATTGTTCACTGAGACTAACGGTTTAGCCTAGTGGGTAGTGAGTGACCCAGCCAAAGCTTTGGATTCTGGGTTTGAATCCCGGTAAGGGTAAATATTTGTGTGATAAGCATGAAAGTGTGTGTCTGAGTCTTGGGTGTTTTCTATATATACCTAATTAATTATTTATAGAGTCTGGCAAATGAAAGCGTTACCTGGACTTTTTTAAAAGTGGCAACATTATTAATCTGTCAAAGGCACGTCAAAGTCGAGTTAGTATTTTGTGAGCTCAATTATTTTGCATTTATAATTGCCGTAATATGGGTAAAACAATAAAAAGTAATGTGCGAAAGCTGCTACATACCATGATCAGTAAGTTCAAGCAAAAACAAGAGGAGAAAGAAGTTGTTTTCCAAGAGAAACAACAATGTTTAGATGCGATGTCGAATTTTTTAGGTTAGTAATCTTAATCCTTGTTGGCTGATTATTTGATATAATAATATTGACGATAATGATGATACTGCTTCTTATGTTTACAGATAATCTTGAAAATATTCAAGGAATCTGTAAAAATAATATTCCTAGTATAATTAGTAATACCTTATGTAATTTTTTGGAATTTGCCGCGTTTTCTCAGGTCACGCTTTTGTTTGCCAGACTCTATCCATTAAATAAATCGTCATCTAGCCCATAACACAAGCCTTACTAAGCTTATTATGGCCCTAGGTCGAAATGTGTAAGATTACCCCCCCCCCCCTTATCATCATCATCCATATAAGCCGAAAGACATCCACTGCCGGAAATAGGCATCCCCCAAAGAGTGCCACAATGATCGTTTCCACCCGCATCCAGCGGCCAGTCGCGACCTTTACCAGTCCACCTGATTACCACCTAATATTGATTAATTCAATCTATTTACTGTCAGATGACAATTGTTAAGGGGCCTAGTAGTTGATAACTTTCTATGGAATTAAAGCTGTCGTTCATTAAATTGCATTTGCAACCGTCAGTGATATGAGATATCTTAACTTACTGCTCTATGATAGTGGATCGCTCAGAAATCCACTGCCTGTGCAAATTCCCATGGTTAGCCTCAGTGGTGTAGCTCGGCCCGCCGTTCACATTGTTGTTCTGATGGTCGACGTGGTGTAGACGCATTTTTTCATTCGACACCGATAATACCCTAAAATAACAGGTTGGGGTTGATATTGCATGTGAAGGATTCTTAACATAAACTTTCTTAATCGTGAATAGGAACTTCGAGCAAGAGATCCGTGGCATCACAACCGGTCGGTTTATATGAACAGCATGTTCACTAAGAGTGAGACAGACACAGCAAAGCGAGTGGGCACTGCCCCGCCCCTTTCTTTTGGCCATGTGTGTCGTAAGTTTCGACGCTGTAATTCTTTTTCTATGGAAAAAAATATTTTTTAAGATAAATCGGTCCGTTGAATGCCTACTAGCATAAGTGCATTTGAGCGAATCCTGTCATGTCATGGCTTTGCAGTTTACAGTTGACCCAAATAAATAATGCAGTCACTAAAAATCAAATCAACGCCGACTTTTGTATATCTACACAAGAAAAATAAAATACATTTAAATCGGGCAAATTCATGGCTCCCGTTTAGAAACGCTGTCAGAGATTTACAATAGCCTCGTAAATCCCCGCGTACTTATTCAATTACAAATTCAAATCCGCTTTCGAATCTAAAGGATTTAACGAAAAATCTATCTGGGACTTTCGAGGATAAAGTATAAAAGAAATCTTACTTAGCTTTAGTGAGATGGGGCCATCCCACCCAGATGACCTTCCCCAGCAGGTCCTGGGCGATCTTCTCCAAGTTCGGTTCTGCGCCCGGATCCCTGATCAGTTCCACCATCATGTTCTCGTTTCGGGACGGCTGGTCGAACACTTTCACCTTGCATTTCTTGAGGGCCGCCTGAGAGAAACAATAACTATTATTTATAAGGCGAGGCGTATTAATAGTTGGCTTCAATACGTTCAGCGGTACATCTAACTCCTGCCGGTACACTAACTCCTATGCGTGGCTAACTGACCTTGTACTTCAAGTGCCTCATGGTGGGGAAGCCGGGGTACATCATGTCCCGCTTGGCGTTCGGCAACATGCCTCGCTTCAATACGTTCAGCGGTACATCTAACTCCTGCCGGTACACTAACTCCTATGCGTGGCAGTATTGTTAAGACTGCAGTAACTGACCTTGTACTTCAAGTGCCTCATGGTGGGGCAGCCGGGGTACATCATGTCCCGCTTGGCGTTCGGCAACATGCCTCGCTTCAATATGGTCAGCGGTACATCTAACTCCTGCCGGTACACTAACTCCTATGCGTGGCAGTCTTGTTAAGACTGCAGTAACTGACCTTGTACTTCAAGTGCCTCATGGTGGGGAAGCCGGGGTACATCATGTCCCGCTTGGCGTTCGGCAACATGCCTCGCTTCAATACGTTCAGCGGGACATCTAACTCCTGCCGGTAAACTAACTCCTATGCGTGGCAGTCTTGTTAAGATTGCAGTAACTGACCTTGTACTTCAAGTGGCGTCATGGTGGGGAAGCCGGGGTACATCATGTCCCGCTTGGCGTTCGGCAACATGCCTCGCTTCAATACGTTCAGCGGTACATCTAACTCCTGCCGGTACACTAACTCCTATGCGTGGCAGTCTTGTTAAGACTGCAGTAACTGACCTTGTACTTCAAGTGCCTCCTGGTGGGGAAGCCGGGGTACATCATGTCCCGCTTGGCGTTCGGCAACATGCCTCGCTTCAATACGTTCAGCGGTACATCTAACTCCTGCCGGTACACTAACTCCTATGCGTGGCAGTCTTGTTAAGACTGCAGTAACTGACCTTGTACTTCAAGTGCCTCATGGTGGGGAAGCCGGGGTACATCATGTCCCGCTTGGCGTTCGGCAACATGCCTCGCTTCAATACGTTCAGCGGTACATCTAACTCCTGCCGGTACACTAACTCCTATGCGTGGCAGTCTTGTTAAGACTGCAGTAACTGACCTTGTACTTCAAGTGCCTCATGGTGGGGAAGCCGGGGTACATCATGTCCCGCTTGGCGTTCGGCAACATGCCTCGCTTCAATACGTTCAGCGGGACATCTAACTCCTGCCGGTACACCAGTTTCTCTATGGTGTGGCAGTCTTGGATAGGCGGGAAATACTCTGGGGCTTCTATTTTGCCTAGATTAATTGAAATATTTGTATTAAATATATTCTATAAAGAAAAAAATAGGCTGCCTGTGATATAATATAAAGGATACTTTATTGGTATATTTGTGTATGCTATCACAGAGATTAAAAACACGTTTAAATGACTCACCTAAGTTTTCCTTCGTCCAGTTATATATGAGCATTGGCCCGTGCGTATTCCTTTTCAGTTCCTCGTCTGTCAGTCTTTGGTAGCATGGCGTCATGGCTGACAATAGGTTTACCTGTAACAGAACTGAGATATTAGGCTTTTGGTCGCTAAGAACGATTATAGTTGTCACATTTATGCTGTGAACGCGATGCTTCAAGTGAGTCATTGCCTGTGCCAGAGTTTTTATTGTGTGTCACATGTCTTGTGGGTTTCATTCAACACAGTGTTCTAAAATCTGTCTTATACGCAGACATTTGCACAAGTGCATGCGAGGTTTTCAACGTAAAATAGGAGCCACGTACATTCTGGGCACTGTCCAGAGTGACCGATGGGAAAAATGGCTTTGCGTGACATAACAAGTGAATAGTTTGTTTCTTTCAAAAATTAAAATATTTATTTCGCTAATAGGCCCACCAGGGCACTTTTCAACAATATGTATAACTATTGTTGATAAACAAGTAGTAAGTGTTGTGGGAACTCAGGCCATCAGCGGATCTGGGGCGGTCCTTCTTGTTAGTTTATGTTAATATTGTTGACGAAGCCTGTTGCGGATTCCATCATTGTTAGATAACTGCCTAGGGAGATGTGTTTTTATACACACTTGACGAAGCCTGTGTTGCGGATACTTTAATGATTTTTTCCTAAATTGAAGAATAAATCAATTTTAATAAGTTCCCAAAACACTGTGGCCTAAAATTGCATACATAGAAGAATATTGTATCTACAGCAGTAATGTGCAATCTTCACAATGGCTTATAATTATAAATACAAAAAAATAAATATAAAAAACATAGTTGAAATATAGAGAATACAAAATTTACATTTCAATAATAACCAAGCACAACATTCATTCGCATATAGAATTAATAATTGACATATTTGTAAGAAACCATCAATTATATAGCTAGTTTTAAAGAAAACAACAAAATCGTAGACTATCTAGCTGTCGTCTAGGGTTTGGCCTCAGCGCCACGAAACTCTGTACATCTCGCTATGCAGTGAATAAAACCTGTTCAAAAATCGATCTTGTTCGTCATTCCACCAAGAGCTTCTTCATCATACTACTAACCTCATCAATGAACGGTATAAGCACCACTGCCTCCCAGTCGTTCTTCTTGCCGTTGAGATCCGTCTCGAAGTTGACAGGGTAGTAGTGCACTATGGGCGAGTCTTCGTCCGTCATCAGGTCGTGGAACGGCGCTGGCAACAGGTGCTTACTAGCTGCTGGCAGTACTGCTAAGAGCTGTAATAAAGAACGAACAATCATATGTAGCCGGCATCCAATATCTACACTGCAACAGGTAGTGTGGCAAAAGCATGTTGAAATCACTAGATTAAATTAAAGCTTGGACGACACTTAAAAGACTCGAGCGGGCAGGGCTAAATGCCCTAAATCATGACACTAATTACACGGCAACACTAAACGTCATACGCATACATTTTGACCAACAGTGTTGCTTCGAGATTGAATCAAGTCAATTCAACAAGCACTTGCCAGGCTTTAAGGGGATGCATTGGAAATTATCGCGTGTTTTGAAACGCCGTTCTGACTAGATTAAGAAACAATAAGGTCTGATTTTCAGATATATGATTCTTGACTATATGATTGATTATCTGATTTAATCGATACATGATTACTAAAGTTTCTTCGATAGAAAAAAAATCCAAAGATGGGTCTTTATTTTACGACACAAGCAAGTCAATACTATAGTGTTTTATCTCATCTAAAATCTCACTTAGTGAAATATAAATCTTCACTAAGTTAGGTATTTATCGAAATTTGTCCAAAAAAGCCATTCCCGAAGAGCGTTGCATCTCTTTTTCTCGTGCCCGGAAGGCATAAGCATGTCTCTGTCAAGGGGGTGTGGTCGACTCGAATCAAGGCATCCCCTTAAGCTTTAAAGACACAAAACTCGCGCCAGTCGAAGACATATATGTGGGTAAACTTACATTTGGCAGTAAGGTATAAATCACAAACGTTTAAAAGTTAATTCGATGGTCATCTCTTACTCGCATCGAACCAAACCAATGAGCGTACAGAAAGCGATCAGTGAAATCAGGCATTCAGTGGCCGAGCTCAAGGCATGTTTTTCCAAAGTAGAAATACTGTGTGGAAAGGCTCATAGCAGTCATCATAATTTAGCTGGACGATCACTGCTGGACGCGCGACTCCCCCAAGGATTTCCAAAATGACCGGTCTTGCGCTGCCCAAATGCCCATCTCCAACGCTTTATCTTGACCAGATCGCCAGTCCAGATTTGCTCATTGCGGTGAACAACGCAGATTCAAAATAGAATAACGACCAGTGACACGAAGTTTGTCATAAATGCTGGATTAATTAACATCCCACCCCTCATTAAAAACGCTTCCACTTTGAACTATGTAACTACAGTACGAATGTCGTTATACCTTCTATGGATCGAACTTGTGCTGATTGGGCTCAGTTTTCGCATCCAATCTTAATTTTAATAAAGTCTCTAAAAAAACAATATTTTTTTCTATTGTATTCTATAAGGAAATACCTGTTCAAAGGGTTTGAAAGGATCGCCCAGCTCAAAGTCGAACTTCAAATCCTTGAACCCCCTGATGTCGGATATGTAGGGCGCGTAATGATGCGGGTAGTACCAACACCAGGATGGGCAGCCTTTGTAGTAGTAGAACAAGTTCCATTGGATGGCTCGCACGTAGCCTTCTGCCTGGTCGGCTAATACTTCTCTGGGAAATTATTGTTAATATTAGAACACAGTAAATACTAATTTTTATCAATCAAGCAAAATAAAACATAAGGCCTACATTTGCCCCGCCGCAATTGTGACCACGTCTTTAGAAAATTTGATGTACACTCGACTACATAATGATGGAAAACTTTAGACCATAGACTAAAAACTAGTATTTTGTTACCATTATAATGGGAGGGAGTTAGTATAACAAGTTGTAACATGTGTTACAAAAAATATACTCACGCGGTGACGGCGGAATAATCTAATTTATTCATATAATAATCTTTCTTGTGAAGTTTAAATTCCATCTCGAACGTTGCTTCCTCTGAAAAATGTATCACAAGAATATCTAGCCAAAGTTGTCTCCAGAGCAGATCATTTTGATTAACTTTGGACCTTATTAAAGTCTATTTTTTATATTTAAATTAAATTTATTTCGGACCTGTTCAGGTACCCAATAATTTATAGTTACCATCACTTGTTTCTTCATATTCTTCGTCTTGTTCATTGTAAACGTCATCTAAGTACTGCAAACACATGAGAGAGAGAGATATCGTATGTATTCAATGTACAGTCAGCTGAGTCATCTGCAGAGAAACGTGACATACAAACATCTGTGCCGGGAGAGTCACGTTTCTCTGCGGCTGACTGCTGCTTGTTCTTTGTGATTCGAAGTTTTAAAAATATCTCTCAGTTTAGCAGCACATCTTTTTAATTTAATTGCATTGCGTATGAAAATCGCGATGTAAAAGATGAAGATTTTCATGAACTGAGCAATATAATTGCAAACTATTTACATATGCAGTTTGTTGACGAATCCATTGTGATCTTGTGATAGGTGTCTCAATAGAACTACATTGAAGCATAATTCTAGCCCTGATATGCAGGTAATCTTTTAAGACAACTTCAGTTTCACAAAAAAAAACATATCATCATTTCAAAATATAGGCCAGGCAACGAATGCTCAAAACAAGTATAGCGGGAAATGCTTGGAACACAATTTTTGACTCCGTAACTTCGTTTGAAGTAGTTAGGAGGTGAACATATCAATATCAATAGTCCCCGCCCGTAGCCCTTGAGCCGGTGGAGGGAGGGATTTGAAGGTCCCATTTTTCGGAAGCTATGCGTCCTAGCGACATAACTATTCTCGAAGATGGTTTATTTTTCTATTATATCCTTTCTCTGTATCATATCGTTTATAACTATTCTATTCAAAATGAAAGCTCATTAAATTTGCTACAAACTTTATTCAGTTAAGTTTGTCAATATTTTGAATAGTTTTCGAGATATAAGCGAAACACGGGACCTTCAAAACCCCCCGCCGCCGCTCAAGGGCTACGGACGGTATTAGGTCGATATTCCAACCCCGAACTAGGTGACCTGTGTTTCGGGGGTTAGAGTTATCTGAGGCTCTAGTAAAAGTTTTACCGAAACAAAACTTTACGATCGCGTTTGCGTTTTACCCTCAATTTGTATGGGATTTGACAGCTAAACGCGAACGCGGTCGTAACGTTTTGTTCGGTAAACCTTATACTAGAGCCTCTGTCCTTCAGTGTCAGAGTAAAAAAGGTGGAGTTTGGACATGGTGATCAGTATTGCGGATGAATTACATCTGATGTTTTTTTTTTTAAAACGAACTTGAATACTTGTTTTTAAACCGGAATTGGAATGTTATCTCAACTTACCATTTCCTCGGTCCGGCTTATAAGCGCCTGTAGCGCATCGTCGGGTTCATTTGCCTTTATATCATCCACATCCACATTGAACGTATCGTCATTGTTTGGCTTGTACTGAAAAAACGATTTTAGACTCTTACCCCCTTATTCATAAAACTTCAAATGCCTCTGCTAAATAAAATGTGCTTTGTCCCTTTCTTGCAAACACAAATGTCAAAGTGACAGATAAGGACAAACTAATTTTAGCGCCATTTTAGCTAAACGTTTTCATGAATACGACCGTATGTGACGTTAGATAGGTTTAAAATGCTTTGTGGGCGAGTTACTCTGTATAAGAAGTATTTTTATGACATTTCGTCAAGAATACGAATAATTAAGGATCTACTGGATCGATTGATTTCCAACGATCTGCTTGGTAAGGCAACATTGGCTAGGCTAGTTGAGACCTATGAGTAAAAACTTGACAATAGAATGGCTTAGTCTCATGACCTATGACAACCCATTAGGTCTAGGCCATAATCATCACTAGAAACGTTATGATATAATAGACTGATGATTATCGATTTCGTTCTTTAGTGAAGTGGGGGAGACTATTAGCCCTTTCGACGCTATAAATACCGAAAGGTGTTGCGTTTTCTTGCGCCCACGGCGCCAAGAACGACTATAGGTGTTATTATTATATCAAAGTCACCTGCATGCTTTCAAATAAGTCACATTCTTACAGAAATCGGTTAGCGTGTTCCATACTGGAAGTAGTTGGGGAATTTACAACATTTCATATTTTTGAGCCCTAAATTTTATTGGTTCTGTGTATTTGGTTTAAAAAGACAAATACGCTGATAGTTTATTTATTTCTCTAGGGTTCATATTTAATTTGATGTACATTTTTCAATATTTACTTATTCTAAAAGGGCGTAACTCTAATTCTACGCAGGAATAGCCTTTACCTTAGTCTTACCACTATCGAAAAAAAAAGTGATCTGACATTGACAATGACATCTGACTTTGCCATTGTCACTGGAGTTGGAGTAGGTCTGTGGTGTTGTTTGTTTAAATTGTACTATTTTTTTAAAAGAAACGATTTCATCGACTAATTTGGCTGTGATAAAGGATACCGATACTGCATTATATAAATACGACACCTTGCATTCACACGGATCTATGGAATTGCTTCTTTCCCTACTGCTCGACACCACTCCGCTTTATTTTTATGCGGTACATGGAAGAAATGTTTGTCCGGTTTCTTCAGAGTCATTGTTACAACTTGGCACGAAACAATACTTGGTGTACTTATGAGGAGTATACATCTCGTCGATCCATGCGGGTTTCTCCATAGTAGGCTTTAAAGCCCTATAATAAATAATCTTTTAATTTTATTTTACTTCGTTAGGTTACAGTCGTTAACATCGATAGTAAACAATTTACGTGAAATGTCAAATTCAAATTTCTGACAGCAGAGCTTTTGTTTCTGTAACATAAGGCACAGGCTATCCATAACTATGTCGTAGAATGGGTAAAATTAGACCATAATTTATAATTGTTCTTTAACTATTTTATTAAGCTATATAATTTTTTTATTAATATAGTATAGTGTTCAGGAGGCAATATGCTTTTGAATCATATATTCATTTTAAAGTGTTTATAAAATGAAATGTTGTCAATTGTGTATCGTGAATGCTTAAGGTACTGTGAGATGATGGATCGATGTAATTCTTCTGTCTGTGTCTATTATAAATGCGAAATTTTGGATGTTTGTTACTAAATCACGCAAAACCGGCTGAGCGGATTAAAACGATTTTTAGTATACAGAAATAGTACAGCCTGGATTGACATATAGAATACTTTTTATCCCAGTAAAAGTCCAACAAAAGGAAGTCAACGCGAACGAAGTCGCGGGCAAAAGCTATTCAGTTATAGAACAATTACCTCTTTCCTTTCATTAGGATTAGGGCGCCTGCCAGTCTTCCCCTCGAAGTACTTGAGATCAGCGTAGGTGTCCTGAAACTTCTCCTTATCAATCTTGGCTAGCTCTTGCAGGAACACTTCAAATCTGGCTAAGTTTAAGTCACCCGCCTCGTTTATATAACCTGTTGAAGTACATAAATAAATATAAATGCTTGTCTGGTAGTGCTTTGAGGCATTAACACTTTCGCAACCGGACTAAAAATGGAACAATACACCAGAAACCGACAAAACTCGCTAGGCATGTAGGTTTATAGCTACTGCCCGCCTAGCGGGCTATGCCGGCATCTGAGCAAACATTACGAGTGCATAGCAGGCGGGTTCTTGGTTGAGAACGTGTTAAGAACGCCATTGGCATGTACCAGTTTTAAGTTTATGTTTTGCGGACAATCTTAGAATCTTACACAAATCGAACTAGGCACAAACTAAGTAAAGCTTGCACAGTCAGCATCATATAGTTAGTAGCAGCAAAAGATGCCAAATATACCGCAACACGTCCTTATTACTATAGGAGTAAGGATGTGTTACGGTATATTTGGATACTTTGGCGGCTACTAACAAATACAAACACTTTATTAATAACGCCAAGTTACATGTCAGTTTTTTTTTTAACTATATGATACTGACTGTACCGTGGGTACTAGACGACGAAAAGACATATTTACTTACGATAAATAACTACCTACTTAAATACATACAAGACATCCATTACTCGGGAACAAATATTCGTGTTCGTCACACAAATAAATGCCCTTACCGGGATTCGAACCCAGGACCTATACCTTCGTAGCGACTACGATAAAGTGGTAGTAACAAGTTATTTGTAAGCTTTGCTTATTTTGGGACTATAGGTAGATTGTACTCATACAGTTTTATGAGGAAGTCACTTTTAAATAAGAGACGTTTAAAGGTGGTTTTCACTCGCTTTACATGTTACAAGTCATGATGCAAGGGGGACTCGGGAATCTAGCCCAATGTAAGAAAAGTAAGAATAGGTAGCGGCACGTAAGTCTAGCGGTGAACGAAACATGGAGGGAATAGCTGCGCATAGGTACTGTCGCGAACGCAATTGTTATCACTACAACTTGATTACAATAATCCTTACTAATAAAAACTTGTTTTTGTTTGTCCTTCTTTTATATCTAAGGTAGTTCGTTTAAACTAATCTCATCACTAATATGGGGAGGTAGAAATAAAAAAAAAAAATTTTTTTTTATTCAGTAACATTAATCGAAATCTGATAGGGGTAGCACACCCTCATGCATCATGTTATTCATTTTTAAATCCACAGTGCCGCCGTCCAAAAGTGACTGAGTTACATATTCGTAGTTTCGTCAATCTGACTTTTAATATGTTTCAAAGAATCAAGTAATTAATTCGTTTCTGTCTTTAAGAAAGAATGCACGTCATATACCATTTTCCGTGCCTGTCTTCTCAAACAGAATTTCTTCTAGGCATACTTACTGTTTAAAATCACAAATAAACACTAACTTAATAAAAACAGTCATTAAAAAACAAACTCAAACTTAACACAAAAAAACGACAGTAATAACTAATAACAATACAATTTAGAACGCGACTGTACCACCAGAAGTGAGCGGGGTGTCGTATCGGTGCGCGGGACAGAGTACGACTGGAGAGCCAATGAGCGCTTACGCACGCCCCCGCGCGTCCCCTTCACTCCCCCGAGATACCTTATTTTCGACTTCTGCGCATAAACGGTCAGCGCTAGACTTACGTGCCGTCACCTATACACGTAACTTTTTTTTTTTTTTTTTAAGAGACAATCTTGCACAAATCGACCCAGTCCCACAGTAAGCTCAGTAAGGCTTGTGTTATGGGTACTAGACGACGATATATATAATAGATATAAATAATTAAATACATGCATACAAACTTCCATGACTCAGAAACAAATATTCATGCTCATCACACAAATTTTTGCCCTTACCGGGATTCGAACCCAGGACCTTCAGCTTCGTAGGCAGCGTTACTACCCACTCGGCTAACCGGTCGTCAAACTAAGTGTAACTAAGTGTTTTCTATCCGTTACGCATTTTTCAAAAATAATAACGCAGAACATAAAGTGGCCGTCAATAGAACTTGCTAACTATGTAAACAAACAATGTATTGAAATTGAATTTAAAATGTCAATTTCAATACATTATTGACGGCCACTTTAGTCATCAGATTCACTCACATCTTATCAAGATACAATAAACCACTATCATATTACGATAAAATGTTCGATTAATTCAACAATGACTTACCATCTAAAGTGGGCAAGACCGTCATATAAGTCTTATACAGCAATGGCAAGGCATCATTGCTAATATGCATATTAGGCAAGTTGGGTATAAAGTCGTTTCCCACTAAAAATCCCATAAGGACCCAGTCGTCGACAATTTTCTCTATATCATACGGGAATGGTAGGTTGTCTTTGATTTCTATAAACTCCTGCTGTAGATATTCCCTTAGCAGTGACAGATGAAGGAGGTAAAAGTTAGTTTCTTCGGGGCTGGTTGCTCGTTGGGTAGTTTTCCCGAATTTCACCTACGGAAAGGAGAATGAATGGCCATTGAATAGACAGTATTCATAATAAGGAATTTCTCTCAGCCTATTCAGAGAAAAAAATAACCTTAAATAATTTTCTGTCAAAAATGTCATTTTTGATACTGGCTTTTATTTCTAATGAGTCTAATAAGCCTAATTAACTGGTTTATCTTGTGTTGTTTAGAAGTTGCTATGGTTACGTTTTGTCTCTATAATATCATATGACCGGCTTTGCATTTAGTGCTGCATTGTCTGCTGACTTGCAATGGTTTTTTAAAACGAAGGCTTAAGCCGGCTGTACACATTGGGCCAACGTTGGCGCGTGAGCAGGATGCAGCTATGTAAACGAAAGAGATCGAATTATAGCCCTCTCCCTCTAACGCATAGCTGCCTTCTGCTCACGCGCCAACGTTGGCCCAGTGTGTACAGCCGCCTTAAGCCTTAGAACAATACAATAGCATTGTTTACCAATTGTTGCCGAAACAAAACTACTATAAAAAAGTTTATCAATAAGTCTATGATAGTCTGACCGGCGATTCGCAACACAAAAATGCGGCAAATTAGGAAAAAAAAACATGCCGACACTGACTCATAACTTAATCCGTAGGTAAAATTGTTACCATATAAAGAATTTGAAAAAAAAAAGGTTGTGACATGATACGATGGCCAGACTACGTTACTGAATGTAACCAACCTCCTCACGTAGCAACGCGAAGTGCGGCTCGTGAGTGCACATGCCCAGCATGATGAGATCAGCGTCGAGCCCGTACAGGCAGTGCCGCGTGTTAGGGTCGTAGTCGGCCTGCGAGCGCGACCATCTGATGTAGTCCATGATCTTGTGCTCGCCTTCGCCCGGAGTCTGAAATGCGCAGGCCATTGTATATTCTGCCAAGTGCCAATCGGTAACAAATTCTATTTCATTTGTCACCCGCTAGATCTTTCGCCTTTTAACTGACTGCGCGTTCTAGGACTCATCCTATTCCATAAGGACTTCTAATTTGAAATACAGGCAAAATTCTCTTTTTGATAAAAAGGGGTTAAAAAGAGCAAGAAATAAAAACAATTGATCAGTCCAAATATCTATAAAAACTTAACTTAAACGATATGATACAGAGAGAAAGAATATAATGGAAAAATAAACCATCTTCGTCTGTAGCCCCCGACAGGATTCGAACCTGCGACCTTTCTATTAACGCTAGACTGCTCTACCAACTGAGCTAAGAGGACAGTGACGGAAGTTGTATACTTTTCAATTACATTCCCTCTAAGACTAGCGCCCTCTCTGTATCCTCTTGAAAGACTCATTCACAGCCTTGGCACCACTCTAATGGGCGAGCTATGCGCCCGCTCCATTCTAATCGAACCACATCAGGTAGTTTCGGATTAGCGAGAGAGATGGCGCTGGTGTACCTTTATAAATATATATATATATAATACTCGAACCTATCCACGTTATTTTTCCAATTGTCTTTGTCCATATGAAACTCACTAAATCTCACCGACATTTTTACCTAACCGCACTAAACACAACTTTAAAACATTCAAACACTATGTTTTAAGCACAATAAACCTATTCCCGTATTTTATTCACGTCGCCAGAATGTTGCGTACGCGTGCTGGCTTCCAGGATAGAACCGACCTGGGGGTCCCACAGATCTTCATAACTACCCACATGTTAATATACAGAGTGTTTTTTTTAAATGGGACAGTATGGGGAAATCCGAATCTAAAGGAGATAGAGGAAAAGTGTCCAAGGAGACATTAGGTGTTTTTTTATGTAAACAAATTTGGCTCGTTAAAATTTTTGGTCAAGCGTGAGTTGTTCTTAAAAAATTATAAAGTTGGTAATTTTTTTTTTAACGCGGGTCGGCTCTGTTTCTTGTAAGGATTTTTTCATTGTATGGAAAGAAAAAAATCTGAACAGCAGAAGTTGGTCAAATTTAATGAAAACTAATCTCTAAGTTACAGATGTTTAAGATGCAGAGTTCCCTAAATGTAAATATCATTCTGCTTTTGGTCGTTTTAAAAAGTGGTATGATCGTTTAAGTAATTCGTGTTAAGATCTCACGAAGCTTTATCCTTACCTCATGCCCGGACAGGACAACCTTAACTTTGCTCCACAGGGGGTCGGTGGACATCTTGTGCTTGACAAAGTATCTAAGCTGCTCATGTAGGCGAGCCATGAACACCGTTCCTGGGGTTATGCAGTTGCTGTCGAAACGTTTCTCTGTGGGCAGGACCTCACCTGGAAAGCATTTTATTGTTGTAGCAATACTGTGTGATTAGTAAATACGGTCACGGTCATTTTAAGACCAGTTCTTCATTTAGCTGCATAGGAGCTTTTCCGTCCCTCGCTGTGGCATCATGTATAGCCTGTCCTGAGTATCATAGGTCCATGGTTCGATAGAACGAGACTGACGCTCTATTTTGTCACTTATCGCGTGATAAGGCAGACCATGATCCGAGCCAGGAATGACAAAAAGTGAGTAAGGTGGTTGCACTGAACAAACTTTCCCAAGACCAAGCAAAAAAACAGCTAATCCATAGATTAAGGGTGGGTTGCACCAAACCGCGCGTAATCGTTAGCAGTGGTCGTTAAAATCTGAATGTATGGAATGTTTGACAGGTTTCTATGGGATGACAGCTGCTGGAGTCATATTTAACGTTGATCGTCGTATTTGAGTTGACGATTAGAGACCTTATACATCTCTCAAGATTGATTAGTGTACTTTAATATTTTGACTATTAGAGACCGCGTAGATACATCTCTAACAAACATTTGTTCTTTTTTTTCCCCTATTGTTTTGACATGTGCAAATTTTTATTATGTTAATAGTATATTGTATAACGTACATATGAGATTTAAATATAATTATTTTAATTTCGACACTTGGAGACCTTATACATCTCTAAGAAATAAGATTGTATTTTTTTTTTGCGTATTGTATTTGATGTAAACTCTGATGTAGTTCATTCTATTATGAATAATGTACTCACACTATTTTGAGTCTATAGATAGACATTTTGACTCGTAAAAGAGCCCTCGTGGCCTATTTGCTGAATAAATATTTTGAATTTTGAATTTGATCGGTCTGTAATCCTACTCACAGTTAATTCGTTTTTATTTCTTCGCGATTTATGGTTGGTCTGCACGGCTATCATGCGACGGCGCGCGAGCTCTCTCGATTTTTCCTTCTCTTTCTTATCAGAACACTTAGAACAAGAGATATAGTGCGAGAAAAATCGAGACTATGTCGCGACCGTCGCATGATTGTTCAGTGTAAAATTTCAAAAGGATGGAATTTTAATATACTTAAGTTAAACTTACCCTTCTTCTTAGCTTCTTCTTCTAATTTTTCTGCTTCCCTTGCTGATCTAAATCTATACGGAAAAGAGTAATCAAATGAATATTTAGCATTTATATTTTGAATCTGTATTTAGCTTATATTTGGGTCTTATGTGGACATTAAAAAGACCTGAGAAAATATTGTTTTTTTTGCTATTCTCAAGGGAATAAAGTGCAAGTGTGAACATATTTTTGACACCGGTTTGTCTGTAGTCAATGGTATCAGTGACAACCAACAATACTGTATTGTTTGCCTAGGAACATCATATATCATCTTCAAATTGTCTATGTTGGTTGGCCTTACCTCCTCCCTCTCTGTTGGTTCATCTTAGCTCTTGGGGCGACCCCATCAATTGCCATGAAAAACAGCTTCTTAGGCTTGATGATTTGGAACAGTATGCCCAGGTAATGGAAGATGTCTTGGAAGATCTTCTCTTCCGTTATCCGGAAGTGTGGGTTGGAGTCATCCGGGTGAGAGCAGTTGTGGATGATACCATTCATGTCTAGATACATGTTGTCAAAGTCGGGTATCTGGAATGTTATGTACCATTTGAATATGTGCTATGGACTTTGGGAATTATTCGCTTTCAGGAGTAACAATTATGGGTTTGCTTTTCCATATTGTGTTGTTGGAGGTGAATTAGGCCACCAGATATTTTTTGATGTTACTTCATATAGCAAGGTGAGAGCTGAGCAGGGTTGCCAGTGACAGACATGAGTGAAGAAGGCTGGAGGAGGCCTTTGCCGACTGGCAAGTGGACACCCAGAATAAATAAAGAAAACAAAATAAACAAAGAAGAAATTACATTTGGATGTCACAAACAAAGGCTATAATAAAATAAAAATATATATAGCAAGGTTAGGGTGGTCCTTATTTATCCCATTTTAGGGGTTTCTAGTCAACACGGGACCTCTTTAGTATCACCATGTTTTAATGTTCAATGGGGCACCCCCTCATTTTACTATTTAACGTGTACAGCACATTTGGTATTTTTTTAATATTTTTTAATCAAAAATTAGGGGTTGCTACCGACATTAGAAATTGATGAAAAAAAAAATTGCTCGTCTTTGAATTTGAATGAAGGTAGCGACCCCTAATTTTTGTTTAATAATAAAAAAAAAAAACCAAATGTGCTTTAACACGTCAAATAACATTAAAACATGGTCATACTAAAGAGGTCCCGTGTTGACTAGAAAACCTTAAAAATGGGAAAAAGAAGGACCACCCTAAGCAAGGTATTGCCTAGGATCTTTATGCCACCACTACAGCAAATCCTAAAATACCTTTAAAGGGTGCATGTGACACTCCTGATGTCTAAAGATGGAACTTGTTTATATTGTAGCTGCATACAAACTTTCACCCCCTTAGGGGATGAAATGCAACCTATCTCTGTACCAAATTCCATCTCAATTGGTTCAGTGGTTTAAGCGTGAAGAGGTAACAGACAGATAGACAGACATGCTTTTGCATTTATAATGTTAGTATGCATCAATACTAATATTATAAAGAGGAAAATTACTTGAGGTTGTAGGTTTGTATGTAGCGGTAACAACTTCTCCTATTTCAAAAATCTTTCGCTGAATATAATATACTCTCTGGTTGGACATAGTCTATATTTTATCCTACAGTTTTGTCTGCGTTCTTTGCAATATGTCGGCAAAGCAACGTGGGCAGCTCATATAAAATAAATTAAATGAAACTATAGAAACTATGTATTTTCATTTAGTATGCAAGTAAAAGTAGTAATGCAAGCCAATAAATTTGCAGTGACATTTTTGCGTACACATGTACATTTCTTGGCAGCCAATGTTATTCCACTAATTGCTTATTGAGGAATACACAGCTCATCAAAATAAATATGTTGTATTGCTGATTCTGTTACTTTAAACCAGCAATTGGCAACAGGCGGACGGCAAGCCCCTTACTTGCGTCAAGGGGCTGTTTTATATGTACACCTCTTGCCTTATACAGTCAGAAATTATTAATGAATGTGGCCCGCATTAACCTGATAAAGTCACAAATTATTAACAAATTTTGTTATGACTATGTTGCCGCTAGCTGCTAAAAGGTTGCCGACTGCTGCTTTAAACTATAGCTAGAATTCTACAGTTCACTATTGATTAGTGTGTTTAGATAATTGCCCATAGTTCTGCAGCCAATTATTGTTTTAATTATGCAAATGCAACCCAATTTATTGAGTTAAGAATTAACATAATTCTGTGAAAACAATACTTTAGTTGTGGTCTTTGGAACCATGCTCAATTTACATTGTATTTTTAAAACAATAAGATAAGAAGACTTAAGTTGAACAGTTGCCTGAATGTAAACAACAAATAAATTAAAACTCACCTGATATTGTTTGACAAGCTCATTGAGGCAAGGATACCTTTCACTGGTATATCTGAAGAACTTAGGAACTCCCATTGTGACTGATTATTATTATCAGCAAGAATGTTTCTTCTAGTTGGTGTTGATATAGTGATCTAACACTTATAACCTATATGCATCCAATCACATGCTACTAACACAGCTTCAGCAGTACTTGGCTTCAACGTTGTGTTTCGTGAACCTTGGAGTTTCTGTAGAATAGAAATTTAGGTGTATTCGACCAAAAAGTATTCCACAGCAATCAACGTCGCTGACCTGAAAGGCAAACAGTACTGTTATTTTATGTAAAAAACATGACATCAATACGATATTTCTATAAAGTAATTATAAAACAACATTGATTCTATTTAACTCGACGCATATTATACGTTAGTATATTGAAAACGTAACTGTTTGATATGGTAGAACTGGGTTGGTTTGAGGGGTTGGGGTTTACTTTAGTAGATTGAACTTGGGTGGTTGGTTTGGTTGGTTACTTGGTTAGGTTTTGGAAAAGATGTTTTCACTATGTACCTTTTGAAGTTTGTATTCGGTTTTAATTTTATAACGTTGCCATACACGCAAAATGCTGTCTAATCGCATGAAACTTAGCGGAGCGAATACGAATTCGTGTCATTCTGAAACACACAATTTCAGAAATGTATTTGTATGTAATCTGTGGCAGATGTTTGAAATTTCAATGTTGCTAGCCTATAATTACATACCGAAATGATTTTGAATAGACATTTACGATTTAAAGTAGGAGTACTAGCATGCGACGGCCGCGACATACTCTCGATTTTTATCGCACTATATCTCTTGTTCTAAGTGTAATAAGAAAGAGACGGATAGTGCGAGAAAAATCGAGAGAGCTCGCGCGCCGTCGCATGCTAGCCGTGCAGTTAACTAACCACCCTGTATTTATATAGAACCTTATTACAAGATTTACAAGACACATAAAGTACATGGATGGTCTTTTTCAGCAATTCTGTTGGAAAGGCATGTTAACCTATCTAAAATACTACGAAAATACTGTCAAAGTTTAGCCTGTCAATCAACTGTCATACAGCAATGTCAATGTCAAATTAACTGTTTAGAGTGTTTAGGTTGTGTGATTTGTGCGTCGGGTCATAGTTTTCGAGTTTATATCATTAATTGGCTTTGGTGGCAATACATTTCTACAACAGAATCCCAAAGTTATCAGTCGCGGAATAATCTTTGGTCGCCTGTTTCCTGCAGTCTTGTACAACGACATTGCGGTGTTGATGTGTTAATCTAACCTTGCACTGCATAATTTTACTTGAACATGGAGAGTGATGAACTGGGTAATGAGCTCGTGCGATTAGATGGGGGCTATTTAGTCGACGAGGAGGCTTATGTTAATTCAGACGATGTTCTCGGTAAGTTCCTCAACTGTTGAATTAATAGGAGTATGGATACTATGGATTTCCTTCTCCTGTTCAACAAATACATATTGATAACCAATACAACGAACAAAAGTACCTGGTCCAGAAATACACTGTTACTATTCTTCAACCATACACTGTACCTCTACAATTGATAATAATCATGCTGCATACTAGTAAGATTGTGCTGTCAATACGGGTATCAATTACTTCGAACACACCCGTCTTGAAGATTTAAACGGCAGTTCTGCAAAACTCGGCCCAAGCTCTCCTCCTACTACTACTTTAATATACAAATATAACTCTAGCGGCCAGTTTCACTGGTCTCTTGCGGTTGTATGTTTAACCCGTTGAACACCCTATTGGTGTGCCAATAGGATTTTCAACCTACCAATTATTATACTAATAGAATTAAATTTTTAATGGTATTTTGACTTCGAGTAAGTGTCATTTAACGTGTGAGTACTAAAGCACTAAAGCCCATGCAAGGAATGTTAACCCAACAATTCTTATAATTCATTTATAATTAATTTATTATTAAAAACTTATACACATAACAATAGATTAATAATGTCAAGATATCATCAACAGATGTCTGGAACAACATTATCATCAGTCCGTATGGTTGGTCTGGGGCCAACAAACGGAAAATAGCTATATGGCAGAATTTGTTTCAGTATTGCTTATTATTCAGTACTGTTTAGAGATGGGCCGATGTTATGGGTTTGGCCGACTAGTTGGCCGCCTAGAAGGCCGACTAGTCGGCTAGGCCGATCGTGGAATTCGGCTAAGTTCAGGTGCAATCGGAAAACTTCGTTTAGCTATGCCGTCGCACTGTCTGCATGTGTTCAAAGTACCAAATGTGATAATAAATCTGTATTTGAGTAAAATATGAAACAAGTGGTAAATAAGGGTTCCGTTTTTTGCCATTTGGCTACGGAACCCTAAAAATGGCAGTTTACTTATTCTATGTCTCGTTTTCCTGTGATCCATATAGTGCCGACTACTCGGCACATTTAACCAACTAGTTGCCGACTACAAATGAGGCCGGATAGTCGGCTTTCCCGACTAGTCGGCGACTAGTCAATACATCTCTACTTTTGTTTTAGATCAAGAAGAGAACAATTCCGACTCATGTATGGGTAAACATGCGCCCCTCAGGGAGCAAGACAGATTTCTGCCCATAGCTAATATTGCAAAGATTATGAAACGAGCGATCCCAGAAAATGGAAAGGTAATATTATTTCCCTCATCACTACATAGTATAAAACAAAGTCGCTTTCCGCTGTCTTTCCCTATGTATGCTTATATCTTTAAAACTACGCAATGGATTTTGATGCGTTTTTTTTATAGAGTGATTCAAGAGGAAGGCTGTATAATATAGTACCTGTGCAAAGCCAGGGCGGGTCGCTAGTTATTCAATAAATGATTCTATAATAAAAATTCAGCTGCTCTTCAGGAAAGAGTATTTGTTAACTTCAATTGAGGGATCAAGGTTGTACTTTTCTTTGTGGATATTCCCTGTTTAATTTAATTTTTTCTCATAGAAGGTGTGCAAACAGTATGTGCCACTGGGTAGTAACACTAGTAACATTATTTCCAACTTGGGTGTAAACACTTGAATCCCTTATTACGCTCAAGATTTAATATACCCTCACTGTAAACTGTGTCAAACAATATCATTTTGCTCCCTTGAGACTCAATCTACCACTTGAACTCCTATTAAGAAATGTATTTGTTGTAGATAGCGAAAGATGCTCGGGAATGTGTTCAAGAATGCATCTCAGAGTTCATTTCATTTGTCACAAGCGAGGCCAGTGACCGATGCCAGGTGGAAAAGCGGAAGACCATCAATGGGGAAGACGTGCTATTTGCTATGAATCAATTGGGCTTCGACAACTATGTGGAACCTCTGAAACTCTATTTGAAGAAATATAGAGAGATTGTTCTTTCTCCTGTAAGTATATAATGTTTATGTTATGTTATGACAAACTTCCATTATTCATCTTATCTTAAATACAATGTTGAATTCCGGTATTTAAAATATTAATTTGAAGAGAAATATGCCCATGCCAATTTGTGGTGTTTGCAATTGCATTTCTTATGGAGATTAATTTATATATTGTAGCTTTGCTAGTTCAAGTTCAAAATGCCCAATATTCTGCTACAACATTTTGAACCGAATATAATCATTTCATTATCACTATTTTTCCTTTTTTCAGGTAACAATACAGAAAATCAACAAAACTATAGTCCTTTATGAAGGTACGGAAATCATCTTAAGTATTTTTTTCTATAGAAACCCTCTAGCCGCCCAAAGGCGTAAACGTGTAAACTGCATCCATAAATAAGAGTCTTAAAATGTAAACAAACCACTTACCGGTAGAAAAATACACATTCCTGGTGTAATCACACGCAATAACAAGTAGGCAATTGTTGTTACATCTAGGTAATCACGTGCAACACCATTATTTCTATAATAATATGTCAATTTTATCGTAAAACACTTATTTTTTTGCAGAAAACCGAGATCGCTGTAACCTCAAACCTACAACTGACATTTTAAATACTCTGTATTGTCTTTGGTGGATAGGGATGGGATGTTCTTTCACATCGATAAAAACTCGATGGCAGAGTAGTCTTTGGTCGAGGCAGTGATGTTGAGCTAGTAAACAAATATTAAGTATTCCGGTGCGCCAAATTTCTAAAAAAAATCATTGTTTGCCGAAACATATTGTTGCAGACATGTCAGAGGCAAATGGCTGAAAATCAAAAAAAATGTACATAGTTAAGGGCCTTAATCTAATTTACGCTTAATTAACTTACTCTGGCTAACTTAAATGGTAATTTATTTATTGTAAATGGTCATGTTTTCAATTCTGTCCGGTTATCTAGCAAGAAAAGCATTTTCAATGAGATTACTAGAAAACCGCACACAGAAAAAAACAACGCTACGCTCTGACAGCAACCGTATTGTGCCTTCTCTTTCACACTTAGAAAATTTTAATTATGCTGTCCTGCTGTCATAGTGAACGGAGTGCAGCCTTGGAACGAACTACATGTAATCTTTCGTTGCGATCTGTTTGGTTGCCAAAGATAACTTAATTATTTTGTTGAATATTGTATGCAACACCATGTTTGTTTTGTGTTTAGTATTGCTTAAAATCTCATTGAAAATACTTTTAGTTTTTACCCACCTACAATAATATTCTACAATAATTATATTGCACAATTTTAATTAACCCTACCGGGCACACGGACGACAATAAAATTTATCAATAAAATTGACTAATCACTTATGTCAATATTCCCGTGAAAGCAACATGTCTGGTAAATTAAATTTTTAAGTTAGTGTTTTGTTTACATTGTAGGAAATTTCTATTGAAAGATGGTTTATAACCCTATACTCAATAAATTATTCACGTTTTTTATCATTTATCATCGTAATTCATCATTTCCGCTATAGTAATGTTGCCGACATCGACATTATTCGACATACACCACATCACTATAGTAGTCTATGGTTATCCATTCCGCCATATTTGTTTACCTTTTAAGACTCTTATTTATGGATGCAGTTTACGTTGTCATATTAAGAGGACCTCTCCGCTTCAATGGAATGTAAACCTTTTTAAATAAGGGTGTAGACTCGAAATTTATTATTACTCCAAAAGAAAGAAGGCAAAAAAATATGCCTAGTGACGAAAATCCCATTTAGATATCTCAAAGAATTACGAAGCTACAACCGTTTTGATATTGCTTGTTAGAGAGAGAAATCTATTAAATGAAAATCGTTTAATATGAAGATGCGTTTTGCGGAAAAGGGACTGAAAATACCCCCCTCTTAAAACTACGACACTTATAACTTTGTGATTCAATATTATTAATCATTTTTCGGGAAAATTCAACATTTACACCCCTATTAGAACAGAATTGCATTTGTTTTGTAAAATTCAATTTTTAATCAAAACAAACTACTCATTTCCCATCAATGTTCTTGCATGGGGGTGGAATGGATGTGTGATAAGTCCTGGGTTTGAAGCATTTGGGAGATTTAACCTTGCAAAATGTTCAAAACCCGTCAGGGGGGCTAGCACAACTGACGCCGCGCCGTGACGCGAGTCGAGAAATATCTACCTTCCTCTTTCGAATATGCACGGTGCGAGTGAGACAGGGGAGGCTCATTGTCAGTCGCGCGCGAAGCGAATTGTCAGCAAGTTTTTCTTGTCTATTTTGAATTATTCCTTCCCAGATGGAATACCCGAGCAAGCTGAGAATGACAACGAGACACAGACTGAGACCGTAATATACACGTACCCGAAGGGCATGGACGAGTTCACACTTGGATGAGAAATGCCGTCACAGCTGATGCGACTCCGGCCAAAAACCGCGCGGACGATGTTAGCAAATACTGAGTCTACCACACCATAACAACGTACAATTATTTATGGTTGAGATTATTTGATGTGGCCATCTTTTTAGAAAACAAAAAAAAAAGTCATTGGAATTGGAATCTTAGTGCAAGGCCTGAGTGGACGCCCCGCTCAGAGCGGGGCGTCGAGCGTCCATATAAATTGCATTTGTTTTATATGGACGCTGCACGCCCCGCTCTGAGCGGGGCGTCCACTCAGGCCTTGCACTAATAGTTGTAGAGTTGCTTTTCAATACTACTACTTTGATGCAATTCAGCCAAATCAAATAATCTCAAGTATAACTTCAGCTTCCAAATCCGATTTTTATGTTGTTCAAAAACTAGTTCATTCATATGAAGCCTAGCTGTAGCTGTCAACACCAGTGCACATTCACGTTCAAGAAGGCATGTGTTATAGAGCTGTCTCAGTCTAATGAATGTGACAGCATTATGTATGACGCATGCCTTGTTGAACGTGAAAGTGCACTGGTGTGAGTGGTGTGGACTTAGATTACGCACCTTGCAATTTGTCACAACAACTTGCTATAGTTGGAATAATAGAGCAACACATACCTTTTATACTAATTATAGCAAGTTGGTGTGACAAATTGCATCATTTGTACTGCCCGTGTATGTCTATAGATGACAATAGAGTTGTTAGGATACTTTTGATGGAAAATATGATTTAGGTATTTGTTTCATTAATGGTATTAATGGTATTTGTTTATTTAATGTACTTACAATGCCTAAACGAATGCTATTAACACTGAAGGTTAGACGTATACGTTTTCGTATGGATTAATGTTATTTCTTTCCAGGTGAAGCTATGATTATGTTTAAGAATAATTAAATATACCTAGTTGAAAAAACGTAATTGGGTGAGTCAAATCTTTGTTCCTTTTAGCAGACCTCGTTCAGGAGATTTTGTCACAGGAGTATAGCGTTACTACCAGAAAATCGCAATTCGTAGTTCCTATATCATCTCTGTCGATCAACTATGATAAGTGCGATAGAGACGGAGATATCCGAACTTCGATTTTCGTGGTAATGGAATCCCTGAATAATGTTTTTTTTTTCAATCCTTGAATATGTACGTTATTATTGACTTACTCGGTACACTTTAAGTATTATACCTTTCACTACGAATAAAGTGTTGAGCACAGCAGGACCTACATATTAAATTAACGTAATTTTTTTGCGAGACGAAATAGAGTTAAATCACTAGAAATTCTGCGGCGTAAAGTCAAGTCAATGAACTGACAACTTGTATGGACAAAATGTCAATTTTGGAAATCATTTATAATCGATATGATACAGAGAACGAATATATTGGAAAAATAAACCATCATCGTCTGAAGCCCTAGACAGGGCTCGAACCTATGACCTCTGTATTGCCGGTACAGTGCTCTCACCACTGAGCTACGAGGACAGGGAAGCGTGTCTTTAAATCACATTCGTCGCCGGTACTAAGTAGCGACCTCTCTGTATTTTTCTTGAAAGGCTCACAGCCTTAGGACCACTCTAATAGCCAAGCAAGGGTGCCTGTATCATATCGTTTAATATGTGATCGTGGTAACTTCCACGTTAAATTAACACCAAACAAAAATATTTAATAAAATAATTTGTTTCTTTAAGAAGTATAATTTATAATAGCTGTTTTTTTCTATGTAACGGATATATTATCAATTAAATAGTTACCTAGAGATGAAATCTAATAAAATATTTGAGATGTCAAAAAAATTACAAGTTCTGGCTTCTGAAAAGTCCGAAAAAATATTAATAAATGTGTTTAGCTTTATGTTAATTCATTTGATGAGTGAACATTTGCTCTATAAAATTCAAGATAAATTAGACAAAAAAAGACAATGCATGCTTCATTTAAATCTATATAACTACTTCCGGGTGGAAAGTTTGTTGGATTCTTGGATAAAGTTTTAAAAATGAAGTAAACAAAAAAATCGCTATTATAAATTAATGTTTTTCAAAACCATGTTTTTCCTGGAGTAAAAGTAATACTCTCAACTTCATTTATCATTCATTCTTTAACGTAAATTAAAACTGCCGTTTGTGTGGCTTAGGCGCTCGGTTGTTTTGTGCGTCTAGTTTTATACTATATAATAAACCAGAGGCTCTAGTATAAGTTTTATCGAAACAAAACGTTACGACCGCGTTCGCGTTTAGCTGTCAAATCCCATACAAATTGAGGGTAAAACGCAAACGCGATCGTAAAGTTTTGTATCGGTAAAACTTATACTAAATAGAGCCTCAGACAAGAAAACGTAAATGTTGTGTCGTTGCACAGCACAGTGGTTAATAGGTATTTAAACAAATTCAGTCATAATTATGAATTAATTAGCGTTAACAATCAATATTAACTTACACTTTACGAATATGTAGGTACTTGACCAATATTTAAATGCAATATATGGAGTTCATATACATTGGTAGAAAAGCAAACGGAATGGCGATTTCTCCACCCACAAGAGCTGGGCTCTTGCATATAATAATATGATTATGATGTAAAATCTTTACAAATTCTTGACTAGTTTAGACATACTTGAATAGACCAAACTGTTTTCACTTGTTTATTCTTAAAAATATGATAAGTATCTCTATTTTCTTACTTCCCATGCTAGTTCTTTAGATACCAGTGGTCCGTTGTACGAAGGTAAATAAATAAATGAATTTTATTCTGCAAGTAGGCTGTCTAGTCAAAATTCCACCAGCGTTTCTGAAAAAGAAGACCACTGTTAAGAAGAAACACCGAAACAAACTCCACAGTCAGTCATTTTTTGCCAAAAAAAAGCTTATTACAATGATAGTTCAATTCAATTCAATTCAATTATTTATTTCATATCATTACGATCCATATAGATTAGTAAGTAATTATAATATTACTTACATACCTTAGTTACGATTTTACGTCTGGTAAATTGGCAACACTGAGGCGCTTGACCAATCACGGCTGGCCGTTTGACTTGTGTTGCCTGTTTAGATGTGTAAAATTGGAACTTGTGGCGTCCTGAAACGGGCTATAGACAACTTCCATTGTAGACATAATAGGGATGATGACTAAGATTTTTTTGTGACGTCATTCGAACCAGTTTTTGGACAGGAACTAATGTTTGTATGGGAGCAACTACAATTAAAGAATAATATACCTAAAAAAAATTAGATAAAGATTGACCTCGCTGGCGGCAGTGCGAAACGCTTCATACTGTGTGTCTATACAATTGTGACGTCACATTTGTATATTTGTACTAATCGTAGTACGGAAAATCAGGTAAATTGTTGTTTCGGCCGCGAAATACTGCGTTTAAGTACATAGTTGTCATACAATTTTGTTTCTAGAAAAGCGTAAGGATTCTATTGGTAGCTTTTAATTTACTCTTGGACAATAAAAACAAATGCATATTTTTTCTAAACTTTCAATCTTTATAAATATCTTTTTATGATTTTAACTATATTTTATAATTTATACTTTATTACGATAATTTGATGGTTTACTATCCATTTAGCATCACTATGTTATCAATTTGAACATGAGGCATCATGCCTATTCTCTCTTTGGAATCGAATCTCTGCTAACGAATATGGCCTTGATCGGTTCACACCCTATTATTGTTACACCCTGTATGTACAGTCAGCAGGCGAAGTAGCTACGAGGGTGAAGTCCTCATAATAATCTAGACCAGCTCTTATTTATTTCATACTAGCTTCTGCCCGCGACTCCGTCCGCGTGGAAATCGTTTATATCGCAGCTCCATACAAACTTCAACCCCCCATTTCATCCCCTTAGGGGGTGATTTCCAGGATGAAAACTATCCTATGTCCTTCCCCGGGATTCAAACTATCTCCATACCAAATTTCATCGCAATCGGTTCAGCGGTTTAAGCGTGAAGAGGTAACAGACAGACAGACAGACAGACAGACACACTTTCGCATTTATAATATTAGTATGGATAGTATGGATTTATTGCACAGACGAGGAACTTATCATACAAAAGGCGGACTTAATGCCGTAAGTTATTGCATTATAAGGTTTATAAGAGACGTGCGTATATCAATATTGATCTCTTGGAACGCTTAGCTACTTCTCGTGCTTACTGTAGGTATACAATATATGTAGTAGAAAGAAAAAAGCTACTTTTCTCGTGTACCTATCGACTTTCTCGCAGTCCCTCACTCAGTTGGCTGATAAATATTTTACTAAATACGTTTTGCCAAATTATTTGTTTTTTTTTTTTTCATTTTCATTAAGATAGATAGATAGATATCATTTATTAAATTTCTTTAGCTATGTCCTTAACCATTTACCACTTCCTAATTATTTACCGTTCATATATATACTGATTTAAAGTCATTGATGTGTTAGACTGTGACTGACTCAAATAATTCATTAAATACGCCTTTCATTTTGAAATAGCTGTTAACGCTAGTGACTGATTACTAGATATACAGCCAAAACAGTAAACGGTAATTGTAGGTATATTAAATTTGTGTGGATGCAAAAATATTCAATTGTAATTTTAGGACTTAAAATAAGAAGTAGGTAAGTTAAGTATCGTTATAGAAATAGACATTGTACCTACTACCTATTTTAGCTTTATTTATTCCAACCCATTTAAGCCTAGACAAATATAGGAATTCATTAATATTTCCATCTCTAGAAACCCTAATCCCTTGAATATTGGTATGTTTTTTCCACAAAGAAGTTAGAGGGGGCCGAAAATGGCCAGAATGGCTTCGAGTAAAGGATAGATAGTACAAATAGGCGGCAAACAACTTGAGCAGATGACCTTGGCTGCGCAGAAGCGAATTTTAGGTTTCCTTTGGAGGGGGTGGTGAGGTGCGACAGCAGGGGTGCCGCGTCGAGCGCCTGATTGGTAGATCGGTTGACGTTTGCGTCCCGCACCCCGTCCACGTCCCGCTGTCGCCGTAGTGATTTAAAAAAAAAAGACCGGGTTGCACTCCGGGAATGCCGGCAGAAGTGAAAACTCAATAACATTGTAACAGTTTTTCGATCAGGTCACGTGACATCTTACGGTGTCACCATAAAAAATGAATTTTGAATTGAATGTTCAGCGCCAAGAACAGCGGACGGCGGCGGCGAACAAAATACCAATTTGTTTTTGCCGTTGCCAAATATTTTTCAAAGCTTTATCTCTTTAGGAATAACGTCCAAATTCGAACTATTCGAATGTGCTCAATAGCAAAACGGTGAAGGACGCGTGGACAAAATTACAAATTCATTTCCAGAATATGCTAATGCAAAAAGTGTTTAAAAAACGGCTTTATACTCTTACGAATAGCGTTCAGTTTTGAATGAAGTCGAATCGGCTAGCAGCAAAAAGTGACCTCCTTCACATCTGACGTCACAAAAATCTGTCGCGTATTTAGCAATTTTTCTCCATCCCAAAAAGTGCTCAGCGCCGCTAAAGAAGTTTTCACTTCAATAATTCGTTGACTTTCTTGACAGTTATATTTATTGAGGTTTTGTGGTCTGTAAGATTTATGATTTCGTTATTGTGTTTTTATTGATTTTTTGTTGAGTTTTATTACGAAAAGACTACCTATGCCACCAGTAATTATAAAAGACAGGCAAAGAAATGGTCTACAATGTTATTTTTTTCTATTTATTGCATTCCAAAGTGCGTAAGTAGTTCAATATTAAAGAAAGAACGAAAAAGAAAGAAGACATTTATTCACTACGCAAAAGACACACAGAGACAAAGGGAGTACAAATACAATACAATTTACACATAATGTGTGTGTCTTCGCGGCAGTGAATCGGCACGTACACGTATCTCTACAAATTATTACGGCACAAAGAAATATTGTGTATCTTGTAGTTCAATAAACTTGGGTTCCTTTTTTTGATCGTAAGTAGGATGTAGGTAATATGCGCATAAAGTAGGATGCGTTTACTTTCCCCAACATCTAATGCTCAAGAAGTTTGCCGGCTACTGCATTTACGCTAGGGGGTTACGGCGTACGTTCCTTGGTTAGGGGGTTTATTAAACCATAAATACTCTGTTTAATGATTCATAAAATTTAATTAATCACATTACAATATAATTGGGCGGATAAAAATAACGTTCTAAAATTATTAATACTTAACATTAAATTCATTCTCTAAACTTATCTTTAATATAACTAGGCAAAGGCATCAAATACAGAAACTTGTTCAGCAGCATGATGCCAACACTAAAAGCGAAGCTGATTCCCAAATTGAATTCCATATTCAAATCTCCCGTCTGATAAATGTCGCCGTTAAAATTCCTTGACGTGAATCTTTCCGCGAGGAATGCTTTGCCGCTGGCGAAGCGGCAGTTAGCGTTTGAGTTCGTGTTCGAACTGGTGGACGTCTGTATGAGGTTGGTGATGGCGGTACAGTTTTCAGTGTCGCTGTATGGGAGGATGTTGAAGTGCGGCTGTTTGAACACGTTCCGATGCAGGAAAATGGATGCGTAGCGCGTGTGAGTTATGTAGGTTAGGTAGAAGAGCCAGTCTTCGAAGCCTTTATAGGATCTGAAAAATAAGCGTTTGATACATTTTGTGTCATAAGTCATAATACAAGTACAGTCGGCTAAGGTTTTCACTTGGAATTCATATTTCAAGATTGCAGAGCGAGAGCAAACGTTATTAATATATAAGGTATTGAGGATGAAGTCGTATTGAGCTATTCAACTTTCTAATAAGAATGCAAGAGGAACGGCCAAATGCACGACGCCTTGAGCCTTATTTTGGTCAAATATGTTTCGATAAACGGGGTCTGCCAGTGTGCCAAAGTCAGGCAGCTTGACAACACAAAGTACCTAACTGAGGAAAGGTATCCATCCCTTTCTTTAAGGTTTCCTACGCCTAGCGTTGTCGTGTGAAATGAAGACAGCGTATATTTTTAAAACTGTACCTCAGCACTCCGCTAGCCAGCATGACGTAGACGCAGGTGATGTAGATATTGACGATGGCTGCGATCAAGCCGTTGCGCACGAACATCATCACCGCCATGGCCTGCTGCTCCGCGTATATGTAGCACGTCCACAGAACTAGCGAGAAGTACAGGTAGTCCAGGCCTTCCGTCAGGTCGGCTAGTATACTGAATAAGAAAAATAATACTTCAATCAGAATATTTAAATAATTATTACAAATTGGTCCTTCCATTTTTGCTGAAAATATCCACACTGAAGATATTAAACGGGGTCCCGACTAAACACCACGGCAAGCCAGGCCGCTGATTTTCAGTGCGGACGTGCAACTTAAAACTAAGAAGCTTATTTACATATACCTAAGTAGATAGTTTTTCGAACGACATCGACGTTTATCGCGGTGATGAGCTTCACAAAGTCACCATTATAAGAGAGCGGCCACACCGGCGCGCAACGCTGCGTAATCGCGAATAGGAAGAAACAAGATTGTGAAGAATTAATGACTGTGAAGAATAACGCATGTGATAAAATTCGGCTGCGTGGAATTCATATTGTGTAGAATCGCGAATAGGAAGAAGCAAGATTGTGAAGAATTAATGACTGTGAAGAATAACGCATGTGATAAAATTCGGCTGCATGGAATTCATATTGTGTAGAATCGCAAAGAGGAAGAAACAAGATTGTGAAGAATTAATGACTGTGAAGAATAACGCATGTGATAAAATTCGGCTGCGTGGAATTCATATTGTGTAGATTCGTGAATAGGAAGAAACAAGATTGTGCGGGATTAATGACTGTGAAGAATAACGGATGTGATAAAATTCGGCTGCGTGGAATTGATATTGTGTAGAATCGCTATCTATATTGCTAATGCTTTTTCATAAGTACATGTTGCTGCGTTTACGGTGCGTCAGCGTAGGTATTTTGATCAGTGGCGAGGTCGCCCCTGCAGCGGTTTCTGCGAAAAGTAAATACGCTCACGGATAAATGATGGCCGCGGACGCGAATGTGCTGATGAGAGAGAAGGGCAGAGAGACCAGGTTGCAGGACAAAAGCAAGCTGGCTCCGCTGTACAGGCCTTCCTGGGACTCCTGGTAGTACCGCGTCCTGTACGGGCCGTCTGCAATCAAACATACATAGTAAACGTTACTAGTTATGAAATTACATAGAACCTGGCTTATTGTATCCGAGGTTAACTCATTTGGTTTCTGTAAACAGAATTATTGAGAGGAGAACGGAAGAGAAACTTACATAAACATATTGTGTTCATAATGCTGATGAAGTAAGTGCCAACCATCGCGTTGAATATGAGCCCGCTTTTTGTAATGAATGCCCTTTGATAGTCCTGCAAGAGACACGTATGTGATATAATTAACGTTAAAACGAATTCCAAGTGGGTGCTTCGAACTATAGGTTTATGTTATGGTACAATCTAAAGGGATAAGGTGGGACACGCGTGGTTAACTACTTTAGACACCGTTTTTCACCCACACACGAAGTTATTGTAGGAATAACCTCGTCCTCTAGTCTATGCGAGTCACGATCCCCATTTCCCATTTGACGGTGCAATGTTTTATATTTTACCTTAGCCTCGAAGTAGAAAGCCCACAATATCAAGAAATACAAGGGCAAGGAGAACAGTCGCATGAACATCTGCTTCATACCATTTTTCTTCAAATTAAATATGGATGCCAGCATTCTCCTGTAAATTACCAGAAAATTCAAGTTTTAATAAAAAAAACAGGGTGCCGCATGGATAATCGAGTGCTTAAATATTGAACATGGGATATATATGGATTTTGCTTCATGGAGATAAAGAAAAAAAAGCTTGTACTTACACATACAACATCCATATAACCCTGACCCCACTCGGTTTCCCATATCCGAGCTGCATCTTATTGGGGTTGATGATACGATGCTCGTTGACGTTGCCCTGCATGATGGCCTGTCCTTCCAGCTTGAACTTCTCCACTAGTGCTGCGATCTGATGGTTGGACTCTATGAATCGTTCTCGAGAGCGTCGGTCTACTGTTGATAGGCACACTGAAACAGAAACGTTAAAGGTAATAAAAGCGATACCTTGAGGTAGATTGCGTATGTCTCGTTCCGTCTGTTATTCATTTTTAGAACAATACTTTTTCGCGGACGGTAAGTATTCGGTCTTTCATAATGCTTTCAAGTGTCTGCTTATCGGCGTTGAACAATGAACGGGATAAATTCGGAAAATGGATTAAGCTGACTTGGATTCTACCCTGATATTGTTGTGAAACAGCTCTCTCTCCGCGCTAAGGACTACTTATAAACCTACTAGGGATAACTGGATAAGGGTCTCACTAAGGTGAAAGTTACGCTGCACTAACGTGAGGAACCTAGGTTATTTAGGTTCGAGTCGAAGAGTGTATAGGCGAAGCATTCTACGTTTCCAACACATTGGTTGAAACTGGGCAAATGCTTCGATCTTTTCTTTGTATAAATATCTTCTAGACCCCTCGTTTGTAAGTTTTCTAACTTACAATAGTACATCAGAGGGTTCTCTAACTGCGGGCAGGGGAAGCCGATGCTGCCGAAATAGTCGAGGAGGTTCCTGGTGGGTCCAGCGTACACCACGTCCCCCAGACACAGGTACACCACGCGGTCCAGGAACGGGAACACGTCTGGAACAAACATCAGATATAGGGATGGTTATATTGAAGTTTTGTCCAAGATGCTAGCTCGATATCGCCAGGGTGACATCCTAAACCTATCCCTTCACGACGGAGGGTGACGATTCGATGAAAATTCTGCAAAGTGAAGGAGAGTGTGGACTGCATGGTAATATTGATGTATGTTAATAAGTAACGTGATCAAAAACAAATAAAGACCATGAACTGAACAAAGTTATTCAATAGTCGATAGGTCAATAGGAGAACAATATGGAAGGTTTTTACAATACTCTTTCATATGTTGTCGGACTGTTATTTACGCACAATAATTATTATTCCATTATTTGGTGCCATTCTTACCAGATCTCGGCTTCTCCATTGTCAGTATGATGGCAGTGGCGTATTTCTTTGCTGCATTGGACAGTATGGAGATCACGAGGTAAGTGTTCAAAGGGTCCAAGTCCCATGTCGGTTCATCTAGCAGCAGTATTACTGAAAAACATGTTTAAGCTTGTTACAGTCAGCTTGTTGCATCAACAGAGAAAACCGGTGGATACTAAAAATGCGAACTGCTAACGCAACTTGTAAATTTCTAATTAAAATTAGAATTTTTGTCTGCCGAGCAGATTGTTCCGATAGCTCAGTTAGCTAAAGCGGCGGACCGCATATGCCTGCATGCCGCTGGTCCGAATACTGGCCGGAGTTTTTTTTTTTAAGATTTGTCAAGTAAATGTAGTTAATTCATACGTGGATCCCGGATGAGCTGCACGCCGATAACTAGGCGTCTGTATTCGCTCTTCGTTAGAGTTGTCACGCATTTATGTGCCACCTGGGAAAGCGCTAGGTCCGCCATGACTTGCTTCACCTTTGAAGACTTTAGATAGCCCGATACCTGAAAGAAACACATTACTATATATTTATGATTCTTCTACAAATACTCCTGGCAAATACAAGGTATGTACAGTGGCTTATTGTGATTCAGATAAAAACAGGCTCCCTTAGACTGGAAAAGAAGAAATATTTATTTTAAATACATGGAGTACGAAATGTTTCCTAGTTTGGCTACGAGTATGAGATTTATTTAAAGCATTGTAAAGGAAATGGTACCTTCAATGAACACTAAACTGTAAGCGATGAGCGAGACGACCGTTGAACAATGGAGGTTTAAAATCGACGAGTGTAAATTAGAAAATAAAAGGATAAGTACTTAGTACAGTACGCCGATACCATCCACTTGAAATAGCAATATGTGCGCGCGAGGCGATTCTAGCCTAGCGTAAATCTTTATCCTTTAAAAGGAAGCCTTCAGTGGACGGAAGACTATCTATCTATAGCTGGAGCTATAACATCGGTAGCTGAATATACCAACTTACAAGTAATGTAAGCTACCTTAGTCAGCGACAAAGAGAGAGTCTGTTGGACGCTGAGGCCGGGCAGCAACCGCGTGGAGTGACGGACCAGAGCGCAAGATCTCTTGAACTGATCCTCTTCTAGAGGCACTCCTTCTAGAAGAATGTGGCCTTTGGAGGCCACTCGCTGGGCGATCACATCAAGGAGGGCGCGTTTGCCGCTTCCTGGAAAACAGTAATCAATTACCACCCCCTGACCTGATATACATTTTTGGGGATGCTTGAAGACAATGAAAGTCATCGTGCTAATTTGCATTACAGTAGGTACAAAGCATTCAAAAACATCTGACAAGTCTATTCGTAAAGTTGTTGCATCAGTCATGCACAGACCATATATCCTAAAGACCCCGCTTAGCCTAATTTTTACTTACAAACAAAGCTGCCATACTTGCGGGGCGCGGGGGACGTCTAGTGCGCTGTGATTGGTGCATTCAAGGCCGCGCGCGTAAGTGATTGGTCCGGTGTCTCAAATATAGAGTGAATTCACCGTATGTGTGGCAGAGGGGGTCGCCCGACTAAGCGACGTCTATAGGTTTACTGGTCTGTGCAGTCATGTCAGTGTTTCATTATTTCAGATGGTATGCAGATGATATTAAATTAAGACGTAGGTACAGTTTTGAAAGGGGGAAAATTTGTCCCGACATATCTTTATCTACAGGACTTAAGAACGGACGGATACGGTAGCCTAGTGGTTCAGGCATGCGGCTGTCAAGCGACGGTCGTGGGTTCGAATCCCGGCTCGTACCAATGAGTTTTTCGGAACTTATGTACGGAATATTTACCGTTAGCTTTTCGGTGAAGGAAAACATCGTGAGGAAACCGGTCTAATCCAAATAAGGTCTAGTTTTCCCTCTGGGTCGCTTTCGTAAAAGTAGTGCCTATGCCAAACCTTGGAATTAGGTGTCAAAGCGGAGCCCGGGCTCCTTTAGGGACATTACCGGGAATAACGCTAGGAGGATGATGAAGTACAAAACTAAGAACATCGAGGAATTTCACCTGGCTCTTTGGAGCAGCCTAGCTGGTGAACTGTCTTCGGCGGGCTAAAGATCTTAGCCAAATTAACCAATTACCTACTCTGTATTTATGTAGTTATATTGGTCGTGTTTCTCATCATTGTGTGTGATTGATCATCAGGGTGAATTCTCTCTTTTAAGGGTCGGCAACAGCATGCAGTTTTAATTATCCAGAGGCTACGATGCCCACTTACGAGGGCTGCCTTTTAAGTTGTGTCGTTTGGAAAAACTAAAGACAATTTAAGTGTTAAATGGTATTTATTGTTTTTCAAAGTAATCACTAGGCTTAGGACATTTGGTAGCATACCGTGGTTCTAAAATCCATGGAGTCGCCGAATGTGAAATTTTCGAAGTGAACGTCAAAGTATGAAGTTATACGAGTATTAAAGGCTTAGGACTTTTTGAAACATATCATGCTTCTATATTTTATGGAATTTTTAGTTGTCAAATAATATATAATAAAGAAAAAAGGACATTTAATAAAAATAGTATAATGTTAAGTAATGTAATATATTAATTAACAATGCATTATATAACGGTGATATAAAAATTAAACCTAGAAAATATAACGTTAATTTCAACCGACGAAACGTGATCGGTCGAAACGTCGCTAAGCTTTACTCAACAAATCAAACTTAAACTGAGGCTTCCAGGGGCTATTACAAAATTAATTAATGATACATTTTTAGGCCAATCAGTTCTTTATAAGCAATAATTCTACATATTTGAGAAAGTACTGGCTGTTGGAATAAGTGTGTCATAATCCTCATTAAACTGATTATGTCAATATTTTTTAATTTTAAATTGCGATTTTATTTGCACTACTCACTAAACACGGGCATTAAAGAGGATGTATAACTAGATAAATAATATTGTAGCATCACATGTGATCAGTAATTAGTATTATTATATAGGTTTGTGATAACATTAATTACGTTCGATTAAAATGCACTCAGTAACGATGTGACAGTATGTATAAATCTTTATAGTTAATAAGACATCATACTTTATGACTTTGACTTTGACTTCGAAATTTTTACACATGGCGACTCCAAAGATTTTAGAACCACGGTATGCTACGAAAAGTCCTAAGCCTAGTAATCACCGTGATATGTAATACACTTTTTCATTCGATCGAACCAGTTTTCGAAACACTTATTCCAGTCCGAAGTCGGGGTCTCCAAAATGGCCGTTTTGTATGCCTCAACCGCTTCTTCAGGCGTCTGGTACCGTTGACCACGAAGTCGTTGCTTGATTTTTGGAAAAGTAAAAAAATCGTTAGGGCTTAAGTCTGGACTGTACGGCGGGTGTTCCAGAATTTCGACGTTTTGCTCTTTTAAAAACGCAATAGTTTGCCGGGCGGTGTGCGAGCTCGCATTATCGTGGTGCAGTCTTATACGACGTCATGGGTTATTTTTTCGAACCTCGCCGATGACTTCTGGTAAACAGACAGTGGTATACCAGTCAGCATTAACCGTTTTACCATCCTCGAGCACGATGGTGGCAACGTGGCCACTTTTCGCCACAAACGTGGCGACCATTTTTTTCGAAGTGCTCCGTGAGCGTATTACTTTGGTCGGTTTTGGCTCATCTTGGAACACCCAAACAGTCGACTGCTGTTTAGAATCGGGATCGTAGGCATATATCCAAGATTCGTCACCACTGATAATGTCGTAAACATGTTTCGAGTTTCCTCGGTTGAATTGCCGCAGAGTTTTGCGACACCATCGAACGCGAGCCGTTTTTTGGTCTTCACTGAGTAAATGTGGTATCCAGCGTGAGATCAACTTTTTTACGCCTAAGTGATCATGCAAAATACTGTGAACACTGGTCCCTGAAATACTTAAGGAAGCTTCTATCTCACGGTATGTCGCATGGCGATCTTCGATGATCAGTTGCCGTACAGCATCAATGTTCTCCTGGGTTACGGCTGTTTTTGGTCGACCTTCACGATGTCTATCACCAAGACTAGAGCAACCACGTTGAAATTCTAAATACCAGCGTTCCACAGTCCGAAGGCATGGTCCTTTATCATTTAAAACCGTAGTCAACTCTTCGAAGCACTGAAGTCGCGTTAAGCCCCTTTTGAAGTTGTAAAAAATTATCGCACGTAAATTTTCCTTCGAAATTTCCATTTTCACAACTGACTTGTCAACTTTGAACGAACGCTGTACTAAAACGGTTGGGCCGATTTCGAGTCATTCTTTTGTTTTCGAATTCTAAATTCAAATATTTTAACGTGACACTAGTTCTTTTTTATGCAATCACGGGAGGTTTGCAAACGACAGCACTTAAAAGGCAGCCCTCGTACTACGTTACTACCTATTATGCGAGTCGTACCTACGCTTATTTACCATCATCGTCGTAACAAAAAATCACGCTTGACGTAGGGACCTATAGATAAATTCGAATGGCAAATGCGTATGGTTGCGATGGCGGCGACTTGGTAAAAAGTAAGTATAACCTACCTTTGGAGCCGAGTATGGCGGTGACCTCTCCACTATGGGTGGTGAAGGAGACATCCTTGAGGATGACGCCGGTCTTCACTCCGCCTGTGAGCCGCTGGAAGAAACTGCCAGGCTCCACCTGACATCACATTACACTTTAATCCTTGGCTGTTATTCACTACGCGCTAATGCGGCTCACCCCGCCGGTCACCCTTCACTAGACTAGACCTTTACCGTGCGACACAAAAGAGTAGAAATTAAATGAGGGCGCCACTATCTACGTAACTGTCACATATTTGTCATAAAATGCATAAACATGGCAACAATTTAGTATGGATTTTTTTTAGTTCCATTTTATTTGATGTCTACTCTTTTGTGTCGCACTGTACCTACGCTAAGTTACTACGCATCGCGGTATCAAGATATATTTGTGGGTGAGCGCTGAGGTGAGCTTAAAACAAGTTACAGAATAGGGGGCTTGTCTTGTGCACAATACAAGATTTTCATAAACATCCATTTTCGTTTTGAAATTGACAAATGTTCGGTTCTGGCGTTTCGCCGGCCGCTGCCGCGGCACGCTCGCTACGCTCGCTCGGATCGCGCGCTGTAGGGTCGCAGTTCACCTAACACTCCTCCTCGCTTCGCTCGTCGTCGTACCTACACCGACCTGCCTTAGTCTCTGTAAAACTACTTTGAATTTCACTCAAAATGAACATTTGGCTAAACGTATACGAAATGCGGAAAGTAATGATGGATAAGTTAACAATTGGCTGTGAAACAAAAGTTGTAACAAGCCAAAGCTCAAATGACTGTAGCGGTAAAAGTTTTTCGGACAACTGAAACATTTGGATAACATCAAATGGTAAATGAAAAAAGTAATTAATTGTATATATATTCGTAGAACTCATAAAAATACGAAAAGTTTTCGGACAAACGATATTCGGTCAATCAATTTTTGTGATTGCGATAGGTTACCTTATTTGAAACATTCAGTAGTTTCTATAAAAAGGATAGAAAAACTCGATTTTCATTTATAGTTATGAAAAATGTGGTTGTTAATTACTTTGGCCAAGGCTGTACATATGCTGAGTAAATAATGTAAATATTGAAAAAAAAGTAAGAACTAAGTTTGTATACACTTTAAATACCTATGATAATTGGTAACTTAAAAAAGTACAAATCGATTCCAATTCATCAGTCATCACATTTAGCTGATTATGTTAATTCAAATGTCATCCAATTAAAAGCGTCCGCTACAAAAGTTACGCAATTGCCCTGCTTACTGTGATTACTGCGGGTAGTCAGTAAAAAAGTATGTTGTATGGTAAAAATAAGTCCACATTTATATACATAAATTCACGCTGTATTTCCAAAAGGAGTAGGAAGACCACATAATTTTTTTTATTCGAATCGTACAACAAAAGCCCATATTACTAACCTAACCTAACCTACCTACTTACATATAAAGTATAGGTACCTACTAACATATCTACATAAAATATAAACTTAAATACTTACAACAACAACACACTATAACTGCGATGTGTTAAGCAAATTCGTAACAATTAATTAATTTCAATTGTATTATTAGTGCCAGTTCAATTGTAAGATGGAAAAGTGTGATATTACAGTGATAGGTTGCTAGCCACACTCCATAACACACTTCAGGCGTAAAAAACTAAGTGTGTAGGTGATTTTATTCCTTTTGCCTGTGCGTTGTACTTTAGCAATAAAAACGGGAACTGCGGACGTCTGATTCAGTCAATTCAGTGGAGCGTTACTATTGCGCTCCCATACAAAAGATATCAACGAGCCCTTTCTTGAAAATGTATATAATTATTGCAAAGAGCGCGAGTGTTTTATATTGTAAGGTACTTACGGGTCTTTGAGACTAAAAATAATAGAATACTTTATTTTCAAAAAATACATTAATAAAAGAATGTTCGCGCCATATTCAAAATAAAATAGAACTATTATGTACTTACATTATTATTGGATGCAGGTTTTGTTGAAAATAATACACAACGAGTACTTAATTGTGTACAAAATCAAATGTTGCTGGCATTGTAAACGAAAGGCCACAAACACATACCTACAAAACTGTGTCATTAAAAAATAATATGAACAAACTTACCAGCCCTGAGTGAAACACATTATACAGCTGCAACATATAGTTCCCCCCTGACATTTTATTGCACTTTAATGTTCTATTTAAGCTTTAAATAATCGAAAAACATTCACAAATCCATTTTAAAGCGACACGCCCGTCCCATAATCAACTATTAGCAAACTAACCTTACGCGCTAACTTCAAAGCTAACTTTTCGTTAAGCGACGTTGCCAGTTACACCTGTGGCTAACTTCCGTTCACTAACTGTACTTCATTTTTATAGTATTGCAGAATCAAGCGAGTTTAGACTGTATTTTAGTCTCTCAGAGTTGCTTTTATTGGGTAGGCTTGAAATGCTAGTTAAGGGGTGGTTTACGGTATATCAGCGATACTTTAAACTGCCTAGAATAAAATAAGTATATGACCGATATGATACAGAGAAAGAATATAATGGAAAAATAAACCATCTTCGTCTGTAGCCCCCGACAGGATTCGAACCTGCGACCTTTCTATTAACGCTAGACTGCTCTACCAACTGAGCTACGAGGACAGTGACGCAAGTTGTAAATTTTTCCACTATATTCCCGCTAAGACTAGCGCCCTCTCTGTATCGAGTTATAGACTTGTTTCACAGTCTTGGCACCATTCTTTCTCTGTATCATATCGTTTATAAAATGATCGGGGTAACTTCCTCGTTAAAAAATAACACGAAACAAAAATATTCAATTAAATAATTTGTTTCGTGAAAAGGGTATAAGTATATGACATTTATTTAATTATTTATTATATGTTTACTCATTTTCATTTGTTTACATTTACGCGGAAGACAGATAATAAGTATTTGCTTTACATTACGAAACAAATCGTCTACGCAAAATAGGATGACTCACACGTTGATGTACCTATAGATATTAAATATGTACATATTTACACATGTCTTGTCTCTATCACTTATTTATAAAGAAACATTGAAAAATATGTTACCTATTGTTTAGTCGCTAATAACATTATTTTCATATTTCCTTAGATATATGGATTATGCCTGGATGGATGGGAGGATAGAGCCCGTAATACAATCTTATATTTAGCCAATAACCAGTGGTATATTTATGTACCTCATCATGACACACTGTTACCATGTTAGCTTCTTAGAATGAGAAGATTAAGAATAGATAAACGAATGTACTCGTAGATACTCCCCCTTAACGCCTCATTTTCCTCGCATTTCCAATGCGCCGTTGCCATCGGACCCCTAATCACTACCCGTCTCCTTCCCTTGCACCACACAACCATGGGCCGCCCACACATACCCAACCAACCTATACTCATGCATTCCAATGATTAGTCAGCTCCCTCACTCATATACACCACACCACAGATAGAGAGGGAAGGCGCCATGCGCAGTGTCACTGACTGCTCAGTCAAACTCAGTCGCAGCAAACGGCAGCATGGTAAAAGAATAACAATCTTTAAAAATCGAAACTAACGAATTTATGAACTAAAAGGTTATTTTCAAAGTTTTTAAAGAATCTCTGGGCGTGTTCGAGTGCTTAGTTGTTTGGCCGGTCGGTGTGTAAAGTGGGTTTTAGTGAAGTTTCTGTATTTCTGTGGAGTACCGTTCGCCGTATTATTGGGTAAGTTGACACTGTTATTTCTATGGGTCTTTTGATGTTGAATATTAAATAGAATTTTTTTATACCGGTTTAGGATATGCTGAGGATTCATGAATTAATTTATTTCCCGAGGCGATTTTTCCGGGTAATTTGTAGATAATTCATCATATGACCCTATTATTTGATTGCAGATATCAAAGTAAAATCATGTTAACTTATTGCCGATACTAAAACTGGTGGGTACCTGTCCGATAAAATAAAGCAGTTTAAGCAGTGATTACACTTCGATTTACCCCGCACCGCAGTTAACTGAGTCATGAGTTTAACTGCAGAGTTCGCTAAGGAAAATATCGTGACTCCGGGGAGCAATACACAAAGGTTACCGGCCGCTGCTCTGTGCTCGTGCTGTAAGGGGGTCCAGTATAACTCCGCCCTTATATTACGAACCTGTGGGTCAAATTAAACCAGGCGAGTTGAAGACGAGTTTCTGAACAGGCAGTTGCATGAAGCATATTTAATATTCGTACCTATGTTTATGCACTGGCCAGTGTTATCGAAAAACTCCGTGTCAGAAACTGAATAATGTTACGCAACTTAAATAACTTAACGGATTTTAAATCTACCCACATTTTACCCAATAAAATCAAAACTATAAACAATCTATAAATTCAACCAATTCCTATTCAATTACTTAGCGGCAAACTCAAAGACACGAACAATACATTGAAACTGACAATAAAATGTTCGACCAAAAGATTATCTAGGCACAACTCCAACCTTTACTTAAGACGTTATTTTACGTTTGAAATTGTAACCATTTACTATTTATATAAAGATATGTAAAGGTCAGTCTAACAGCAATAAATAAAGTGTAGCGGACACATTAGTCAAAATGCGAAACATAAAGTATCTGGTAAATAGGAACTTAAAGTAGGAAGGAACCAAGAGCGGAACTTTAATTATTAATTGCCTTAGATTGTATTATAAATGAAGTATTTCGGTTGTAATAGTACCTATAAGAAACAAAGCATATGCTTTGGGAGATTCTCTCTTGTTAGACCCAACTACTTCCTACTTATGCGCGAATGTTTTTCCTTGACCGAACGTTTCTATGCATTGTTTCCTCAAGCAGAAGACTTTCCAGATTATAAAACGAACCTAACCTAATGCCTCCTACAAAAATGCATTAGGTCTACTGAAGTTATTATGTAAGTAGGGTAGTTAAAGTGATGGTATACGGGTTTATGCACATAAATTCTCCACTTGGTTTTGCCGTAAGTATAATTCTGATATGTCTGAGGGATTTCAAAAGTGTCCTAATAGTTGTTAGATATCTTTACAAGCTGAACATGCAATTCAGGATACCTAATCTTACCAAACACGTCTTTAGAACTATGAACGTAACGTCTTAGTAGGTACGTGACAACTAAGTTACGTTATCCATTGCCATGCAAAGTTTATTCATACCCTTTGCAAGTCATGAGCTTCGCATTACTTAAGTAAAAGTAAAAAGAAAGTTAGATTAGGCAGATAGGTACAACATACGAATTAAGTAGGCACGAACATTTGTAGACAAAATTACCCATCGGCTTTACCATAGTCATGTTCTCATGTTTAATGAAAAACTCAATAACTAACCAAAGATGGTGAATCAAAGAGCATCTTCATTCTACAAATTAGTCGTTTTAAAACTTTTCTTATAGGATTGGGATTTGTAATATTTACCGCAAAAGAGAATTTTCGTAGGTCGTATCACTACAGGTTTATTAACCTTATAAAGACGCACAAATAAACCGCCATAATCACCGTGAATTCCCAAAATAAAACAATGGGTGTACGTGTTAACGAACTCCTTAAGGATGTGAGTCAGAGTATCAGAGGCTCCGAGCTTAGTGAAGCGAAATAAAAATTCGCCTTGTAGGAACTTAATTTACTTGTAAGCAATTAAAACCGGGTATTTCTTTCGTCTATTTTAACTAAACATAGGTAATTCTATGCCATTGGTTACACTGTGAAGCGTAAATTGTTAATTATTAAATAGGTAGTCTGGCATTAACAAAGGCTCTCACAACCTGAAACTAAGCTCCGGTTTCGAGTACCTATAGTCACAGAGCTAAACCTTATATAAGAGGGAAGTATACCTTTGGAATACTACGTACTCGTCCATACAAAAATAGAAAACGTTTTTCCACTTCTTCAGCTTATAGACATGGCTCAGAAGTGAGATGGGTCTGTAGTTCTTCAGCAGAGTGTTGTCACCCTTTTTGAAGAACAGCACTACCACCCCTCTGTTGCCCCCATGCCTTTGGAGTTCTCCCTTCCAGTAAGACGGAATCGAACAACTTCTGAAGGGCCGTAAGGACCGGTTTTCGGCGTTGTAGATATTTTCGCCATTAGAAAAAAAACTTCTTTTCGTTTCTGTGACCAAGAGCAAACGCATTTTTAACCCCCGACGCAAAGAGAGGGGTGTTATAAGTTTAACGTGTATGTGTATCTGTGTATCTGTGTGTCTGTGTATCTGTGTATCTGTCTGTGGTATCGTAGCTCCCAAACGGATGGACCGATTTGAATGCGGATTTTGTGTGTCATAGATAGTTTTATCCCGAGTGTTCTTAGCCACGTTTCATGAAAATCTGTTTAGCCGTTTTTGAGATATTGGACTTTGAAATTAAAATGTCGGGGGTTTTTCAACTTTTCTAAGTTGTAGTTATTGATTTGTTCGTTATGTAATGTACCTTAGTCTCAACGTGTTTGATGATCGTGTGATATCATAACATGGATGTTGTTTATTTAAGTTTTAGTGTGTGCCCCCAAATATCCGCATCCGCCTCCGCATCCGCGGATGTCAAAAAAATCGCATCCGCGGCCCTGATTTGTACCTAATACCTCGGGCGGATCAAAACCTTACCTACTTATACTTCTCATTAACACTTTAGATTTAGAAAACACTGTTGTTTTATGTTATACGTACCTAGGTACCTCTGTCTGCAATGGAGGTTGAAACGAGAAGTGTGGGCCATAAATAGTATAGTAATAGGTAGCTTTAGTTTATATTGATATGTATGTTAGTCTTTAAGGTATTTGTAATATGGGCCTTGTTGCCTGATTTAATTAAATAGATAAAATCAATAAATACATTCTACGTGGGTAAAGACGGGTGGGTACGTGGGTATCTTAGTAAACATTTCATTTCGAAGTGTCGAACGTTTCTTATTAACCTGTAGCTAATTGTTGTCGGGTACTTCGGCCTTTTGACCTTATCAAAGATCGTAGAACTGGTGAACCGAGTCATGACGTAGGTATACAAGTAGATTCGCCGAGCAGAGTTCCACTGAGATGGCGTTTATTCGGTTGCCTTTAATGCCTTACCTACATAAACTTTCCGCATTTCTCAATTGCACCCACAGTACCCTACATGAGTATTTCACCGAATCCATCAGAAACCTCAAGAGCCTCAAGTTTAGATCCTGAATGTAAGCTAATATCGACAAAGGCGTTCCATTGTCTAAGTAGGTACTACTCCTAAATCCGTTTGAAACCATTTCAAAAATATCTATCCATACTACTATTATAAATGCGAAAGTATGTCTGTCCTTCTGTCTTTTAGTCTGTCTGGTACCTCTTCACGCTTAAACCGCTGAACCGATTTGGATGACATTTGGTGTAGAGATAGTTTGAGTCCCGGGGAAGTACATATGATAGTTTTTATCCTAGTAATCATCCCCTAAGAGGGTGAAAGTTTGTATGGAGCTACGATATAAACGAGTTTCACGCAAACGAACGGAGTCGCGGGCAGAAGCTTGTTTTAAATAAATTAAATAAAAATGAGAGGACATCTTAATAGCCCCGGTAAGCTCAATAAGGCTTGTGTTATGGGTACTAGATGACGTTATATTTAATTGGTATAAATTACTTAAACACATAGAAAACATTTTATGTTCAAAGAGTCAGTCATCTCTTCTGAAATCGGAGGTTGGAAAAAGTTAATGTTGCCATGTCACGAGACTAGAACTAGAAGAATATCTTATACATATTGATATATATTATGCGAATCGAGAAAAGTTTTCCCTATCAGTCTTTATGATATTGATATAAGATTGAATTTAGTCCGGACTGTTGCAAAGTTGTTTCTTTATCTGTTTTTAGTAGCTGTACTCTGGGTTCATGAACTTTTCTCATTAGCCTGACTAATTGGCTTGACGCCGTTTAGACACCTGACCCTGCCGAGACCATGGTTCCGATGAACCGTGAAGACTTAAGGTTGTAGAAACGTATTTCAACACCGTAAAATAGTTAAGGGGATGCCTTGATTTGAGTCGAACACGCCCCCTAGACGGAGCCGCTGATGCCTCCCGCGCGCGAGGAAAAGAGATATAACACTTCGGGAATGGCTTTTTTGGACAAATTTCAATAAACACCTAACTTAGTGAAGTTTTATTAAAATTTTATAAAATTAGATTTTAGATGAGATAACATACTATAGTATTAACTTGATTGTGTCGTAAAATAATGTATCGTTTGAGTAGGCTGAGTAAAACAAGGAAAATTCAGACCCAACTTTGGATTTTTTTTTCTATAGAGGAAATTTTAAGCAATCGTGTATCGATAAAATCAGATAAACAATCATATAGTCAAGAATCATATATCTGAAAATTAGACCTTATTGTTTCTTAATCTAATCAGAAGGGCGTTTCAAAGCACGCGATAATTTCCAATGGCGCCTTAATACTGATGGGAATCGAAACTTTTGAAACGGATATTTTTCTTAACTATGGTGCTATTCATTATAATATAGTTACCTGTATTTATTATAATTTATTGACAAACTTTTTTTTGTGCCATGAATGCAGACGACACGAGGGGCAATCAAGCTTAACCTTAGCCGTCAGCGTGGGGAACTAAAATTCCCTTTAATGGTAATACTTATGTAGCTTACCTATTTGATCCTTTATTTATATAAAATTTAATGGGAATGGAAAAGAAAAAGTATATCTATACAAGAACCTTTCGTCAGAAGACCAAGATTCTGAACTAAACTGCAGAAAAAATAATTTCATAATTAATTTAACGCTTTTCATTTTCCAACTGTATCGTTCGTCCGAATTTTCATTTCGGAATAAATCCAGTTGTCTCGAAGACCGCAAAGTTATTGATTATTTTTAAATACTTACCGTGTGAAACCATTAGGTTAGGTTTGTTTTATAATAATCCTGAAAATTTCATAGTTTCAGAGAAAAACTACTTTTTGCCGAAATTAAAATTCTGACAAACGATAGATTGGTTAATCAAATTTTGTGATTGAGATACTTAGTTATAAAAATCCAATGTTTTCACCTGCAGGGCAGCCGGGTTATTGTTTTTAGGGTTCCGGACCAATAAGGTAAAAACGGAACCCTTATGGTGCGACTCTGTACGTCTGCCTATCTGTCACAAAGTTAAGGAATGTGAATGAAAAAGGAAGAAAATCAGGAATTACTAATGCTATCCATTTGAAATTTGGAATTGTTTTAAAGAAACTTATGAAAAATTTTAAATATATATTTTTAATATCCATTTAAAATTACGGATAAGAGGGGGGGGAACAATTCAAAGTTTAGTTACTAGGTCAAGTGGGCTATCATATGAAAGGGCTTGAGTTGGACATTTAAAAAAAGTTTTTCTTTTTTTTCTACATTGGTAAAATTTTGATCTATGAAGGAAAATGTAAAAAAAAATACCATCCCCCCCCCTTATCTCCGAAGTTATACAAGCGAAAAATTTGAAATTATTACTTGTGATTAAGATAAACGTAAATATTACTGGAAAAGTATAACTTTTTCTGTATCTAGCGTATTTTTTGTTTAGTTTGGTTTTTGAGGGGGCAACAAAAAAAAACAACTATTAGGTCAAGTGGGGTATCATATGAAAGGGCTTGAGTTCCACTTTTTGAAACAGTTTTTCTTTTATTTCTACATTGGTAAAATTTCGATCTGTGAAGGAAAATGTAAAAAAAAATACCATTCCCCCCTTATCTCCGAAGTTATCCAAGCGAAAAATATGAAATAATTACTTGTGATTAAGATAAACATAAATATTACTGGAAAAGTATAACTTTTTTTGTTTTATTTTCAAAAATAATTTCCTAGTTAAGTTTGCAATTTAATCAACTTTATAAGTATTTTTTTGTTTTGAAATTACTATAAGACTATAATAGAAGTACTCTCTTTCAAATAAAAAAATAATAATCGAGATCAATTCACGTGATAAACAATAATCGCTAAAACACCAACATACATACTAAGCTGATTGCCCTTGCACGTTAGTACCAAATTGGGCCGATAGATGGCGCTGACCCCATTCTTACTTCGCGCTGTTAAGATTTTTCTAGAATTAATGGGGTTGGACGGGTATATTTCAATAGCAGGTCTTAAAAAAAGATCGCGATGTTCGCGATTCAATCGTCTTGGTAGTTCGATGGTCTTGGTGTAAAAGTTATTCGTTGTTTGAAATTGAATTCTGTTGTGTTGGGTTAAAATAAGTAATTTAATTTAACAAATATTGGGACATTTACTTTACCTTGAGTTAATTGATAGTTTGTACGGAACCCTCGGTGCGCGAGTCGGACTCGCACTTGACCGGTTTTTTTTAGTTATAGGAACGTAATATGGAACTCTTTATTATCCGACCGACAGTCAGTCTAATTATACCTTCTTAGTGCTCATGCGCAGGCTGCTAGTTCTCGGTCTGTTTGCTACAGTGGCACCCAATTAAATATGTTTGACCCGCCCGCAGACCGTGAATCATATCATATTTTTCTACTTTATGTTCAATTTGATTATTGTCTTTTTGAAACAGAGGCGCTTGACAGATGTCGGAAACGTAATCTAACAATAAAATTAACCCCAGATTTGTCAAATGCTAATCAAATAGGTTTGGGGCACGGAGATCGACATTCATGGGTGCATGTAATATGTGTAATATAATAAAATAACTTTGACGTTGATACTTGTTGATTACTGAAGAAATTACTATTTCAAGATGTGTCAAGCTGCGGTTGACGTTTGATACGATATTTATTAGTATCTAAGTACTTAATTCGGAATGGAATCCATTGTACGAATTTGGAATATCGGTATCCCCTGTCATTTGCAATATTGTTTACCAATCACAGTTACAATGATTTACACCTACATATATGTATCACATAGAGGAGAAACAATCCTGATCATGAATGTCTGATCAAATGATTTTTTTACCTAGAAGTGTTGTGTCAGACTAAAACACCCTCCTATTGCAAATCGTCAGATGCCAGCAATAACCTTTACAACCTATTCTGATATTTTGACGTATAGTAATACATTTAATATTATGTCAAATTCAATACATTGTTTACATTTTTTTCGTTTTCAACTGGTGCTTACTTTAGGTATCTTTGTGTGAATCGAGATTGAAGAAGTAGACGTGTGGAAGTCAGTCATATCTCTCACACGCGTCTATGGACATTCGAGTTACGGTATCCGGCTCTCTGGAGCAATGAACTTAAGCACGCTCTTGTGGTCACTCGTTTCATTTTGGTTATGAATTCTGCTGTCATAAAATGTTGCTGTTAACTGTAGATTTAATATAAGCTGTAAGATCGTGGTGGCGTGGTGATTGCGCTGCGACCTTTGGTAGGTGGGAAGTGCGTAGAAGTGCGATACTGATTAACATTTGATAAATGTTGAACTCTTGTCAATCAAGTTTCTACTTTAGGATTGTTAATCTAACGTAAACACTATACCTATTGTGACATTTGTCTTTTTATGTAATCTTTTATTGAAATAGAGTACATTACGTAGGTAATACGTTAATATAGCGCGCGTGACCTAAAGTTACGATAAGAAAACTAGGTACGAAATGCAATACGCATAATTTAGATGTCTACACGCATAGTTAGGCCTATATACTATAGTTGTTTAACCGATTTGAAAAACTACGTGGTTAATATTTGTAAACTACGTAGGTAGTGATTTTAATCATTGTTTCTTATCGCTTTGGAAACACCATTTCTTCACCTAACACAAAATGCCTAGATTACGCGTGTAGCGCGGTAAATATAACCTCAATTAGATTCCATTTGCTTTACCATAATGTAATTCTCAAATATTGACCTTGCTCAACATTTGCACAGTATTCATAAAACTAGATTAAGTGGTTAGCTTACAGTCGAGTTAGTCTTTGCGAAACATTGTGCTAGTATCAAGTATACCTGAGTAGTAATTAGTGAGGCGTTCAACTACGGGCAAATTATAACTCTTACATTATACTTGAGGTGCTATCTTTCCCACTGATAACTTTAAGAGCTACCTACTATATTTATGAAATTCTCATTAAAATTACAACATGAAATTATTTTTTTCATGCGAACATGTAGGTACCTAATTATTTTGTAAAGCAGGGCGACGGGCTAGTTAGAGTTTGATCTTAATTAACATATATATATTTATCACCCGGGTTTACGTCGTCAATGAATTGTACGTAGCAACCATTAAGTACATTGTTTTTATTGATGAAAAATAAACAATATTCCAAAATTCAATGTAGAAATAGCCAATTCGTCAATTCTCAGATGGTGGGTATTTAAGTCAATAAGTATTTAGCGACATTTACCTACTACCTTCCTACCTGCAATCGTTGCGTATTCAAATTATGAATTTTAAGTAATTGTTTTATGGCACATACACACGTGACGAAAGCCAATTAGTTCGAAGAAAACTATCGCAATAAATTCGTAACTTACCAGTTCGTGCAATTTGCAAAACGTACATGTAAATATTCATGTTACCTACCTACTGATAGTTATACTGTACTTGGAAATGAAAAACTGTAACCGTGTGATAATAAAGAATGGCAGTCGCTAAACCCAACACAAACGAGCTCAAACAGTCACGAACTACGCGTTAGTTAGCCACTGGTGGCTGGTTATTATGAAGCTTTTCACTGAGAAGGCCACATCATCCTAAATGTTTATCCACTCTTAAATACTGGTATACATATAATATTTGCAAATGATAATCGTCGATTTACGTAAGCACGACCCCTGTGGGTACAAAAGTGGCAAAGATGGCTACGCCAAAGCTTGTAAATTTGCACAACTCTGAAGCTTTTTTATTTCGAAAGTTTTCCTAACCGTGACTTTAGGATTCCATCCCGTGTCGTCGCAGTCAAGACTCGTGGTTGTCGGCTTGCGGACCGAAAGTGGGTTCTCCTGAGTAATTACTTCGCAAGAGTCATTGACCTGCTTAAAGAGAGTCATTATGAACAATCACAACAGAAATTACATTATTTATGATTGATCGCTTGACAAAATTGGTTGTTTCGGTGGCAGTGGGTTACGACTGTTGTTTGGTGAAGTAATTGGTTACTATGTTCGGCAGTTGCTTGCTTTGTTTTGACTTCGGTCATAACAAATGTGTTATCAAACCAAAATGTAAATACAAAAAGACGTCTATCTTCTACTACGATTCGGGCACGGCGTGTATTTGCTGTTACTTGAGTGGTTTATTTGCCAACCCAGTGCCTCCATTTTGAAACAAAAAATTGCATTTTATGTGGATAATCTGAGCTAATATTGCCCAGCTATGCGTTGCAAGAGAGAAAAGGCGTTCCAGAATTCGGCCCCAGAGATAAAATATCCTCTAACTGACCTCCGGTGCGCAACACATCGTCACAAACAATACAGCCATTAATGTATACGCGCACCATTGGCTGCATTGCCTTCACGCTACTTAGTATTGGCCGCTCGCACAATTTTCAGGGCCTCAGCCTCATCCTACATTATATCCATCTTTAGGCAGAATTTGTGTAGGCTTTGCGGTACCTATTTAGCATAAGTTTTGCTGCATTGATGAACCGTATATTCTCTTTGTCAGGCATTAGATGACTAAACGTACGAATCCCCTCTCAGGCTATTTAACACTTTCACTGCCAGGAACCCGCCTAGCGAGCTAGCGTAGTCGCTTTCCGCTACATACGAGGAAAACCACGGGGTCGGCTACGAGCGTAGCGCGTAGCGAGTCTTAGCAGTGAATGTGTTAATGCGCCTAGATATTGAACTCCTCTTTGATTAGAAATCAATGAGATTCTTCTGTGTGCAACTGTGCTGGAGATTTTAAATTGACATCCTGTCGAAAAGTTACTTCCACTTAGTCGTGGAAACGGCTGGAATGGTGCTTTTAATATATTCCTGAATGTACCTTCTTCTCGTTCAACAGGGACTTGCGTCATATCATACCGCGACCATTTTTAGGGTTCCGTAGTTAAAGTCTGTCTGTCTGTCTGTCTGTCCGTCTTCGGTTTAGCTCAGTAACCATAACTCCTACAAAACTATAATTCAGCGTGGGTATATAAATCAATTACGCCGACAAAACGATACAATTTTTTTTTTTAGGGTACCTCCCCTACACCTAAAGCGGGGATGTAATTTTTTTTCTCGTTAGCCCATGGTGTGGGGTATCGTTGGATAGCTCTTTTAAAAATATTATGGGTTTCCTAAAACCACTTTTCAAATCAGTAATTCGTTTGCGAGATATTGGGCTTTAAGCCCTAATTTTTGTTCGAGTCATGTGTCCCCCCCCCCCCCCCCTGCCGGCTAAATGGCTACTACTGGGGATGTGAATTTTTTTTAATTAATTTAAAAGGAAAACTATCACAGACAAGTAGGCATAAGTAGTTACCGAGTAATAGTCGACCAACTTAATGTGTACTTGGAAAGGACAATTTTCGTACAAATTCGGGATACGCAACCGCACCGCACGTCGATGTAACGAAGATAGACAGGCAACTACGGAACCCTACACTGCGCGTGGCCCGACACGCACTTGGCCGGTTTTTTTAGTAAAAGTACTTACTCGCAGGCGGCATAGGCGTCACAGCGCTGTCGTAGGTAGATACTTCTCTACCTACAACAGCGCTATGACGCATGCACTTGGTCAACGAAAAATGGCACATGAGCATAGACCGACAAGTTTCACTAAGGGTGAGGCCAGACGCAAGCGTAATTTCCATCCTTTCCGTCCATCTATGGGCAACCCGAAATTACGCGACTCACTTGTCGCAAATTAAGCTCGTCTGGCCTCACCCTAAATGTGCTGATAGACATTTAACAGAACATCGAGCATTCACCGTTTTTAATTAAATTTGTCAAACCGAACAACGAACATTTTCACGATCATTTTAGCGAACGCTCTAGTGAATGTTGTGCAGGTGAGGGTGTAAATGCTACCACCAAGTAATTTCAGATCGGGGACTTCCGCGTCGGTGAATGGAAAGAACGAAGTCATATGTAAAGTACGTTTTGCACGCAGCAATAAAACCCCCGATAAACTGTTAATTTCTTCAAACGAAAGCTGAAATTATATAAAAATTATTGATTATGCATATTTACGATATTTTGTTTCATTATAAAGCTTTATGCAGTGAGTTTTAGAAGCAATTGCATAATAAGTATTTATTTTATCGTTTACAATTTAGAAAATGGAGGTTGAAAACAAAGTGCCGCCAAACGCCATACTTTTCTGGAACTTTGTTAAGGTAAGCACTAAACCGGAACAAGGACTGCATTTGAGGTTAAACGTCAACTATCTATACCTATACCTACTTATAATTAGTTAAAGAAAGATCCAGCCAGTATCATTCCAGACATTGCTTTGTCGCTAAGGATCTCAGCTTCCCATGAACGGAAAAAAACCATTATTCCGGCTTCCGCTTAGGATAGGCCTTCACTGTTATCCCACGGGAGTCCCGTGGGATAACAGATGGAGGCCGTGAAGGGACACATTTGACCTCATTGAATTATACATTTATTTTTCTTGAAATCTATCACCCTGATTACTGTCCGCTGTCAGTCACGACAAAATGGCCAGATTGTAATATCTATCCATCTTTAATATAGATTCTATATAGATAGATGGATATATAGGTAGGTACATAATATATCTATACTTCTATATGGATGTCCAGGTCCAGATGTCCGGCTGTTCTCCTCGACAGGTCTCATTTCTCAAATTCTCGTGAAATTTTGTGAGCATGTTCAATAATTATAATTGCCGATTCACTTTGTCGAAATAACAAAAAAACATTTGTTTTTAAAAGACCGGCCGGCGAGTTCTTCAGCTCACAGAGTCACTAGTGATAGTATTGATAATATTAAACACTGATGAAGCATAAGGGCTTCACAGACTGGCGCCGCCTGGCCGCGGCGGATAATAGTAAACTGGTCATTAGCTGTCAAATTTATTATTGTCCGCCACCGCAGGCCGCGCCAGTGTGTTGCAGGCCTAAATATACCTACGTGCAGTAAAGTTATGAAAATGAAAATGAAAATGAAAATGAAAATGATTTATTGGGTATCAAAAATGTTAGCCTAGTTAAATTAAATTTACAGAGTAACACGCTTTTACGTGTCTAGTTGGTTGCTAACAATAGGCCTAAGAATGCGATCCTGTGCCCTAAACTAGGAAAACCTGTCTTATAGGGTACAGGGTTTATTCCGCCGCTTATTGTGCAGTCGCTCCAGATAAGATGGTGAAACAAATTAAGAAAACAAATACAATTAGATATGAATGTTGAGAAAAACAATAGCAATGTAGACTTATACTAATTATTGTAGCTATTTTTAACTAATTTTCACATCACATCGCCAGTTTTAATGTATGTGGTGAGTGTGTGTGTGTAAGTGTGAGTGCGTGTGTGTGTGCGAGTTATAGTTTGTTATATAGTTGTGCAGTTATAAACAAAAACAGTAATGAACAATCATAGTAAAATAATAATAATGCTATAGTAGATGCGAGAGTGCCTATCTTTCTGTTAATTACCATCGCCCGAACATTGACACCGAAACAGCCGACTGGTGACACAAAAATTCCAGTTTGACATTCAAAAATGTTTGCTTTCCGTGAAACGTGAAATGAACATTGAACACTCATTCTACAAACGGGACTTCAGATTAACCTGTCAGTATAAAAATGATGTCAGTGGAGGTACATTATTGTCTAAGATGTCATCACATCATGTAACCGTAATGCCGAGACCACATTAATGATAGGTTAAAAACGTCTGGCTACTATGTATGCACGACTTTTATGCGAAAACAAGATTAATTACAGACAAGACTTTCAGTGAGAAGCAAGGCTGCGCCTGCGCTTTGGCGTGGCGGAAAGTCAAGTGGAATCGCTGCTACCTACTGGCTACCTATTTTTTTACGTGGGGAATTAGTAGTTTGCGTCTCAACTTTCAAGGGAGCAAAAACTTATATTTGCGGCGTGGGCGGTATATAATAAATTTTTGAGTGACGCGATAAATTTTACAGTAGAATTCTAAGCGTAGCGAGAGTTTCTAGTAGAATCTTGAACGTGACGTGGGATTCAAATGTTTACGCCCAAGACGGAAATAATTTTGCTACCAAGGAACACATACTTACTGATTTTCACACTTTCTATGAGGAAAATTAAAATCCCTCATTTCAGGGCACTTTTCTGAATAGCGGGATCATGGAAGAAAAGTACACTTTTGATCCCCCATTTGAGGGCAACAATATATAATTTCAGAATAGCAGGTGTGAAATAGTTATTTGTTATGCAAGGCTACAAAGTTGTTTTTTGGCGCAAGTGTTTCAATACAAGTATTGAAAGCCGAAGTAGCGAAGAATTGCAAGATTGAACCATGAGCGAAGCGTATGGTTCAAATGTACAATCCTGAGCATAACAGACCATTGCGCGCTTTACATTCAAATTCTAAATTCATCGCAAGAAAACCTTTTCGAACCGCAGCAATAGATTAGATAAATCAAAGATTATCTAGATCAATCGCTAATACCTAATTACGAACAGTTCAATGTGGAGCTAGAGAACCAGTTTGACGTTTTGCCACTCGACGTATTAAAATAGACAGCAAGACAATTAAACCGAAATCATAACAAACTTAATAAGCAATCCCAAATAACACAAAGTTAATAGATTGTAGGAGTGCTCTTCCCATAACTTCGAATTGTTACAATAATTTTGACAGAAAAGTTAAATGATCCATCAGACACGATATTCGCAACTATAATACAGCCACAGTCAGGGTATCCACCAAGGAACCAAAACGTGGATTAACAACTTAAGGGGCTCCCATACGCCAATGACCTTCGATCTGAATCCCTTAGTTTTCTAATGTTTTTTGTAGCTTATTATATTAACAACTGCGGCTTTAAGCAAAACCTATAGTATCCCATATTTACTTCAAAGTTCATTGTTTTCGAGATATTTGGCATCAAAGTTGAACAATGTTAGGCCAAAAAACTGGTTTTCTGGCCATAACTTTTGTGTTAATTGGTTTAAAATAAAGACCCTGGACCAGTTTTTAGAGACGTCACAGACGAACCCAAATATGTAGATTTCGTATATGTTAGATCTTTCACTTCAATAGAGATAAGAAATAAGTGTATTTTTAGATAATGTTTAAAAAAAACATACTTAAGTATTCATTTGTTTCAAAATTCGGTGGACCAAAATTGAGATAAAAGATTGAAAAACTGATAGCCGTTTGATTTATAATTCTATCTGTAGTGCAAAAGTAGGAGATACGATTCAAAACTTGTCAAAAATCGATGAAAACCTCGGGTAGCCCCTTAATGGACGAGAACGGTGCAAAGCAATACAACAGGTTACAAAATACTAAATATTCACTATACACTATGTTAACGAGTATCCGTATCTAGGCCAATTAGTCACTTTCAACCCATAGACAGGATATAGAAGTCAAATGGCGGATCCAAAACGCTTGGAAGAGCTGTTAGTCTATGAAGGAGCTAATGAAGGGTGATCTCCCATTGGCCCTGAAACGGAGGCTCGTTGACATGTGTATACTGCCTATCCTAACTTACGGTGCCCAAACCTGGACGCTGACAGAGTTACAAAAGACCAAACTGAATGTTTGCCAGAGGGCCATGGAGCGCAGCATACTTGGAGTGAAAAGGATAGATCGGATCCGAAATAGTAGGTACTCTACGCTTGAAAACGGGCATTGTCGAAGTTGGAGTTAAGACTGCTAATGGGACTGGGCTGGTCACGTTTGCCGTATGCACCCACAGAGGTGGGCTAAAATAACTACAGAGTGGGTGCCACACGATGGGCAACGCCGCCGTGGTCGGCCGAAGAGGAGATGGCGGGATGAACTGGACGTCTTTCAAGGTGACTGGCCAGAATTGGCAATGAGTCGGGATAGTTGGAAGTCTAAGGGGAGGCCTTTTTGCCCAGCAGTGGGACACAACATAGACTTATAAAAACAAAAGGTAATTAGGGCTGGTTAGCAACCACCTAATTTTGTAAGCCGGTTTGCGACCACTGACTTGGTTAAACGATATTTTCTCATTTTTTTTTTAAATTCTCAACTACCTGTTTTTTTAGGATTTGTAAGCGGCAGGGAGGGATTCAACACTTGCGTAAATCCGTATTTTGATTTTATTACAAATAAAAAAAGAACACTTTCCAAGGACACACAAAGCAGTGAATATATAAGAGTAACGTAGTATGTAATATAATGCCGTGATGAGTAAAGTCCCTCTAACCATCCCGTGAACGGTATCGGAAACCAAAACGGAAACGGGAATCCCATAATGTTCAAGCTTCCGGTACGGCTATTGATTGTCTATGATTTGATAACTCGTAATGAGAACGTTTTTATTTAAATTGAATGAATTTAACGGTTCATTGACTGATCGCATAATGAGTTGTTACCCAAACGAAATTATAGAATGACTTTGAAAGTCTGAATGATATTTTTATTCATTCATTGGGTAACTATTCTGTAATTTAAACCAAAATTTACCGGCCAAATTACGTGTGTGTGTGCGTGTGTTCTAGTTATCAATACTAGGGACAGGTGCTTTTATCGCATTTTATTTTAATCAATAATGATGGCATTGATGGCACTGGAACATAAGTTTCATGTGGTCTGCCTACGCCTTTTGAGAATAAAGGCGTGAATCTATGTATGCATGTAAATGATAAAATAAGCCTTTAAATTTAACATGTTTCATCAATCGCCTGAGCTCCCAATAGTCCCAATGTAGGTATACCAACAGGGTGTAAAATTGAAATAAGACAGCAAATTTGCTAAGCTTGTAAGTAGAAGTTATGATTTACATTTTTGTCCTCGATTTTGACTGCTAACGTTAACCTAGTAACGCGCATGTGACTTCTCTGGAGTGGCGCGCGTCCATAGGTTACGGTTTTCGCTTACCACCAGGCAGGTCGTACGCTTGTTTGCCACCATGAAGAAAGCGTATCTAGGTACATACCTAATATAAATATAAACCTTGGTCTATATTGATTTAAACTTTCACGATTCTCTCACATTATTAACCTTTTATTTACCTCAGTGAGGTAAATAAATAAGTTAATTATACGCGATTAAGTCCCGTTTAGTATAAATAATGAACCTTGGTCGTTAGGAAAAATGCTGTCAGTTTAGAGATAGGTACAATTCAGTAGGACCACACAGACTAAAGCTTCTTTTTCCACAAGACCTTGAAACTTAGCAGCTTGCGGCTTAGGCGGTCGTCACACTGCGGAGCTGCATACAAATTTCGCCGGACGGAGGTGCGCTGCAGTGTACCATACGGAATTTATATATAAAAAGAGGTACTTGCATACAACGAGAAACGCACCTCCGTCCGGAGATGCGGCGCAGTGTGACATCCACCTAAGTCTTGCATAGGTTCGTTTCGTTAATGCCTTCCGCGTACGAGAAAAAGAGATGCAACACTCTTCCGGGATGACTTTTTTGGACAAATTTCGATAAATACCTAACTTAGTGAAGTTTTATTTATATTTCATTAAGTGAGATTTTAAATGAGATAAAATACTATCGTATTAACTTGATTGTGTCGTAAACTAACGTATTGTTTGAGTAGGCGGAGTAAAAAAAGGAAAAAAAAATACCCTAAAGACCCATCAACTTTGGATTTTTTCTATCGAGGAAATTTTAGGCAATCATGTATCGATTAAATCAGATAAACAATCATATAGTCAAGAATCATATATCTGAAAATCAGACCTTATTGTTTCTTAATCCAGTCAGAACAGCGTTTCAAGGCACGCGATAATTTCCAATCACCCCCTTAACTGGTTGGAAGAAATCTGAGCGTATTGGTACCTAATGCTGTTTCATAAAATAATACAGCATAAAATTGTCTATTCCTTTTTACCGCTGGCACCCGTCATCAGGTCTACGCAAACCGTTAAATAGCCGAACGGAAAATGTTACAATACAATTCTTAAAATTCATCCATTTTCTCAGGGTCCGAATGTCGACTAGACCGTTGTTTATCTTCATTTGTTTGGCCAAACAAACTCGCACGATTTGCAACTGTATTCATAACAATGGCCTATAAAGGTGATTGAGTAACGATGCCATTTATTTACGTTGGTTTTATGGCCTGCGATATATAATAACATGCTGATTTAATTACTTATTTTAACTGTGAGTAGAATAGCGTTTTAATTTTTAAATATATATTTGCATACCTACCTATTTCTTTACACGTTAAGTCTTTCACAATTTATTTATTTTTATTTAACTATTTGCTATTGAAGGATTACCAAAATGTAAAAAAAAGACCGGGTTGCACTCCGGGAGTGCCGGCAGAAGTCAAAACTCAATGACATTGTAACAGTTCTTCGATCAGGTCACGTGACATCTTACGGTCACGTGACCTGTGGCGAGTTTAAAAAAAAATCCCCATCACAAAAAGTGCACAGCGCCGCGCCGCTAAAAAAGTTTTCACTTCAAAAAAACGTTTTTTTACACTCTTAGTAAAAGCAAAATTAGCCAAATATTTATCTGACTCAATTGATTAGCTTTTGACTTTCAAGCAAGACACATTTACATTCTGCTCATTCCAGCAGTGTAATTGCCTTAAAACGTTATGAATGATAGTCACGGCACAGAATAGATAATAGTACAGTCACGGTAACCATTGCAGATAAATGAGTTAGTTAGAAAGAGCTCGCTATCCCTAGCATTCGACCACAGACCATAGTGCATTCCACTCATCAATTACTATAATTCGCTGGTGCAATAGGGTTTCCTAGGCACGCGCGTAATGCTGCGCAAGAGTCGGCAGCGGAACGAGCCCCATTGTTTCACATCACTACTACTACCCAGGTCTAGAAGGACGTATGTGTGTGCGAACGTTGAAGATGGTTAAGGCTTTTTAATTGGGCGGGATGAGCTTATCTCTGGATCGTGCAGATTAGTGTCGATGGCGAGCCGATGCCCGGCTTTCGCTTTTTAACGTGTTTAGCCAATTAGGATGTTTAGTGGGTTGCATGCGAGGGCGTGTTATCGTCCTTGATAACAGTACACTGTTCGTATGATGCTGTCTTGTTGAGTGGGATAGCGCAATCTCGATACAGAAATTTTGAATTTAAGCTTTACTCAGTACATTACGTTCGTGAGAGTTTCAGACGTTGCAGGCAAACAATCCATACTTATGGGGTATCCACATTATGTGATTGTACCCCAATTTGTCAGACCAACATGTCGAAGTCATAATTGGGTGTAGCGTAGGTACAGACGTAACAACTGCAACTACAATTTCATTCAGTGTGGCCAGTTAGCAGTAAGAAAGCGAAAATTGCCGCATTCAAACGGTCCTGCGAAGCGGACTGCAAGATTGTTATTAACCGATGAGATAGGGAAAGACAGCACGTCTAACATGGGACGGCCGCGACATACTCTCGATTTTTCTCGCACTAAACCTCTTGTTCTAAGTATTCTAATAAGAGAGAGACGAATAGTGCGAGAAAAATCGAGAGAGCTCGCGCGCCGTCGCGTGATAGCCGTGCAGCACACAAAAATCGAGAGTATATCACGGCCGTCTCATGATAGACGTGCTGTCTCGTCCTATCTCGTCGGTTAGTAACAATCTTGCAGTCCGCTTCGCAGGACCGTTTGAATGCGGCAATGTTCGCTTTCTTACTGTTAACTGGCCACACTGAATGAACTTGTAGTTGCAAAACACCGGATTGAATAAATTTATAAAATTACAGTGTTTAATATTAAAACAATATTCTTTAGTATATATTTTTTTATTTTCGTTTAAATTAATTTGAATGAAATTTGTGAGAAAAAAACACTTGGCAGATCATGCCAATTCCATGGTCCAAATTGTTATTTTCATGCAATTAGTCAGGACAACTCGTTTGACGGTTGGATCACCAGCGCATCGACACGATAGCAATTAGTCAGATTCTGATGAATTGGGGCTGACAAATCATGTAATGTATATACCCCATTAATATAATTATAATAATATTATAAATGCGAAAGTGTGTCGGTCTGTCTGTTACCTCTTCACGCTTAAACCGCTGAACTGATTGAGATGAAAGGAAAAATTATGAAATGGGTTTAGGTAAAAATGTTGTCATTTTTTTTTAGATCTACTCAAAACAAACATATTTTGTTATGATATGAAATGTAATACACCATAATTAACTTTTCTCAAACTTGCAATGAAATGTTGACGTGGCTTACTTCAAATTAGGTTAGGAAATACTACGTATCCGGTGCGATGAGTGAAGATAGAAACCTAATATTTATAAAACAAATTTACTACTTTTTATTTTTATTTCATTGCAAGTTTGAAAAAAGCACTATACAAATCTCGGCGAGAAACGGGGTTGCCGGCCGCGTATCCCTATCCGGCCTCGCTACGCTCGGCCGTCTATATGTAGATACTTGGCCTGCAACCTGCAACCCTTCGTTTCCTGGCCTCTAGAGTAATGTACTATTAAAAACAAAATTTTAACCGACTTCAATTTAGTACTCCGCCAAGCCACGAGAACATTTCCACGTTTCTTTTCCAATTTACCACATGAACTGATTTCCGAGAGCGTTGGAGGTAGTATGAATCCGGGGGAATGACATAGAATAGTTTTTATCCCGGATGTCATCCCCTAAGGAGGTGAAATGGGGGGTGAAAGTATGTACCGAGCTACGATATAAACGAGTTCCATGCGGACGGAGTCGCGGGCAGAAGCTGGTTAATGTTAATAAGTAAGTACCTAAATCCGCAATCCCCTGAAGATAACTACGTTATAACATTATTTTATGGTGTAATGGAATATTTACGAAGCGCGGTATGCATTACCGTAATGGCAGCCAACAACTTAGTGTTAATAAACCGATTTACATAATTCGACACCGCTCTCCGTTACCATGAAATTCATCCAAAAATCTTTAAAACCACAGATAATTAATAATTTACCGCATTATGTAAGTCGGTCGACGTTTTAATAGGCATGACTTTTAATTCGAGGAAAATATTATAATTTATTATAATGTTTAATTTGGTAAGTTTATGTCAATGTACCTTCGTACGTTACGAAAAAACATACGGCCCGCCTCGTGGTAAGTGGTTTCCGAAGCCCATTTACACTTGCAACTTTAGGGTTGTTACACGCGCATTGCCGGTTCTAAATATTGTGCCAGGAAATCAAGTCCATGCTAAAAGTACATTACTACAGAGGCCGGGAAATAAGGGGTTGCCGGCCGAGTACATATAGACGGCCGAGCGTAGCGAGGTCGGATAGTTATGAGGCTGGCAACCTCTTTTCACGCCGAGATATTGTATAGTGCTTTTTTCAAACATGCAATGAAATATGACTATGTATGACTGTCCTAATAATACTGTTGACATGTAAAACTATGTTTTATAAAGGATTAAATGAAATGAAATGAAATGAAATAATTTAAAAAAATACAAGAAATCAAACTTTCATAGCTGAACGCCGTGATCCTGTGAAATTCCGTTACGGATCTCTCGTCTGGCTCCGCCCGAAACGTGACACTTCGAAGCCCATTATGATTTATGAAGAACACAACCTCAATATTTCATTGCATGTTTGAGAAAATATATAAAATAAAAATAAACCAAATGTGCATTTATGAATTGTTTTCGCAGCGGAAGTGTATCTTCAGACTAGGTGACTTCACTGCACTGACTGCACATGCATATACACGGTCGTGCCGTATCAACTGTCACACCACGCAGACTCCAGTGTTCGGTGTCCAATGTCAGTGTCAGTGTCAGAATTCTGTGTCAGACATTAACTCCGAGTTTCAGCTTTCCTGCAATTTCACACCTGCTATCTAGATCGAGATCGTGAGACTTTGCTGTCTTTGAAAATATAAAACAGTTTTTTACGATCTCCGTTTACGTCAGTATATATAATATTACCTTTTTCAAGCTTTATATTAACTTGACCTGTTCGGATGTAATGTAAGTGGTCCGTCAAAATTTGCAATCCATTTTTCAGTCAATTGCCGTTATCCGATTGACCTGAAATTTTGGGTATTAGTATAGTTTGGATGACAATTCAATATTATGGTACCATAGAGATGATCTGATGATGGAGACAGGTGGCCATGGGAATTCAGTATTTAACCGACTTAACCCCGTTGACTTTGGGCTCGTTTGAATCGTCTTAATGAGTAGTTGATGATGGTATACAGATAGCAGGCAATAAAAGCTTGTACCAAAAATGTCATTTTTGTGAGAAACTTATTTAAACAAATAGGTACTGACCTAGATTATCTAAAGAAAATCTGAATTAGTTACGTCAGCCTGGCTGACTTCTGCCTATCTCCTTCTTCCTCCGTGCTTCGCTCTCCTCAGCGCCGAGGGTCGTGATGTCGCCTATGGGTCACTTTGTCCTGGATGACCGATTTCCAGGCCTTTCGGTCTCTTGCGACTTCTAAAGCATGATGGGCCTGGATGGATAGCGCTTTGCTGATCTGGTCTACCACCGCATTGGACTGCGACCTCTTCCTCTTTTAACCTTCTACCATGCATGACCTAAACCAATGCCGATGCCGACGCGGCCGCCAATCGTGCTAATAAATATGCCGGCAATGTCCGCATCATATTTGATCACACTCGTTACAGCGAGGACGGGAATCATCATTATCGTCTAATTCTGCGCGTTAATGTTCGCTTCACGCTTAAATCGTGATCATCCTGAGAAGGCAATTTAATCTAAAGGCAGACTATCTAGAAAATTTACCAATTTTATTCAAGAGACGCGCAAAATATATACGAGTTTGTTAGTTGTGTTCTTTTTTAATGTACGGCCTGAAGTACACGCTGCGCTACGAGCGGGGCGTGGAGTGTCCACATACATACAAAGAGTATATAATAAGTATATGCATACATAATAGTAGATTGTATGTATGACAAGGGTCTAAACAGCTCAAGGAGAAAAACCATAAGTGTCAATTTTTGTCAAATTGAGTTTTTAACAGCCTCGGACTCGGGGGAAAAAATGTGATTTTTCTATCTCACACGGGTTAGGATATCTTTAATAAACCAGGATTTAGACAAGCATATGTGCATGTCATTTTGTTAAGTTTACTTCTTGTTCGAAGTGGAAAAGTCATAACTTCGTGTTCATAGACAAAAAAGTACTAAGTAACCGCCTATGTTTTTTAATCTTTGTCTTGGATGTGTGCCTACATGTGCGGACAGCATACGGGGACAGCAGTCTATCCCGCTCAACCTTCATAGCTTATGTCATGTATGCAGTCAACCACGCTTGAACGTTTGGACGCGGCTATAGTCGGTCAGAGGCGTTTATTTTTTAATTATCGTGAATTAGGGAATAAAAAACACCTGATGTTTGAAATGAATTCTGTTTCCTGATTGGTCGATTTTAATGTCTAGATTGTAGTATGGTTAGTTACAAATACTAATGTTTTTTTAAAGAGTTGTGATTGGTGGACGTAATACCTACGGTGAACTGTTGTATTGGTCAAATTAAAATGTTTTATAAAACATAAATATATATAGGTACCTACATATTTTCCCTAGCGGCTAAATTTACTACTTTAGCCCCGCTTGCTAAGCCTAATATGACGCACTTTTTGAGCATGAGAAGTGAAAAATGCATTTGTTTTATATGCACGTTTGCACGCCCAGCGCGCACGACACGCGAACGAAGCGAGCGAAGCGGACACTCAGGCCGTAGGTACACTTAGTTCCGCCTATGATGGGTGGGTATGGGCATTCTGGGATGATCTGGGTGGATTATCGAGATTAAATAGGTAGGTACCTACTCGTACTTACAGACATTATTTTTTTCGTTGAATACTTGTTTGATGTTTCGCCTACAATATAATCGATCCACGACCACATTAGCCTAGTTGGTAGTGACCCCCAACGAAGCTAGTGGTCCTAAGTTAGAATCCGGGTGAGGGTATTTATTTGTGTGATGAGTGATGAGCATGAACATTTGTTCCTGAGTCATGTTTATCGTCGTCTATAGTACCCATAGCACAAGCTCCGTCCGCAAATGTTAATTTTATTTGTTTACTAGCTTCCGCCCGCGACTTCGTCTGCGTGGACCTGGGATAAAAACTATCCTATATTTTAATCCAGGCTATAAACTATCTTCGTGCAAAATTTCATCCAAATCGGTTAAGCCGCGGCGGCGGAACGGCATTAAAGCGTGATTGAGTAACAAACATCCAAACATCTAAACATCCAAACATCTAAACATCCAAACATCTAAACTTTCGCATTTATAATATTAGGTATATATAGTAGGATTACAATGAATGTGTAACAAAAGTTACCAAAATATATATATATGATGGACACAAATTAAATTATTGACAAATTAAGGTCATAAGGTGCACTAACATTTCCGAAAAATCTAGATGTGTTCAGTGAATAGACAACGGTAAGCTTAAGAATGCTGGCTTTGAATTTTTGGTGTGAACCCACTGAGTAACGTAACTTGATGACGAAACACTGTTGCAAATTATACATAGAACATAATACTGCAATAAAAATTGTAACATCCTACAGCCTTCGATAAAAACCATAATCAGCTCGGAAACACGCTCCATAGATTAACCATGCATTGTGCGGAGATAAAGAGAACCCCCTTATCTTATGTCCGAGTGTTACGAAATATCTGATATCTTAGCCATCACTGAAACGATGGTTTGTGCACTAACGGATCGGTTAGATGACGCTGCGAAAGCCAGTAACGAATGCACTTGTGAATTGATGGCTCTGGATGGCCGACGTTTGGACGTAGTTTTGCAAAAACGTTATTTGCTTTTGTACGGACGATTTCCAAATGAGGTGAAAGCCTATGCGATTTACTTTCAAATAAATCCATTAGTGTTTGATGCCACTATTGCCAGACTTTAGCTAACTCGCAAACCAGACGCGTATACCTATATATTGTACCTCGGTATATGCGACCGCAGGCGCAAAAAAACACGCATATCTGCTCATATGCTACAGACACCTAATGACAAATAGTAACAGACGAAAGCAAAAACAAAACGCTATGTACCGTGAAAACGATCACGGCCGTCGTTAGTGGAGCAGATGTAGCGTATTTTTTACCAATACAAGCGCTATTTAGCTATTATAAGTAGGGGATCTATTCCACCTGGTGTATTGAATTTGAAACTGTTCAGTGTACTGGTTGAGCCCGCCAAGCCTAGCTTGTGAATAAGCCCGCGACGATTACAAATTCAGTTCTTTCAATACGATATGATCTGTGAAATAGATCCCTGGGTGTCGTGCGTGCGTTCCTTATATCTGCTTATAGGAAACGGCTTCGGTCGCATCACTGAGCACCGGTAATGTGAAAATTTATTGGTTTGTCACTTGCGTGAACGTTAATCTAATACCAGTTATTGAGGCAACGATTACACATCGATTATCTCGTATTTGTCTATTACTCATACACATTACATGAGTTTAAAGTTGTATAACAGTTATTCATTATTCCTAGTTACAAGAGTGAATACATGTTTTTTTTTAAATTAAGTATCCATTACGTTTGCAAAACGAGTTTGTAAACATGAACTTTTGACCAGTAGTTGCTTTGTTACTAGAATTAAATACTTGATTGTTATATCACTAACTCGGCAATAAAGGAAGTAACACGGAATAGGAAATGTCAAGGATACTATATGCATGATTGGTGGATTGCGAGTTATGACTACGATTAATTAATTTGGATAAAAACGTTTTAGGCACGCTTTATTGGAGTCTAATACGTAATCGGTAAATTAGGAGATGTGTAATGTACCGTCACGAGTTTCCGAGTTAAACGTTGGAAGAATGTAGACTGAAAAGTACCTATTATTATCGCCTTACGTATAATGAAACTGTTTTTTTGTGTGAGTAGGTACATACCACACACCACATTTACCTACACAGTTTATACTAGGTACATTTATCCAAATACATTACACAGTTTAAAAATAAGCTTCGGTAGTTAGATAACAAAATGGTCATCTTTGATGCATGTCACGATAATATGTACATACATTTTACATCTTAGTTATGAGATAAAAAATATTTTGCTATCCTATATACCTGAAAAAGTTCGAAAACAGTTAAACTACGCTAAACTTACGCGAATGCGGATGTATTCATCTACTTAGATAATAATCATGACATCAGAATGATACGCACGATAAACAAATGACGGCCGTGACCAACCTACAATCCTTTTACTTTTCCGAATTCCGAACGTAGTCTCTGATTTAGATTCACGAGGTAGTTTTCTCCTATAATTACCTATTTGCTAAAATGACGCTTTCTTCGGTTCGCATCAAGGTTATGTGACTCTCACCGTGTCGCAGATTAAATAAGTATTAACTACGTCTGCTGTGCAATCTGCCTGATGGAGCGACTTCTACTTTCGAACGACATTCTGACCTTATTGTTTGCTCTCTTGCGTTCTAATCTTATTGTATCAGTTTGTAGGGTGTTCTTTGCGTAGGTAACTCAAGCGGAGTCCGCTGGAGACAAAATATACCAAGGAAATAATTTGCATGTTCCATGAGTTGTGCCTAAAATATCCACAGTTTTGTTACAGGCTAATACTATGTCGGGAATGATATAGTTACAGTCAGCTGCAATAATAACTGTCACGACATAGTGCGCAAAATTATCTACACGCTCTAACACAATAAATAGAGTTGGGTCAGATAATTTTACGCGCTTTACCCTGTCGCTGAGATATTCGGGCAGGCGTAGAGACCGTCATCATCATCAGTCGTTCCCTCAATGCCGAGGATCGTGACATCATGACCTATTCTTGATGACCATACTTCTCCATAGGGTCCTCATGCTCCTATCACCCGCTTTATGTATGCAGATGTAGTTGCAAGGATGCAGTAATTTTTGTGCTCCACGAAGCGGGTGGTCTGGTCTGCCCCGAAACCTCTGACCCTCAACTTTGCCCCTCATAATAATCCCCTCCACTCTATCCGAAGAACATCCGTAGAGACCGTACGCTGAGATATTAAAAAGCCAATTTAATTTACCAATGTCCTAGACTCGTGCAGTATATTCACCTTTGACTGGTATTCTTTACTAAAGGAAATTATAATAGATAGAGTACCTAAAGAAAACCGGAATAATTTAACGCCGAGGAAATCGCAAGCATAAGCTCCCCTTGCCACAAACATACCGCATGTTTATACTTCAACTGTACTAGACAAAAATTGTAATCTAAATCGCTCTCCCGTTACCAATGAGCGGTCGAACGGTTACGGTTAACCGTATCGCGGCTGTCGCACTCCACATGGCAAGGATTGCATGTTGCAACCTGCAGATTACACCTGATGGTTGTCGCAAATTGATGGTCTGTGGTAGTGGTGCGCTTCGGGGAACGATGAACTGCGTATTATGCGTAACTAGTTCATTACATGATAATTGGATGGTGCTTTAATTTTAATTCCCACTTTGGTTCCTTTCCGCATAATGATTTATGACGTCCTTCCCTTCCCGTCCGTACCTTTTTGGTAAGGATTAAATGTCAACTGAAATTAGAGCCATTACTGAAATCACAAAATGAGAGCCGGAGTCAGACATGTACTGTACCTACATGTTAGTTCATAGCTGTGACGTCACATTTGTAGTGAGTTCCTTGTGAAAAAGACATCAATGCGTTTTGTAAACAAATATCGACAAAGGTGAAATAAGTTGAATAAACCGGAAAAGTGCGAGTCGTCAACGGAAAGTACCCTATAAATTTTGATTCACAGTGTCGAAATATACCTACGTTTTTTGCGGCATAAACGGTTGTTAACTTAGAAGTTTGATTTTTTCACAGCTTCGAGGGACTGTAGACTTGAGTATGGTTTTAATTTCAACTCGTTACCTCCACGCGTTCCCGAGATAAAGGGTCTTGACAGACAGACAGACGGTCAACAAAGTGGTCCTAAAAGGGTTCCATTTTTTCCTTTTGAGGTACGAGGCGAAGTAGGTAATAGTAAACAATCATGCCAAAATCTGTGTTCGTTCGCTTGGTCTACCATGCCAGACCGTAGCCTTATGACTGACATATGTATAACATAACAAGACATTTTATCTGTATCTGATGGCATCTTTCTCACGTTATATGGCGCGAGCGCGTCAGATAAGCCAAGCTGGCATAGTTTGCATACATTATAGCCAGCTATTATAAACTGAGGAGTATTTAAAGCAACAGTTACCGTAATATAACGGCCGGTTAACCTTTTAATTTTTTGGATGCGTGGCGAATTTGCCCACGATCATGGAATTGTTGTAATGACACTTGATTTGACATGCAACTAGTTCTTCTTCCTGGCATTATTTTATGTTAGATGTTATAATAACGCCAACTACATACTACCAATTGTCAACAGAGGTAAAGTATTAGGGTGTAATACTAGATGCCAAATTAAACTGGAGCAACCACCTAGACAACAAAATCCAAAAAGCTACAGTCGCTTTCTGGCAATGCCGTAGAATGGTAGGTAGGACTTGGGGGCTAAACCCCAAGATCACTCTTTGGCTTTACCAGGCAATAATTCGACCAATAGTAAGCTACGGAGCCGTAGTGTGGTGGCCTCACACCACACTAACCAGGGTCGAAGCTAAACTAAAACGCCTCCAGAGACTGGCCTGTATGGTGGCTAGTGGCTGCATGAGGACCACACCGACTGCAGCCCTGGAAGCCATCATGGACATTCCGCCACTACACCTCTTCATCAGGCCAAGAAGCCCTGGCGTCAGCCATACGGTTTTAAAGAACAGCGTCTCTGGAGACCGCCCAGGGTTCCACACACCGAGGTACTCTACGAGGCCGTAGGTAGGGAACCCCTCATAGAGGCAGCAACCAACATCATTCCCAAACAGTTCGTCTTCGACAAGAAGTACAAAATCGTAACCCTCCAGGAAGGACTTAACTCCAGGGAGTAAAGAATATTCACGGATGGGTCCAAGACAAGGTTAGGCACCGGATCAGGATCAGGAGTGTTCTCGGAGGACCTAAACATACGAATCTCGACACCATTAGGAATCCATAACTCAGTCTTCCAGGCAGAGTGCATGGGCATTATAATGGCCGCTCATGCAATCGCCTCCAGGGAGGTAACGGGATATCCCATCCGCATACTTTCCGACAGTCGATCTGTACTGCAAGCCCTGCAAGGTCACACAACAACATCTCGGCTGATACACGAGTGCCACAAAATTCTATCAGACGTATGTACCAACTGCGACATAACCCTGTAATGGATCAAAGGGCACAGCAATTCACGTGGTAACGACGCAGCGGATGCACTGGCTAGAGAAGGCTCAGAATCAGAAGCCATAAGACCGGAACCTACGATCCCTCTACCTCCTGCATGGCTGCGGAGCACACTGCGACTAAACACCAAGGTAGAACACCAAAAAATTTGGAATACCCTAGGCACCTGCAGGCAAACCAGGGAGGCCCTCCCGACAATCAACCCCGGATTGTCAAGGAAGCTAAAACAGCTAAAGAGGCCAGCACTCCGTCTCTTGACAGGCGCCATAACTGGTCATGCACTACTAAACAAACAGCTTTTCACCTTAGGTATTACAGACAGTCCTCTCTGCAGAGCCTGTATGGAAGAGGAAGAGACAGCCGCCCACGTCATCCTGACGTGCCCTGGGATGGCAGTATACCGGGCAAAGCACTTAGGAACACCGGGGTCACTACCGGAGGCCGTCGGCAACACAAAGGGTCTGCTAGGCTTCCTGGTGGAACTGGGCTGGCACGAATAATAGTAGTGCCAATACCCACACGCAAAATACGCACAAATATGATGTCGAGTTGCGGAAACCCAGCCCGCGTACACCTATAACCTATATATAATTAATTAATTATATACGCTAACTACATATTCGATACCATAAGTTCACAATCGTACTAATTACGGGGAAAATAGTGCTCAATTCATAAAGTTACAATTTCAGTGACAAAAAAAAAAAAATATATTACGGTTGTGAACTAGGGTATCGATATTTAGTTGATGAATTTTCCTATAAAATACTTATGGCTTAAAAATGTAATGCTTGACTGAGAGCTTTCGTTATAATCCCAAATACCTACCTACACTAAAATATTTTGAATTCTTGAATTGCTAAAATAACTTCTTTAAACAAGAAAACGTAACTGATATGAACTTCTGAAAATAGGTGTCATTCATTACGGAAGCTCTCCGTGTGCGTGGGTGGATATATGTACCTACGTATTTCGCGGTTTTTTGGGAATTTTACTAATTAGTTTAAACACAGAAGAGACATTATGTAGATATGTATTGAAATTAATTAAATCTCAGTTCACATTGGCCTATTATCAGCGCTTGATGCAACTCTCCCACGGCAACTGTGTCACTTCTTGCGGTTCGTTCTCAACTTTTCGCTCAATGCCAACCGGATGTGCAGCCACTGCGATAAGGATGTTGACGGGAAACGGTTGATAAGCTTGTTTGAAAATGGCGGTAAACAAAGTGTTTGTTTATCATCAGGCTTTTACTCATAGGTCGTACGCACAGCGCTCCATATGAGGGTAATACGAAGGTTTAGGTTCGTGTCTTTTCAGTGTCAAAGTTAAGGCGCTCGGTTGTTTTGTGCGGTAAACGCTGCGATTCCATAGATACGTGTATGCGGTAATCGCAAGTAATGCAAGTATCTATGGAATCGCAGCGTTTACCGCACAAAACAACCGAGCGCCTAAGACCTATATAAAACTGAATTTTTGGTTGGACTCTTAATCCAGATACACAGCGCCTTCTCTTATATAATCTTATGCGATAAACCATTTTACACTAGTGGCTCTGTGAACTGTAGAAAGCGCCCGCCTGTCTTTTTTTTTCAAGGGTTTTTTTTATTGCGAAAATCTGAATTGCCAAAAAAATCTATATAGTTAGGTATTGAACCTGCTCACAAAATTTCACGAGAATCGGTTGAGAAATTCGGCCTGTTGAGGAGAATAGCCGGAGATACGAAAGAATTGTTGCCCAAGCTGAAACGGAGAAATTCGTGCCCTTCGCTCGCTCGATTAACTAGTAATAGGTAGGTACCTAATCCAATAGGCGCACGATTAGTAATACTACTTACCACAGGGAAGACGATCTTAATTTTTGACTGTCTCGACTACTACCGTCAATGTTTTTTTTTGAATGAGTAAGATGCTGAATGTCAATGATGCATGACAACTATCAAAATAATGCACATTTTTGAAATAATCGTAAGAACACGCTCGTTGGCCCACTTGACGTCTATTTCATGACAATAATAAACAGTTATACTTAAAATATACTAATTTGCCAAGCACACGCGACGTGAGAAAGAGATAACTATCTATTGTATGACGGCCGGGTCACACGCGGTCACGGTAATTGTGTCATCAAGTCATTGGAATAGCATGGTGAGCCAAAATGAACAGTCGATTGAGTCATCGGATTATGCGACAGTATATTTACCTAGAAGTAACTTTACCATATTTAGTTTTCATTGCTTTTGACCACTTAAACATCTTTACTCTTAGGTTTATCGTCGTCGTCGTAAATCACTGATAACTTCTTCTGAAATCGGGTTATCAGGTTGCTCGCTGGGATTAATCGAGGATTAGTCTCATAAATTATAAAATAAAACATGTGTACGTACGTTATCGTACGTTAAAACCTTAAGAACAATATGTACGCAATAATACACATAATGCAGTATGTCATGATCGTTGTACATTTAAGAGTTTGGGTCTTCTCGGCGGAGTTATTTTCAACTTATTCTACAGTAGATACAACTCCATTACACCAACTTTGAAAAGTGTAGTCAGGCAACGGTGTAACTAGTATTATATACTTATTGAGGGAAGGACGAAGATATTCCTATAGCATTCTATAGCAACTTCTAAACTAACGAAAACCAAACACTTAAACCCGTTAAAATTTGAGGAAGAGAGATTCTTCCATCGTGTGGCATCCTGTTAATTTATGCTAACTACAACTTAAGTATGAACATATGATCCTTTTAACTGGATTTTAGTACCTAGTGAAGGAAATACTTTTCTGATATTAAAATATGTGTACCACAGTACCACGACACTCCTTCCTTCGTATACTTTAACGGGTGTGGTGTTCGATTGTATATACATGTCATACTTTACTAATATTATACAGAGGAAAAATCTGTGAGATTGTAGCTTTGTTCGTTTATATAAGTTTTTATGTTCATAAATTCTTTCACTTGCGTGTAGAATTAACTTTCTGGATGAATATAGGCTATTTTTTATCTCGCAGTCGCGGATTTTGCCTGCTTTCTTTGCAATACGCGGGCGAAGCCGCGCAGGCAGCTAGTAGGGTCATTTCGCTGGTTACGCGACCACCTTCGGTTAGCGACCACCTGAAGGAGAGGGTTTTTTCTATTGAAGATAACATCAATTCTACACACCCTATTGAGATAATTACTTGTACATGCATTTTTTTGTTGTTTTAGAATAGAAATCTACAAAAAAACCGAGAAAATATCCTTTCAGTTCACCAACTCAGCTTAAGTGGTCGCCCACCGGCACATTAAATTAGGTCGTCGCTAACCGGCGAAATTACCCTACCTTAGTATATAAATGAACGTTATCAGGCAAAGCAGTAAAATACGTCGGCCTCTTTCCGAAGCTCCCGTGCTGGCACATGAGCAGCTAATCAAATAGCTGTACCAGGTAGGTCAGTTACGTTTGTCTTAGCCTGTTTGCACAGCAAGCCAGATTAGAATGTGTTACAAACTACAAGAACATGCCTCAAACACGGAACGCACGTCTGTAAATAAACTTTTTAGAAGTAGGTGCAATAAATTACCTACATACATTCCACGGCAACGGGGCGATGAGCGCCTGCCCATACATTGAAGTCTCTCGAATATACAATATTCAGACGATTTCGGAACAACTTCGAAAATGAATGAAAAATACTCCATTCCGCTTAACAACACTTGAAAAATGAGCAACAATACAATTATACTTAAATGAAAATTAAGTTGAGGGAAAAAAGTCTTAAACTGTAGACGCTATACTTCTTGTTGATAATGAAACCTTTGCCAACAAAGCGTAATTAACATCGATAAAAAAATAGAGCATAAGCAATTCTTACATAGTGATTCGCACCATAAATATTACTTTGTGTGTATAATAAGTTAAACAATTTTTTTTTATTTCTTGTGTCAATGGGACTAACGAAAGTGGATGGAAATCGACTTGCAATATTAGACGCTGTTAACTCCTTATTTAGGTGAAGTGAATATCTACCTATCAAAATTATGCATAATTAATTGTACATTATCTGGTAGTCTGATCGTAGCATCAGCAGCAGTGGGCATAAAATTACAAGATAAAGCAAACGCAACGCATTGCTCAAAATGAATGTACTCTTGACCCAGATCGCCAGCTGAAAAAAGCCAATTTTAATTGTACATTATTACTACAATGAATGGGATTGAACACACATCTGTTTTTATTCGAAAGACTGCAGTAAAATCAAAACGCTTTATTTTATAATTACGTCTATGCAAATAAATAAGCACTTAATTGAGTCTGCGTGGGTTGCATTCCGAGAATGTCTCTTCTTACTGTTTCGACTCCCATGCTATCCATGGGAGTCGAAACAGTAAGAAGAGACATTCTTAATTATAATTCTATCAATTATTCGTTTTTAATGCCGATTTGATAGTCATTTGTTTTTGTTCTCAATTTGGCTTCAAGTACATGACTAGACGCAACATTAATCACGTAGCGTAGGCACACATTACTTTGAAGATATTATGAAGTAGTTTCCGATGAATTCGTTACAGATAGGCTCCTGATAATGAGTTAGCGCGTGTCGGTAATACCAGGTTGCGTACAATACATACTTTACTATCTCTTCATTACGATATTAAGAAAATTTACGAATTAGCTTCCATACGTTGGAAAGCAGAGATAATTAAATATGTGTGAAAATAGAAGAAAGTTTCCACATTGTCTGCTTCGCGATAGTCGAAGACCATATAAATAAATATTCCTATTGAAAACAACTTTACGCCTCATTATTATTGCCTATTCTTAATAGGCACTTAACCCGCAAGGCGTTCAAACACTTAAATAGTACATTATTGCCGTGGCCGAGAAGGAAGCAATTGCAGGCTGAGTATTTGTTTATTTTTGTAATTATAATACGAAGCCTGCAATTGCCATTCCGGCTGAGGCTATTAATATAGTGCTTTTCTCAAAAATGGGGGAATAAAAAATACTAAATTTATATAAACTTTAAATATCATTGATATGATACAGAGAAAGAATATAATGGAAAAATAAACCATCTTCGTCTGTAGCCCCCGACAGGATTCGAACCTGCGACCTTTCTATTAACGCTAGACTGCTCTACCAACTGAGCTACGAGGACAGTGACTTACGCTGTGTATTTTTGGATTACATTCCCGCTAAGACTAGCGCCCTCTGTATCGTGTTATAGACTTGTTTCACAGCCTTGGCACACCTCTAATGGGCGAGCTATACGCTCACTCCATTCTCATCGAACCCCATCAGGTAGTTTCGGACAAGCGAGCAGTCTAGCGTTAATAGAAAGGTCGCAGGTTCGAATCCTGTCGGGGGCTACAGACGAAGATGGTTTATTTCTCCATTATATTCTTTCTCTGTATCAAATCGATTATAAAATATCGGGGTAACTTCCTCGTTAAAAATAACACGAAAACAAAATATTTAATTAAAAATAATTTGTTTCGTGATAAGGGTATTTAACTCTTTAAATATCGTTGCACAACATGAAAATATTTACGAATTCCCGCCGTTTTTTTTTAACAGAATCTCAAGTGTATTTTTCTACCAAAAAAACGCAAACTATTTGAGACACATACAAAAACGTCGTGTTTGCAACAGAAAAATACGGTTTGAATTGGCTGAATACGAGCTGTGCCGTCTTTTATATGCCAGTTTCTACTTTTTAAAAAATTTGGTACTCGACAAATAAAGGAATTTATGTATATATAACATTCCAGGCGGCCTGCAATGTTTTTAATTTTTTAATTTAGATCTGACCTTAAACTATACTTTACCTCTCAATATGTAGCGAGTTATGTTCACTTTGCGGGCCATTTTTGGTACTTATATAATACAATACTAGAATGAGGCATTGAACGTTTTCTTCTAAGAACAATACAATACAAACGCATTTAAGTATTGCATACCGCTATACAAACTATAAAATATAAAGTACAGGCAATTATAGGCGCAGTCTCAACCTCTTCCAGACAACCTTAGAAATAATAGGTTTCGTTACTACGAAATTAGGGTCCTGTCCCCACGTTTTAAGACCGATAAATATGGTGTATTTCGTAACGCCCTGCGTTCAGAATCCTACCCCATAAATCACACAGCAGCGACAACTAGGAGTCGTTTGCGAAATCAAATTACTTGTCCATCTGGTACCTACGTATGTAGGCTATGTGCTGTGTAGCAAGAAACAATAACTAATGCAGTATCGTGGGATCAGTTAGTCAATAAGATGATTAACTACATCGGTGGAAACTCGATAGGCGATTTGTCACTTTTGCAATTTTGTGAACCCGTTTGTTTTACTACTTAGTCCATTGTGCCAGGGCGAACGTCTTCTTGACATTTCAGTAGCAAGGCATTCATGGAATCAAAAGATAGTTTAAGCATTAAATTGCTCAGCACCTATTACATATTATATTTTATGGTGTTTTAGGGCCCTACATCTCGACTCAGTGGATTATTTTGTGTAACTTATGGGCTGTTTACACTTTGATTAGTGATTAGTGCGAGTTCATACATTTGCTGCAAGTGCGAGTAGCTTTTGTATGGACTCTCACTAATCACTAATCAATGTGTAAACCGGCCCTTACGAAGAGTACAAGAGTAGTGTATACAGGTGTATTAAGCTTGCATGCTTAGCATAGTTTTAATGTGTGGTGCTAATTTCACAATTTACGACATATATGTATATCTCTTTATTGGAATGTGAACATTATGTCCTCAATGGCCGCACGCGCCATATTAAGAAATTTTATTACATTTCATTATACGAATGTGCACGAGAATGTTAATAGGTACAAGGTGGTCAGTGGCAGAATTCCGATTTCAAATTCAAATAATTTTCGAACGTGAAGTCCGAGGGAGACGCCGATTGGTTTTTTAGTATTGCGAGAGTTGCGGATTGATAAGTCAAAATGGATCGCTGGCCAGCTGCGCAGCGTGCATATGCAACAGAGGCGTGCCTAACCAACGGTTTTTCGCCCATCATCGCAAGGCGTAAGTTTTGTGTTCACTTCAATATACGACGTATTTTGATTGACCATCAACTAAATTGATTGAGAGCTGGGTAGCACGATTTAGAGCTACAGGTTCCGCAGTAAATAAGCGAGGACCGGGCCCGCGACCTACGGTTACAACTGAACAAAACGTGGACCGCGTCAAGCAATCTGTACTCGAAAATACCCGCAAGATATTCCCAGAACGACATTGCAAACAATCCTCAAAAAAAACTAAAGTTCCACCCTTCAAAATTCAAAAAATAAAATCCGCATTCATGATCTTTTTATGGGAATAAATAGCGTTGCTTAATATTCTTTAGTTTTTTTTAAATACATTTTTGGAATCGGAAATCTGCCACTGACCACCTTGTATTATATTATATGGTAGCACACTAGTCACAGTGCTCCAATTCCAACCTCACCTAGAAATAAATGTCACGGATATCAAGGCTTCGAAAAGGTGGGCAGTCATATGATCATTCCTTCCCATTAAATACAAACTGAATCACGATCCGAGATACCATGTTGAAAACAAAACAAAACACAACCAGCTAACACGGTCATCTCAGTTCCAATTGTCCGTTATGTTTCTCAACTACTACCGCTATCAGATCGACCGTCTTAATCCGTGATATGACGTAGTTCTTACATCGTAGTCATAAAGGCTATTATTGTTTGTCGCTGGCTCCCTGGTGGCTACGATTTGTCCTGCTTTGCGCTAATCATCTGGCTATCATTTTGCCTCGTTACCGATAACTTCTATTTGATAAACGTGACCGTCGATTGCTTAATCTGCTGCGAACGCGACGCTATGTGGAGCTTTGATCCAAAAAAACGGGAAAAAGAGCGAAGCCGGAAAAAATACGCCAGGTTTACGTAGAATCGAATACAAATTTGAGGGATCTGTGTAAGGACGGAATTAAATTAGTGTTCCAAGCTCTCAAAGGTGTAGCAACCGTTGGGGTCTACCGGCTTGAAGTGGTGGAGAAAAGTGAAAAACGGCGGCGATTTCTTGGGTCAGAGGCCAATCCTCATTGGGTCAACAAGCCAGTGTAGTATGTCGTATATATTATGTAGCCTGAAGTCACATCAACTTGAGACACATTTCCTGAACGGGTTAAAAAAAGTCTAAAGCTGACGAGGACAATCATTGAATTGAGAACTAAAGATATTATTATTAATATATAATTATTCAATTTAAACCAGGGGTCGGCAACCTTTTAGCAACCAAGGGCCACATAGGAGCTAACAAAAATGACGCGGGCCGCACTGCTTAATTATTTGTGACTTTATCAGGCAATTCCAAAATGCTGAATTTAACGACCTTTACAAGTTTACAATACAAAACAACCAGGGAGGCTTGCGGGCCGCCTGTTCCCGATCCCTGATTTAACCCATTATCAAAACATTTTAAATAGTGTGTCGCATGTGAATCCGTTAAGCCGGCTGTACACATTGGGCCAACGTTGGCGCGTGAGCAGGATGCAGCTATGCGTTAGAAGGAGAACGCTATAATTCGATCTCATTAGTTTGCATAGCTGCATCCTGCTCACGCGCCAACGTTGGCCCAATGTGTACAGCGGCCATTAGAACGCATCCACGTAAAGCCGGCTGTACACATTGGGCCAACGTTGGCGCGTGAGCAGATGCAGCTATGCGTTAGAGGAATCTGAGGGCTTTATATCGTTCTCATGCGTTTGCATAGCTGCATCCTGCTCACGCGCCAACGTTGGCCCAATGTGTACAGCCGGCATAACAGACTTTGACCAATGTTGACACGCATTGTAGTAGGTAAAGGTTCTCTATTGGAAGGCATAAAGTCATTTGTACTATTATTGTTACGCATAATTGCTTTTCGCCGGAATAGTGATGTGCATAATGCTCATTACGCATAATTATATACGCATAATATTAAAAAGCATAAATACTGAAAGCATAATCTTCATGAATACTAATGTCAAAAAGCATAAGCACAAATAAGCATAATAATCAATTGGAATCATATCAAAATGCATAACAGTAATGTAAACCTAACCTAACCGCCAGCGTGTCGACGTCACCCCGCTTCGCGGGGTGCCTATTTCCGCTCTAAGGGACGCAAGCAGACCCTAACCTAACCTACTAATGATACCATTGTTACGATTATTTGTTTTGTTTTACTGCGGGGGGCCCCCCCGTCCCCCGAGTCCTTCCAGAACCAATAGCAACGTGGTTTAGCAACTGTCATTCATCTAAGAAAATAAGTCAATATTATAATAAATGTTTTCACAATATTAATAAATGCATTGTAACAACGAAATTGAGTTTTAGTCATTTAGAAAACTGAAATTATGGATAAGAAATTATGGATAATGACAGATATACCAAATAATTATTAGCCCAAACAATAGTATGCGTAATATGTATTCGGCCAATACAGATTAGTTCAACTGAAATTATGCTATTAGCGTAGTATGCCAAACAAAGTAGTAGGCCAAAGTATTATTATGCGACAGTGTTATTATGCCAATAGAAATTATGCCAAATCAATTATGCGAAACTATATTAGTCTAAAAAAAAATATGCCAATGAAGGGGATCCCGTAGGTAAACCGCGTTACATAATTCTTTTACAAGACAAGTAAGTCACTTTTAAAAGTTCCATTTAAGGTTTGTTGCCTTGCTTGGAACCCTTCACAAAAATGTCTATCACGCCCGTTTTCGCCTATTAACCCATCAGATGTCACGTAATGCTTTCATCATTGCGACAATACTACATTCAGCCCAACGTAACAGCTTTCTTCTTATATGTACCTTTGTACATTGTATTCCATTCAATTTGTAACCTTACAGCATTGGAATTAGGTCGTTGTTTCTTTCATGGTTGGGGATAATTTGTGTCTGCATGCGTGGAATTGGCTCGTACGTGGATAATCGCGGAGACGCAGGTTCAAGAGCGTTGCGAATGTTAAGTGTTATTAGCTTTCACAAAAAATATAACACGGTGCTGGCACACTGCTTGGAAAATGCCATTTGTCACATAAAACTTGAGTTCCTACTTTTAATTTGTAATCGGTATTTAAAAATTTAAACTTGATTCAAAAAGTTATTGCTGTGCCATTCTACCACCATTCCCCAACTGTTGGATGACTATAGCCAAATTGCCTCAGATACAAAACCAATTTTGACGTACGGAGAGATCAAGAATTAAAAAAAATAGTACATAAACATCGGCAAAGAGTTTTGGCGTTGTTATGGGGCTTCTAGACGGGCAATACTTTTCCGGAAATGTGTGGCCAGCAACTAAGGGTGTCTTGCTCTTACTTCCATGCTAGATAGAACAACACGCCCATAGTTGCCGGCCACACATTTCCGGAAAAGTATAGCCTGTCTAAAAGCCTCTTAGGAAAATGTAAAACCTTTCAGTGTACACTGAAACCAAACTGTTTATTTACTATGTCGATTGTCTGAATGAGACTCTAAGTGACACCTAAAATCTCACCAGTTCATTGCTGCATAAGACTCGTTGTTTATTTAATTATTTCCATTGTTAACCAATATAAATGTTGTTGCAGGTACCTCACGAGCTCCAACGACCGGCTTCAGGTAATTTGAGATTTGCATTTCGTGACCGTAGCGGAGCACCTGTCCCGTGCGCAATTGAGCACGATATCAGCGGTTACGGCTTTATGTTATCGCTAGGTCTAGTTATGGTGAAAATCTCACGAGTGAGGTAGCAGACCACGGGGTTCTGCCTTTTCGGCGAAATATGTTTCGCAGAATTTCACATGGCAACCAACTTTTCGCAGAATTTTCATTTGGAAAACCAATTGTTGGCATAACTTAACTTCGCAGTTTTCTCATTTAGCAAAATTTTTATATTGCAAAATTTTACTTCGACAAACTTTTATGTGGCAAATTATTATGAAGCAAATGATTTGCTTAGGCAAATAACAAATCGTCAAATGACGTTTGGGCAACCAAAAACATGGCACCATTTAGAGCGCTTCAAAGGTCATAGAAATACTGAGGCGCGGAGTACTATTCTGGACGCAGATTATCAGGGCAGACAAAAATGGCTTGTCATAAGCGGACTGTCTTAGGTCGGTTAGGTTAGGGTTCACTTGTGTCCCTCAGACCAGAAATAGACACCCCGCGCAGCGGGGTGGCGTCGACTCGCTGGAGATTATCAGTCCGCACAGATAAAACTATGGGACTCTAGTTCGTAGTTCGTTCGTTTGACGAATAGATAAAAAAATCTTATAATATAATATAATAATCTTAAAAAAATCCCAGGTAATAATTTATCAAATCAATAGTTGCGAAATGATATCAGTGCTAAAAGTATGTTATGCCAATCAATACATTTGACGAATACATAAATTACGTATTAAAAAAAACCCAGGTAATAATTTGCCTAACAATAATTTATCAAATCATTCGTTGGGAAATGATATCAGTGCGAAACGTTGAGTTGGGAAATAAAACTTCGGCCAAATAAAAATATGGGAAAAATAGTTTGGGAGTTAAACATTTGCCAAATAATTTTCGCCGAAACATTAGTAAACCAAAATTATTAACAGAGTACGAAGGCAACTTAACGTTTTAAACACATGGCTATGTGAGCTGTAGACCTCACGATCTGTCTTTTTTTCCAATACCTGAATCGTCAAAACAAATATTATGAAACCTGATGACAAAATTTCACGAGATACGATTGAGAAAATGCGACCTCTAGAGGAGAAGAGCTGACCCCGTATCATGGTCGGCCTTATCACGCGATAAGTGACAAGATAGGAGCGTCGTCTCGTTATATCAGCCAGTGACGGACGCTCTATCTTGTCACTTATCGTGTGATAAGGCCGACTATGATACGGGGTCTGGACATGTTGACAGACATGAGAAAGCATTTTTGCCCAAGGTTAAACAGAGAACTTCTTTGGCCTGTCTCGCTCGTTCATTGGAGATAGAGATTAGACGAAAATGATTAAGAGCTATTCTACTTTTCTTACGGATTTCTAGGAACCTATCTATTGATTGCAACTTTTAAGTTACCTATAGATCTAGTTAGAAAGCTTATAGCTAAACCATTACAATTTCCGTATTTGTAGAAATTGATACGTAATTCCCGCCAATTCTTTGCTTATACTAAGCTACATCTCAATTTATAATGGAAACCTACTACATTTAAAATTGAACAACACGACCACTATCAGATGCCAAGACACGAGTCAGGGTTGCCTATGGCATAAATTGAGTATTTAAATCCGAATATGCAAAGCGGTGGAGAGTGTTTCTGAAAGCATATCTAACTAACTCTCTCGCATACATTGATTTGTTAAACGTGTTCTCTGGTATACTATCTAAATATTAAGTATGTATAGCCAATGAAGTTAAATTGTATAAATTATCTCTACGGTACCGGCATTCTACAGTCGTGTCGTTGAGTATCAAAAATGACGTAAACATATTTTTAGTATTTAATTTCGACCAGTCAAACATCAAAACACTGCCTTTTCAATTCAATTCCGAAAAAAGGGAAATTCTCAGAACTCGGGCGTTTGTAGATCGATCTTGAATTCGATTTTTGTATTTGACAGCTTACTCCATAAATTGTTGTGTAGATATGAAAGCTTAATCGGTAAGTTTTTGTATTTGAAAGCCATCTCCCATCTTCGGAACTAATATCTGGTGGAATCTTTGAAGAACTCCAAATACTTAATCTCTTCTAATAGCAATTTGAGTTTCATTTAAAGAGTCATCTCTAGTTCGGATCGCATAGATGAAACGATAAACGCCTTGTTCAGGTACGTATACTGGTTTTCAATTTCATTGACTATGAATACTTCTTTTAACTATACGCATGCGTTGTAATCAGATTGCAAATCTAGTCGCTATTGCAACCTAACCCGTTATTAAAAGTGCGTCATAAAGATCCGCCAAGAGCAAATCAAGCAACAATAATGCATTAATGATACCATCATTATCATTATTTAATTGAATCACTCCGTTCATTAACGTTCGTGTCGACGCGTCCGATACTGATGGTTCTGCGCACGCGCAGCTTGCCTTGCAATCGCTAAATTAACTGTTACGGCGAGGAAGGAAATGGTCGATAAACGAACAAATTATATAAAAGTTAGTGTTATTACGTTAACTTTCTTTCCAGTGTACTAAGTAGGAATGATTTAATGCGTAACCATTTAGGGCCTACGCTAGCTTACGCGGACGCCCGCCGCGTGCGCACGCTCGCGGGTGCCGCTCCGAACAACCCGCCGCGGGCCAGTTAGCGGTGTCTATACAATTTCTTTGAGGCGGGATGTCCGTTGCGGGTAATCCGCGTAAGCTAGCGTAGGCCCTTAGGTACTTAATTTAGTGGTATTTAAAATCTTAGACTCGACTTCTTACACTATGAAATATAAAATAAAAATACAAAATATAAACACATCATAAAAACGCCAGCAGGGCGACAGAGATAATGACTATGCGCGCGTGATCCGCGGAGTGTTCAGTACCGCAGTCTTCTGTGTCAACCCTTTGACACAGCCATCTAGCGAAAGTCTCTTAAGGTGTTGGTCGAGACTCTTTTATAGTGCGTAATCGTTATTATTATGATGAATACATGGGTGACCGGTTAAATATCCTTAGTGACATACTTACCTAGTTTGTTTCGTAAGGAGTTGCAGCTGCCAATTACTTTTTTAACCGACCTTTTTTGTTTGTAAGTAGGTATATGCATCCAGGTGGGACCCATTTTTTTTTAATTCAGTTGGATGATGGGATCCATGAGGAATTGAGAGAACTCCTCAATTATATTAGGCACGCGTGTAGTGATTTTGGTATTTTCTATTATATCTCGTGTATTTTCATCATAAATTTGGTGGAGTGGAATTGATGGTGAAGACCACAGATGACTGAGATTATGGAATTCCTCAATTATGTACTTAAAGTACAAAAGCACGTCACAGATTCTGATAAGATTCCGTTGAAATAGCAGCTAATGAAGTACCTACCAAAGGTGATCCTTAGGGAATCGACGGAAGTCCTCAAATATTATCGGGCCACATACAGCGATTGGGTTTTTTTCTCTAATAATCAACGCATTTGCTCTCGGAAATCAGTTCATGTGGTAAATTGGAAAAGAAATGTGGAAATGTTCTCGTGGCTTGGCGGAGTACTAAATTGAAGTCGGTTAAAACTTTGTTTTTAAAGTAAATTATTACATCAACGAAAAAAAAGCACTTCTTTTTTCAAGATAACAGTGTTATTCGAAACTCGTGAGTGTTTTCTCCTTTTTAGGAACCGCTTATCGATGAAGCGAAAGTGGGTCCGTTTTGATGAATAAAAATGTGCGCCGTACGGCCGAAACTCCAAATCTGGTAAAAACCCGTTGGCCCACTGCGGCGGCTGTGTTGCACCGCAAAAGGAAACTTGAGCCATTGGCAAGGACGTAAAAATATATACGGGGTAGTGAGAAGTGAACGCGAATATTTCAGTGCTTGATAGTATCATTTTATGACCATTGAGCATGTACAGTCAGCGTCATATAGATAGTTAGTAGCAGCCAAGGTAGCCAAATATTTCGGTACACGTCTTTATTACTGTAAGAATAAGGGTGTGGTACCTACGACATATTTGGCTATTCTGGCCGCTACTAACTATATGACGCTGACTGTACCTAACACAAATTCACGAAGTCCTTACTCACAATTCTTACTTTCATGATTATATATTATAGATTCATAAAATTAAATATCAATAACAAGTTACGTAAACTCATTGTTAATTTAATCCATACAAACTCCAAAAACATGAAAAATCTGACTCTTTTTTAGTAATTGCTTCCAATCGAAAGTATGCAAAATCAATGATTGCCTCTCTCATAAGAGTAAGCGATTTCATTGTCATAGTTTATCACGTAAGGAACATTAAACGCACTTTCTATTAAAGAGAATAATAGTACAAACTACTCTACTTTTAATAGTAGACCACCGGGTGAACAACAAAATATTCGAACAAAATTTCTACAACAAAATATGATACGAGTATATGACGTTTAAGTCATGCACAACCGCACGCCTTTATTCCCAAAAGGGATAGGCAGAGCACATGAAACTTATGTTCCAGTGCCACTTTTAGCATACATGGGTATAAAAGATCGACAAAATGTGATACCGCAGTGATAGGTTGCTAACCCATCGCCCACAACACACTTCAACCCCGCTCCCTTAGTCGACTTTGACGACACCCACGGAAAGAATGGGGGTGGTGAGATTCTAACCCGAAACCACACGGTACAGTACACTTCATGTCGACAAGTAAGAACTGAGAAGGATCAATTTCGTAATCAGCACTGTACCTGTAGCGTCTAGGTATGTATACGAGAGTTTGTTGGTGGTGATTCATGCCTCTGAGACGGTGGAAAGTAATGGTCATCTATGTCGAAACCCGATATTTATGAGCTATTTCGAACTAGCCAGACTGCTTCAATTTCAGGTAGTAAAGGCCTAACTTGATCTAATTTATTGAAGTGGCGACCTGAGAGTTTTTAGGGTTCCGGACCAATAAGGTAAAAACGGAACCCTTATGGTGTGAATTTAGTTAGTAGGTCAAGTGGAGTATCATATGAAAGGGCTAGAGTTGGACATTTTATTAAAACACGTTAAACACTAGATATAATATCAAAAGCACACTTACGCACTTAGCTAGATGGCTCTGTGAGCTGCAGAACTAGCGAGCCGAGTTAAAAAAAAAATATATTTCGAAAACCTGAATCGACAAAAAAAAATCAACCTGCTCACAAGATTTCACGAGAATCAGTTGAGAAATGCGACCTTTAGAGGAGAACAGCCGGACAGCGGGACATCCGGACATACGAACGAATTTCGGCCGAAGCAGAAACAGAAAACTTCGTTCGCTCGTTCAATTAAGGCCTCCACACATTGAGCGTGGGGCGTGCGCGGCGCGGGGCGGGCGCGGCGCGGCGCGGGTCGGCCGCGGTTGAAGCAGTATATTCACAGTATTCACACAGAAGCGCGGGCCCCCACTACTGTGTGATAGAGATAGGGTTCACCATCATTTCATAAAAAAACGTTTCATAAATGATCATTTTATAAACAACGATTCTCAAACTATTCATTTCAGAAACCTATCATTCCTCAAAATGCTTATACTATAAATAATTATTTGACAAATATTCATTTAGCAAATGTTACACTTTAAATAAACATTGAATGTTAAATTGTCATTTTAAAAATTATCATTTACCAAATAAATCGTTTATAAAATAGGTCATTTTACAAATCGTCGATTGATAAATGATTGTTTCATAAAAGTAAATATCTGTCATATCACGGTATCTGGGTGAGGCCGTTATTTCTTGTTCCTGATTAAGCAGTTTAAATCGTCTACATTTTAATCACTTCCAGTGTGTTACGCCAATTAGCCATATAAATGGATTACTAATATTCGTAACACACTGGAATTGATTAAAATGTAGACGATTTAAGCTGCTTAATCAGGAACAAGAAATAACGGCCTTACCCATCTAGCGGACTGGCCAAGACACATTCCTGTAGTAAATTCATAAAAAAGTATAGTATTTAAACATAAATTGGTTCTGGCGCTTCGCCGGCCGCTACCGAGGCACGCTCGCTTCGCTCGCTCGGCTCGCGTGCTGTAGGGTCGCAGTTCACCTAACACTCCTCCTCGCTTCGCTCGTCGGCGTACCTACACTCACCTGCCTAAAGTGGAATAGATAGGTAATCCACCTGTTATGACAGTACAATTTAAGACCTAAAAGTGTTTTTTTAGGCTAGGAATGATAACTTACTTGCTAAACACTTTAAGACTTATCCATCCGTGTGCTCATACAGACTTATACGATACCTGTATAAAATTATACAACTTGTGGGTTAAAACTGTATCAATACAATCAATGATTTGTTAAATAAGGTATTTACCAAACAATGCATTTTCTTAAAAGTTATTTCACCAAACGTTACTTTGCCAATTGTCACGAATAATAAATGAGTAATTTGTCAAATAATGATTTATAATATGATGTTTTTTCAATTAAATGATTTGTCTAATGAAACTCTTTGTAAAACAATATTTTATAAAACTACTAATTTGTTAATCGTTAGTTTGCCAAACGTTGTTTATAAAATGAATATTTATGAAACGTTTTTTATGAAATGATCGGATACCGTTTTAAGTGTAGTTTCAATCTTTCAAAGCTTTACAACTTGCGCGGGCCCGCGCCCGACCCGCAACCGCGTCCGGTGTGTGGAGGCCTTTATCAAATTTGTGCAAGTATACGCACAACTTATTTTATATTGGATAAATATGTAAATTACTTAATTAATTCTGTGTAAAGATAATTTAAAAATGGTGGGAAAATATGAATGTACATTATATTGCTGGTTTTCGCAACTGAGACATTAGATTGCAAGATTCAAATACCTAGTCCTATACCTATACGTAAATTACTGTTTCGTAGGCCATAATTTTCCAGCAAATGTGAATTTAAAGACATGTCTCGATACGTCCGGTTGTGGCTTTACGCTGCATTCCGATATCGTGAACAATATTTTGCGCAACTGACTATATTTATTCCCTGACTAATGAGAAACTAACCACAGACATATGTAATGTGAAAAAAAAATCATCAAGTCTCATTTGTTTATATCGGTGGCTTAGTAGGTATTGGTAGTAGATCGTTAAAAGAGGTTTGCATTGATCGAAGTTTAAGCATAATTATTTGTTCAATGTACTTTATCTATTTAACTCTTAGCTCGCACACAACATGAGAACGAAGAAGACGAGCAAGACATATACTTTGTAGTTAAATATTCTGCTCTACAGTTTAGATACAATACAATACAATTCAAATACTCTTTATTGCACACCTCACACAAATAAAGCAGTTAAAAAGAGAAACAATACAATAACATGTAGGTAGAGGTAGACAACAGGCGGTCTTATCGCTGAAGAGCGATCTCTTCCAGTCCAGACAACCTTTGGGTATCGGAGAAAGAGATAAAACTAGATTATGTAGTAGGTGGTGCAGAGATTATAATAAGCCAAAAATCAAAATAATTATATTAATACACGTACATAAATAGCTCTATATATAAACATACATACACAATCATACATATATATACAAATAACACAAATAAAAATATATAAATATAATACATAAACAGTCAGCCAATAATAATAATAGTAAGAAAATCAGGGTTAGGGGAGAGACAAATAGAGATTTGAAGTAACCGATAGATTTAGCTTGTCTTATATCAAGATACTTGTTGTGTGCCTACATAGATTATTACTAACAGGTTTTGAACCGACTCTCTTCTTAGGATAGTTGTATGCAGAAGCGAAAGCTTTTTGTTTCATCTGTCATTTCCAAGAACCGACGACCCGAATGACTTAGAAAACTCGTGTTGGATTGTATGCAGCGAATGGCAGATTTACGAGCATAATATTTCGAGAAATAGTGAGTCATTGCATTCGTGTCATTTATGTTCCTATGTTATTTCGGTTATGGACAAACTAAATGTCAGGTGAAACATCTGTTCACGACCAGCTAATGGCCATTGGGGAGAGAGCATAAAGTGCATTATTACGAGTATGAACGTGAAATTCTACATTCATTTTGCATTTTTCCCTCATAGAGAAATTGCATTGGTACTTTATTGCTTTATGCATAGTAATTCTCGGTCTACGGGGCGCACCTATACACATAATTTACATTAACAACAGACATAATATATAAGGTTTATAGTTTATAGTTTCCTATAAGTTTTACTCATCAGTAAAATAAGGACATTACAAACTATAATTTGTTTTTTTAACAGACGTCATCCCGGTACAAATTTTCCTTAGTGAGCGTTTCTACCAAGTTCATATGACACGCAAGGTTTTTACCTAAACGATGGAAGTTGTTAACCTTTTTTAAGTAGTTGTCGTAAGTATAATATAATTATTCTACAATGATACCTTGTTCTATTATTTTTACAAATTAACGGTAGTAAGCAGTGATATATAATTAGATAGATTTTGAGTAGGATACTTTGATGAAGGCAGAAATAATCGGTAGGTAGTATCGAAGGTAGAGCTTAATACCGTGCTAATGTGATTTGGAATTTCGTCTATCTATAAGTGCTTTTTTTATGCTAGTGTGTGTACGTAACTATTACACCTATATCTTGGAACCCAAGATATGTAACTGGGAACTTCCATCTTTCTTAGAAGCGTCACCTACTTATTATACAACGTTTTTCCTTAACAATAGTTGCTTCCTCACAAACCGGTAAATCTTTCGCTAAAATCCCCTCGCCAATCCAATTGTGATTTCATTGATAATGTAGCTCTAAATCAAAATTAATTGATCTCAAATAACGGCAACAGTTAATTCGTAACGGCCTGGTTTGGCTTGCCGCTTAATTATTATTGGAATCATTAAAATATGAGTGTTGGGCAATCCGCTAATTTGTTCACAAGAATCTATGCATTTTAATAATATTTACGTTAGAACACGTGCTTACCTAACAAACCTGCGAAAGTCGAATTTCGAAGTGCATCTCGAGTTTAAGCTGATTTTCCGTCGGAGAGGTGAGACGAGACGAGGCGAGGCGAGAATTGAAATTTGCATGGCACTTACTATTTCCACCGAAGATGTGCGAGGAGAGAATTGAGAGATGGATTTTAACAACAGAGGCTCTTATCTGTTCACAGAACCAGGTTTTTCTCATCAAGCAGCCATTTTTCATTTGCTTAGATTGTCTTCATTTCTATGATGATCAGCTGACTTTTGAACTAACTCTAAGTTTAATAATCGTGACCGACGCATGTTGTGAATTTACATAGATATTAAATTGTAGACGCGTTCCTATCGCTGCCTACTCTAACCACTTTAATTAAAAACTGGATATTTAAGCTGCAATTGTACAATACTGTTATGTCGTAATTGTTATCTTAACGCAAGGTAAAAAATCGGAAACATTTTAGCGTAAAAGTTAATACCGTAACGGTTCTCACAACCTTTGCCTAGGCGTGTTCGCTTGTGCGGATGGTTAGCGTGTGCCGCATCGGGGAGGTTGGGGTTTGATTGGTATTATGGGAAAAATCATCTCTTTGTTAAAGTACGCTATTGATTGTTTAAGTACTCACAAGCTAGCAAGTACTCATTATTTTATATACAGATTCATACATAGATTCACGCCTTTATTCCCAAAAGGGGTAGGCAGACGAGTACCTACACGAACATTGTTTTCCAGTGACATTTATTTAATAGTAATACCTAACTAAAGCCGTATATGAAATGCCCAATCTGCGTTCCAGTGAACACTATAGCCATAGTCTTACTACATACGAGTGTATGTAGGGACCTAAACTACCTAAGTACTTAGGTAGTAGTAGTAGTTGTTTCTTCTTGCTGTTTTCTGTACTGTTTTTGCTAAATAAAATTTTGTAACTTGACATAATATGTACTTACTACATAGTTTTAGGTATGCACAAATTAATAAATGCAATGAAGTTGTGTGATTCCCAAGTTGCAGAATTTAATTTAGCAAGCAAATAAAGATTAATATATGTTCCTAGTGCCCGACTAAGACCTACGAAATATCTCAGAACTTTTTACGGAGGAATAGTTTCGAGACTTGGCTTATTTTTTACATGGTCTTTTCTTCTATAATTCTATGCGATAAAAACATATTAAATATGCACGTAAGCCCTTAACTATTGACCACAGGACAGACGATTATTGTTTTTTTGTTGCTTGCTATTTGGGTTGATTAGGGAATACAATATCTCATAAGAACATTCCATGTAAAAAAGAGGCCAACCGAGTCCGAGCTAGTCTAGTCTAGAGGAAATTGCAAAATATTTTAGTTTTCCATTGATTCTACACACTAATAAAATTGTATTCTAAATTTGAAGCTTCTATGTCTGCTAGAAGTGCCTTAGACTTTTGATGATCGGTCAGTGAGTCGGTCAGTCAGCCAGTCACTGACAAAATTAAGAAACTTTGACTAGTTATAATACTTAAATTACTGGTTCAAATTGAATGAAATTTGAAATATACCGTGTTTATACAATGCCTGCTTGGTCACTGAAAATTCAGGCTTCTAGTTTTATCCACAACGAAGTTATTGGGGGGTCGAAAATGGCCTGAACTGCTTCGAGAAAAGGATGGTTCGGCCGTGCCGCTGTTTTGCTCGACTTGGCGGAGGCACTGCTGTGCCCCCAGAATAAACAAGTATTACGCGATCCTATTCATAAAGGAAAGTCAGTATGTTAGTAACAGATGAGATTTTTATTCAATTTAATCTAAAGACTTTCGATGTGATACTTAACCTTTTCCATACATTTTATTCCTAACATTTCCTATGTGTATTATGTAGCTTGAAACCTGTAATCCTGGTTCGTGTATGGCAGGCTGAGTCACTCGCGTGGGTAAGAACCAACTGTGGTTGCACTCAAACAAAGGGACTTATTGTCCTTCCTTCATTTGGCACATATTGCTATGAGTTGACTTGGCATGTTTTGCGCCATGTCATTTTTGTACACAGTTGCAATAATTCGTAATTACAGAAAAGTTTAAGACTAACTTAAGTTCCCATGTCCGCATACCTAATACTAGTGGCATATGTAGTTTCTTTGTTGATTGCAGCACTGTTATTAGAATTCTTCTAATTCCATGTCAATTGAAACAAATAATACCAACTAAGGATAATGTTGTTATTGTCTGATAGACAGGAAGGCCGGTAGTTAATTGCAGTAGAAGGCTAAGTATTTACTTTATGAGCAATGAGGTAAAAAAATACGCATAAAACAACAACTGCTCATATTTGAAGCAGCCCAACTGACAGACCACAGCCATGATAATGCCACCACTTTCTCCGTAGGTATATTGTGTTGTGTTCCTAGTAGTGAGTAAGGTCGCCATAGCTCCCGATAGAGGATGTGTTGTGTGTGGTTGTGTTGAGAGTGAGGGACCCGAGTTCGTCTCTAGCTATCAACACGACCACACACGACCAATCCTCAAAACAATAAAGCCTCAAAATAATAAAATCGCTTCTGATTTTTCTAGAATCCTGCCTGCCAGTTTGCTACCGTTATAGAAAGAAGAAAAAAGAAAGAAAGATATATTTATTCACAAACGCACAGGACACACATATTAAATAATAAAATAAACAAGAAAAGCACATAAAACATGAAAAAAAGTGTGTCTCTGCGGCAGTGAACCGGACACTGGCTCAGCATTATGCTGAGGTGTCAAGACACCTACACTACAGCGCTGATTTTCAGCCAGCACCGTTGGTGACTCACGGAAACGTCATACAATTTAATATATAAACTACTATACTAATACACTATTTGGATAGACGAGAGAGAAATAAATATAAATACCAGGTGATATGTAATGTACGCCTACCTACATGCAGCATCAATACAGTAAAAATAACTTATTAGACATTAAATTTAATTATAGTGTTATAAAAATAATCCTGCTGGAAGAAATATTCTAGATTCAGAACTGTACTAACAGATAACCTTATTAATCGAAAAACGAGGAAAACGACGAAGAATAAACCGGATCCAATATTCACCGAAACCCTCCTTACATTACCTATGGCTACCAACTTAGTGCCCTGACCTGACTGGCAGTGTTATTGTCAATACCATCATGATCATGAGCGCTGCGGGGTTGTACTATCCATTCAATTATTTAACAATGCCAAATATTAACAAGGCTTCATTGACTATAACATTTATAACAATGATACGTGAGTAGCAGTAAGTTTTCTATGAATACATTGTCTTTAAAAATATAAATTCCGGTAATTGTTCAATAACGTTTCCTCACTTCCGTCAAAAAGTTCCACAAAAGTGAGATGGTAACACGATTGAATCCCAAACACTACTTCTATTCGATTACCTAGCTGCCTTATTAAAATACCATGTATTTAAAGGTGGAGGTAGGTAAGTACGACAACATTAGGAATAGGTAAATTTCTGGCTCTAGAAGCACGGGAAAACCAGCCACTTTTAACCGGACCAAATTGCACAACATAACTCTAAACCTATCCCAATGGCTTTAACTGCACTGCAATTCAAAGTGCATTATCCCAGGTCCTTACAATGACCCGGGGTCAACGTACCCGGGGCGCCGGCCGCATACCGTCCGGGTAAAAATAGCCTGCGAGATGCAGCCTTCGCCGGCGCCTGATGCCTGATGCACTTTCCAAGGAAAGCTGTATTTTTAATCTAATTCCCAAGACGCTCTGCAGGTGCGCTGTAAAAGCACAGCTGAGCACTGTTATTGTGTTATTCCTGTAACGAGTATTGTACTGAGTCATAGATCCAGGTATTACCAATGGTGCTTAAGGGCTTTTTCGTTGGTCCTTTCGGCAAAGAAGGGGTCATGTAGGTACAGTCAATGGTGTGCATTAATGGTATAGCGTATGTGTACGACTGATGAAGGTTCAAGCTGGGAGTAAGAATCGTTGTGGAAACGAAAACTCTGGACTATTGGAGGGGAGGTGGATTCCTTGATAGCATATTGTGAGACGACCGAAACATTAGACAAACATAATAAACGATAAAACCCATTTAGTTAGGAGTTTAAGACGTCGCTGTCAGCTTTCAAGTATTCTTGCGTTCATTTACTTCCTACGTAAAGGACATTATTTACATTCTTACAATGCTGTACGTAAAGTGCAGTTCCTTATTGGTTATTGCCTTAGCTAGCCGTATGAATTAAGGAAGTTAATTATGATCATATGTATGTCAGGGCTTCTTGATGACAATTATGGATTCCATCAAGGAGAAAATGCTGGTAGCTTATTTTGTTAGTGTTTGAAATGATCCAGGGAATATGTACAAATACTAGGTCCTTCATCATCTAGGTCCTTGTAGGATGTAAATTCTATTTTATATCGTAGTGCTCAGCCAAGACAAACTCAGGCACCACCTCCCTTTTCTCAAAGCGTTTCGTCGTATTTACAAACACTAAGCTCATAGTGTCTCGTTAATCACAGTCAACAGCAATAACAAACAGATTTGACAATAAGTTAGAGCAGGCTCTAAGTGAGACAAGGTTTCCAAGTATAGGTAGGTACTAATTCGTCATGCACGCGTGTAGGTTCAAAATCGGAGGAATTTGGAGGACGCGCGTTGCATAAACCAAGGCGCGCCCGCGCATTAAACTGACAGTTGCAAAACTTACCTAAACTTTGTTTTATACGTACTTGAGTTGATTAATGTTTGATGATTGGTGAGGCGCCACATATTTAGGCAAAACAGTCTGTGAAGTTTGTCAAGTGCACTAAAGCTTGTAGCTCTATAAAAAGCGATAGCCATAAAAATCAAAAACACGTTCAGCTCGAAACGATGACATATATACCTAACCTACAAAAAAAACTGAAGTCCTCGACTTTGGCTCCTTAGTTTCTACTGGTACCCAAGAATTACTTAAGAGGCCAATCTCAGTTTCACGACTGGCGTTATAGTTAAAATGCTCCAAACACATATTGATTTAAACTTTCACTCACACATTTATTTATACTAAACGGAGACCTCAGTGAGGTAAATAAATAAGTTAATTATACGCGATTAAGTCCCGTTTAGTATAAATAATCTCCAAACACTTGTTATAATTAATATCAGCTGGTCGATCACGTAGCGCATTGTACGTGCATACGTTGGGTAGGTCTAAATGTAATTTTTTGTATGGAAAAATGACAGTTGAATTGTCCGAACGCACTTTCGAAACGTTACCCCTCCCGCCTCAGCTTGGACTTAATACACCAACTGTTCAGTAAATCCCTCTTCATGTTCTGTTTGCCCTGTTCTGATGAGCTACGACTCTTATGCAAAATTACCCCTGCCGACTGCGAAATGCTATAATGTCATTGGATCAACGGGCTGGTGGTCTGTCTAAAGATCTATAACAATTATGTCCTAATCTGGGCTCCCACTCTGGGTTTGCATTTGTCTGGTCTTGCCAAGTGTCCTGCCCTGCCCATCTCCACTCGTTACGAACCCTACTTAAGTTATTGCATTTATTGATTGACTTTCATTAACACTAACTTTCTGTTTTAGGTAGGTATCATATTTCACATTAGGTGGTCCCTGGTAACGTATGAAAGACGGCGAGAACAGAGATACGTGTGGGTAATGTGTAATTAATGATTAACATACAAAGGCACCCACGGAGGGTTATGTAATCAGCCGTGAATCTCTCAAGGTGCCATGACAACAGCATCGGATGATTTCGTGACGGAAATAAATCAATATTCCGACAGGCATCGCCCAACCAGCCAAAACTTTTGAAACGAGCACTACTTACGTACTGGAAAGCGTAGACATACCTTAGCCTCCCTCAAGGTGGACAACGTTCTGGTAACCTGGTTGCGGGAACCCTTTAGATTAGGACGACAAAACCTACGCTACCTACGCTTTCATTTTACAAGCTTTTATTTCGTTTTATCTGTTCGTCTGTATGTGTAAAGAATTGCAAGATTGAATTGAGTTGTAATTTTGTACACATATTGTCAGATGACATGCAATATTATGGTACCATTGTGCTGGTCTGATGATGGAGACGGAAGGTGGCCGTAGCAATTCCTAAATTACACATGGCAAAACCAACGTGTCATTCCTTGAAAGAATCGTCTTGACGAGTAGTTGCTGACTGTGCAAAAAGTATAATTCGCAATAAAAGCTAGTCCCAAATTCTTTTTTTAGGCTGTAACTTTTTATTTTACTTTTAAAACAAGATTAGTCGTTTTATACTAGCCATCAATTGTTTTACCCCTTGTGTCGGCCCTTAAGAGAAGACCGATGTTGTCTCAGAACTTATCTGTTGCTGGCCGCTCAGCAAGTAGGTACGTCTAGCAAAACTTGCTGCTCAGTCGCTTTGCGCGCGACTGAGCGTCTCCTGTCTCACCCGGACCGTGCAAATTAGTAAGAGGAGGTAGATCTTTCTCGACTCGCGTCGGGGGGGGCGGCGTCAGTTGTGCTAGCCCCCCAGGTCAAACAGGAATAAGCTTCTGTCAAAAAAATTACTTTTGGTAAAAGCTTTTATTGCCAACTGTACTTTTCTGTACAAACCGTCAGCAACGACTTATTGAGACGATTCTAACGAGCCCAAACTCAACGGGGTTAACTAGATCGGTTAAGTACTGAATTCCCATGGCCACCTTCTGTCAGCTCAGGTACCATAATATTTAAATTGTCATCCAAATATGACAATACCCAAAATTTAAGCGGTTGAGGTTAACTAGGTCAAAATTCAGTTTCAAGATTTCTCCCGCACGAACAAACGAATATTTAGATAGGTCAAGTTAAATAAAAGCTTGTACAAAACAAAACAATCGCTTCTTAAAAGCAATCAGTGATTCGCATAACTAGAACTATACCTATGTGCAATTACCTCATAAAGAGTGTGAGATGAAATTCAAATATTAAAACGTACCTATTCGATAACATACCTACACAATTCAATTGAATGTCCCCTTCTAAAAGGCATTGACACGCGCTATTCACTAATTAATTATCATTAGCAAGTAGGTATAGTAGGTACCTCTAAATTGATGTAGCTTTAGAATTAATCCCTACACATAATATAAATACCTACCTACCACTATATGTATACCCTTTTACCCTTTATATAATTACCATCATTTCAACACGCTACAACTGCACGGACCGGTATTGTTACCGGTACCACAAGTGTCAAGTATAAACTCGAATGGGGTGAGGGCCTGCGGCCTCTGGAAAAACAAGTACTTACGTATGTACTTTATTGGAGTTTTGCATTATGCCAATCGGATGACATCTGTAGACGAACTGGAAAGACTGGTTGTTTAGCTCAAGTGTGATCAAAGATGATGAGCATAGCGATAAGCTTCCCAAGAGTTACCGACAATGCTCTTCGTATTTCGGAATATTGATTCCCAAATATTTATTATTACTCATTAAAATGTATGATAAAATACTCGCCGTACTTATATTAATTAGACGATTACTGTACCAGGCTTGCTTTACGCAAAAAACTATCGCTTGATGTCTATTAGATCGATAATTTCTCACAATCATAAAAGTTATTACACAAAAAACAAGACATCCCCACATGAATAAGCAAAATCTGCTATTCACAATGATTCACTGTTTCGCAGCAATTTATAACACGCATCAGACATAGGTGGTAATCTAGCGACTTTTCTTTGTAACGTATCTGCAAAGACTTTATTACCAAGTAATTTGGTCCATTTTAGTAAGACTGAAATGCATCATAATGAAGAAATTGAACACAATACGTCTGAGTCCCACGGAAGTGTATAGTAGAGGTCTAGTTCAAGAATTTTATGACAAGCAAATAGAGCTGTTTCTAGGCTATTGTGCACGGGAGGCGTTCCGGCGTTTAACGAGGTTTGATGGCTGGTAATGATTTCACACCCACAGAAATATTGTCGAATTTTGTCGCACGCGACATTGGTTTAGAGTGTGGATCAACTCAGTAGGTAGCTACCTAAGTACCTACCGCTTCTATACTTGACGCCGTATATAGATTCCAAAAAAATAACCTTAAAATTGCCATTAAAATGAAGAAAAAACCGACACTGGTAAACTTACACTCTTCCAAATGATGGACGTAGCTAGTTTTTAGCTACGTCCATCATTTGAAAACGATACCCTCCATTCTGTGGCAGTTGAGTTAAAGTAAAAACGTCGTTGACCTCTTACTATTTACACTCACTGTCTTGTCTGTCTCTTGACATCGTGTAGGAGGCGACACTTCATTTGTTTTCTTCTTTATGCAAATGTCATTTGCCAAACAAGTACGCCACCGCAGTTAAATAATTCATGCCAGTTTTTAAACATCACAGGAAACGCTTAGGGCTCGCTTCAAATGTGATACAAGTCTGCTACTGAAGGTACAAATAGGAACATTATATTATACCTATAGTAACTACTGCGCGAGTGGTAGTAAGTCATAACAGTTAGGAAATTATAACGTAATGCAAAGTTTACGGCACACATCAGATTACCTTGTAGTCTAAGCAGAGTAGCGTTAAATATAAACCGTTACAGTACACATAAATCTCAGCGTATGAATTATAAATGAAAGTGTTGTAGTTATAGCAACAAAGCTGCGAAAAAGTGCGTATTTTTGAAGTGAAAACTTCTTTAGCGGCGCTGAGCACTTTTTGGGATGGGGAAAAATTGTTAAATACGCGACAGTGAAGGAGGTCACAAACTTTTATATTTTGCTGCTAGCCGATTCGACTTTATTCAAAACTGAACGCTATTCGTAAGAGTATAAAGGCGTTAAACACTTTTTGCAATAGCATATTCTGCAAATAAATATGTAATTTTTTCCAAGCGTCCTTCACCGTTTTGCTATTGAGCAAATTCGAATAGTTCGAATTTGGACGTTATTCCTAAAGCGATAAAGCTTTGAAAAATATTTGGCAATGGCAAAAACAAAATGGTAGTCCCGTCCGCCCCGGCGCACCCAACGCGCTCGCGGCCCGTCCGCCTAAATAATTGATAATTGTTTATACATTTTTGTCGAATTCATTTTTAGGGTGACACCGTAAGATGTCACGTGACCTGATCGAAAAACTGTTACAATGTTATTAAGTTTTCACTTCTGCCGGCACTCCCGGAGTGCAACCCGGTCTTTTTTTTTGCTTGATGCAAACTCAATATCAAAAGTTCTGCGGTGACATAGTGTCGGCAAATGATTTAGAAAGCAATGAAATCCATTTTTTTTTTAAAGGAGTAATAATATTTTTTCAACAAATGTTGTTAACCAATGATGATTACACATTAAAATCTACGTTCTTAGATATGGGTGGAATGATAAATATCGGCGTCTGTAACAAGTTATAAAACGGCTATTATAACATTTATAACTACCATTATGTCCCTGCGGCACAACACAGAAGACCGTGCCATAACCCATAGTGCTACTGACACACATGCGATTTGCGTAACGCCAACAATGAGATCTGACGATTGGCGTGACGATCGTCGCGGCGGCGTCCGGTGACGCAACGTGGCGGCATTTACGATTCGACATCAACCGTCAAACTTTTTTTTATAGGATGTGACCAATGCCTATTAATGTGTTGATGGTATCTGCAAATTTAATAAGCTGTAGGCTAAGGTCATGTTGTTACTGTCATCTATTCGGCATTGACCTGCCAGGTCAATGTCTCGAATCAAATGATGATTGGTTTAGCTATGGTATTTAAGGTTCTAAGGGCCTTTTGTTTCAATATTACGAGTTACCAACGTCCGTTAAATATTACGCTAAGTGATGACCAAGATATTGTAAGAGAACGTAGGGCGTTAGCAGTACGGAGTAACATACTTGCCCGCAGGTTTGCCAATATTTTTACTCGGGTAGCCTGTGCATTCAGGATGTTGATAGGTTGCCTAGGTGGTGTAGTGCGTCTGGTGTGTTTGCGGATGCCCGCACGGACGGTGTCCAGATATCCGTAAAAATATCGTCTCACTACTGGATCGAGTCAGGCACAGCTCCAATACCATCCTGAATGCGGTTGCAGAAAATTTGGAGCGACCCAATTTGAACACTACTAACCTAGTTAATGCCTTTAATAACAAGCTATGGATTAATTCCGAAGTAAAGAATTGTATTATTTATTTATTCATATTCATAATCATTGTATTATGGAAAGTTGATCAGTTCTTTAATATGAATTCTTAGTTTATTATAATTCTACACGGACATTGTCTATTGTTACAGATGACTGGTACCGGCCATGCGTGATCTGAAGAATTCCGTTTGCTGCGACGCTTTACGGGGATGACACAGGTTATACTCCCACTATATTGAACTGTTGAATCAAATGCATGATCTCCTCAACCATTTCCTAAGTTGAAGGTTCTATGCTTAGGCGCTTTGGATGATTTCCCGAATCTTTGACTCTGTACATTCGTTAATCCGGTTTGTTTTATAGTTTTTGATGATAATGTTCCAGGATCTTGAGGGACTAGGCTCATGATGTCGCAGTCGGCGCTGGGGCTGGGCGGCGAGCGGCGCTACTCCGTGCCCTCCAACCCGCTCGTGCACGACCCCCGCGGCATGCACTCCGAGGACCTGCACGCCTGGTCCATCTACAGGTATAGTCACAGTCGGGGGGGCTGGGTTAAGCGGCGCTACTCCGTGTCCTGGTCGCTTTGGCACGCGCCAAATATAACCGATCTCTCATTTTATAACAGTTTGTTGCGCGTCTATATTTCTTTCTCACAGCTCCTACATCAGGCTCTTATGCCAAAATAAACGATTTCACCCGAACCCGAATGCCGCTATAAGATTATGTAGGCTAGGTTTCTGCAAGTCAACGACAGGCATGACGGTGGACTTGCGTTGTTCCTTGCTAACCCAAATAAACTAATTCAAATTTCAATTTCCCACAGGCAAAATCTGAACTCCGATTTCACGGACAGCGCGCTTGGAAGCACCGACAAGAGCCCCTTGCCTTATGGAAACTTCCAGCTGAGAGATACCACTGTCCAGTCCATTCTATCACATCCCCGATATGGACCCAAGTAAGACCGAGATCTTTTCTATTAAATACTTGTTCTGCAGATTTACATGGTAAATTAAACAAACAACATTATTAGTTTTTGGTTTAATTGAACCTTATATTCCAAAGAAGTACGGGAACGTGGGGAGCTGGAGCCAATGTGCACTTTTGACTACTCCTGCTAAATACCTACGTAACTGCGTGAAAAAACAAATGAATATTAAGAAAACCCTTCTGTTGTACAGATCAGCGCTTGGTTCCAACATGTACACATACCTCAAATTCGGATTGCCGCGGGTGTTTCCTCCGAACCACAACGGCTCGCAGCGCTCTGGAACGCCGAAACCCAAGACGTCGATTGGCAGTGGAATGAAACCGGTACCCAGGTAAACTCTTCCTATACCTACTAACCAATTTAACCGGGTTAATCATTTAGACTATTAAACGATACATGAGCGCATGCCGAGATGTGGCCATAGATAGCGTATGCGGGATGAGTTTGTACGGAACTGTCCTGTGTTAGGTACCTCTTATAAGCAATTAATTTGTTCCTCTTTTCAGGATACAAAGGCAAAGTAGAGGCATACGCGAGACATCATCAGGCTACGACAGCTCCGACAATGAAACCTCCACGAACTACAAATACAGTCGCAAATACCGATCGGACCCAGATTTTCGAATGCAAAACTTGCATAACTCATATCAAGTAAGACAAAAACAAACGTTGACACTTTTTTAAGACAAATTCCGTACTTGATTGACCTTTAGATAGTTTAGATATGGCTTGATGTAGATACGAAACTAAATTGGCATCTTATTGACTCCCAATAAATTCTAGCAGATACTACAATTTTACTGCTAGAATATTAAAAAATATAGATACAGTCTGACACTTTATTGGTATCTATGCGAAACCAGACCCAGTAATATTCTTGATCCTTCCAGCCACACGGTGGCCCCGGCGTCCCACTAGTAGCCATGCAGCAGGCGGGTCTCCGTAACGAGCGCGAGCCCCATTGGACCAACTCCAGAAACAAGTCGGTCAGCGAGGCCAACCTGCTCGGCATCGAGGCCCGCCCGCCCCGCCCCTCCTATAGCCATCGGCGGAACAGTGTGGCTGACTTCGTGCCAGACAATGATCACCACAGGTACGGTCTCTAAGCTCTATTTAGGTACTATAAATTGTGCAATGTATTATGAGCCGTGGGTTTGGAACAGTTTAAGAGATTTAACGGTGTCTAAACGATATGACAAGCCAAGTCATGACAGGCTTATAGTCGCTGTTAAATGTCGCAAAGTATCTCAGATACACCATAAGTAAATTTTACAAGTTATACCTAGTTGCCCCAACCACCCCTTAGCATACATACATCGTAGTTTGTTTCATTTACATAAGTCGATAACTTAAATTCTTAATCAGCCACATCGTACATCGACGTACTGGCCTATGAAACTGTCATGTTAATTTCACAACACAAGTCCTCTTTTTATTGGCGTTTTCGTGGTAACATTCTTCAGCTGCTTAGAGCGGCCCATTTGAAGAGTACATCACCAATTTAACTATTTAAGTTTTGTTACTGTCAAATGTAAATGTGTGTTTATATTATATGTCACTGAATTTGTTGTTTTGCACCGCTCGTCATCACGGGCAGTCATTGTTTGCTTTTTGTTTTAACAATAGGTACAGACAGGGGCATCACACAGTTTTGACAATAGGAAGACTGGCGAGTTAACGCAAAAAAGAATGATTTGGGCCATTGTTGTTAGGAGCAACACTTCGCACGTTATGTATTTAACAAATTTTATGATATAAATTCACTTAAAAACCGTTTCCAAAAAAGACGAACGGCAGATTTCTAACTAACTTTTCCTTAGAAACAATGCTACTGTGGTTATTTATTAGGTTTGCTGGAGTAATGTAAAAACAACAGGAAGAATCTTCGCGACGTAGGGACCACAGTAGCCCATTGTATGTGATGAATGCTGGCGTTATTGTGGTAGTTATTAACTTTAATTTTGTTTACAGCTACCTAATGCCGTCATCCCACCTCGGAGGTCGAATGTCTAAAGCCGGCAGCCACATGTCGCTGGCGCAGTCCAGAAAGCACTCCACTTTGCGACCTGGAGACCACTTAGATGGATACACGCATTCCGCTTATATTTACCCTAACTATTATGTGAGTAGCCTTATTCTTTCCTAATCCATTTGATACAATGTGGAAAAAAAGCTTATCAGAATAACCCTAAAATCTCGGTTATATTTTTCAGGTTTATGAGCGCCTTCTAAATAGGTACCTACTAATAATATAATAATAAAAAAATATTTCAGGTTAATAGTTTAGAAATTACGTCACCGGAAAATAAGACTGCGTTGCTGGTATCGGGGCTGAGCTTCGAAGTGAAGTCTGGCGAGATCCTTGCCGTGTTAGCCACTTCTCAGCAGGAGGCCACTTGCCTTTTAGATGTCTTGGCTGGCGTTAGAAAGGTAATTATTGAAATTTACTGCCATACAATCATTATCATCATGAGATTGATGACGAATAAATATATAGGGTCTTATCGGAATTCCACCTGCATCCACTGCAGTGAGAGCATTGACTCCGTCCGTACCTGCTATGATCAAAAATAATAAAATGGTTTCCTATCGGCTGATTAGGTGAGGGCCATTTCCATGTGCATGTGATCGCAAATGGATAATATCTACATAATACGTTTACACGATCGGTAGTGTCAACTCCTCCTCATCTTAGAGTTTCCCCAGTTGCGTCTACCTACTGCTTCGGAGTTCTGAGTCCGCTCTTCTATCCAATCCTTATTGCCGTAAGCTTCTCGCGTCCGTTGTGTTGTGTCTAATAAAACCTTGTGCCAATGTTGCAGAAACTATCAGGCGACATAGTTCTCAACGGCCAGCCCGTAGCCTCGTCGACACTGCGCAAGGTGGCAGCATACGTGCGAAGGGACACGTCACTCTGTCCTTCCATGACTGTGGAACACACCCTGCGGTTCCATGCGGCGCTGCGCCGGCCAAGAAACAACCAGCACCAGGTCAAGATGGATGATAGAGATCGGGTAAGTTGTCAAACAAACTCTATGATGAATTAGCCACAAAGAAGTACTATATGTCAAGTACAAGTCCCTGGATCATAATAATGCAATGCGACTATAAAAGTACCTATTTAAGCGCCATAAGACCAAGACCGATGATACTTATAGATCCGGTAAATTTTGATCTAAATCCGATGGTAGCCGTCAAATATATGTAATATATAATTTTGATAATAACCGAAACTACTCATAGCCTAAGACTATGTCTAATACCCAAACGTGCAAAACAATAGAATCACCTGAAGAGTCCAAAAGTTTATGTAGCCGCAATGACAATAAGTTCGCGAATCATGATATCATCATCAAGTAAGACGTATAACATTACCTATATAATTTTTGTTCCAGATAAACCTACTAATAGAAGAGCTAGGTCTCGAACAAGTTCGAGACACTAATGTAGCTCGTCTAACAAGATCCGAGATTCGAAGACTCAATGTCGCCTGCCAGCTTTTACTGGACACGGCAATCCTAATCCTGGACCAGCCAACGAAGGAGATGGACATATTCGACACCTTCTTCCTGGTGGAGTATTTGAGGAACTGGGCAAGCACTGGGCGGGTTGTGATCATGTCGCTACATCCGCCGACTTATGAGATCTTTGCTATGCTTACAAAGGTGAGTTACAAAGCCAGTTATGATTTACAGATATTCAATAAGTACCTTCTTACCCGTCCTCTACCAGACTTCCGCGAATACATTCATATTCTGCCGCAAATTGCCGTCCGCGGTAGATGACGTGTTTCTTCCTTTTTTTGGTTTCGTAGTCCACATCACGTGATGATCCTTCGAGCCGAATGATATTGAGTTTATTTTTCAGGTGGTCTTAATATCTGCTGGTAGAACAATGTTCAGCGGATACAGAAGAGACATGTTGCCATATTTCGCTTCTATCGACTATCCTTGTCCCGCCTTCAAGAATCCTTCTGATTATTATTGTAAGTATTTCCTTATAATACATATTTTTGTGCATATTTCAGGTTCTCCCAATCTGAGATTGTAAGATTCCTCAACATTAATTTTACAAAATGGGTGAACACTTGAAAATTATTATTACTCCAAAAGAAAGAAGGCACAAAAATATGCCTAGTGACGAAAATCCTATTCAGATATCTCAAAGAATTACGAAGCTACAACCGTTTTAATATTGCTTGTTAGAGAAAACGCAAACAGTGTGTGACGTCACGTTACGGGATGCTGCGGGGGGGCCGCGTCGACGGGGGCGCCGAATACGATGGGCACAGCACATTGCCGTCTATTAGTGACGTCACAATCTTCCAGCGTCATAGTTTCATATGAAGTTGCGTTTTGCGAAAAAGTGACAGAACACACCCCTTCTTAAAAGTTTGGACACTTATAACTTCGTGATTATTTAACCTTTTGCGTTGATTCTTTCTCCATTTGACTACATTTTTAATCCATTTTCGAGAAAATATGACATCATTGATTATTTTATTCAGTGTTACAGCCCTATTCAAATTCGATTCTCTATCAAAACTATCGAAACGGAATATTTATAGAATCGCCTCTGTGTCTGTCCGACCGTCACAAACCTTTTATGTGTTAAGACACACGACGACGGAGAACTTTACACACGTAACTTTTCCAGTGGACTTAGTGACCCTCGACGACCTGTCAGCGGCGGCCATGCTGGAGTCGTCGGGCCGCATCGAGGCGCTGGCGGGGCTGTTCGCCGGCGCGCAGGCCGCGCCCGAGCCGCCGCCGCCCGTGCCGCTGCCCGCGCCCATCGCGAGACCCAACGTCTTCGTGCAGGCGTTTGCACTCATCGAGTGAGTAGCGGAGACATGACACCTGTAGTGACCCTCGACGACCTGTCGGCGGCGGCCATGCTGGAGTCGTCGGGCCGCATCGAGGCGCTGGCGGGGCTGTTCGCCGGCGCGAAGGCCGCGCCCGAGCCGCCGCCGCCCGTGCCGCTGCCCGCGCCCATCGCGAGACCCAACGTCTTCGTGCAGGCGTTTGCACTCATCGAGTGAGTAGCGGAGACATGACACCTGTAGTGACCCTCGACGACCTGTCGGCGGCGGCCATGCTGGAGTCGTCGGGCCGCATCGAGGCGCTGGCGGGGCTGTTCGCCGGCGCGCAGGCCGCGCCCGAGCCGCCGCCGCCCGTGCCGCTGCCCGCGCCCATCGCGAGACCCAACGTCTTCGTGCAGGCGTTTGCACTCATCGAGTGAGTAGCGGAGACATGACACCTGTAGTGACCCTCGACGACCTGTCAGCGGCGGCCATGCTGGAGTCGTCGGGCCGCATCGAGGCGCTGGCGCGGCTGTTCGCCGGCGCGCAGGCCGCGCCCGAGCCGCCGCCACCCGTGCCGCTGCCCGCGCCCATCGCGAGACCCAACGTCTTCGTGCAGGCGTTTGCACTCATCGAGTGAGTAGCGGAGACATGACACCTGTAGTGACCCTCGACGACCTGTCGGCGGCGGCCATGCTGGAGTCGTCGGGCCGCATCGAGGCGCTGGCGGGGCTGTTCTGTCTGTATGTCAAGCACAACTTGCTGCCAAATCTAGCGCGCGGATCGGCGACTATCCCGTCTCACTCGCACACAAAATAAAGAGGAGTGTAGATTTCCTCCACTCTCGTCGCGTCGTCACGTTAGTTATACTGCTGACAGCTTCGAGGCTGGTAATTTATCTAAAGAATGTTTGTCCATCATTTTTGGTTGAATTACTTTTAACTTATTTTGTCTGCTACTTACAGAAAAAGTCTGGTGTTCACACAAATGACAACGCTGTCTAACGTAGTGACGCGAGTGCTCATCGCGGCCATCATGTCACTCATTACGGGGACCATCTTCTGGGATCTACCTACCACAGACGCTAAGGTGAGAGACAAATAATCATTTAAGTAGCTAAGTAATGCAATCTATTCTTCTTCGTCGTTATACTCTTGTCACACTGGTGGTGGCTGTCGTGCTGTGAGTATAGTCACTCACCCGGCGCCATTCCTCTCTCAAACCTGCACGCCGGTTTTCGTGTAGGGGCAATTCAATGTGATCTATTGGGGAAGATGGAACGCTCATAGGTTCGCGACGCCTACATATCAATTGCTCAGAGTAACGTCGACTGAGGGCAACCGCTTTCGTGCTTTGGGTACAGTATAGACCCCTTTGGGCGACTTGATAACTGACAAGTTGCCTACTCACTTGTCAAAGCCCCATGGTCCTATCCCCATGGTCAGATGCTAACGTAGACATTCAAAGTATATCTGAGGGTCTACCTTATGAGCGGGCGAACCACCTATATATTATTTAACCTTTCGAATGCCTTCATCGGCTAGTTTTGAGACTTATTTCTGTCAAACATCGGTTTTAGTATGGACAAGCTCCCTGAGGAGTCAACGGATTTTGAAAGATTAAATGTAAGTGCCATTAATTTAGTCTTTCTTCCAGCTAACACAAAACGACCGAGTCGGCTTCCACTACTCCGTGATGTGCCTGAGCCTGTGTCCACTGCTGCTGTGGCTGAGCGCGCGCGAGGCGAGCTCCATGCGGCGGCATGTGGAGCGCGACGTTGCTATTCCGCTCTACTCGAGGACCGTCTTCATGCTGTATGATGTAAGTGACAAAATCCACTGACAGGATGCGCGTGACCGCACTCCGCTACCACGCACAGCTCTTATGGATTTCTTGCTAACTTGTCGGTTCATGATTAATGATAAATCGCCCGGGAGCTTATCCTGTTGTCGTAATACTCTCATCGTAAGGACGCGTAAATGTTACGAGCAGGAAGTCCGGTTTAACGTGTGTCGTTTTTATTATGTTATGAATTTGAGCTCCTTGTGCTTCTGTAAATACGGTGACTTTTGGCACTGGTCTCAAAATGTAAGGCAATCACTTCCTCGTCTTTAATCTAGTGGCATCGCTAGTTGAGTAATAACTGGCACTCTTTATCCATACATAAGCTTAAATAAGTTGGAGCCAACTTCAACCGTGAATAACAATAGTAATTTGAATCCATCTGGAAGGACTACAAGTCCTGCTACTCAATCACATCCGTCAATTACACTTAGTTGTTAGGTACACGTGCTGAAATGATGCCTTTGTTTTCTTCCAGCAATTTCTAGAACTATGGTCGGCTGTGCTAACGTGGTTCGCGTACCTTGTACCGAGCTACGCCATGAGCGGCCTGTACGCCCAGAATCCGGGTTCCTTCGACGGATTCTATATTTATTTAGGTGAGTCCTAATCATAAGGTTTAGTTGCGTAAAACGCCGGTAAAATTGCACATTTCTGATTATCAATAAGTAGTAACAGCTGTTACAGCTGTTTATTTGGGGTCAGATAGGTCACTAAAACAAATGACAAATTTTAACTTTCTCTTAAGTTTACTTCACCATACTGACCTTTTTTGGATTACTCATATAGTCATCCTCCTAGCGTTGTTCCCGGTTATGCCCCTAAAGGAGCTCGGGGTCCGCTTTGACACCTAATCCCAAGATTTGGCATAGGCACTAATTTTACGAAAGCGACTGCCATCTGACCTTCCAACCCAGAGGGAAAACTAGACCTTGTTGGGATTAGACCGGCTCACGATGTTTTTTCCTTCACCGAAAGCTAATGGTAAATGTTCCGTACATAGGTTTCGAAAAACTCATTGGTACGAGCCGGGATTCGAACCCACGACCGCCGCTTGACAGCCGCATGCCCACTGGGCTACCGTAGCTTTTTTTTTAAATATATATATTACTCATATAGTATCGTGCATTATTAAAAGTTGATTTATCAGAGACACAAAACCCCTCTCTCACTAAAGAATATTGTGCTTTGTTCTTTTGTTGAGACATCCCCGCTCTTTCTTAATTTACCTTTCATTGTTTTTAAGATCAATATGTCTATCCTCATTATTGATACCGTCAATACAGTCCTCAAACACACATAATAAATCATTCCAGGTTACACAGCGCTCTACCTCATAGCAGTCCAGATGATGTTCCGAGCGTTTGTCTTCCTCGTGCCAATGGAGAAGACAGCCGCCGTCTTAGCAGGCTTCTGTCTCCTCCTCATCACGCTAGCCAACGGGGCCATGCTGCACCAACAAGACCTGCCGCAGTACTGGAGATGGCTGGAGTACGTGTCACCCTCGAGGTGGACGCTACCCGAGATACTGCAGAAGGAATTGAGCGAGACTGCCTTGAAGACGAGCATTAGTAAGGAGATGAGGTGTCCTAATAAGCAGGTACGTGTATCCATTATCTTTCATTATTTCGGTTCTCGTAGATACATCAAGTTCATGGCACTTGGTTGATATAGTCTTTGGATGCCTACACAGCTGGTCTTCAATATCTTGTATATTATGTGTAACTTACATTTGTCTCCGGTTTATCCACCATAGTTGTCACGTTGTTCCGGTAGCATATCCGGCTATTGATTTATTATACAGTGCACACCAGTTTTTAAGAAAATGACTGCCATCTAATCTTCAAACCAATAGCGTAAACCAGGCTTTATTGGCATTGGACTTTGTCAAGTGATTAGACTACTTGACTTCAATAAATGAAAATTTGGATCTGCCTAGATTACTCGGTACTTATGGAATCACAACAACTTTACGTGTTTTTTTTTTGCAGAGAACGTATCAGGACATAATAGTACAATCACCGTGTCCACCTCCAAACGGCACGCAAGCCCTTTCCAACTTAGAGTACCTTCGCGCCGATAACATCTGGGAGCGGTCGGAAGAGAGCTTCCTAGTAGCTCTGGCCATTTTCTACGCGGTCTTCGCTCTGGTCGCCATCTTGGCTTTTGTGTGCGATTGTACCAAATATGTTAGGAGAAAGGAACGGAACAGTTTGAAGGGACATAAAGTTACGGTGAATACTCCGTGATTCTTTCAAATACTTTTAGAGTTCTGTAACTATGAACTATGATGGCGTAGAGATTTTGAAGAGATAATGTTAAATTGCTTTCAGAATTATTGGTCGAACATCATACAAAATATAGTCCCCAACCCACACTGAGCCAGCGTGGGGACTACTACCCTCTCACCCTGTGCCCAGCAGTGGGACGCATAAAGGGTGATGGTGATGATACAAAATATGGCTCACAAAGTAGTTTGGAAATCCTCTTGAATTCCGCTAGACGTGGACATATATTTTGAAGAATGGTGGATCAAACTACTTCCCGATTTATTGTTGAACTGTAAATCGAGATGTTATAATAATGTACAATTTGGCCAACATAGTAGATCGTAAATCTGGATAATCCTCCAAAACGTTGATGATGATGACTACCACAACTACAAATGTAGTACTTAATAAACATTGTGCTGTTGTGGAAATGTAAACGCTTCAGCGTCATATTATATGGGAAGATGAATAATTTTTCCGTATAATTCGATGCGATTTGGACGTTTGGAATATACGAGTATGTGGGTAAGTTGGAGGTCGGATCTAAAATATTACCAAATATCAGAGTAGAGCTTTATAATGCCGTGTATACACCGGACTAACAAAGCCATTAACCTTTACACAGAGCGATTTGAGATTAGATTCTATTATTTAACTCTCTACTCCCTACTAGTATATTGGATGCAACGCGGGCAAGTGAGTCCATATATGGGTAATTTTAGTAAGTGGAATAAAATGTATGAAAATTAAATGGATCTGTTCTCTGTTCAACTTTATATCGCTAGGAGTTAAGTAAATAAATGTACAAAGAAATAATAATTATGTTATTGTAATAGATAGACTTATTAACTGAATGCTGACTGTATACCGTCTTCCGTCCTAAATGCATGAATAGATTGTATAATAAAATGTGCCGAATGCATGTCGTAGGTTATTTAGATACATATCACAAGTTTATTTTAGTCTACTTTTCGTTCTTCTTCACGAACGTGATGTCTATGAAATTGTACTGTTATCTCGCTTTCCCTTTTCTAATTGTAGTAGAAAAGTCCTCCAAGCAAGTTATTGATGTCCCTAGGTAAGGTACCTACTGATATTATGGGAGTTTGTAATTCCCTATAAGTATCGCGGCAAATCTCGATCCCTAATTTTACGTTTTAAGGTGGTTCGATTTCCATACAAAACGTTATTTGAAATTCGCAGGCCAACGGCGTGATTTTTTAAGAAACTAATGTAACTAACTTTCATAAATTGGCTTTTAATTTGCGCGAAATTCCCCCTTTTCTTGAATAAACTTGTATAAACTAGAATAATTTGAGAAAAATGGTTTTCCCAAAGTATGACGTCAAGGATCAAGATTCGCCGTGATACGTATATATACAAAACATTTTGAATATATACTTGTGTTCACCTACTCTTGTATAAGAGCAAACAGTATTACCAACATATTGACTTTCCCACTGCCGATTGATAACTGGTATATATCTTTATATCTTTTAAAGCGTCTTTCTCTTTCTTATTTAGTAAATATAGTTTATTACTCGTAGATAAGTATTTTAAAGGAATAAAAGTGGAGCCATATCATTTCGATAATTATTTAATAATTGTTAAGTTACCCTACTTTCGGCATAATAAAAATAAATGTAATTAAATGTGTCGTTTTATTTCATGATTAGTACAGTACATAAAATTCGTAAAAAATACAACAATAAAATTTGAATCCTAAATAAATAAGGCTAGTACGTACACTATTAAATATGACTACGGCAGGTACTTACGTTGGGTCAATACATTTTGTATCTTATGTTAACTTGCATACAGTTTGTTTTTGCTTCAGGAAACGTGTGCGTTGGAGTCAGAGTGGAACAATTCGTGGTACCTTTGACAGATTTCGCAGACACAAGGATAGTCATGTTTTTCGTGTTTACTTGACGTATGTTTTTGTGTGTCTTCGTACTCGGGAACACGCTCGTCGTCCACGTATCGGCTTTCGAGTAATACTCTTTTATCTTCACTGTTGGACGCGAAATCTTGCTGTTTCTCCCTGAAAGTATATATTTATTTAACAAAGGATAATTGGGTGCTTACGTAGACAGGCGTAAAGGGAAAACCAGGTGACACTAAATATCACTTCAACGTCACAAAAGCATTTTTGAACATGTAATAAGTATGCAAGCAATTAATGTTTTTTTAATCCAATTTTCGTGTTACAATTCAAACCAGCGACGGTAAGGTTATGTAATTTTTTTTACTAAGAAGGTACAGTCGAGGAATTTGAATGTTTAGCACTTTTGGACCTTAACGTCATTCAAATAGAGTTGACATGTGCCAAACCTTCATTTTCCTCGACCGTACATTCGACTACAATATGCATTCATTATTTCAATTGATTGCCCTGTAATAATGTAATAAGGTGAATAGTACATTACTGCAGAGGCCGGGAATTAAGGAATTGCCAGCGAAGTAGACATAGACGGGACTAGCGTAGCGAGGCCGGATAGGGATACGAGGCTGGCAATCCCTTTTCGCGAGCTATGAAAGTAAAGAGCTTTTCTCAAACATGCAAGGAAATGAAAAAAACTTCCTGATGTTGGGTCACGAATTGATACCGAAACAGAAGAAGGTCGCTTTTCAGGCCTAGGCCTCCAGCTTTGTATGAAATTCCATTACGGATCTCTCGTTTCGCCGCCCCCAAAACGTGATACTTCGAAGCCTTATGTTCGAACTTATGTTTGAGAAAAAATAATGATGTGAACTTTTACAAAACGGTCCTATGCCTAGTTGAGCCGGGTCCTCGTGTTACTTACAATATCATGACTACTATTGAGGCGTTTTATCGACCAAAACAAAACAGCATCCTGGTCTATGGAATCCTACGTCCAAATCGATTCTTAACACGTTCGCAACCAAGAACCCGCCTAGCGGGCACTCGTAATGTTTGCTCAGATGCCGGCTGAGGCCGCTAGGCGGGCAGTAGTATGAACTTACACGCCTAGCGAATTCTGTCGGTTTCTGGTGAATTGTTCCATTTTTAGTCCGGTTGCGAAAGTGTTAACACTGTCAGTTGCTACAGGCCGTTTTCCGAATATGTTGAGCAATAAGTTTAAAATTGTAATGAGAATTACCATCCAGGTTCATCAACCTCCTGAGGGTTGCCCATGGCGCTGTTCCAAGTGTCGCCCGTGGGCACTTTCACGTTGAACACACAGTAGTCACGCTGGCTCCTGCGCCCGCGCGGCGGTAGGACGGCGCGCGACTTGCACGAGCGACTAGGGAAACGGGATCTTATGGGTGGGGGATAAGGACTATTTTGCCGCGTAAGGGACAGGGCAGTGCTAGACTATCGCTCTCAAAATGTCTCTACGAGAGAGATTTCCTCTACGAAGCTGAGAAGTGCTGCTACGCACTACGGCGTGACGTCACGATCCTCGAGCGTCATACTAAATGACAATCGTTTCATATGAAGGTGCGTTTTACGGAAAAGGAACAGAAGATACGCTCTCTTAAAACTTTGGACACTTATAATTATAACTTTGTGTCTATTTAACCTCTAGCGTTGCTTCTTTCTCCATTCGACATTTTTTAAATTTTTTCGAGAAAATACTACATTATTGATTATTTTATTTAGTGTCTGGGATAAATTAGGAGTATGAATAGCAAAAAAATACTTTAAAGCCTAGAAAAAACTTACTCTGTATAGGAACACCGGTATCTATCCGGCACGCGCTCTTTGAGACTGCTACAGGACCCGGAGCCCCCCGAGCGGGAGCGCGACCTCGAGCGGGAGGACTTGGAGCACGGTCCTCCGGTTCCACATTTGTTTCTGGAAGGATGTATTAGTTATTTATGTCACAAGGGAGCAAAATAGTATATTTACGGCGAGGGCGGTGTATTTAATCATGAGCGTAGTGAGGGATACAAGTGTTAACGCCCGAGACGAAGATAATTTTGCTACCGAGTGACACATACTATTTTTCACACCGACTATATAAATAAATTTAAAAAAGATGCTGTTAAAATTACACAAACAAGTTTTAACAAATTTTCTTAATTTTTATTACTAATTTTTACATATTACGAAAAATTCATAAATTTTCATATGACGTAGTTAAAACTTGAAATATGTTCGTTGTTAATCGATTACGATGAAATTACAATCGATTATTTTATTAAGATCTGTGTTCAATTGGCACATTGCGTAAATGCTACGTGCCAATGAATAAATAAAAAAAAGACCGGGTTGCACTCCGGGAGTGCCGGCAGAAGTGAAAACTCAATAACATTGAAACAGTTTTTCGATCAGGTCACGTGACATCTTACGGTGTCACCCTAAAAATGAATTTGGCGCAAATTTATAAACAATTATCAATTATTTAGGCGCACGGGCCGCGGTCGCGTTGGGTGCGTCGGCCCCGCTCGCCCGCCGCCGTCGGCGCCAAGAACAGCGGACGGCGGCGGCGAACAAAATACTTATTTGTTTTTGCCATTGCCAAATATTTTTCAAAGCTTTATCTCTTTAGGAATAACGTCCAAATTCGAACTATTCGAATTTGCAAGAACGGCGGACGGCGGCGGCGAACAAAATACCAATTTGTTTTTGCCGTTGCCAAATATTTTTCAAAGCTTTTTCTCTTTAGGAATATCGTCCAAATTCGTATTATTCGAATTTGCTCAATAGCAAAACGGTGAAGGACGCGTGGACAAAATTACAAATTCATTTGTAGAATATGCTATTGCAAAAAGTGTTTAACGGCTTTATACTCTTACGAATAGCGTTCAGTTTTGAATGAAGTCGAATCGGCTAGCAGCAAAATATAAAAGTTTGTGACCTCCTTCACATCTGACGTCACAAAAATCTGTCGCGTATTTAGCAATTTTTCTCTATCCCAAAAAATGCTCAGCGCCGCTAAAGAAGTTTTCACTTCAAAAAGTAGCTTGAATAGCTCTCGTCGTGGAGCAAAACTTACTTTTCCGAATGAAAGGTGTGAAAGTTAATTAACAACTTGGAAAAGTTGAAATGGCCCCGACGTTTTCATTACGAAGTTTTATGCCACAAAACTGAACCGATTTTTTTTATTCGTAGCTAGGAACCATCTCGATCACGTCTGCTTTCGGACAAAAAAACCGCATTAAAATCGGTATTCATTTAGGAGTTACGATGCCACAGACACATAGATACTCAGACACATCAAATTTATAAAACCCCTATGTTTGCGTCGAGGGTTAAAAATGGTTACATTATATTGTCATTCTAGCCTAATAGGTATTCGCCCGTTACTAAAAACCATGTAAGAGCGAGAGGGACAAATGCTTTTTGTCCCACATAAACACGAGCGTACTAACTGCAGATGTGTAGTGCATAATGGTTTCCCATCGTATGTTCACGGAAACTTACGAACGTGTCTTGCTATTTCAGTCAGTCTCGGTACAAGAAGTACTGAGGTTGACTGAAGTAGCATGACAAATACGAACGTTTCCGAGAAAATACGATGGGAAACCATTATGAACTATCTGTAGGTTGATATGGACAGTCAATGGTTTATCGAACATAAACGTGATCGGGCTACCGATGCCCAGTCAGCGCAGCGGCATATAGTTAGTAGCAGCCAAGGTAGCCAAATATTTCGGTACACGTCTTTATTAGTGTAAGAATAAGGGTGTTTTACGAAATATTTGGCTACTCTGGCTGCTAGGTACTAACTATATGACGCTGACTGGACATCGGTAGCCCGATCTCGTTATGTTCGATATACCATTCGTTCATCTCACACCTTGCCTACCTACTTGAACAGGTTTAAAAGCTTCAGTTGAGGTCGTTTTTGGATTTTTTTGCAGTTATAGCATATATTGCACTATAGTCGGGTTGCATCAACAGACCCGACATTGATTATGATTACAGACCGGTTAACGTTAAATATGAAGCAGGCAGCTGTTATCTATAGAGAACTTTCGAATACCTATATTCAGATACTAACGAACGGAACTCAAGATTACATGTTACCGATTACGGTTTGAAACACGTGGCCCTATATTTGTAGGCCAGATGGCATGCCAATGATGTGTGTGTCATGCCAATTAATAAGTCATGAATCGTCGCATTTGTATTAGGTACTTGTATCGTTAATAATAGCGTAGGCGATAAAAATCAAAAAAGGAAACATTATTTATTATAATTTACATACATACATACATTCACGCCTTTATCCCTAAAAGCGGTAGGCAGAGCACGTGAAACTTGTGTTATATTTAAACTTATTATAAATTTACCTGTGATATTCAGCAGAGTGGCACACGGTTTTCTGTCTGTGCCCAGAACGAGGCAAGCACTGGCAGTTTGGGATGTTCCTTATGCTCTGAAGGTTGAGATATGGTTTATGGTCATCATTCCACACTTCGTCTATGCGCACCTTCGTTGCTATCTCGATTTTTGGTGAAAGTATGCCCTGAAAAATAAAATGAAAATTATTTTAAATATCATTAAGTATTTCCAGTCTACTCAGCACGATTAGCACAAGGCGGCGTGCGAGCTCTCTCTACTTAGAAAGAGACGGATAGTCTATGTCGCCGCGAGAAAGCACGCGCGCCGTCTTATGCTAACCGTGCAAATTCTTGGGCTTTACCATAGCCACTTTGGCTGGCACAATTTTGAAAATAATTTGTGATTGACGTCAAATATTATGTCGCCTCTCGTATGACAATGTCAAAACAATTAAAGAACCTTGGCATAAAAATAATCGCGACTCATGGTCAAATTTAATTTTTTATCTGACATTATAATATGACGTGGTTCCTTGGTACAAGGGAATGCAATCTCGCAACACCACAAAGCCAGTCTGGCGAGATATTGAGATTTATGAGATCTCGCGAGATGCTATGAACTCCATATAATGATTACCAACATGTGAAAAACTGCATGTAGTGGTTTATAATATCAGTTTTATTTCAAAATACAACTAAGACAATATTTTGAATATTATTTATTTCACCATCAGGTTTTAATATAATTATACTTAATGAAAAATTATTATGTTTAAAATTTGGCCCCATAAGCTGATTTAATAACAGTCTAACTAGGTGGCTTAATAAACAAAAATGGATTAAGTATATCAAATTTTATATTTTGTGAGACAAGGCGGAAAACAGGGAGTAGGACCTTAAAAGTTGATTCACCCACACACGGGGGGTACATACATGTAGGTATGTGTATAAATCATTTTACTACGCCAAACTCTACAAAGGCACTTCAGAAAACCAGTAACAGTTTTTCTCCACCCACATTGTAAAGTCGTCGGACAACTTGATTGCAACGCGTAGCCCCGCCACGTTGCGGCCCCTAGCCGTGCCGAGGTCGTCCAGGCTGCTCACGTTGAACTCAGACTTGTAATACTGTGTAGTTCCTATCTCCCTCTCATAAATCGATGCCAACGCAAAACTCGGCTTGTCATAGAGCGAGCTTGGCCACGGGAATGATCCCAACAGCCTGGCCTTTCTAGAAGTCTTGTTGGAAGCATCTGGCTTAAATGTGATGTCGAAGAACGCTGACATCGAGTCGGCACACGTTATATCTTCAAGGAACGATACACCATGACGACTTAACATTGATTTTAATATCGGGAAATCGTAGTTGAATGCACTAAATGCGATTAGACACACGGGCTTTGCCAAATTTTCGAGAAATGTAATGATCTTCTCTTCAGGATCAAATTCAGCGTCTTTAAGATGGAAATACTCTTCAGTTTGGATAGGAGGGTTAGTGATCCTGTCCTCTCTGTTCTCGTCTGTGATGTTGCGGAAATCTTCACTTTTAACCGCCAATAAACTCAACGAAATGATTGGTTTAGGATTATCTTTGTGAAGACCGGGCGCCCCTATGTCAATGAACACATATGTGGCTATCGCAGTCATGGTTTACTTTGAATTAAATTGGATATTGCAAGACTCGTGTTAGCAGCAGGCAGTGCGATGAACGACTGATGCAATAGTGCAAGATAGTGTGATACTTATAGAATTGCAATCGGCTCCTGCCCCGCTGTTCTGTAACTTGTTTTAACTTCACATTACCGTTCACCCACAATCACAGTATACCTCATCAAGATATATATGTGTGTGACGGTGTAGAAACAAGTTAGTGGAGCTCGCCGAAGCAGTTATGTATGTATGTATGTAAGCACTTTATTGTACACAATAACAGGTTAAAGAATATACATGTCACACAATAGATCAAAGTACAAAGGCGAACTTATCCCTATAAGGGATCTCTTCCAGCTAACCTTTGAGCAATTGAGAGGAAGGTAGGTAGAACGAGATAGGCAAACTTATACCGTGTACAAAAACACAGAGAAAATGAAAACAAAACCTAATAGGTAGTAATCCTAGACAAATAAAAACATGCCAATACATATATAAATATACAATATAAAATATAATACGCACTGTCATATGCAATATATATATCGCAAATATACAATAAATAAATAAGTAAATACTATATTCAACCAATTCACAAGTCATTGGAAAGCCACAACTTCTTCAAATTCATCTTAAGTAAAAAAGTTAAAGTTAGGTTAAGGTTAAAGTTATCCTGACACGTTGAGATTGGTCGTCGAGACCACCGCACCGCTGGAAGGAGTTGCAAAACCGGTTTCACCGGTTGCACGGTGCGGGGTCTCTAGTTGATGTACAGTGAAAAGAAGTAATCTTTCAGTAAAATTTTCTATCTTCAATATTTAAGGTACTTTCCCTCTGTGTGGCAAAGTTTTGGGAAACCCTGCATATATATGGATGAAGGCGTAAATACCGGTTAATTGTACAGCAACCCCGCACCGCGCCTCCCACGCGAAAATTGTCCATGGCAATTGATTGCAAAACCTTTTATCGTGCGTATTCCAATTTGCCACAGCGGGATGGGAGAGGGATGGCATTTGTACATATATTCAGTGCAATGACGCGTAATTTTTTTTTTTTTTTTACCGCCCCCTCCTATTTCCGAATCAGTCACAGTTGGCTCATTTCGGGTAGCACAGGGCGATTCCACATCACTTCGGGAGCTCAAATACTGCGAGCCATCCGGTTGCCTTTCCAACATTGAATTACGCGTCATTGCTTTAACTAATATAATTTATCACATCATACAAGACTCGAAAAACAAATGCCATCAGATTTCAACAATTTTATGTGCTTTTTTTTTTTCTTCAGCGTACACACTTTCAGACAACCGCTGTTTCAATCGGTTGCCTCGCGACAATTATTTTTTTCCCCACCCACCTCCTAGTTCCGAACCGGTCATAGTTGGCTCAGTTCGGGTTGCACAGGGCGGTTCCAAAACACTTCGGGAGCTCAAATACCGCGAACCATCCGGTTGCCTCTCGGACATTTAATTATACGTCATTTCTTTAACTCTCCACTATTTTGCACTAATTCGTGCGCGAGCAGCGTGCGGCGATCAGCCCAGAGGCGGTTTTTTGACCGTGCTCAAAGGCGCCTCAGTGTGCGTGCCTCGCGTAATTTTTACGTATATCTGGGGGTGCCGCGAACAGAGCGACAAGATCTAACTGCGCGAATACGAATTTGAGTAAGTGGCTGAGCCACGCCTGTGTAATCGTTTGGAAGTCAATTTGGAACAATTATGGATACAAATACATGAAAAGGAAAAGGTGTTGTGGGACCCGAAATTAATAGGCTGTAATCGTGTCCAACGCCATTTTGAACGACGCCCAATGTCGCACAGCCGCCAGCACGCTGCCCCGCCCGCGCATGTTTATGTGCAACTATTTGGCTCGCGAGGAGCTCGCCGCGCGGGGCGAGCACGCCTCAGGCTGAGCTGCTCAAATTCGTATGAAAATTTGTGCATACAGAGAGCATAGGTACTTACGTCAAGGAATAAGGCTAAATATCGTTTACATAGGATTCAAATCTTACAGGATACTTCTTAGACCTCCTCATAAGCAAGTCCACCCCGTCATTGCAGCACATCTTCGGCGGGAACAGAACATCATTGAGGGATCCAAGGTACTGAGCTAGGATGTTGCACTGGCTGGCCTCGCAGTTCTGGCACCATTGGACCAGCTCACAGTACAAAGTTTCATCTTCTGCAATAAAAAAATATACTTTTCAAGATTGCATTATACAATATTCTATTTTTACTAGCTTTTTATTAACATTGCAATGTTTGTATTGTATGGTCAAGGAAAATGAAAGTTTGGCACATGTCAACTCTATTTGAATGACGTTAAGGTCCAAAAGTGCTAAACATTCAATTTCCTCGACTGTACATATGTACACTAGACAGCATAAGTGCATGGTCAAGTCGCAAACTGTTTCCCTTGACGCGCTTGCTAACGCCATCTATGTGCACGACGTGTAATATCATTATAGATGTAAATGTAAACCTCAGAGGAGCGGCATAGTTTCACTAGATGGCGCTGTTAACACAGATGGAAACAAAAACTAATTCCTCATCTTGGATATAATTATATTTTTCTTGGGTTATTATTTTTCCTATATTATACTGTCAAGTAATCTTGCCAACGCATTATCGATCGATAATGGCGGTATTATGACGCAATTTGGAATGTGCTTTCTATTTATGTGCTACCTTTGTGCATTTATTTTTCTTGCGATGTTTCCGATTCACTACTAGTGAATATACAAACAATTCCAAAAACACTTCTTTCCCAACATTTTTTTCGTTGGGTGCGGGATTTGAACCCGCGACTCTAAAGCTAGGTCGACAGTTACTTGCCTCGTTAGCCACTCGACCATCGGTTCAATTGACTAGGCAGTCGAAATTCATCATAAGTTTATTTTGCTGCTCAGATATTAATCCATTACGACTATGATTAGTATAATAATCGATGAGGGTAGACGAATGATTCAAAACTACCATACTTATTCGTTTTTATCACAAAGATGTTACATGTTCGTTCGTAGACCTACTTCAGCTGTGTTATTCATATTTTTTTTGGATATCATGAATATTAAAACTAGTTTTCTATGTAATATTGATCTAGTTAAAAGGTCGCAAATATTTGCGATATATAAAGAAGCTACAGAAACTGATCTAAACGTAAGTCGTTATTTTTACATGTTTGTGATATAATTATCTACTATAAGTAACTACTACTTAACTATCATACATTTTTCTGATGATTTATTTACGTATAATATTGTTGCAGCTAAAAAAAGGTTGAGCAAAAGGAAACGTCTCTGCTACACCGACAAAGAACGGCCACCAGCCATGGTAATGGACTACAAAGAAAATGATTTTGAATCGACAAGGCATTTCGTTGATTTATTGCACACAAGTGTGGACTGTTCGAGGTGTCTCCATAAAGAGGAGGGTTTATACTATCATGGGCATGCTGTTAAACCCTTGCTTACAGAGAAGCACATAAAACAGCAATTTGATACAATTTGGACACTGGACTAAATGTCATGTTTAGTGACGAGAAGTGAGAAGTGTTTAAATCTATTCAAAAGGACAATATAAGTTCACGTTCAGTGATCACGTAGTGCCTAACATGGAATCTGGTGGTATACCTAACTGTGAACATGTAAGGTTTGAAGAAAGACAGACCGGGTTATATATAAACAAGTGACAAAAGTAACATATGAGTAGGATATTGTTTTCATCATGCTTTTTTAACCCTATAGATACTATTAGTAATAAATAAATAAAATAAATAAATAAATATTAAGGGACAATCTTACACAAATCGACCTAGCCCCAAACTAAGCAAAGCTTGTACTATGGGTACTAGACGACGATAAACATACTTATATAGATAAATAAATACTTAAATACATAGAAAAACATCCATGACTCAGGAACAAATATTCGTGCTCATCACACAAATAAACGCCCTTACCGGGATTCGAACCCAGGACCTCTTGCTTCGTAGGCAATAGATGTGTTAAGTTAAGGAAAATTATTATTAAACAACATAATCATGTTAATTAACGAGATCGAGTGACATAGATAACCGTGGAATCCTACCATTATAATCTATAGAAAATTTGTTTAAGCGGATAACCCACATTCCACACAAGCGAAAGCCCAGTTCGTCGTTGCTAACGGAAGGCCAGAAAACAAGGTTGTAATTTGGCCTATGATATGGCTGTCTGAAGTGAAGAGTGAAAAAGTGAAGTGTATTAAATCCAGTCAACAGGGCCATTTAAGTTTATGGTGTTATAATAATACGCGCCGTGATAGTGGTCGCGTAGTTCCTAATATAGAAAAAGTGCAGATGCTGTCGGCCAAAGAGTACGGATTACGTTAACATTTATATATTCTATAAACCGGGTTAACCTAAATTAATTTAAAAAATATATATTATTGTTTCAGTAGGTAGGTATTAATATGCCGTTTGCTTTACTTTTTTATATTTTTTTACTATTTAAAATGTGATATTTCATAAGATCAAACAAGTGTAAGTAACGGTGAAAGCCCAAATAAAATTATTATGATTATTTTCAAATCAATAACACAATAATTCATGGTTTGAACGCTCACATATAGGAATAGATATATTATGGCAATTAACACCTTAATGCATTCTGCTGATTTGAATGTTAGATAACCCGGTTGTAAGTTAATATTGTCAATATTATATTTATTGGGGTGAAGCTTCAATCTTTTTCCAATTATGGAAATGAAACTTAAGCTATTACCTCAATAAAAATGTTACAAAGTTGATAGGTAACTATTACTAAGTAGTATTATAAAATTGCTTTAACAGAACTGTAGTGAACAAAATAAACATATTAAAACATAAAATGCTGTTTTAATTATTTAAGTTATGAATATATAACTTTCTTTATGACTAATATTTGTATATAAAGAACTTTCATCTATAGAAATAGAACAAATATAAAAAAAATACAAAAACATCCCATTAGCTGTGATTCGAACCTCGATCGTTCTAGGCCGCTGAGCCTAGAGCACATGTCTTAATCCATTGAGCTATCTCAACATTATAGGTAATGGTGGAAATATAGCATTCACATACCAGTGGTATCGCACTTAAATACAGCTATTATAAATTAGCATTTAATAGCCTTGTTAATAATTATACTAATATGAGTATATTTCTGGTGATAACAGGTGTCAATTTATAGGTATTTAATGTGCCTAGTATAGTGCTTATTTTCCGCGGTATCTCTAAATAGTAGCGCCAACAACGCCATCTAGTTTAATTATTGCGCACCACGTGCAACTGTGTGAGCAGCAGACGTCAAACGATGCAAGCGAAACTGGGCCGTAAGGTGTCCATGCATTATTGCAGCCGATAGTACATATGTAACTATGTTTGACTGGGTGGAATCTTGCGACTCAATTTTGAAGCAGATATCTTTTTATTAATTTTATTTTTTTATGGCTCACCATATGGCACTACAGTTGTTACAAATAAATTATAGTGTCACATGGACCCTGACAGGGTAATAGTGTCACATGGACCCTGACAGGGTAATAGTGTCACATGGACCCTGACAGGGTAATAGTGTCACATGGACCCTGACAGGGTAATAGCAAATTGTCCTTATAAACGAATATCTAAATCTAACTATTCTTATGTAGGTTAGAAGTACAGCTCTCTGATGGCTGTTATTTTATCGAATGTCAGCTATTAGAGAGCATCAAGTCTGATAAATATGAATCGGGCTTAAATTAAATAAATGAATGTCAAAATTCTACCAGCATTTCTGAAAAAGAAGACCATGGTTAAGAAGAAACGCCGAAACAAACTCTACAGTCAGTAATTTTTTGCCAAAAAAAGGTTATTACAATGATATAGTTCTTAAGGTACTTAAGGGTCCTTACGAATAAAACGAGCGTATTTTGCAAAATGCTTGCTTTTTCATTCAAGATTACGACGTAACTATTAGTATTTCTTCAAAAACTGATAACATACATAATTATTTCTTAAACTAGGGGCTAACATGCACAGATCATTAGAGAAGGAATGCAACAGACTGGAAGGGTAGTGATATACACGGACAGTCAGGCAGCACTGAAGGCACTGAGTAAGGCAACGGTAACTTCCGCCTTAGTGAAAGAATGTAAGGAAGAGCTTAACAAGTTAGGAGAAAACCCAGGTGTCACGTTGGCGTGGGTGCCAGGGCATCAGGGTATAGCGGGAAATGAGAAGGCAGATGAACTGGCTAGGGAGGGAGCGGGAAGGGAGTTTGTAGGCCCAGAACCGGTCCTTCCTTTCTCGGCTCAGGTCACAAAGGGGGTCATAGAAAGGCTAAAAGAACAAGAAGGGGAAAAAGAATGGAGGGAAGCATCTGGATGTAGACAGACAAAGATGATGATAGAAGGTATGGATCATAAAAGAACCAGGTATCTGCTGAAACTGGGTAAGAGCAATCTGAGAATATTGACAGGTATCATAACCGGTCATAACACTCTAAATAGACACTTAAAGATAATAGGTATTAGCAACGACGCTTCCTGCCCACACTGTGGGGAGGAAGAAACCAGTAAGCATGTACTAGCGGAATGCTCCATGTACGCGGCACCGCGGTTTGGAGTATTCGGCAGAGATGTGTTAGAGGAGAGGGAATTGAGGGATGTCAACCTTAAAGATGTCCTTCTGTTCTGCAGGATCACAAGAAGAATGGAAGAATGTGATGTGGGAATGCTGCCGGGACAGTAACCCTAAGTTCCAACCTTAGGGAATGGGGCTGAATGAACGCGACGAGCGATCGACTGCCCGCCTGCTTCCGGCCAGGCGTCCCTACACAACATCAACATCAACATCAACAGGGGCTAACATGGTTCAAATTTTTATTTTCTGTTTCTAAACCTAAAATAAATGAGTTTTCTTGGGAGTCTTTTTCAAATTTTGCACTGAGAATTGTCGTTTCGGTTCTCAATTTGCAGTAAACAAGAATCATTAGGTACATGAATGATTACAATTCACATCACCAAATCTTTTATGAGGGGCTGACATGATTGAAAATCAAAGATTCATTTTAAAAAGTTGATAAAACACCTTCCGAGTTTTCTTAATTTTTTTGGTGAATACAGGCACAGATTAAAGAATACAAGTACAGATACCCAATCTCATAGAGCAAAAGCGTACCGTCCTAATGTAGGCAATTCAGTATACAATTTTAGTCCCGTAGCTACACCAGTAGATGCAGTATCCGAGCTACCACGGCTATGACGCTGTCAGCCTTTAGTAATACATTGAGATATCACCAGATGGCGTTGACTTCCCGGGCAACAAATAGAGTATTTTTCATTTTTTCGATATAAAAGTAGTATTTTGGAGACAATATTACACATCACACAAAAATATACATAACCAAATGCTTAGAGCCTGTGTTTCCATAGAACTTTCGCGACCCGTGATGGCGCCATCTAGTGACAGTACCCAATAATGCGTAGCAAGCTTGAAAGCTCACTCGTATAGTACGAGTTACATGGATTTAGTATAAATTTTATTGCATTTACTAAACTTATAAAATATACCTTTATTGTATGTGCGGAAGTATGTTTGTGATATAATTAAGGTACGTTGAATTTATTAAGGTGTAAAAATCATTCTATCTTCACGATTACTGGTTCAAATGTTTCGCTCGGTACCTGTGTCGCCATCTATGAGTTCTTTTTAGTATCAATTATACGTTGTTCTAGTTGGGAGGCCATGATACAGGATTACATTATATTTTTTTACCGCAAATTGTACTTTTATTATGCCCTAAAAATAATATGATAGCAAATTATAACTTTGTTAACCCTTAAAAAAAAAATCATAACTATAGGACCTACGATGCCGTAAATGCATATTTTTTTAAAAGACGTATAAATCACGCTGCACAGATGCCGCGCGACGAAATTTTTTTTTTTAAATTATTAAGAGGTTAAGAAATTATTATTTAATTCCGTTATCAGTTTTTGAATAAATACTAATAGTTACGTCGTAATCTTGAATGAAAAAGGAAGCATTTTACAAAATACGCTCCCGCTTCTGCTTATGTGGGCGTAAGGACTCTTAAAAAAAGTCAAACTAAATATGAATACAAAGAAAAAAAACATCATAATGCGTTGGTCTACAAGAGAACATGTGCTATATGAATGATTAAGCTATTTCGGGCTCTGGTTTGGGCCATGCATTTCTGTCAGTTAGATAGTCCTCAACCCTGTAAGCCTTTAACATCAATGTTTTTGTCAAGTATTTTTTAAGAGCTGGAAAGGTAGAGGCAAATTTTTTACAGAATGTATCTATGTTCTTAATGACAGAAACATATTGGGACGCTTCTATTAAAATGCTAATTTCTTTAAAGAGTTCTCTCACGGATTCTGTTAAACTATTATAATCATTTTAGTCTGATTTTATCTGATTTAATGCTGGATTTTGGCCACTAAGCCAATAATGAAGAGGATACTTACTTAATAAACAGCACATGTTACTCAATGCGCAGGTTTCCTCAAATCTCTTCCGAAAGTATAATTTGTCATTGAACTGAAGTGGGAAGGTGGGTGGTAGTGTGCATGTCTCGTAGCTTGTGCCCAGGGCAAAGACAATGAGGGAGACGCTGCCATCTTGGCAAAGCCAAACACCTGGACAGGAGACCTGAAATGTTTGTATATAATTGAAAACTAGTTATTTTAGAAGTGATTAAAATATATTCAACAATACTCAAATATTCCCCGCATGATAATGATATTTTATAAAATAGAAGAGGGAAGATGATAGGACGCCTCATACGCCATGACAAGTTCATACTCAATATCATTGAAGGAAAGATAGAGGGGAAGCGAGGAAGAGGAAGACTTAGAATAAACTACATAGAACTCAAAAAAGAGTTGATGTTAGTTGTATCAAGATATCAAAGAGGTTGCCTGGGATTGGAGTAAAATATGGAGGGCCTACTTTGAGCTACACCAGCGAGGTTAGCTCTTGAATAATCATAAGATAATGGTATAATACATCCTTAAGAACTAGACATTCTCAGTATAAGGATTTATTCAATTTAGGTATACTTTCAATTCTATACGCACGTGACTGTGGCTCGGAAGTAAACAGACTGGTAATTAAAAGGAAAAATAACAATATATATAAATATTATTTGAAATGAACTAATGCAAAACTTACTCTATGCACAACAATTTCTACTGTAAGTTCGATAATTTTGGGCATTTTGCAAGATTTTTTTAACTTTTCATGCCAAATACGGTAATGTTTTTGAAAATGTGTTAAACCATGATTTTAGAACCGCTCGTCTTCCTGGACGTTTGGTTTTGATTCCTGACAGAGCTCCCAAACTACCAAATTTCCAATTTGTGCAAATTATTACCTACATTTCTCAATTATGACAATAGTGACAGTGACAGCTATAACTATAAGTTACGTTGCTATGGTAACGAATTGTACAAATAATCGCATCCAGACGCTCCAGCATGGCAGTACGCCATGGGAAGTAAGCTACGAGAACGAGATAGGGACTCGATTTCTCACTCTGTCTTATAGCTTCCAGTTCAACATTGCATAGGTGGTTCGACAGCATGGCTACCACAAGACGACGCGCGAGCTTTCTCGATTTTTCTCTCACTACGTTTCTTTCTAAGTTTTCTAATAAGAGAGACCTACGGATAGTGCGAGAAAAATTAAGAGAGCTCGCGCGCCGTCTTGTGATAGCCGTGCTGGATTCCGCTATATCCATTTGGAAATAGCAGCCGCTAGACGAACTAAATCGGATGCAAACACGGAATAAAGAATCGGTTGAATGCCACTTCCAATGGATTCTTTATTCCGTGGATGCAAATCGCGGCGTGATTTCGGCCCGTCCAGACGTGCGAGCGCAGCAGTCCTGCATGCAGTTCACCAGAGATAAGTGGCACGTTCCAAAGTTGTCAAAAGACTTTCTTTATGATTGGTAGTCTTACGTACATGAAGACTATTTAGCCAATGAGATGACCGTAAACCGTTAAACAATGACATAGGAGCGAATAAATCCCGCTTGCTTTTGTTTTGTATTAGGGTCAAAAACTTTACACTTTTTACAGAATACAGAATCATTCCAGAGTATTTCGTACATGTACAATTGTACATGTAATTTATTTGATTATTGACAGTTTAATTTGTGCAGTGTTAGAGGTAAATAAATCAACCCTTCTGTCGTGTGACCAAGTTCTCGTAACAAAATCCACGATAGTTAGTATACACGGTGGAATTTAATCGGTGAACAGGAACCCATTTTTCTAATTCAGTAATCGATGGCGGTCACGTTTATGTAGTACTTAAGTGGAACCAAGTTTTTTTTTATCATAACTAATTTTTAAGTTGAAATTAAATTTTAATTAAAATTTATTGTCACCCTACTAATGGTTTAGTCTGAAAAGTTTAATACCTCTTTTCAAACTATCAGCCATAGAAACTTAAAACATAAATGAGCAATATTAAGCTGTCAATTTGTCATTGTCAAATTCATAACAAATTGCTTCAAATCGTCTGATCTGTCTAGTTTCCCGCCAAAGCCAGCAAGCACTTGACGTATTGTACACTTACGAGTAACTTAACTTCCCTTCAATAAAAGTAGGGTGTCCATTTATTCAGTCAGTGTACATTTTACCGATGTTAATTAAGTGTGATTAATTAGATTGTGAGCTATATTGCACGAGATCTCACGTATTGGTTTCTGTGTAGATTGATAATTAAGATTTTTGGATTCCTGATCACCGATTAAATTCCACCGTGTATATTAAAACTATAGTATAAACAAATCTGTTTATCTTTTGTTTTACCATCACTTACTACTTTGTTACTTTCAGGCTTTTCAGTACGAGTGGACATCGTAACTAGTATCTCTATGTAGTTTGTAATCGTAACATATTGAATTGTATGTTGAGATCTCTTCAAAGCATGGCTACGTTACCGTCCGTAATTCACTGGTTTCGGCTAGATTTACGTGTGCACGATAACCTTGCTCTCCGTAATGCAATCAACGAGGTAATTTAAAGCAGTCATCATCATTTATTTAAGAGCTTGGCTCTTGTCGGTAGAGTATTTCCGTTCAGTTCTATTCTCTGCCCTTTCCTTCAACTATAAGATTCAACTTCAATGTTTTCTTTGTGTTAATAGCTTCTAAAAAAATATTATCATTTCATACCTCGAGAAAAAACTGTAGCCTTTTTCGAGCTGAATAATAAATTAACTTTGTTTTAAATTTCAGGCTGAAAATCGAAAATACTACCTAAAACCAATTTACATCATAGATCCGGATGTCAAGGACAAGGTTGGAGTAAACAGACTGAGATTCCTTGTACAAAGTTTACAAGATCTGGATGTTAATTTAAGAAAACTCAATACCCGGCTCTATATAATTAATGGAAAAGCAGAAGAAAAACTACCAGAACTGTTTGACAAATGGCAAGTGAAATATTTGACTTTACAACTGGATATTGATCCTGAATTTGTGAGGCAAGATGAGATAATAGAGAAAATTGCTGAGAAAAAAGACATATTTGTTGTCAAGAGAGTCCAACATACAGTTTATGACTGCAACAGTATTTTGAAGAAAAATAATGGTTGTGTGCCTATGACATACCAGAAGTTTCTCTCATTGGCATCACAACAACCTGTGAAAGAATGCATAGAAATAAAGAAACAGATTGCCGGTAGTTGCCATCCACCTGATCATGATTCTCACGAGTATGATGTTCCCAATTTAAATGACTTGGGGGTAGATGAGTCCTCACTAGCTCCGTGCAAGTATATAGGAGGTGAAACAGAAGGTTTAAAAAGACTTGACATGTACATGTCCAGAAAAGAGTGGGTCTGTAAGTTTGAAAAACCAAATTCATTTCCAAACAGCCTTGAACCAAGCACTACAGTGCTGAGTCCCTATATAAGTCATGGTTGTGTGTCATCAAAGTTGTTCTACCACAAATTGAAAGAAGCTGAAAATGGTAGGAGACACACAGAGCCACCTGTGTCTCTACTGGGTCAACTCATGTGGAGAGAATTTTACTACACAGCTGGAACAGGCACTGAAAACTTTGATAAAATGGTTGGCAATTCAGTTTGTATTCAAATCCCATGGGGTAAAAATGATGCACATCTTAAAGCTTGGGCGGAAGGCCAGACTGGATACCCATTTGTTGATGCCATAATGCGCCAATTAAAGCAGGAAGGTTGGATACATCACTTGGCCAGACACATGGTAGCTTGTTTCTTAACCAGAGGAGATTTATGGGTATCCTGGGAGGAAGGTGCTAAAGTTTTTGAAGATTATTTACTGGACTACGACTGGTCCCTCAATGCTGGCAATTGGATGTGGCTTTCAGCGTCTGCCTTCTTCTATAAATATTTCAGGGTTTACAGTCCTGTTGCTTTTGGTAAGAAAACAGATAAGGATGGCCTATACATCAAGAAATATGTCCCAGAATTAAGTAAATACCCTGCAGCATTCATCTATGAACCTTGGAAGGCACCAAAAGAAATACAGCGGAAAGCTGGTTGTATAGTTGGTGAAGGCTATCCAAAGAGAATTGTTGATCATGATAAAATCCATAAGGATAATATGCAAAAAATGAATGCTGCTTATAAAGCGAATAAAGAGAAAAAATCTCTGAAAAGAAAAAGAACAGAATCAGATTAAAATTGTATTCATGATATGTAAATAATGTAAATCATCTACCTTGATACAAATTATTTTTATAAGATGTTAGCAGTGTTATTTGAGTACAAAAATAAAGAGGTGAAATCTCAAGAGAGAAAAATAACAGGTTAAGATTTTAGCATATTAAAAAGTACCTACATTTTTAAGTCTTATCTCATCATTTTAAAGTTTGTTTTCTTTTTGTATTAAAAAAAAAATACTATGCAGATTATATTATTTTTAACTTACTTTGCTTACCTACCTCTTCGCCACCCTTGCAATAATGCTCATTTCAAATGAGTTGACCAAATCCCAGAATTTGTTTCTCATAATTTTCATGAAAACTCGCTCAGGAAAACCCATTTTCGAACGAGGGAGCGAAGCGAACGAAGTTTTATGCTTCAGCTTGGGCCGAAAATCGTTTGTACGTCCGGATGTCCGGATGTCCCGCTTTCCGTTGAGAAATGCGACCTGTAGAGGAGAACAGCGCCTCTACAGGTCGCATTTCTCAACCGATACTCGTGAAATTTTGTGAGCAGTTCGTTAATTATATCGTTTTTATTTGTCAATAACTTTTTAAAAAGATGTAGCCTTGCGCGTTCTTATATTCTCTGTTTTTTTTTTTTTTTTTTACTTTTCTTTAAAGTTGGGCCCCGAAGGGGCCCTTAACTAATTACCTAATATATTCTCTTTGGCGCGTTCTACAGCTAACAGAGCCACTAGTATTATATAATAAAATAGGAACGGACATTATTTACAAGAACTTTTTGGTGAGCACCGATACGTATAGCGGGATGAGATTGAGAAAGTTAACAGGGAAGTGGAATGAAAACAAATTGTGCTTTTCTTTTGGAAATTGGTTTTAATATGGCAACTTTGCAGCAAAATAGACCTGTCAGTAAAATGACAGATTTCACAGCTGCAAAGCCTGCAAAGCAAAGCAAAGTGTGAAAAGTGTCAGAAAACTACAGTGTCAAACATAAATCATGATGCTCGGCTAAAATTCAGGAAACTGTATCAAGCCTGCGGGAAATATGAATGTAAACGTTCACGGGATGCAGTTTTTAAAATAATTTTAACATATATACCTACATCGCTTTATATATGCTGTTTAGCCGAGGCGAGGGCGTCTACAAGTGAAATATGCCGTGACACTAATTTGTTCAGGCAAGTAGCATTCATTTTAATTTTAATAGGTATTACGTGACCCAACCTACTATTTATTTACTATAACTGTACATAAAGCTTTGTACATTGTGTAATTTTTGAAGGAAAAGCTGAGTTTAAATCGGCACATAGTTTACCGGTGTAACGCCCATCATTGTTGTTTTGTTGTCTGAGTTGCCTCGTATGCTGGGTGGATATTTTAATGATATGTACACGTATAACATTGTTAGTTTTTCATCAAACATTCAACTTACTTACTAATTTAAAGTTCCTCTCATCTCATCAAACAGGTTTACAATATAAGTATAACCTCAAAGGTAAAAGAGTCAAGTTCATAATAATCATAATTCATTTAAAATACTAGTAATATTATGTGCTATAAGTTATTAAGTACTGCCATGTCTCATTAGATAATATGTAACATACCTATTTATGACTATATTGGTGATAACATGATAAATATTGTGTATTCTGCTTACTTATGCCTGCTATTATGTCAAATACGTGGTTTAAGTATTCCCACTAGGTAATTATTGATCTATCAGTTAGTTTTGTTTTGAAAAGCAGTTGGTTTTTACAAGCTTTTATTTAGTTTCACATGCTTGTCATCAAACCTTGCAAGTTAAATTTGACCCCCTTCCCGGTGACTGATTGAGCTGAAATTTTGGGTTTAAGTATAGTATGGATGACAATTTAATATTATGGTACCATCAAGCTGATCTGATGATGGAGACAGAAGGTGGCCATGGGAATTCAGAACTTAACCAATGTAACCCCATTGAGTTTGGGCTTGTTAGAATTGTCTCAATGAGTAGTTGATGATGGTATACAGAAAAGTTACAAATACAAATTGCCTTTATTTAATATGATTTTATTTTATTTGTTTATTTATTCTATTGCGTCAGGTTGTCAGTCTTCACTGACATAGGCCTCCTCTAATGTTTTCCAAGTATCTCTGTCTTGTGCCAATCTTGTCCACTTGGGCGGGAAGTCATCCTCCCATCTTCTGTGCTGTCTTTCCCTACCTCTTTTCCTGTATATTGGAAACCAGTCTGTAATATGTCTGGTCCATTTTGTAGGGTTCCGTAGTCAACAGGGAACCCTTATAGTTTCGCCGTCCGTCCGTCCGTCCGTCCGTCCGTCCGTTCGTCTGTCCGTCCGTCCGTCCGTCTGTCCGTCTGTCCGTCTGTCCGTCTGTCCGTCCTTCCGTCTGTCCGTCTGTCCGTCTGTCCGTCTGTCCGTCTGTCCGTCTGTCCGTCTGTCCGTCCGTCCGTCCGTCCGTCCGTCCGTCCGTCCGTCCGTCCGTCTTGGGCTTAGCTCAGTAACCCTTACAACTAGAAAACTGCTATTCGGCGTGGGTCTATAAACCAATCACGCCGACAAAACAGTAGAATAAAATCTTGAAACAACTTTTTTAACTCAGTTATGCCTTTGCGAGATAATGGGATTTAAAGCCCTAATTTTTGTTCGAGTCATGTGTCCCCCCCCCCTGCCGGCTAAATGGCTACTACTGGGGACGTGAAAAAATTCGTGGCAGTAGTACATAAGCTATGCCCCCTTTCAATTAACGGAAATTGGCGGGAACACGTTGTATACGAGGGCTGCCTTTTAAGTTCTGTCGTTTGCAAACCTCCCGTGATTGCATAAAAAAGAACTAGTGTCACGTTAAAATATTTGAATTTAGAATTCGAAAACAAAAGAATGACTCGAAATCGGCCCAACCGTTTTAGTACAGCGTTCGTTCAAAGTTGACAAGTCAGTTGTGAAAATGGAAATTTCGAAGGAAAATTTACGTGCGATAATTTTTTACAACTTCAAAAGGGGCTTAACGCGACTTCAGTGCTTCGAAGAGTTGACAACGGTTTTCAATGATAAAGCACCATGCCTTCGGACTGTGGAACGCTGGTATTTAGAATTTCAACGTGGTTGCTCTAGTCTTGGTGATAGACATCGTGAAGGTCGACCAAAAACAGCCGTAACCCAGGAGAACATTGATGCTGTACGGCAACTGATCATCGAAGATCGCCATGCGACATACCGTGAGATAGAAGCTTCCTTAAGTATTTCAGGGACCAGTGTTCACAGTATTTTGCATGATCACTTAGGCGTAAAAAAGTTGATCTCACGCTGGATACCACATTTACTCAGTGAAGACCAAAAAACGGCTCGCGTTCGATGGTGTCGCAAAACTCTGCGCCAATTCAACCGAGGAAACTCGAAACATGTTTACGACATTATCAGTGGTGACGAATCTTGGATATATGCCTACGATCCCGATTCTAAACAGCAGTCGACTGTTTGGGTGTTCCAAGATGAGCCAAAACCGACCAAAGTAATACGCTCACGGAGCACTTCGAAAAAAATGGTCGCCACGTTTGTGGCGAAAAGTGGCCACGTTGCCACCATCGTGCTCGAGGATCGTAAAACGGTTAATGCTGACTGGTATACCACTGTCTGTTTACCAGAAGTCATCGGCGAGTTTCGAAAAAATAACCCAAGACGTCGTATAAGACTGCACCACGATAATGCGAGCTCGCACACCGCCCGGCAAACTATTGCGTTTTTAAAAGAGCAAAACGTCGAAATTCTGGAACACCCGCTGTACAGTCCAGACTTAAGCCCTAACGATTTTTTTACTTTTCCAAAAATCAAGCATCGACTTCGTGGTCAACGGTACCAGACGCCTGAAGAAGCGGTTGAGGCATACAAAACGGCCATTTTGGAGACCCCGACTTCGGACTGGAATAAGTGTTTCGAAAACTGGTTCGATCGAATGAAAAAGTGTATTACATATCACGGTGATTACTTTGAAAAACAATAAATACCATTTAACACTTAAATTGTCTTTAGTTTTTCCAAACGACACAACTTAAAAGGCAGCCCTCGTACTCGTAATGTCGCAGGGCAGGTCTTTTGCGCGCTCGCGGACGATGATAACTGAATAAGGAACTCCTTATTCAGTTATCATGTATGTAACTACATACTCACATACTAACATACATACTCGTAGTTATGGCTTATAGGTACCACCGCTAAAATTTTGTCCTCGCTCGTTAATGTTAGCTCCATAAATATGTTATCCCCTTCGCCCAGGCGCAGACGTTTACAAAAATCGCCATAAAACATTGGTATGGAGGTACGCGTTTTGGAGGTACGATATAAACGAGTTCCACGCGGACGGAGTCGCGGGCAGAAACTAGTGATTATGAGGCTGACAAGACCTAATTTGGTGAAATTGATGTTATTTAAGCAGTTTTTTAAGAAAACTATTTATTCTAGCACATCAAATAAAATATATGTTAATATTCACCATATTTCAAAGACCGTAGACGGGCTCGATACATAATTTGACGAATTCGACTCGATAGAAAATAATTGCAAAGATTGGTCTCAAAATCACATTAAACGGCATGTCTTTATTTTTTTGACGTATGGGTCTGCAATTAAAAACATGAAGTCAACATATTAATACCTAAACCGCTAGCGAGTCATATTTCACAAATAATCCACACTTTTTTTATTTTAATATATGTACTAATATTATCTTACCGGGCCGCCCAGTAACACTCGCTCTCGTTTACTCCGATACAAATAGACAGTGTGGCTATCCCAAATCCTCAAGGGCATTTTGGTGTTGACAGCGTCTTAATAATAATAATAAAAAAGAAGTTATTGAGGAGAACCACGTGACTCGTTATTTCTTGTAGAATAAAATCGTCATAAAGTACCTACATGTCCCAATGCTTGACACCTTAATGCCTAATAGTTGACTCCTATTGTTCACCTCTTCATAGAAAGTGTCATGTATTAAGCCAGTGTCTGGCACTGGGACGTTTACCTTGATTAATGTAGGTTCGTTTCGCCGGTTACGCGACCACCTTCGGTTAGCGACCACCTGATGGACAAAGTTTTTTTCTATTGAAGATAACATCAATTCTACAAACCCTATTAAAACAGTTAGTCGTACAGTATGCATCTTTTTGTAGTTTTAGAATAGAAATCTACCAAAAAAACGAGAAAATATCCTTTCTGTTCACCAACTCAGCTGAGTGGTCGCTAACCGGCACATGAAATTAAGTGGTCGCTAACCAGCGAAATTATACATTGGTGTGTTATAAAAATAATCATATTTACGAGGGTAAGCTATAATAAAAACCCCAAAAGCCTCTTTTAAGTCCGCATTCTGTGACAGACGGGCAACTACGGAACCCTACCCTGCGCGTTGCCCGACACGCACTTGGCCGCTTTTTACAAGCTTTATATTAACTTGACTTGCTCGTATGTAAGTAAGTTGTCCGTCAAATCTTGCAAGTTAAATTTGACCCAGTTCCCGGTGACCAACTGAGCTGAAATTTTGGGTATAAGTATAGTTTGGATGACAATGCAATATTATGGTACCATCGAGCTGATCTGATGATGGAGACAGAAGGTGATCATAGGAACTCCGTAATAAAACCACATAACCCCATCGAGTTTGGGCTCGTTAGAATCGTCTTAATGAGCAGTTGATGACGGTATACAGAAAAGTACAGTCGGCAATAAAAGCTTGTACCAAAAATGAAATTTTTGACAGAAACTTATTATTCTATTTTGGTTTCTAACCACGCAGAAAAGTAAAGTTGGCAATAAAAGCTTGTACCAAAAATTTATTAAAATTTGCTTGTTTTACAACTGTACTTATCAATCAATTCTTAGTAACTAACATTAACGAGTGCATTCACTGTAGCATACCAGTCAGGCAAGTATTTTCACTTTGAACTCAACTTTGTATGGAGGCAGTCGTTTCAGATTCACTTTCCCTTCTTTATTTATACTTAGATACTGTGCCGTCTGATGTACACAAATGTATACAGAGCCGGGATCCTAGTAGGGTAAGGCCGTTATTTCTTGTTCCTGATTAAGCAGTTTAAATCGTCTACATTTTAATCACTTCCAGTGTGTTACGCCAATTAGCCATATTAATGGATTACTAATATTCGTAACACACTGGAATTGATTAAAATGTAGACGATTTAAACTGCTTAATCAGGAACAAGAAATAACGGCCTTACCCAGTAGGTATATTTTGGAAACTCCAAATTCTAACAAAAAAAAGCTGAACAACAAATCAGCTGAATCGGATACCGCCAAGTGGCCGAGTTAAAGATAGTTTGTAAATTAAAAAAAAAAACGTGGCTAGAGACAATAATAATTTTATCAATTTATCATACATGAAATTGGGTACCTAATCTAATATTTTAGATGCGAAAGTTTAGATCTTTGGATTTTTGTTACTCAATCATGCAAAAACGGCTAAACCGATTAAGATGAATTTTGGTATACATATATATAGTGTATAGACTGGATTAGCATATAGAATACTTTTTATCCCGGGAATCATCCCTAAAGGGGGCGAAATGGGGGGGTGAAAGTTTGTAATGAGCTACGATATAAACGACTTCCACGCGGACGAAGTCGCGGGCAGACTAAGCTAGTGTTTGGGACTTGATATCATACTTAGTTTTTAAGAGCTAGTAAACACTTCATTAAGGCGCCGTAGGTTCAGCGAAGTTAAGCGAACAGAGTTTTTGAAACAATATAATGCGTCTGTTTATAATAATATGGTTTCAAAAAAATACGAATAGTAATCTTGAGGCTTTTCTGCAGGGAAATCAGTGCTTCGAAACATGATTAAGCAAATTTCGCTCGATAGAAAAAAATCACGAACATAGGTCTAAAACACACAAAAATACACTTAAAATATTCGTAACAAATTATGCACAAAAGCTATAAATATTAAAATTGCTTCTAAAAATCGGCAATATCATGTTTGAGAGAAATCAGTGTTTACATTTTTATTTATTTAAACGGCCAAAAAATTAAAATTAAAAAACATGATATCCGCACTTCCGAGCACGCACTTCCATCTCGCTTACGCTTATGCTCAGTGAGAGGGAGAGAAGACCATGAACCTACGGCGCCTTAAGTTTGAACACTGCTTGTCTTTAGAACACAGAATCGGACAGTAGTTATCGAGTCGACTAGCATTCTCTGAAACACACACAATGCCCCGTTTCCGAGTTTAGGCATGCAACCGTGCGATGTAAACTACGATTTCCTATTAGAAATAACCCTAAAATCTCTAAATCAGTCGCATTAAACTACCCAAACATGTCAACTTTGATTAACATTGTCATTGTTTTCTATGTAGGTTAAACACACTGAATTAAGTTATTCCACATTTACATTGCCATGCTACATGTTTACGTAATTGTGGTATGTAAGAGGGCCGACACCGTATGACTAGGGATATTCTTTGATTAATTTAAGGTACAAGCTGAATACAATTGCCCAAATGCCTGCGACGTTAACACAAATAATAATCATCATCATCGTCATATCAGCCGAAACTTTCCGCCCCAACGGCCATGGGTTCTGCGTGCAAAATGCCCCGCCCAATGCCACTAAGTTTAGCAATTCGGAGCATAAATTATAGTTTGCCCAAATTATGATGGGTCTGGGTTTCCAGATACTTTAGAGAATTAACAGTGATTATAGACGCATTATGTGGGTGTCACATGCTGGCTGTTAATGGACCAGCACGGTTATCACAAGACGGCGCGCGAGCTCTCGATTTTTTTCGCAATACACCTCTCTTTGTAAGTTTTCTATTAAGAGGAATGCCTAGCTGCGATTTTCCCAAACAAACGCTCTCGACTGTTTCCTCTCTGGTTTTTGAACATAGAGCAATGAATTTTTCAAATAAGATCAATATCATCAATATCAATGCCGCTACGTTTTGCTTTTTTGGATATTTTTATTTTAAATAAATTTACAGTGCCTTGAAAATCGCAAAAACGGCTTAATTGAATTGGCTGCCAAAAAAGGCGCAGTATACAAATATAACAACAAATATCAAAAAATCAAAACATAGCGGCGTAGATTATTTCTTCTTCTTGCAGTTCCCAAAATTGTATAATGATTGGTTGCGTTTTGGAGGAGGAAACAGTCGAGAGCGAAACCTCTATTTTTGAGTTTTTTGCGTGGGATTTTTAGTCCGAGCTGCAGTTGTCCTTATCGCACGAATTGGTCCTCCCGCCCACAGCAGCGCGACAGAAACATTGCGTAAAAAATCTAGATTTGAACAGTTGCTCAGCTAGGCAGCTAGGCTCACCGGCAGTTGAAAAATCGTTTTCAAAAACCCATAATATTTTTGAACTAGCTATCCAACGATAACCCCACACTATGGGTTTCCGAGAAAAATAAATTACATCCCCACCATAAAAAAAAACAAGATTTTATTCTACTGATTTGTCGGCGTGATTGATTTATATACTTACCCATGCCAAATTACAGTTTTTTAGTAGTTAGGGTTACTGATCTAAGCCGAAGACTGACGGACGGTCGGACGGACAGACAGACAGACAGACAGACAGACAGACAGACAGACAGACGGACATGGCAAAACTATAAGGGTTCCTTGTTGACACGGAACCCTAAAACAAATGAAAATGACTTAAATTTCAGTAGAATAAAAATTGGCTAACAAAATTTAATAGTTATTTGTTATACAAGGGTGCAAAGTTGTATTTTACCCGCGAGTGTGGAATTGAAACACAAGGAAGCGAAAGGATTCTATAGTTGAACCACGAGCGAAGCGAGTTTTAGAGCGAGAGAATTTAATAGTCAACATTAAGATCTAGATAAATTACATTAAATTAAATTGTCTTGATTGATATAACAACTTTTGATATATTTTCACTGGATATAACAACATACAACACAATGGACAATTGTCTTTGGGTACCTATATATTTTTTTTAATAGTATATAATAAAAAGAGTGCTTTCATAAGTGCTATAAAAGTATTTAATAAGTTACCGGCCGAACTAAAGGTTTTAGAAAGGCATAGGTACAGTCAGCATCACATAGTTAGTACCAGCCAAAGTAGCCAAATATATCGTCACACTTCCTTATTCCTATAGTAATAAAGACGTGTTCCGATATACTCGTATTTGGCTACTTTTGCTGCTACTAACTATATGAGGCTGACTGTACTTACATTTAAAAACCAACTTAGAAACTGGCTGCTTCAGAGAGTATTCTTCTATAACCTTAGTGAATATTTCGCATCTTAGCTGTAAGTTAGTCTATTTAAGTAATACTAATTGTTGTATGCCCGATATTGCTTAACTGTTGAAACCAATTCTGTCACGTCCAACTTATGTCCACAGTTATACAATAAAAATATTCCATTATATTCTATTCGATTCCTCTTTCGAATATTAGTTAGAACTATACAGTTGTTCTAACTAATATTAGAAAGAATGATACGAATCCATATCATCAAGCTTTGAGAATAACTTCATTGTTTTGGGTTGTGAGAAGAAAAAATCCTGGCAAGGAACAAACTCGACTCAGTCTTGACATTTTGCGAACACCCCACCCCCACTGCACGTAATCATCACATGCATTGGTGTCGAACAGTGAACGGTAGGGCAATAGCGGCACAATTGTCCAATTGGTACCGAACTCTAATCTATACAAGTATCGATAATGGGATAACTGGCTGATCTTAGCAAATGGCTTCCTGTTTGGCATTGGTCAGTGCCGCTTAGTGGGATTTGTTCTTGCTTATATATTGGCTACCAAGTACCTGTCACTCTATTCTGTAAATTGTTTTAAGGTCACCCCAACGTTCACCCACAAATATATATTTACACCGCGATTCGTAGTAACTAACTACACTCGGCGTCAAAAAAATCCCACCTTTCCTAAAATTCGTGTCAAGCGATTATAACTCCTAAGATCCTTCCTGTACCCTATCATTATTAGTATCATTTGAAAGCTAATGAATTCCCCTATTTGAAAACGGTAGGAAATTGGCCACCACCCCCATAAAAAAAAAATTCTGGGAAAATGTGAAACAATGTGTATTCTGATCAAAATTACAAAGAAAAGGAACAATACAAAAATTAAAAATCAACAATAACAATCCTTAAAAATTAGTCTTAAAACCTAGTGTTGCCTCCTCTAGCCCTCCGAGCAGCTTCCATGCGGTCAGTCATGGACCTGATGAGCGTCACGACGTGTTCCTGGGGAATGCTGTCCCACTAATCGATGACGGCATCTCGAAGCTCATCGAGAGTGGCAGGAGCTGGATCACGGGCCCGAACTCGCCGTTTCAGCTCGTCTCAGAGGTGCTCGATAGGATTGAGGTCGGGGCTTCTTGCTGGCCAGTCCATAACCTTGATGCCAACTCGACGTAGGTAGTCCTTGACAATCAAGGCTGTGTGGCACCGGGCATTGTCGTGCATGAACTCGAAGTTGGCGCCGACAAAACCAGCATATGGGACCTAGTCAGGGCTGTTTTTAGCTACGCGCTAAAGCGGGTCACCCCGCCGATCACCCGTCACGAAACTATACCTCTACCTACGCTAAGTTAGTACGCATTGCGGTGTCAAGATATATTTGTGGGTGAGCGTTGAGGTGAGCTGTGGGTGAGGCGCAGGAACGCGTTCAATAAACCTATTTTAGCTAAAATACCGGTTACTTTCGTCGGTTTTCTTTATCTGTCGCTTTGTCATTTATATATTTGTATGAAAGGGGCAAACCATATTATTATTTATGAGAGGTTTGTTATGAATAAGGTGTTAGCGTTATCCAAGTAGGTAGAAGCATTGGGTGCTCTTGCTACTTAATATAAAATAATGTAGATTACACATAGAAGGAAACATCCAGAATTTGATGTTAATTTTGACTTATAAAATCGTTTCTATACCATCAACTTGAGAGAAAAAGAAAAAAAGAACAACAATACTAATTTCAGCATCATTATCATTCAATTCATTCGTTTTGTATGATAATTGTATAATAAAATATTATTATTGGGCATTTTATGAATTTGGTCAATTTCGCAGTCATTAGGGATGTAATTTATTTATTTATTATTTATTAAATCTTTATTTCAGATATAAGTATGTATAGTTACATCCATAGATTGTTAGTACGACTTAAAAACTTATATATAATTAATTGACTTTGGGAGAAAATTGTCTTGTTACTACGCAATGTGGTCCGATAAATGTTCGTATAGCTAGTTTACCCTTAAGGTATACGTAGGTTTTAGGTTATAGTTCCGACCTGCATAGTACTATCTACTCGTCTAAAATTTCAAACTTGCGTAAATTATAATATTTAATCATTCACGAAGTGGGAGCCCACAGTGCCGATTTTAATGTTATGAAATAATTTTACAGATAAGCCATGACTGGCAACAATCACCACAACGCGGAGAGAACAACGTTTGGCAATGGCAACGGATGAATAAATACATGGTAAGTCACAAATTACCAAAGTACATTGGTCCTTCGAGCCGGATTTCACTCAGACAAATGGGGGTCCCTGAAATGGCGTGCATGTACAGAGCTCCCGAGGTTGAATTTTATTCAAGTTTTTCCTTGATTTATACACTAATCACTAATTGTATTCAAAATTTGAAGCTTCTATGTCTGCTAGAAGTGCCTTAGTTTTGATGATCGGTCAGTCGGTGAGATAGTGACAAAATTAAGAAACTTTTAGCTATAATTCTTGAACTACTGGTTCAAATTGAATGAAATTTGAAATATACTGTGTTTATACAATGCCTGCTTGGTTACTGAAAATTCAGGCATTAGTTTTATCCGAAACGAAGTTATAGGGGGGTCGAAAATGGCCTGAACTGCTTCGAGAAAAGGATGGTACGGCCGTGCCGTGCCGCTGTTTTGGTCGACTTGGCGGGGGCACTGCCGTGCCCCCTAGAAAAGACGGCTACCAACCTTATATATTCTAAACAGCCTACCCAAGTCCATTGTACTCGAAGAAAATAAACGCATAAGTACCTATTTAGGAAAAAAATATATATTAATACTCACATATGGCCGTATTCATAAAAGTTCATCAAACCTATTTTAACTAAAATGCCGTTAAAACTCGTTAGCCTTTATGTGTCACTTTGTCATTTTTTTTAATACATTTTATTTAGGAGGCATTTTAAGTTTTCTGAATAAGTTACACTTTAAATAGTAAGTAACGTGTCGAACTTAAATTTGTATAGATTTGGCAGTTTTGCAGGGCTTTTGCTCTGTCGTTGCATTTTTTTTTTCTAAGCCTATGTTGTCCCACCCACTGCTGGGCGAGGTCTCCCCTCTCGACTTCCACTCGTCCCGGATTTGAGCAATCTCTGGCCAATCGTTACAAAATGCGTCCAGGTCGTCCCGCCATCTCCGTCGCGGCCTGCCACGTCGCCGCCGCCCATCGTGTGGCAACCACTCCACGGCTATTTTCGCCCACCTCTGTGGATGCATTTGGCAGACGTGGCCAGCCCATTCCCATTTCAGCTTGGCGGCCGCCCATCGTGTGGCACCCACTTCACGGCTATTTTCGCCCACCTCTGTGGATGCATTTGGCAGACGTGGCCAGCCCATTCCCATTTCAGCTTGGAGGTCTTAACCCCAACGTCGGCAATGCGGGTCTTTGAGCGTAGCGTAGTCGTTGCATTAATAAATAATAAAAAGTATTACGTAATATTTAAAAAAATATGAGAGCACGTGTAGGCTCGTGCTCTGCGTTATCTTGTATCTTTTGACCCTATTTTTGTAATGGCTACTCGCCACACATAGCAGCATCAATTGATAAAGATGATGTTGATGTCTTATCAATCGCTATCCACATGCCCTTGACACCCATTTGCGTGGAGCATTGATCTCCAGTTATTCAATGTACCTATTAGTGGCTCTGTGAGTTGTAGAACTTGCGAGACTATTATTAAAAAAAAACTTTTTTAAATTTCGAAACAATGACTCCATGAAAAAAAAAATAACGAACCCGCTCACAAACAATACCTCACCAGAATCGGTTTATAATCGGAATGAGACCTGCACGGCTAGCACGCGACGGCGCGCGAGCTCTCTCGATTTTTCCCGCACTATCCGTCTCTCTCTTATTAGAACACTTAGAAAAGGAGGTATAGTGCGATAAAAATCGAGTGTATGCGATATACACTCGATTTTTATCGCACTATACCTCCTTTGGCCGCGATGGCCGTCCCATGCTAAACGTGCTGTAGAGGAGAACAGCGGGACAGTGGGACAGCGGGACAGACACCGGACATCGAACAAAAGATTTTCGGCCCAAGCTGAAGCATAGAACGTCGTCCGCTTCGCTCGCTCGTTCGAATATTATTAATGTACCATTCCACATAGTACGTGACCACCCGTGCATAGATTCGCACGCAGGAGGGGTCACGTCTCTCTGCAGCTGACTGTACCTAAAATCGGCCAAGTGCGTGTCGGGCCACGCGCAGTGTAGGTTTCCGTAGTTGCGTGTCGATCTTACATCGATACGCGCGCGCCAACTAAATGGTTGCGCCGGGTGAATATGTACGACAGCCGGTAGGCCGGCAGGTAGTCGGTAATTAGTTATGCCTACTTAGCCGTGACAGTTGTCCGTTTAAATTCATTATATGTACAGTCAGCATCACATAGTTAGTAGCAGCCAAAGTAGCCAAATATATCGTAACACTTCCTTACTCCTATAGTAATAAAGACGTTTTCCGATATATTTGGCTACTTTGGCTGCTACTAACTATATGATGCTGACTGTACTTACTGCAACGATTTTTTTCACATTCCCAGTAGTAGCCATTCCCACATTAGCCGGCAAAGGGGGATTAGGGAACACATGACTTGAAAAAAAAATAAGGATTTAACGCCCAATATCTCGCAAGGAATCACTGAGTTGAAAAATGATTATTAGAAACTCACAATATTTTAGAACAAGCTATCCAACGATACCCCACACTGGGTTTAACGAGAAAAAAAAAATCCCTACTTCAGGAGGCAAACAAAAAAATATTTTTTCAAGATTTTATTCTACTATTTTGTCGGCGTGATTGATTAATGTGCCCATGCCGAGTTACAGTTTTCTAGTAGTAAGGGCTACTGAGCTATGCCGAAGACGGACGGACGGACAGACAGACGGACATGGCGAAACTATAAGGGTTCCTTGTTGACTGAAGAACCCTTAAATGTTTGTTGATAGTATTATTTACGTTGCAAACACTGTATTACATTGCAATAACTATCATGATTGTCATCAACACCTATCGTGCTTAAGGGGCTACCCGAGGTTTTCATCGATTTTTGACAAGTTTTGAAACGTATCTCCTACTTTTGCACTACTGATAGAATTATAAGTCAAACGGCTATCGGTTACTTGAATCTTTTATCTCCATTTTTGTCTACCAGATTTTGAAAGAAATGAATGCTTAATTTTGTCAATGTGAGTATATTTACTTTATTATATTTACGTCAATGACCGACAGTAGTACTGACACGTTGTTAAGGTAACACTTTGCGAATGATGCAACTTTGCGCCGTCTTTCAGCGCGTGCGCCATGACGTCACGTCGTGGTCGTGACGAATTCCCAACTGTGGCTCGGTCGGTTCCATTCAAACAAAACACATGTGTGTGCTACACCGTGAAATGTTATCATATCATGTACTTTAGCAATAATATGTTGTATCCGTGAATTTCAGTCGAAACAAGTTAGAGTTAATAGTATTTTATGCAACTGTTGTATAAGAAGGGTCTTAAAACGCGAGTGTCGCCACGAATTAAAGACGCCACGAGCGTTTTTAGACCAGTTATACACCGTTGCATGCAATACTATTTCTACGACGAATTTTAAATAAATTGCATTATTTAGACTTTTCAGGCAGCAAGTTTTCTATTCGCTCTTTTGCTCTCACGCAATTTCTTCAGAAGTGCAGTTGTTAATTCCTTTGACCATTTTAAAAGGAACGTAATATCGACAACACAGCCTACCATCCGTGCACTTTATATGCATTGTAATAAGGTTCTATATACATACAGGATGGTCAGCTAACTGTGTTGGTGTTTGTACACTTGTGTCTTCACAAACACGAATAAAATCTTAATAGTTTAGGAGTTATAGTTTATCAATTTTAATATTTCATCTTTTCATTTTGAACTGTATTTTGGTGGGAAATCAGAAATATGATACCTCTTGTTTATGGTTGTTTTGTTTTTAATTTGTTTGCACTTACCATCCCAACCAAACCGAATCCGGACCCCCAATCGAATCCGAACTGTTTTTTTTTTATAAATAATAAGTACCAAGAATTTATAAAACATGTAAATTAACACACAATACATGATGATTTATTATTATTTTAGTAAATAATTTATAATATACAAATGTTAAATCGTAAATAAAAACTGTCTATTTCGAAAAAAATGCTTTTGAAGTTGGATACAGCGGCCGATTAAAAAAAAGTTACATGCTTTGACATCGTGGTAAACAGTGCTTTTATGAAAAATGTCTGAACCATAAAAGTACGCTGAACAGTGCATTTATGGGCCATAGAGCATAGAGTTTTTACCGGTGCCATTGTATATGAACTAAAGCCTATATAAATGACAGATAACGGAACAGGACTAGAAAAAGTTTATTTAGGGTTGAGTGCTATCTACTACAGTGTAATGTAGGAGTTGTTACTCACTCACTCTTGCGCTCATGCCCGTAAAACCAGATATTGTAGTTCCACTTTGTCTACATTACTGAAAAAAATTAGATAAGATCGAATGTAAATATTTGGGGACATCTTGCACAAATCGAACTAGGGCATAACAAGCTCAATGAGTTTTGTGTTATGGACACTAGACGACGATATATTTATTACATATAAATACTTAAATGCATCCTCATCACACAAATATTTGGCCTTTCTGGGATTCGAACCCAGGACCTTCAGCTTCGCTAGCAGCATATACTCACTAGGCCAATCGGTCGTCAAATATTATTCCATACCTCCCTCACCCATGTACATCCTACTAGTTTTCGTTGCATTTGATGCGTGTCAGGAACTCAGGAGTGACATCGTCATTAGACTCTCATCTCATCGAATACAGGTACAATTATAGACTAACTAAAGTGTTTGTGATCGCACCTTTATTTCTGATACTATTGTCAAAATTAGTAAATAGACGACACCTAACAAATACACAAATATGGTCCACAACTCCAAAGTACGCTAATTATACCGCTTTTGGCGATAAGAACTATGCTGTAATGAAGTTTTGAAAATAATCGCATGTAAGTTTAAGGCTCTGTTTCCGAGTTAAGAAAATAATTTCTAGATTATTACCCTACTGTACGTGACGAAGCAAAATAAAGTAAGGGTACATGTGATGTTAGTTTCTCTTTTGAGCACATTTTTAGTGGTGGATGATTGTTACAATGTCATTGTGCCTACCAACGTATAAACATTTAACTTGGAATTTCCAGATCCGAATGCAGTTCCGACATCGTATAACGTCCTTCCTCAATCAATCTCACTGTACTGGGTTCACAATCCACGTTACTTGTTTGATGAATGATCCTACATGTGTAATTGTTACAATGTATTAATTTTCTAGTTTCCGTTAAGGTGATATCAGACGAATGAATGTTCACTCGTGCGAATGTAATTTTTCTTTCATTCCATGTTCACACGGCTGAGCTGGAACGATGTTCATTTGTTATTTTCTTTTTATATGCCGTCGAATGAAGGCGTCTGGGAATACGTTTAGTTTGTGATCATTTAATCAAGGAGATACGAAAACAAGGTGATGATGAGTTTTTTTTAGTTTGCCTTGATTGTTCTGTCTTTATATTTGTCAATTTAAGTATGGATATATCTTTTAAATGCTCCTGAAACAGAATTTAGATCGTTCCACTTGAAAACCAGTCGTGGTTTTGTACGTAACGTTCGTCTACTCTACTTCCCACAGGAGTCGTGAATAAAATGGCAAAATCCGAGTGAACGTTCTGCCTATGTTCAAGCAGTTCATTTTTCGTTTGGTTTGTCTCTTGCATCGAGTGATTTACTGCTATCAGAAAAATACATTATTATCGATTAGTTTTTAGGGTTCCGTACCCAAAACGTAAAAACGGGAGCCTATTACTAAGACTTCGCTGTCCGTCCGTCTGTCTGTCACCAGGCTGTATCTCAAGAACCGCGATAGCTAGACAGTTGAAATTTTCACAGATGATGTATTTCTGTTGCCGCTATAACAAAAAATACTAAAAACAAAATAAAATAAATGTCCCCTCCTCCTCTCCCATACAACAAACGCGCAATTTTTTTTTTTGCTGTTTTTATAGATAATGGTACGGAACCCTTCGTGCGCGAGTCTGACTCGCACTTGGCCGGTTTTTTCAATTATGTAAGTGAATGTTGCCGTATATTAATATCCAACATTACTGGATTAGGCCAGTCAATGTCAACACAAAAAAAAGGTAAACCTCGCAAACGCGCATGTAACTACTATTTTTTTATATGTTGTTAGGTCCCTTGAGAGTAGTTAATACCCAAGTTTGCAACCCTGAAAACCCTGTGCTACCCCCATGGTGCTCGAAAAACTGGGAAATTTCGGCACTTGTTTCAGGTCATTCTAAAAAACTCCTCTAAAGAAGCGTTTTTCGAGTATGCTTGCTTCTAATCTAATAAAGCTAACTAAATTTGCTACAATTTGAGCTTAATCCTAGCACTCTAGGTCCGTTGGTTGCAGAGATACAGCTAGTCAAATGTGGCCAATTAAAAAAAAAAGTGTATTTGCTATGTTTTCAACCACTGGTAAAAAGCAGCTGTGGTTTTTGATGGATACCCAGAAAATGCAGCTATGAGGAGCACTAAATCAGCTGAACGCCTGCGACGCTCTGCTTTTATCTCCTGCAGTGACATTTTGTTTGATGAAATAACACCCATCAAAGTGCCCCAAGCAAAACTGCTTTCAAATGAATCCAACAAACGCCGACTGATCACCATGATGCGTACTGAATTTGAGAGGCTGGGTATCGAGATCCACCAATCTCAAGTAGACGTCGATGCCGATATAGTGAGGACTGCCCTTTCCAAGAGCTCATATTCCGATCAAGTTTTTATCATTGGGGAGGACGTGGACCTACTTGTCCTTCTTAACGGCTTAAGTTCTGAGACGACCGTGTACTTCCAGAAAGGCAGCAGAGGTGGTTCAAACTGCATCCAATGTCCAGCAAAATGGAAAAATGCAGGTTCCACGCGGGATGGTTTTATTTCCGCATGCCATCAGTGGGTGTGACACAACCTCGGCCCTTTTCTGGCAAGGCAAGATGAAGTGGTGCAGTGCAACGTCCTCAAAAATAACCCCGACTGGATAGACCTCGCCGGCATTTTCCTTGATCCAAACACCAACAAGGAAGAAGTAGGAAATGCTGGCGAGAAGATCTTGATGAAACTCTACTGAGGAGATGAGAGAACACTGAATACCCTGCGATACTCAGCATTTGTAAAATCGACAGTCACGGACAAAGTCAACCTTGCTCGCCTCCCCACAACTACAGAGGCTGCAAAATATCATTCTTGGAGGACCTACCACCAAGTGCAAAAATGGTTAGGGGTTGACAAAAACCCCGTGTGACTGGGGATGGGCGATCGGTGAACAAGGTCTTATGCCTGTCACAGTGTGCGCAGAGCACGCTCCTCAGACCCTAGACCCTAGACCTATTTATTTATTTATTTATTTATGCTTAAGGAGTACCAACAGCTGCAAAAACATAATATAAGTCTTACATAGTAATACAAAGCCAATTAAAGGAACTCACAGATAGAGCAACAATGCCATCCCTATCGTCCTGGACAAGGAGGACGAGGATGTGGACGACCCAACACCATATGCCGACCCTCCAGAAAACATTCTTGGCCGTTTTTTTAAAGAACTAAAGACCAATTTGTTTAGTACAATGTTTTTATTATTTAGCCAAAATCCGATATTTGCCCACCTTTGACTAGCTGTATCTCTGCAACCAATTGACCTCTAGGTCAAATTGTAGCAAATTTAGTTAGCTTTATTAGATGAGAAGCAGGCATACTTCAAAAACGCTTCTTTAGAGTAGTTTTTTAGAACGACCTGAAACAAGTGCCGAAATTTCCCAGTTTTTCGAGCACCATGGGGGTAGCACAGGGTTTTCAGGGTTGCAAACTTGGGTGTAAACTACTCTCAATGAACCTAACAACATATAAAAAAATCGTAGATACAGTATGCGCGTTTGCGAGGTCTGATGTCGATTTTGACTGGCTTAGATGGTTTCAAAAACAAATTAATTCGGCACTCTCTGTTTTGACGTGTCATATTGAGTGAAATCTGCAAAATGGAACACGAAAATGAATCGTCTGATTTCACGTTTACAAGCAAATAGATTGTGTCCCCAAACCTCTACTTTGTGTGTTATGTCTTCTTGTCTTTTTCAGCATTAGTAGCATGATCATGATTACTTTTAAGTACGACGTAAACTTACGTAAACGCGATGATTCTATCTGTGCAGATGAAATAAGGGGGATGAGATAAATAGCAGCTTGTCCTGCAGTTTCAATTATTTGGTTACCAGCAACGTATTTGAAAATCTTAGTAATTAATCAAACCCATGCATGCATACATGTGCTTATATCTGAGTTTAAGAATTGAATATGATCATAAAACGGAAACAATTGTAGGTACGTGATTCTCAGTTTTGTGCGATTTCAGAATCTCATTTGACCAAAGAGATAATAATAACTCTCTAACTGGTTTTGTATTTATACGTGTGTAACACGATATCATATCGTGATTTTTAATAAAACTGTATGGTTTCCAATAAAAGCGCCAAAACATTTTACGAATGAATAAGATTGGTATTGTATATCTTGTTAGTTAAATATTAACATTGAAACGTTACTAAGAAATACAGCTGAACAAAATGTCCGCCTTACCATTATCTTACAATCACATTAGTTTGGCAGCACAAAAAAAACACCTTGTTTGATATGCAACTAGAGGTAGGTGTTCGCTTATTCCTGTTGTTTTTTTTGAGCGCTTGTCTTGTTTTGAGGATTCCTTGTTATTCTGCATTTGTATCTTACTATGCCTTCATATCTAGAAACAAATGCTGGACCCTCACTCTCAACACAGCGCAGCGTCTGGAGGATGATGAACTCACGTCAGTACTCCCAAAATTGGTAGACAGAGCGAGTAGCTAGATCGGATCCCCAGACTCTTTTATTTCTCTTATCGTAGCACTTCCAATCGCGTTTTTGCCCGCTCTTTTTAAAACCCGACATCTTTATTATCTTTCGCTTAGTTTAACAGTTAATATTCCCCGAACCCTATTTTCCCCTTTCGCAGGTTTCCCCATGGATTCAGCATGCATCTATCTATTTATATTCTGTGTTCTTCAGCCCTTCGGGCCGGTTTTGTACCTAGGTACTGTAAATTTATTACTCAAGTTTAATTGAATTAAGGAGATTCAACTTTTTTAACTGGACGGTGTTTATGTGCACTTTTAATTCGGATTTTAGTATTACGTAAACAATTTGTTCTTCGGGTAGACCCCGCACCCCACAAGGTGGACTGATGACCTAGTCCCGGGAGTCCGCTAAATGGGACCGTCGCAGGACCGGTCATTGTGGCACTCTTTGGGGGAGGCCTATGTCCAGCAGTCTCCTATGGACGTCTTGCGACTGATATAATGATGATGATGATGAAACAATTTGTTCGTTGCATCGGCTACATAGTTATTTAAACGTGTATGAGATTGGGTGTCTTGGAAGTAGATAGTAGGTACCTGAGTACTTTATAAAACGGTCGAACGTCATGGAGTTTTCCCTTCTCTTTATGTTACGACATGGGATACGGTGTTTATATTCCATAAATAACACTAATTATACCACTTAGGTAGCAAATGTCGGTGTATTTTCGATTAATATAGCCGCTGTCCGCCAATCATTATCTAAACAATTTAGTCCCTATTTCACAACCTGTGAAATCTTGAAAACTGCTGTATCATTCAGGATTGGTGCCAGTGTTCGTTCTCGAAGAAGCAATGAATGACGTCATATTTGTTCATGAGGATGCAAAATGTGCAAAGTCATTTTGTCACAATGACATCATTAATTGAAGAATGTCCCGTTACAATAATTGAAGTAGGAGTCATACGTGTAACCCGTTTTGATAAACCTCACCGCAAAGGAAAAGAGATTCAAAGTAATGGTCCAATTAAATGCAATTACTTACGGTATAAGTTAAAGTCGAATGTTATTTTGCGACAGCAATGTAATTTTTATAAACGTATCTTATATCCTTAAATATTGACAAAAAATGGTTGATGTTTTTTCTTGCACTGAAACTGACCTAATATTTCCAGTAGGTCGACCAGTAATAATCGTACTTCTTTGAATAATTTATTAGGATTGATGCTCGACAATCGTCAATCCTGAATTCCCGATTAACTTATAAAATAAATATATGATGTACAGTCATATCATATAGAATTGCAAATATAAAATGAATCCTCCAATAAATATATACCAAAACTTAACTCAACGTCATACCTATAAAAGCCATGACACATATTTTTGAGTAAGTTGTATGACGGTATACCAACTACTTTCCATTTACCTACGGGTCCCGCCCGGTCAAACATTAGACGCAAATCAATCATTAATCAGGATTCATAGTATGATTGGTTACGTCGAGCTATAAATCATCAATCGGGATTAACTCGGTAATCATCAATCCTCAATCCAGATTAAATTTCGGCTAACACTGATCATTTCTTTGCCGTACATTTTCGCAAAATAGAGTTTCTGGTTCATTTGTTTTTGGATAACCTTCAGTAGATAAAAATAAAAAGACCGGGTTGCACCCCGGGAGTGCCGGCAGAAGTGAAAACTCAAAGACATAACAGTTTTTCGACCAGGTCAGGTCCGTCTTACGAATTTTCAACCTGTCGAATCTTACGGTCACGTGACATCTTACGGTCACGTGACCTGCGGCAAGTTTAACAATTTTTACCCATCACTAAAACTTCACAGCGCCGATAAAGAACTTTTCACTTCAAAAACATGTAAATTATATGATAGTAAGTAGGTATATAATGCAATGCAGTCAAGGATAATCCCTTATTTAATATAAGGTAGGTAGCTGGCCTTTTTGCAGTTGCAGGAAAAAGCAACAGTTCAGTTGAATGCAGTCTGTATCAGATTTGCAAATCTTATCAAATCGATTACTCGCAACATGATTAAAACAAACACGATGAATTAGTAACGATAAGATAAAGAAGCGTATAACCGAGTGACGTTACAAAGTTACTCACAGTTGATTGTCTATCGGACCGCCTCATACAGATTCACCAATAAAGCGGTGGCTCGAACAAACCATAATAGGCTTTATACTGATTCAGTAAGAGTTCAACTTGTGATTGATTAGTTGGCAAACCTGCACGGTACCTGAAGCAAACAGATATACACCGCTGTGGTTGGATTGTTATCATTCGACGGAGCGAAGTCGCCGCAATCGCACGTGGCGCGAATAAAAAACCGGTCGAATTTTAAATCGCTCCATTTTACAGTTTTCTCTTTGGTTCAGGTGGATTCAATTGTGATAGTGATTTTTTTATTTGAACTGATTATATGTGAGTATTTTTAGTTTTTATCTCGTCTTGGTCTTGCTGTGAATTGTATTGTATGTACATATATAAATGTGATAATATTTGAAGTGCATGAAATAATTATAATATCTGGGAATACGGCTGGCTGACTGGCAATTAGGCTGAATCAAATCACCAATAATTTATTATGATTTTGTATTCATAGAAATTACATATACTATCTACATATCCCGAATCCCGGTAAGGGCATTTAGTTTAGTGACCCTGCCTATGAAGCAAGAGAGCCTTAGTTCGAATCCCGGTAAGGGCATCAAAAATCTAAAAAAATCTAAAAAATCTTTAAAACAATATGTTGTAAAAAATAAGTGTTAGCCCAATAAGCAAATTCATATACCTATCCAAAAAATAAAAATTTAAATAAAATACACTTAAAGAATACAATGTACCATGCGTGATTAAAAAATAAATAAATAAATAATTAAAGAAATAAATAAAAAATAAAATAAAAAATAAAACAATTTTTATATACTTAGTTCAAAAACACATATTTTGAATACTAGGTAAATATCGTTTTGTTACGAAAAGTATTTATATGAAAACGATTAATAAATAAATACAGCACATAACACATTAAACACATTATATTCCAAGGCTCCCTCTAATGTTTAATTTTCAATTTGCGTATTTTGTTTTTATTACAGTTAGATATTATGTTTGCATAGTGTAACCGACTGTAAACTAATGTTGTAAACTAGTTTGGTTCAACTGGCCCTTAGTATGCATTCATTACAATGTTGCATTACTTGTACCAGTTGTTATCGTTTAGGCGCTTACCCTTTTTTCTGTTGAAATTATGTTCGATTACTTTGCATGTTACCCTCTCTTAGCTACCTAGATTTAAGTCAATAATGTTTTCTCAGTAAGTGATTTTGTAAATCTTTTGAGAAATAAATATCTTAAACCATAAACCATTTGTGTGATTAGCACGAATATATTTGTTCCTGAGTCATGGATGTTTTCTATGTATTTAAGTATTTATTTGTCTATATAAGTAGGTATGTTTATCGTCGTCTAGTACCCATAGTACAAGCTTTGCTTAGTTTGGGACTAGGTCGATTTGTGTAAGATTGTCCCCTAATATTTATTTATTTATGTATATAAGAATCAAATGAAAATCTGTTCATGGTTAGGTAGATTCAATAAGCCAAATATCTAAACCTTATTAGAAAAAATAAAATTCATGTAAGTATTGACAAAATCTGTGACTGTGTGTGTGTTTTGTTCGCTGGTTGAGATAACATGCAATGATCACTTGCATTATGTTATAAATAAACTACCTTTCTGGACAAGAACGTTTATTTACCTAAAATATGTTAATCTTTCATTTAATCCCTCGTACGCGGATGTGAAAATTTGATGGTTAAAAGATAACCTTGAGACTTGAAACAATGTGCTCAAATGCTTTGCGCGGATCCGTGCATCACCTTACTGCCAGTGTCCGGTTCACTGCCGCAGAGACACACTTTTTTTTCATGTTTTATGTGCTTTTCTTGTTTATTTTATTATTTAATATGTGTGTCATGTGTGTTTCTGAATAAATATATCTTTCTTTCTTTCTTTCTTTCTTTATGGGTCAAACTCCTGTCAGCTGCAAAAGCAGCTAGTGATATTCATACTCATACTCATTTATTCCTCACATGGAACACGTACGCGGACAGACTGAACAATATATTCTGCGTTTGCCTAAGACTCGAAATATTAGGTATAAATACGAGTTTGGATGGGTAGATGTTTGTTACTCAATCACGCTTAAACAGCTCAACCGGTTTGGATGAAATTTTGCACGAAGATAGTTAATAGCCTGGATTAAAATATAGGATAGTTTTTATTTTTATTCCGGGTCCACGCAGCCGAAGTCGCGGGCGGAAGCTAGTTGTAAATTTTCGGTTCATTTGAGTTCACTGTTCATGGCCCAAACACTTCTATTTCGTATCAAACAATACTGTAATGTATTAGGTAGCTAAAGATAAGAATTTACGTACCAATGAGTTGTTCGGAACGTATGTACGGAATATCATTTCATATTTCCCATTAGCTTTTCGGTGAACTAACACGTCATGAGGAAACCTACATTTGCAAAGGAATTCAAAGGTGTATGTGAAGTTGTGCAGCCCGACCACACGGTACTCGTCCAATGTTTGGACTACTGTCCCCCTCATCCACGCGAGGAAACCTGTTCCCAGCATACTGCATATATAGGACGTATATAATCCTATTTACTGCTGATGATGTATTTTATTAATATCTGCATACTATAACTGTAGGCAACATTGCTGATACGGTAGGTATATACTGTATGACATATATATTAAGAAATCGAGTGTAAGTTAAGACACTAGTGGCACTAGGCTCAAGTGTCTTTACTGATATGTTTCGGTTACGGTCTATAGTTACTCCATTCTCATATTACTTACCGTATATATATGTGTGAAACTTGTCCCGGCGTAAACTTTCTATGGTTGTGGATATCCGCTGTAGGAACCCTATACATGTAACATATCATTAGAACCACTTTACATTCTGTCTTTTCACCTAGGTAAACATATTATATTTAACGTATGTACCCAAGTTAAGAGAAAGGATAAGTCGCGCCAGTTAGACATTTTTGGATAATTATTGCACAATAAACGAAATAATATTTATCATACACCTTCAGGCGTCTGGTCGGCAAAATCTGAGCTATTATCTTCCTTTCACTTAGGTTTCTAATTTCCGATAGGACGCTGATGCTTTATTTGGAACACGTCCCTTAAAATCACATCACATTATTTCCAAGGTTGTTAACTTTCGCGCTATACTGCATTCTTACCAATTTCGATTTAAAACCAAATCATCAATAAATGCGAGTGCCAGCTAAAACCAGTTGTTGTGGTTTTAAACCGCAGACAATACACTCATAAAGTCAGCATCAATTTATTGTTAGGTACTTGGTTTTCCATTCATTATTTTCTTCAATTACCGTATTGGCTAGGCACTAATAACTTACTTTATGCCGGCTGATCACATTGGGCCAACGTTGGCGCGTGAGCAGGAGGCAGCTATGTAAACGAAAGAGATCGAGTTATATCCCTCACCCTCTAACGCATAGCCGCCTTTTGCTCACGCGCCAACGTTGGCCCAGTGTGTACAGCAGGCTTTACATTTCAAAACATGCATCACATTGATATGTTTTCAATGATGTTATGAGCCACATAATATCTTTTTAGCCCTAGTGGTTTGTGTCATAATGTCATGATGAAGTGACTGAAAAATAACTACTGAATTATACTTCTGGAATTGATAATTCCCTGTTCCTTAGGAATAAATATTGTACTGCAGGAACTTCTGCAAGCAAAGGTCACCATAAGTTCAGTACATTTTGTTTGAAAATAGTGTGATAACCTCGTCGAGTGAAGGCATTAAACTATTTAATTTATTTGGGTTTACATGAATATTGAACAGCTTTTGGAGCAACAATCTACAAGTAAAAACAAACAGGTTGTAAAAGCGGCGCCTCGATTTTATTCGTTATTTTGTTCGCAAATGAGTATCACAGGCGGGATTCTGGTTGGTCTGGGTTCTTGAAGATTGCTCAGATGTCTGAAGATTTCTGCCGGGTAATGTCTTTAATCTGCATAGTACTATTAGGACTGCTCACAAATTATTTTACCATTTAGATCAAACTATGAGAGGGTACGGTAAACGGCAAAGATGTTTATTCCTTTTGAATAAGGCAAAAAATAATGTTTTGTTTTGATCATAACATTTTTTGAAGAATTAAGATTCCATGTGAAGGACCGCATGTGTCTTGTGTGTTGAAGTCGGGGGAGAAATTAATTGATATTCTTCCTCAACAAACCTGATTGGTCACATGCTGCAGGTACTTGCTCAGAATATCTATACGCGGCAAAATTCTAACCATCAACCTTTTCCTCAAGTTGAAGTCTTAAGATAAATGTCTCGAGTTTCCTCTAAATTAGCATTGATTTAAATTATGTTTCTTATGTTTTCGCGTGCATTTGTTTTCATAAACTAAAAATATTTACCGGCTCTTCTGTAGTGATAGACAGCCTGAAGAAGAGAGAGGATTGTCAATAGAAACACATCCATGCCCTCATAATTTAATTTCTTACCGTATAATGTCATCTATATACCTAATATAAACGTAAAAGTCCTGATTGACTGACTGACTGACTGACTGACTGACTTATAATCAACGCCCAACCGAAACCGTTGAACCTAGAAAGCTCTGGTAGTTTATATAACGTAAGTACCCACTAAGAACGGATTTTTGAAAATTCCACCATCAAGGGGGTAAAAAGGGGGTTGAAAGTTTGTATGGGGATGCAGTAAACTTTTAAGTGAGGGACTTGAAACTTTGTGTATGGACTCCTCATTCTTATTACAATACAAGAAAAGTAATTTTAGGGTAAACGATATTATGCAGAGAAAGAATATAATGGAAAAATAAACCATCTTCGTCTGTAGCCCCCGACAGGATTCGAACCTGCGACCTTTCTACTAACGCTAGACTGCTCTACCAACTGAGCTACGAGGACAGTGACGGAAGCTGTATATTTTTCCCTTATATTCCCGCTAAGACTAGCGCCCCCTCTGTACCGAGTAATAGACTTGTTTCACAGTCTTGGCACCGGTATCCGATCATTTCATAAAAAACGTTTCATAAATATTCATTTTATAAACAACGTTTGGCAAAGTAACGATGAACTAAATTAGTCGTTTTATAAAATATTGTTTTACAGAGAGTTCATTAGACAACTCATTTAATTGCAAAAACATCATATTATAAATCATTATTTGACAAATTACTCATTTACTATTCGTGACAATTGGCAAAGTAACGTTTGGTAAAATAACGTTTGAGAAAATGCATTGTTTGGTAAATACCTTATTTAATAAATCCAACCTTGTAATCTGTATATCACTGTGTTCTTACGGAAATAAATATTTTTCATTTGTCATTTTCAATAAATCATTGATCGTCTTGATAAAGTTTTAACCCACAAGTTGTATAATTCTATACAAGTATCGTATAAGTCTGTATGAGCACTATGAGCACACGGATGTCTAAAAGTGTTTAGCAAGTAAGTTATCATTCCTAGCCTAACTTTTACTTTTAGGTCTTAAAATGTACTGACATAACAGGTGGATTACCTATCTATTCTGCTTTAAGGCAGGTGAGTGTAGGTACGACGACGAGCGAAGCGAGGAGGAGTGTTAGGTGAACTGCGAGTCGCAGTTCACCTAACACTCCTCCTCGCAGTCTGCGACCCTGCAGCGCGCGAGCCGAGCGAGCGAAGCGAGCGATTTATGTTTAAATACTATACTTTTTTTATGAATTTACTACAGGAATGTTTCTTGGCCAGTCCGCTAGATACCGTGATATGACAGATATTGACTTTTATGAAACAATAATTTATCAATCGACGATTTGTAAAATGACCTATTTTATAAACGATTTATTTGGTAAATGATCATTTTTATAAATGACAATTTAACATTAAATGCTTTTTTAAAGTGTAACATTTGCTAAATGAATATTTGTCAAATAATTATTTATAGAATAAGCATTTTGAGGAATGATAGGTTTGTGAAATGAATAGTTTGTGAATCGTTGTTTATAAAATGATCATTTAAAAAACGTTTTTATGAAATGATGGTGAACCCTTGGCACCACTCTAATGGGCGAGCTATGCGCCCGCTCCAAAAAAAAAAAATCAATAAATATGTTTATAAAATGATCGGGGTAACTTCCTCGTTAAAAATAACACGAAACAAAAATATTTAATAAAATAATTTGTTTCGTGACAAGGGTAATTTTAGGGTTTTGGTAAACCTACCCCTAAGCGGGTTAAAATGATTCGTGAGGAAGGCCATAGAATCCCGTTTTTATCCCGGAAATCAGTCCCTAAGGGGGTGAAATGGGGGTGAAAGTTTGTATGAAGCTACGATATAAACAAGGTCTACGCGGACGGAGTCGCGGGCAGAAGCTAGTAGTATCATAAGGTTAACATATTGATTTTAAATTATATCGGTCTAGGTCATGTCATGTTTATGATATATAGGTACGTCAAACCGTAAACCGTGTTCTGTAAACATAACCTACTCAATAGTATTAATAGATGCACCTAGATATTATATTTGGTCGAACGGACAGTTTGCACTTAAGAGCTACAGTATGTGCGGAATGGCCGCATAAATAATCCTAAAATATAGAATCAGTGCGATTGCAAAACATGTAAACTGAAATACGACAACGTATATTTTGTTTACAAGGTTTGTTGCATAAGTCGCCTATGTGTACAATGTTTGTTTATGTTTGTTTTGGCAACATTTACAAATTTTATATTTTAACAATGTTGTACCGATATCAGTACAGAAACCGAATCCATAACATCTGATTGATCGCACTTATAATTACACTTACATTGTATGTTATGTCGTAACCTAAAATGAAGCAAACAAATGACGGAAACAAGAATCACATATGAAAGGAAACTGGCAGGCAAAATGTAATTATTACCTCGTGGATTCCATGAAATTCATTGTTGCATAGAAATGGACAAATTGAAAAAGGTAAGACTAGATTAATGAAGGATTGAAAAATAATTCAATTCCTTATCTAGTTTGTAGCAGCGCAAATAGTCATTTGCAAACTGTTTCAGTGTTTACATTATAGCATATAAAATTTGTGAAAATAATTAAATACTTAATTAGTTCCTTGCTTTAGTGCGTTCACCGGTAAATATTGTTTATGCTAATAGTTAATTAATCTACTGGTGATAAGTGTTCATTTTTACCAACTAATATTTAATAAGGGTGTTATGGAAAAATACAGTTTTTTTATTTCCTTCCAGCCTTATTTTATTAGTCCTTCGTCGACTTCGTCCGCGTTACGCGTATAACTTGTTATGGTCTTATAAAATGATTGCTATTAAATTATTTTAAGCGCAAGCTTAATTATCGCTTTGCCAAACAAACTTCTACCATATTAAGGGATGATTTCCGAGATAAACACTATCCTATATTCTTCCAAGGGTCTCAAATTATCTCCACGCCAAATTTCATCTAAATCTGTTCTGGGTTTAAGCGTAAATGGTTTAAATTGTTAAATCTAAAATAATATCTCGCCCTCCGTATAAACTTTGAGCCCCCTTTTTAACCCACTTATGGAGTCAAGTTTCTAGTCTTCAAACAAACAGACTAAGGCCGAAGTTAGAAAAATCTTACTTCAAAAATATCTTGCTCTCCATACAAACTTTGAACCCCCATTTAACTCCTTTAAGGGTGAAATTTTCCAAAACGCTGAAACTTCTTTTTTCGTATTGTAATGAGTAGGTAATCTTTATACAAACTTTTAAATCTCTAGCTAAAAAAAATATTCCCTCACACAAATTTTGCACCCATATTAACCCCCTTACGGGTGGAATTTTTCAAACCACTGAAAGCATTTTTTTGTATTCTACTCAGTCATCTTTCTAAAAATTATCAAGTTTTTAGCTAAAAAAAAAGCGTTTCCCAAACAAACCTTGCAACCCTCTTTTAGCCCATTAAGGGTGGTATTTTCCAAAACGCCGAAAGTACTTTTTTGTATTTAATAAATAATCTTTCTCCAAAGTTTCAAGTCTAGCACAAAAACAAAAGTTTCCCATCCAAACCTTGCACCCCTTTTTAACCCCCTTAGGGGTGGAATTTTCTAAATCGCTGAAAGTACTTTTTTTGTATTCTAATAAGTAATCTTTCTACAAAGTTTCAAGTCTCTAGCTCAAAAAAAGTTTCGCTCATACAAACTTTGCACTCTTATTTAACCCCCTTAGGGGTAGAATTTTCAAAAATCCCTTCTTATCCCTTGCCTACGGTATAAAAGGAAGTTCTGGTGGACATTTAAAGTCCCAGTACCAGTTGTTTCGACTATGCGTTGATGATCAGTCAGGACTTCCTCTTTTATATAGATATATAGATAGATGAACAGTCCCTTCTTGTAATTCTTCTTTTAAATGTCAGAGGGCATCAAACTAACCTGGCGTGTTATTCGCTACGCACTAATGCAGCTCACCCCGTCGGTCACCCGTCACGAAACTAGACCTCTAACCACGCTTAGTTGCTACGCACTGCGGTGTCAAGGTATATGTGGGGGTGAGCGTTGAGGTGAGCTTAAACAAGTTACAGAATAGGGGGGGCTGTTGATGAATTTGTGTGGGGCTTGGCATTGTTATTTGTCGCGGTCAACGTCGTTTCAGCTAGATAATAAACTGGGATCAGTCCGACAATGAGACGACCCTGATTCGGTCGACGCGTGCGAGAGTCTGTTTTGAATTAATAAGTTTGTACTTACTACGTTACTTTCTTACAAAGAAGGGTAGTGAAAATGGTACTTTTCGATAATTTTATACTTGTCATGAGCCATTTTGTTAAAGATATCCATGCGACACAACTATAATACATAGGTACGTAATTAGTCGTTAGGTTCTTTGACGAACGGACATAATACATAAACATTTGAATAAAAGCCGCGTGTTTGTAAAATTGAATTACTTTATAACAATCATATTACTATGACGCAGATGGGGTTTTGTTAATGAACAATAGAAGTATAAACAAACATAATTAAATGCACATGTTATTACTAGGACCATGTCAGAAAGACCTGTGTGGTTATTACAGAGAAACACTTAAGAATCTACTTTATATTACGTTTGTAAGTGATTTTAGCATATTACGAGTAGTTAGGTGTGTTTAAGAGGCTGACAAGACCAAATTTTGTTGAAATTGATGTTATTTAAGCAGTTTTTTAAGAAAAACTATTTGTTCTAGCACTTCTATTCTAGCAGATGAAAAAAAAAAGATAATATTCATCATATTTTAAAGACCGTGGACGATACATAATTGGACGAAATCGGCTCGATAGAAAATAATAGCAAAGATTGATCTTAAAATCATCACTAAACGGTTCTGTCTTTATTTTTTTGACGTATGGGTCTGCAATTAAAAACATGAAGGCAACATATTCATACCTAAACCGCTAACGAATCATATTTCACAAATAATCCACACTGTTTTTATTTCAATATGTATTTATTATTATCTTCAGACTTATTAAGACCTGGCCGCCCAGTAACACTCGCTCTCGTTTACTCCGATACAAATAGACAGTGTGCGCCGTATCCCAAATCCTCAAGGGCATTTTGGTGTTGACAGCGTCTTAAGTGTGATTAAAAAAACTCCATCGAAGTTAGCATTATGTAGGTAGTACCTACCAACAACATACATGTGTTCTTCTGTTGCTATCTTATATATCGGTCTCGAGAAACATTACTTTTATTGTTTTGTTGCCAGAGGAGCATCGTTTGTTTTTTTATTGATACCTGTTTTTCGGGTAACAGCTGAGTGAATCAGTGAATGTCACTGATTAATATTGTTTTGCACATGTATTGGCGTTAATTTCTTTTTTACACCCTTTCGCCTACTAAACTGCTGGACGGATTTAGGTTTACGAGATGGTTTTGATCACGATTGTGGAATAGACTAAGGTCGCCATAGCAGTTTGCCCAAAAACATTATTTGATCTTTACTTGTTTGCGATCTTTTGGTGGCTGACCTCTTCAGCTTTTTAGAATGACTTTCAGTTGACGTCTTCTCAGACGTACACTGTTGTCAGAGTGGACGTGGCTATCGGTTGTCTTCTTCCATATTGGTTGCAGAAATTGTATAGTTTACCTCAGCCTTTAAGGGTACAGTTAGCTAATTTGTTCTTGCTTTTAGAATAATGTCATGGTTTGATGGAGTACGTTCGGGCCTAATGCAGACTGTGTTTATTTAGCGCGCCGTCGACGCGCGTTTTGCGCAATTTAATTGTGATTGGCCACAAAAAACGCAGTCTGCATAAGCCCTAAATGTTTGTAAAAACATTTAAATGGTAATACACTATAAACTTTAAGGCCATACCCAATGAATTCCCTCTCTTCCATGTGAGGTGTGCCCACCAGCGGAGAGTACCTGTTAAGGCTGATAATGTAAAAGTATTTAGTCGTTAAGAAGTATGACTTGTAGAAAGTGTTGTGCAGTATTACAAATTATCGTGTAAGTGTGAAGTGGCTTTTCACATGCATATATTAGTATCCTTCCACCTTCCATAACGTAACAGTATCTTTCTATGGAGCGTTGACATTACGCGCGTGCGCGTAGATAATAACTCAATCCTGACACCTGAAGTTTCAATACAGTTTATAACTAATAAGTGTTGCAGGTACTTCTTATCTGCTGGAATGCTGCTATAGCGCAATACAGCTGGGCGATTTCTCACTAAACATAAATCGTTACAGTAGCTTACAATGTCGATCCAGTTTAAACAATGCGATACATTTTTTAATGCAATATATATTTTGTTACTAAACACGCATATTTACAACATATACCAGCAACGTTCACGAGTGTGCGCCGTATCAAACACGTGTCTCGGTTCGAGGAAATTAGCGTTTACCTTGCATCAACTACTGAACATGATAAACTATACTTGCTCCAAAACTGCGACTCTTAAACTTACGTCGTTAAGGCCCACTTTAGTAAACCCGTCGTGATATGTAGCTGGCACTAGACTTGAACTGTTACTGTTTTGTAAATGGCTACGTCCTTTCCTTTGGTATTTGGAAACATCGATTAGCCACGGACAGCCGTTAATAAACCATGTTAATCAGCAATACTTTATTATACCTACACTGTTCTGACATCACCCTTTTTATGCCATTTTAGTAGTTGTTTGCAGATTGTTCGTTGACCTTGCTTGCTGGCTTTATAGAAAGAAAAAAATATTTTTTGCATATTTTTGTTAACTTGTTATGGGAACGATAATGAGATGATTCGAGGTTGTCAGACTCCTGTAATTTGCCTTGCTTGGAAGTGCTCTTAAGCAGCAGTATGACAGGCTGATGCCGGTGCCATTAATTTGTCATACATATGTATTACATAATTAGTATAATTACATATATGCCTGAACATTTGTACGTGTGTTGTTTCGTTGTCTATAGTAGTATTTTCCACCTAAAAACCCACATCGGATGAAAGACTGAGTTTCGCAAAATGCAAGACGTAAGTAGTTATTGAAGGATGTGCCTAACATCACATCTTCTTATAATGTAAATCTTCACTCTACACCACGTTAGAATGCATGCACTGATTTAAATATGTATAAAAACTCGACGCAAACTACGCAGCCGACGTAGTCTAACATTTGCATCTATTATCATATACCTACTTTAAATATTTTTCTTTGTAGCACGGAGGAGGTGATAACCTGTTTGAGACTTGAATTGTTTGGGAGGTGGTTACGGATTTGGTTCAATGGGACTTCGTTCTATATACATACGGATTATATACCTTGCAAGTACATGCTACAAGTCACAAGTCATGTTTGTTAAGTCACCGTTAATTCGATCCACTCCACACTATGGATTCAGAAAACCTATTTTACGATATTTTTTAAGAGTATCTAGTTCTGATATGAGTCTTCTATACGTATGGAAGTACTGAAGCAGTTTCTGTGATAGGTACTACATAATCATACGTTTCCAAAACCGTTTTGGCTGTCCGTCTTGCGTTTTTGAGTTAGTTGCGTGAATAATAACGAAATGTATGCACCCACCCACAGTCTAAATAAAATAAATTTACTGCACTTTATGACTTTAGATTCCAGCGTCAAGGAGTCATAGTCATAAGTCAGTAATAATCAGATCCGTCTGCCAAATTGAATCAGAATACGAAAACAGCACGTAGGTACATACAATAAAAGCCAAATGTTCATAAACGAGTATCACAAAGTACTACGTTACTATAACTAATTTATCTATCGCATCGCATTATCGTGAAATAGTCGTTAAGGTTTAATTTAAAATTCAATGTCAATGATAATTTGATAATATTAATTTTAACATGAGTTATTTTCATTTCATGGCCATTTTTCTTCTAGATATGCATATATGGGTATTGGGTTGTATAAATTCGCGTTTAATGAAGAAATCTTAATATATAATGGCATTGTGACCATTCCTTCAAAATTCTCAATGCCTGACAAATAGGACGCTTGAATCTGCCTGTTTCGCTGTTTTGCAATAGCTACTTTCATGGAACACATATACTTTGATAGGTTCTGAAAACCACGCGCCATATTTGCATTGGAGTGCACTAAAATAAAAGTAAACACGAGGCATTGACCTCAAGGGACTAGATGTCGCGAAAGCGTTCGGACCGCTTTCATCCAAGATGACCGTGTCACCGCAGGCGTCTCGTGTGTTTTCTATTCCACGTATGGGGTTGCTAAGGAATTCAGGCCATGATCTATATTTTTTTGACACAAGCAAGGGCTCTACCGATCAGCCTTATAGGCTGAACTAGACATCTCACCTTAGAAGAAATTTACTAATTACTGCTTCATTATATAAGCCGAAATACGTCCACGGCTGGACCATAGGCCTCCCCCAAAGATTGTCGTAATGACCGGCCCTGCGCCACCCGCATGACAAAATAAAAACTTTAACGTTGCCGGTGCTCGTAATTTTCCATACGCACTTTCTTATAATTTATCACAGCATAGTTGCTTAGAATTTACATTTTAATACATGAATATACGATTACGTTAATTAATGTAATGACCAAGTGACGCTCGTTTGAAATTGATTGTTGTAGCCGAGTGTCATGGTGATTCATGATCTTTACCTCCACTACACGTTATTGCGGTGAAAACACGTGAATATCTTAAGTAGTTCTTCAACTGTAATGCTTTTATGTTTTATGAAGTATGAAGTATATTATGCAGTTAGTAAGTTACCGTAGTAGTATGATAGATAACGATAATGATTGCTTTGTTTTCGGCGGACATGACGGCTTGCAATAAATGTTTAGAAAACCGGCTTATGCGACATTCAAGTCTAATGTATGTATTTTGTCTATGTATTACGATTTATATTTCGTTATGTCATGAGTCACTCAATATTTCCGTCTGCTTTAAGGTAAATGGAATAGTTGTTCTCAGTTAGCCCACTGAAGAACACTTGCCAATTTATCGTGCAGAATTCGGTCGTAACTGTAATGGAATGTTGGTCTCTTACGATTCAGTAATATACTTATCCTAGTAATACTTAGGTATTATGTCATTAGTTAATGGTTGGTGGACTACATTGATTCGGTTGAACGAACTTTTATTATTATGTATCATTCGTTCATTGTCCAGGCCTGCGTCCTACATTCTTAAATTGATTGTCTGCCTTACGTCTAGCTCATGCAACCAAATGTAGTCTATGTACGAACTAGTTTTCTGTAATCAGAATGCCTTAACGGAGTCTCAATTCGATCATTTATTTATTGTAGGATTGATTCTCCTGAGACCTCATATTAAATGAGGTTCTGTCAATAATTAAATTTTTGGTACACTAACTTTTCTTGCCAACGTAGTTTTCTGTATATCGTCATCAGTAGTACTCATTAAGACGATTCTAACGAGCCCAAACTTAACGGGGTTACATCGGTTAAGTACTGAAATGGGAATTCAGTACTTAACCGCTATCTTCTGTCTCCATTATCAGATCAACTCGATGGTCGCATAATATTGTATTATCATCCAAACTATATCTTTACCCAAAAGTTTAGCTCAATCGGACACCGGGAAGTAGGTCAAATTTAACTTGCTAGATTTGCCCCACACTAATAAACAAACTAACAAACAAGCGAACAGGTCAAGTTACATAAAAAGCTTAGAAAATGTACAATCCAATATGAAAAAAGTGGTTTGGATAATAGTTTTGAATTTTTATTCGTTCTTAATCGAACGAGCATATTTTTTTTTGAATACCTTCAATATTTGATTTAAAAGTACATTCGTTTAAACAATTTTGTTCTTTTTTGATAGAATCTAGGACTAAGTTAATATGTTTTTACAACAATCAGTCTCGTTCTGTTAGTCAGAAAAATAGGTAATACACATAGAGCCGTAGCAAGGCTAATAGATAGGTGTAGAAGTATCACAAACGAAAATAATTTCATAAACCGAGTCGAGTTTTACTGTCACTTGACTCTAACCATCACAACTGGATATGTTTCTTACCTACTTGATGTACAGGCATGTTATTGAGAAATAATCTATCATAGCAACAATGTAACATCGATCGTATTCGTTGTCACAGCGGGTTTAGTACAGTCAAATTAGGTTTTAACTTGTACATTTAAAATTACTAAACGGGACCTTTTGGAATATGTTTGGAAACCTTCTAGGATGAAGATCAAAAAAGTCCCAGGCCCACCCTAGTGGAATAGCCGGGAAATCCTGGAAGAACTAGAATTTGAAGTAAATTCCTGGAGCGTGCCTAAAATCGTTATAAATAACGCATTTTATTTTTTCAATTCGTCACATTTTTTACATACGAGACATCTGAAATTTTTAATTTATTATCCAGTACAATCCAGCGTCAAAAAACCTGGAAAAACTGGAATTTTCCTGGAACTGGGAGAAACAAGGTGGGATTGGTTTAGAGCAATGGAGGATGCTGTTTTTTTAATACAAGACTTTCTATTTTTCTTTATGATGTTGACGTTAAATCTTTTCAGTTCCAGGATTCCAGGGCACCTGGAATTTACCTTGGGCGAGCGTTAAATATGTAGTTAAAAAATAAGCTACTTTGATGATTTCTTATGATTTTTTTGCGCTCTACGCAACCATTGCTTCTATACTACTCAGATTCAGGCCCATGCTTATTGCAGTACAGCCACTGAATCCTCATACTTCCCTGCTTCATTGTACAAAGAACAAAAACCTAAATTGTGAAGCATGTCAATGAGTAGTTGTAAACCAAATAGTCTGTGCAAAGTTACGCCAAGTCCAAATAAAGCGGAGAAAGAAAAGAGCGCGGCCGAAAAGCAGAAACTATCACTTGGCCAATGGCCTTTCTCTGTTTACCTGCATGCAATTTGTTGCTTTTAGTTTGCAATAGCTCCTCTAGAAATAATTGAAGAGAGTCTGGGACTAAGTCCTGTCCCCCTCCTGACATGTCTGAAGCAGATAGCAAGAAGTGTCATATGGTTTAGAGAGTATGTCCTGACGAAGAAGGCGAGCTGCTGTCTGGATGACTCAGCCTCTCACTTTGAGTGTCCGCATTTCTATTACTGTACCAGTTCTCACTTAAAATCTTATGAGTAACACCCGTGCAACATACAACAGAAATTTGTCCTTGTCATTCAGTGAAGACAACTCCCTCCCCGAACTTCTTTTTTAGTTTTCTCCTAAGATGATTTTTACTGTAAGTATCGTGGGTTGGATCATACTGCTCTGCAAGAGTATACTGGCGGTCATCACAATCCTCTTTAAGCTCTTGGCATAATTTATCGAAAGCTGCACTTTTCACTGCATCGCTTTTTTTTTCCTTTACACTAGATGAGCCTGGGAGGGAAGATCCAACACGCTTGAAATAATTGTAGCACTCCCTATGGTATCTACCCGCAGCTGCCACTAAGTCTGAAACCGTGCTTAACTTTGTGGTGACCTGCGCGCCGCCTGCCGCCTGCTGTTTCGTAATATTTCTAAAGTCTCCACCTGGCAGAACGGCAGACGGTCTGGGTGTTCAACATCCACCAATCGATCGCAGAACAAGCAATGGAGCTCGAATTCAAAGTCCGTAGCCGTTGACCGAGGTACTTTCTGCACTTGTTCAGGTGTAGTAGGGGTCTTTGGGCGCGTGGTGTAAACTTAGCGGCACTGGTCATGAAGCTCCACCGAAGTTTTTCCTTTAAATTGTTCAGCGGCTCCATCTTTACGAGTATCACTAGATTTTATTATTGTCTCAATGCCCCTTGGTCCACACTGAAACGTCTATCCACCAACGCACTTCACATAATCACACAAAACACACTTTTCCATGATGAAACGATAAGCACAATGAACAGAAAATTCTCGGTAAATCTGATCCCCCCCACCACGACAAGGCGAGAGCCTGTTCTAGGGGGAACGATTTTAAGCCCGCTCCAGTAAATTTATTGAAATTCCAGTTTTTCCAGGATATCCCGGCTATCCCACTAGGGAAAGCCTGGGACTTTCGCGAGCGTCATCCTGGAAGGTGTCCGAACATATTCCAAAAGGTCCCGCTTAGTAATTTTAAATGTACAAGTTTGGTCAAAATTTGATCTAATTTTACTGTATTAGTTGTGCGCACACGTTGTAAGTTTCATAGTACATTACTACAGAGGCCGAGAAGTAAGGGCCTACGCTAGCTTACGCGGATTACCCGCAACGGACATCCCGCCTCAAAGAAATTGTATAGACACCGCTAACTGGCCCGCGGCGGGTTGTTCGGAGCGGCACCCGCGAGCGTGCGCACGCGGCGGGCGTCCGCGTAAGCTAGCGTAGGCCCTAAGAGCCTTATCACACTTGCGGTTTCCAAGCGTATTTTGTATGAAGGCGATCACGCAGCGTGTTCGCCGCGACTGATAATTGTATAGAAAACACGCTCGCAAATCGCAAGTGTGATAAGGCTCTTAGGGGTTGCTCTAGTCTCGCTGCGCCCGAAACGTGAAACTTTGAAGCCCATTATGAAGAACACAACGTCAATATTGCATTGCATGTTTGAGAAAAACTATACAGACAATTACCGCATCTATAGATTATAATCACAGTTATCACTAATGAATCGCATAGCTATCGCGCACAGGCGCTTGCTATGAACACGAGGGCTTTATAGTGATCACCGGACCGGCTATTTACGGTTGTAGGTAGCCGCACGCGCGGATTGCTGATAACACTGTCCCGCCCCGCGATCGTGCGCAGGAGTCGGACTGCTGTATAATCGCAAAACACTGTTAGAATAGTACAATACTACAAATGCCCGGTAAATAAGGGATTACTTGCCGAGTGTGTTAAATACGAGGCAGGCAATCCTTGGTCCCGATTGAGGTGTGTACGAGTATCGAGCTGTTCTCAAAAAACTGTTTAACAAACAAATTAAACCGCCGAAAAATGCTGAAAAGCAAAAAATAATAAACCTTTTTTATTTAGTTTAATAACTAAGTTCTTAAATTAATCTAACTGTTCCTAAGTAATTGTGTGTCGGCGCCAAACAAGCATTTTAATTAACACGTTGCACTGTTAATTTGATTTGGTGTAAGTTGTACTTGTTTGGAGTAATCTTTGTTCATTGATTGTTTGGCGCCGACTCAAAATTACTTAGGTACACTTAAATTAATTGAAGGACTTAGTTATTAAACTAAATAAAAAAGGTTTATAATTTTTTGCTTTTCAGTTTTTTTCGGCGGTTTTTTTTTTTGTATTTTTTTTTTTTCAATTCTCTGTGGCTTACTTTAGTTACACAACACACCCACACACACACTCACAAAATCAGACTACTCTGTAAAAAAATATGCGTGGTCATACATAAAAAAAAAAATTTTTTTTTCGTCGGTTAAAAATGGGAGAATATTAGATATTTTTAAGCGCCTGGGGGCGCCGGCTTAGGTTGGGCTGCACCAAACCGTCTGCAATCGTAAGCGGCGTCCGTTAAAATCTGAATGTATGGAAAGTTTGGCAAGTTTCTATGGAATGACAGCTGCTGGTGCCATATTTATTGTTGATTGGTCAGTAATCGTAAGGTAGTGCAACCCGCCCTTAGTCCCAGCTCGCCGAGAAGTTCCTATTTCCTAAGCAAATCCTGTTACCGACCTGAAAAGATTCGCGGCACCCGTGACACCGCCGCCGTGTTTCGCAGTCGATTATCGCGGATGTAAAGGATAAGGTTTACATTTCCGAGCATGTAGCGGAAAATACGAATATGATTTATGACCGTTTGTTATATAATTCCTATAAAGGTTCAAAAGTGGTAAGCTTGTCTTCGTTAGTAAAGTAGCAAAACGGCAATCCAATACGTGTGTCTCGACACTTTAAAACAGTGCGATAATGATAAAGTGATAGTAATTAGGTACATCTATTTAATTAGGTAATCATAGAATAAGTAATTACATCGCGTGGCAATACGCGTGTTTAAATAAACCTTTCTAGTATACCTACCACATACCTAGCCACATACCACATACGTAGCCAATGGCTATCCAAACCAGAAACAGTATCGGTTTCGTTTGTGGGCGGCGAACATGGCACAAAAACGATATCATAGTGATGTTTCCTTCTTTAAATTAAGACAAATAGAATCGTGCGAAAATATTGTATATTTCGGCTTGATTTTAATTTGTTTCATGATTGTACTTTTATAATGATTATATATTATCCCTTTACCACTCAAAAAGTGCGTCATATTAGGCTTAGCAAGCGGGGCTAAAGTGGTACATATTTATGATTTATAAAACATTTTAATTTGACCAATCAAAACAGTATCCGTGTCAAAGAAGTTTATTAAAAAAATAATGGCGCCAAATCGAACAATCTTTTCCCCGTAGTATTTATTATTGATTGTGGATGGATAATCTTTGTTTTAACTATCTTCTCGCAATCGAAGTGAAAAGTAGAGTGTATAGGTTTAAAAGCCTTATTACTCCTCTAACTATTTCTCCTCACTTAATTCGGGACAATAACCATCTCGTGGTAATATGGCTTATTTTAGACCCTTGTCATACAATATACTATTGTTTTTTACCAGTTTATTATTTATCTGTTTATATATACTTGATTGCATAGTAACAAATACAAAACTTAATGCCATAAGGCATTCTCTACCAGTCAACCTTTAGGCAAAACAGAAAATAATCATATCTGGTGCGGGTATATAGAAACAACCCGTTATTATAATTTTTTTATAATGTCAATTTCTTGATGATTTTGTCTTCACCACCAGTTCGCGCTGCTGCAACTACTTGTGAGTTATCTCTCCAATATTAAACTACGCAATTTATTTAGAGAGCTTCATTAAGGTAATCAGGGCTTGTCTATGGACAGCATTTTGCAAAACCTAATATGAGAATAAACAAGGATATTTACTTCTATCTGCCTAAGCCTAGATAATGGTCGCACAATTCTGTGGCCATCAAAATAAAGCTAATAGGGTCAGTTCGGGTAAGTGCGCCACCAAGTAAAGTGCGCCCCCAGGGTAAGTGCTGATATTGATTTAAAATGACTGAATGATGAATGAGGCGCACTTTAAATGGTGGTGCACTTACCCGAACTGACCCTATTAGCTTTATTTTGATGGCCACAGAATTGTGCAACCATTATCTAGGCTTAAGGCGGTTTTCCACCGGATGAGCGCGGATTGAATTGATTTTTTATTTGCACGCTAAATTGAAACGTATTGCCGTACTATTAGAATGCACATTACACTGAAGAAATTTTCCCGCGATGTCAAGCGCTTGAAAATAATCTTCAGTGTGATTTGCACTCTAACAGTACAGCAGTACGGTTCAATTTAGCGTGCAAATAAAAAATCAATTCAATCCGCGCTCATCCGGTGGAAAACCACCTTTAGGCAGATAGAAGTAAATATCCTTGTTTATTCTCATATTAGGTTTCGCAAAATGCTAACCGTGACTATGCATTTCTTTCTGTTGGGTTTCACTGTATGATCGCTGGTTTATAATATGATTCTTAGACATATACATGTAAGTCACTATTTGCATCAACCCATCAATTAGCCAGAGCCTTCAACTCTTGCTATTCGTAATTTTTTCAGCCACCTTATTTCGTGTCTGAATACTTAGAATCGATTTAAAGAATTAACAAATGTAGGCAATTGGTAATAAAAGAACGGTAGGGTGAGTTATAAAGAGTTCTTTGAAATGAAAAAAAAAACAAAAGAAAACCTGCTCGACCACATTATCCCAGTTTTATTTTTTTGAGTTTGTAATGTATGTATTTTAAAGGTAGGGCATTGGGCAGCTACGGCCCTGGGTACGCTTCGGGCCAGGTACGTTTTTTGGCAAAAGAAGAACACTAAATACATAACTGTAGCCTGCAAGCGATCGTTGTCCCCGTGAGAACGTGGACTGCATTCAATATACGCGCGTACAGCCTGAACCAATACGACCTTTATGCCTTTGTGATAAAGTACATAAGGTACCTTTAGCTATGTTGGTTGCATAATTATGATATCGACCTCGTATCATCGCTCTGCCGGTTGTATAGGATGACCAGTTTTTGTTCTCTTGTGCCACAAACTGGCATAAGTGTACCGTATAAATGAGGCGACTATACTGGTTTGGTTCATTAACAATTATGGTGATAGTGAGGTAGACTGATACTCGTAGTGTGTTGTAGTATTCACTTAAGAATCCTATATAGCAATTTGTACATACACATTATGCCTATACATATATAACTTCTTAGTTGTCATAAGAGTGTACGATACCATGATGAATATCTTGTGCATTGTTAAGGCGCCGTAGGTTCAGCGAAGTTAAGCGAACAGAGTTTTTGAAACAATATAATGCGTCTGTTTATAATAATATGGTTTCAAAAAAATACGAATAGTAATCTTGAGGCTTTTCTGCAGGGAAATCAGTGCTTCGAAACATGATTAAGCAAATTTCGCTCGATAGAAAAAAATCACGAACATAGGTCTAAAACACACAAAAATACACTTAAAATATTTGTAACAAATTATGCACAAAAGCTATAAATATTAAAATTGCTTCTAAAAATCGGCAATATCATGTTTGAGAGAAATCAGTGTTTACATTTTTATTTATTAAAACGGCCAAAAAATTAAAATTAAAAAACATGATATCCGCACTTCCGAGCACGCACTTCCATCTCGCTTACGCTTATGCTCAGTGAGAGGGAGAGAAGACCATGAACCTACGGCGCCTTAAAAGTTATGTTTTTGAGATATAGCTCACTATTTTTAATTTTATATTATTGTAGTACCTACAGTTAGGTGAGTGCAAGCATCGTGACGAAACTTGCTTACATAAGGCATATTTATGTGAAATCCTCAATTCACCGTAGAAGGCGAATGAAGGTGATGATAAGTACCGTAAGATTGTATTAAATTCGCTCCATAACCACCTGTTTATACTAAGTCCATGCTACTGAATCAATATAAACGAGTATTTGTCCTTCAAGGTTGGCTAGTTTCACAAGTACCTTCGTAAATAGTCTCCTAGCGCTCACTGATGAATAATAATGAAGTACCTAGCGCATAGCTAAGGACTTACCTGAAAGAAAAGATGTCGAGAAAATTAATTGTGGGTTGATTTCTTCCCATGTTAACTTAACAAGCTTTTCACTTCCAGTGTAGATACTTAGTTATTTCACTCAAATCTTGCAAATCGAATTTGACCAACTTCCCGAATAAGAGTTGTACAGTTGTGTAAGTAGTACCAAAAATGGCGTGTTTGACAGAACCTTATATTCTTCTCAAAATGTATATTTATAACTAGAGATTTTTAATAGTACTGTTTACAAGTTCAACTCTTTCAACATTCTAGTCTGAAATATCGTATAGAGTAAATAGAGCCCTATACTTACTTAAATTTATTAAAAAAATGTTCAATAACTATCGAACACTGTAGTTCCAGTTTCTCTAAATTAATCATTTAGGTCAGTTGATTTATGTATCGAACTCACTTTACCTTGTAGTTATATCAGTTAGTACACCGGTTCCTTATTTCAAGCGCAACATTATTTTTCTGTTTTGTTGCAATTCACGTTAGGTATGGGTGCTAACGTTATATTAGTTTCTTTACTTTTGTTACAAAAAGTCTGCGGTTTGTTTATATGATTAATATAACTACAACTTATAAAAGTTGAAAAACCCAGACATTTTCATTTTAAAGTCCAATATCTCAAAAACGGCTGAACAGATTTTCATTCAACGTGGCTAAGAACACTCGGGATAAAAAATTATATGACACAAAAAAACCGCATTAAAATGGGATTGGGAGCTTCGATACCACAGACACGTTAAACTTATAACACTCCCTCTCGCGTCGGGGGTTAAAAATTAATGATATTTTTTTACAAGCGTGTCATTACATACATTTACCTACGATATGATTAATTTTATTAAACGTTGACCTCTGTAATGCAAGTCAAAATTACTCAAAATAGTCTCACGTTTATCGGTTAAGGTTAAGTGACTGTTGGTATTTAGTAGTTACTTACTTTAGTAAGCAATGCCATATGGTCATATGTAGAACTTGTGTTAAATCTTGCGATGAATAACATAACGTCATCGGCAGGGATCGTACTTCTGACGAAGTAAAAATTTTTTGTTTTTGGTGACGTAAAATTGCCATCACGTTGCATCCTATAGTTCAAATTAATCTTATTGTTATCATCAACCATTAATCATCATTCAATTAAATACGTATAGTTTTTTCCGAATATGTTAAAGTACTTAAGTGTATTTTCAATATTCAATTGGGGTGACGTCAATCGGCACCGAGAAATTATAAACGCACCCTAAATATCTGATTAAATACAGATACCATCGAATACCGATGTGCAGTTAGTTTAGGTGTATCCTTTGTACTCTTCACAGACAATTCTGCCGTCCTAAGCAAAAAGGACACCGGCTGTCAAATTTTACAGGAGACCGAACAAATGTAACTTTAAATTTTCGTCACCTAATAAACCCAAATAGCATTAAAATACGATGTAATGGCATTTGGTAGTGTAAAAATATATCTTTGCTATATATATTTATGTAAGGTTCAGTTTAATCAGAAATGGGGAAAAATGTCTGCAGCGTAGAACGGTCGCCGACTTTTTAAAGAAATCCCCACATGAAAACAAGTATGAGCAACTTACTTGTTTTTACTTGGAGATGTTTTAAAAAAAATGATGGTTGTTGTATTTTCATCAATGGTTGTTAAAATGACACACTTTTTATAATTTTAATACAATGTTATTGTAATCAACAAACTTATTAATCTTGTCAATCAAGTCTCAAACAAATTTAAGGCTGAAATAGTAACTCTATACTAATATTTTAAAGCGGAAAAGTCTGTGACATTGTAGTTATGCAAGTTTGTTAGTGTATATGTTTTGGGTAATCTCCGGAACCGCTTACGCGATTCCAAGAATTATTTCACCTGCGTCATGGACTTTTTTAGGCTATATTATATCCAGCGGGTTTTCCTGCGTTCTGCTAGTGTAATTATATAACATGAAAGACGGGGAAGGGCGGCTTCAGTATTTAGATTAACAATTATCGCATTATACATGAAAGGAAAGTACTTAATCTGTTTGTTGTGTAATGTGTTGTTGTTCGGTTTGAAGTTTGTTGTACTCAATCAGAAACATTATTATTTTTAAACTGTATGACAAACAATGCTATTTAACTTGGGTTGGTTAGTTTTAACTTACCTATGATCGTCATTCAATTCAAACCCATATCCACAAATTGTTTCGCTCGATGGTCAGTTTGTGGATAATATTGTGGGCAATTTTATCACCATATCTCTTTATTGTCACTACTATGCTCGTAAGACCCGTCGTGGCAGAATTAAAAGAAAATAAATTATTTATGACGGCAGAAGGTTGACAATATAGTTATATTGACATTTAGGAACACCCATATGATATTATAAAGAGATTGTTTTTAGATTTATTTCAACGTTATTTACAAACTTCTTGCCAACGATGAAACCAAGTATCTTCCAAATCCTTGCTTTCCAAGTATCTCATCTTTAGTTACTTTTTTTTAGCGTAGAATCGTCAAGATACTTGATTTCAGCTCAGAATTAGTGCCTAAAAGAAAAGATACTTTGAAAAATATAAGCCTCAGAAGAATTTTTTCGATGCCTTTATCCAAAATATCAAAAAAAACGAAAATCTAAAAGAGTGAATAACTTGTTTTCTGTATTTTGTATTGAACTTACAGAATGTCAAAAAGTTCCAAATTCGAAAACATGCAAGCGTACTGTTCTATAGGTCTTGTTAATCTAGCTGTACCTACATGTACAGACAGCAATGACAGCATATGTAGTTGTAGAAATGTGTCATTTACATTTGACACGACAATCGCAGTGTGATCCGTACCGCGCCGTTACAGATAGACTGCAAAGATAGTTTTTGCGGCGGGTCGAGAGTTGGCATTGACAATGAAATCACAAAGGTCGATGGAACGGAGCGGAACGTTGCACTTGTTATGTTAACGTCTTAATGGAATGTTTTATCATACTATCGGGTATACAATCCACTTACTTTCTGTCTCTTCTCAAATCTCTTTATCAGTTCTTTGAAGTTTTGCCACGGCCTGGCATTAAGTTATAAATGAGGACATTTTACGTGCAAATTGAGGGTACTTACAGTCAAAATAAAAATTATAATAATAATATGGTTAATCATAAAACTGACAAGCATATAATGTGTATACCACACCACAGCAGTGGACGTCTTTCGGCTGATATGATGATGATGATAATGTGTATATTAATGATTATTATATTATCACAAAAAAAAAAAATCGTAAGGTATATATAAACGTAGACATTCATTTTACAATCTTGATTGTATAGCATTAAAGGAGCTAAAACTTTATCGCACTTTAGCCTATTCGCGCCGAAGTCACACGATCGTGCGTTCTGATTAACATAATTGTATTTTTTTAGGGTTCCGTACCCAAAGGGTAAAAACGGGACCCTATTACTAAGACTTCGCTGTCTGTCCGTCCGTCTGTCTTTCACCAGGCTGTATCTCAAGAACCGCGATAGCTAGACAGTTGAAATTTTCACAGATTATGTATTTCTGTTGCCGCTATAACAACAAATACTAAAAACAAAATAATATAAATATTTAAGGGGGGCTCCCATACAACAAACGTTTTCTTTTTTGCTGTATTTATAGATAATGGTACGGAACCCTACGTGCGCGAGTCCGACTCGCACTTGGCCGGTTTTTTTACATTTATCATCGGTTGTGTTGGCCAGATAGAGAATATTCACCTAGCCCTATGAGATTTTATTATAGTTCCTATAGTTTTACCGAGCTATATTACTCCCATTGAACATATCCCAAATCACCAGAACTATCTCCATTGTTGCGCGGTAGCGGAGGTACTAAAATGCCTCGTAAATCCTACGGTTTGTTGCATTATATTGTTTTGCATAACCTACGTTTGTTTCTTTTATCGTTATCGTTGCGAGAGGTTGGATAACACCATACTAGTTGTTCAACTCCTCGCCTAGTGCGAGTGGAGTGAACTGCCACGCGTTTCGCGGGTCATATAAGCCAGTGGATTGGCTACAAAACTTGTTCAACTCACCTGATTCCGGGAGGCGCGATGTTCGCTTCAACTCCGGTTGGTATCTGTCAAGGTTCAGTCAACTGTCAGGTCAAGTCAAGTTCAATCAAGAAGGTCTCCGGGCTGAAGAAGCAGCCGTGGTGTTCCGCGGCAGTATCGCCAACAATCCGCGGCGTCAAATCACCAACTCTTCCGATGTCACCGAAATATCCACACAAAACACTCGGACACCCGTGTGTCTTCAAAGCGAGCGATATTACACAAAACAAGGAAAATGCGTTTCCAAATTATCCAAAAACACTCGTTCCATTTCGGGTCCGCAACCACGAGGTTATCTCTTTTCTCTCCGCCTTGACAAAAGTGTCACTGTCAAAACCACAGACTCAAAAGAGGCGTACACACGTGAGGAGTTTAAGGGGGCGGGCAGACGGTCGGCCCGAACAATCACCCGCCTCGGAACGGCCTCTAAGCCGGTCCGCTATACTAGGGGAAGTCGCGATAGGGTTGCTACCGCTCGCTTCAGAACCGAGTCCCCAACCATGACCTCGGCAAACCGAGGGGTCCCGTCCTTACCGGGAAACAAATTAATGATGCGCCCCCGGCGCCATCGCAGTGGCGGAAGGTTAGCATCCTTAACTAGCACAAGGTCTCCAACTCTGGGGGGACTGGTTTTGTCAGTCCACTTGAGGCGCTGCTGCAAAACATGCAAATACTCTAATGACCATCTGGTCCAAAAGTTCTGAGCCATTTGTTGCAGCATCTGGTAGCGCGACAAACGACTGGAGGGTACGTCCCGGAGGGGGTGCTCCGGCAACGCTGCAAGTGGCTGACCAATCAAGAAATGGCCTGGAGAGAGCGCTTCCAGGTCATTTGGGTCGGAGCTGAGCGGACACAACGGACGGGAATTGAGGACGGCCTCAATTCTACAAAACAACGTCGCGAGTTCCTCAAAAGTCAATACAGTTTGACCGACTACCCGATACATATGGGCTTTTGCTTGCTTCACGCAAGCCTCCCAGATTCCACCCCAGTGGGGGCAGCCTGGCGGATCGAACGTCCAGGTGATACCCCGACGGGAGAGGTCTGTTCCAATATCAATCTTATTTTCAAATAAAAATTTTACAACATCTTGTAAATAACGGTCGGCACCCTTGTAATTGGTTCCACAATCTGACCGGATCAGAGATGGGAGTCCCCTACGGGATACAAATCTATCCAATGCCGCAATAAAAGCCTCCGTCGTAAGATCACCAACAAGTTCAAGATGAGCAGCCTTGGTCGACAGGCATACGAAAACGCACAAATACGCTTTTACAACCTTCGCATTTCGAAGTCGCGACGTTTTCACTAAAAAAGGTCCCGCAAAATCGGTCCCAACCCTAGAGAAGGTCCTAGCCTCGTTGACCCGATCGGGAGGAAGGTCCCCCATCTGGGGCTGCATCGTGGCTGCCTTGAGCCGAAAGCAAGGCAAGCACCGAAACACGATGCTCCGAATAACCCGTCGGCTGTTCAATATCCAAAAGTCTCGCTGCAAAATGCCCAAGAGTGCATTGCAGCTGGCATGCGAGTTCTTTATGTGGCGGTCAATCACCAACAATTCCACCAGATGCCCCTTCTTAGGCAGCAAAATGGGGTGGCGCACCGAGTACGGCAAGCTAGCGTTGCGGAGCCGTCCTCCAACCCGGAGTGTACCCGACTCGTCAATGAACGGGTTGAGGCGTGCTATCGCCTTCGGTAGCTTAGGACGTCCCTGCCGCAGGGGCTTCAATACGTCCCCAAAGTGTTCTTCCTGCACAACCCTAATCCAATGATGTAGGGCGGCATTCCGCTCTTCTGTGGCGAGAACTCTAACGCGTGACCGGTTGTCAGGGTGGCGACAATTGTGTATAAATCGCTTGACCCAGGCGGTCACTCCAACAAGCTTGTCGAGAGAGCTATACCGTTCTAGCAACCAAGCAGTGTCTGACACTGGAGCGGTCTCGACAAGGTGGACACCCAAGCCAGAGGATGGGGTCCCAATCACACAACTGGCAGGCCAGAGTGTCTCCGGTTCCAACAACCAATCTGGTCTCCACCACAGTGAGTGGGCAACAAGCTCAGGTGCCGTGCAACCCCTGGACGCCACGTCCGCTGGGTTCAGTTCACCTGGCACGTGTCTCCAAACCAAGGCAGTCTCCGAATTCTGGATTTGCGAGACCCGGTTGGCCACAAAGACCTCCAAAGTATGGAATGACGACTGCAGCCAACACAATACAATTTGGCTATCAGTCCATGCGTAGACACTCTCCTCAAGGTTCACGGTGTCCTTCAAGGTAGAGGCCACGTGGTTCAGTAGGCGTACAAGAAGAGCCGCTCCAGATAATTCCATTTTTGGGATTGTCAAACGCGTGCGAAGGGGAGCCACCTTGCTCTTCGCCATTACCAAGTGCAAATCGACCGCTCCGGCGGAGCTGACCGTCCGCAAGTAAACGGCAGCTGCATACCCTCGCTCGGAGGCGTCGCAAAACCCGTGTAGGGTTACTCGGCATTTCCCTGCCGGCAACAGCTTACGCGGCAGTTCGACCTGATTTATCTCCGGGAGCGTGGAGAAGAAAACCTCCCAATCGCTCAACAAATTTCCGGATAGTGGATCATCCCAACCCAGTTGGACCATCCACAGGCGCTGCATAAATGCCTTCGCCGTGAAGATGACCGGCGCGATCCATCCATTCGGATCGTACGTCCTGGCCACCGTGGACAGCACAAGCCGCTTCGTCCAGACCCTCGGGGAATCCAGTTCCACCCGATAGGTGAACACATCTTGGACTGGTCGATATTGCACGCCTAGGACTGATAACATGTGCGGGCTCTCAACATTTTCGAACAGGTGCGGATCCTGCTGGTGATCCTCGGGGAGGCCGGCCACCACGGCCGGTGAGTTGGACATCCATTTGCGCAATTCATATCCACCCGTCCGCAAGAGTTCCACCAGCTCATCCCGCAAAACCAAAGCCTCTTCGACACTGTTTGCCCCGGTGCACACGTCATCGACAAATAAGTCCCGTTCCAAAATGGCGGACGCTCGAGGGAACCTCAGTCTCTCTCGAGATGCCAATTCTAACAAAGTTCGAATTGAAATGTACGGACTGCTCTTCAAGCCGTATGTATTCGTATTCAGCTCGTACACCAACATCGGTTCATCAGGGCTCTCACGCCACAAGATCAGCTGATACCGACGATCATCAGGATGGATCACTGTCTGCCGAAACATCATCCGGATGTCGGCGACGAACACCACCTGATGTTTCCTAAAATTTGTGAGGATATCCGTGATATCCTTGTGCAGCTTAGGACCTGCATGCAAACACTGGTTCAATGACACCCCAGTCGAGGTGGACGCGGACCCATCAAAGACCACACGAATCTTGGACTCCGGGGATTTTAGGACCGCGTGGTGCGGCAGGAAGCAGTGCTCCACTGTACTCCAGTCCGTCCGAGCCACCGACATGTGTCCCAAACCCTCGTACTCCCTCATGAAGTCCACATACTTCTGCCGGAAGAGCGCATCTCTTCTCATTCGGCGTTCCATCGAAACCAGCCGCTTCTCAGCCATCTCACGTGACGCTCCAAGAGGAGGTCGGTGGATGAGCAGAGGAAGTCGTGTTATGAACCGACCAGAGCAGAGGCGCCCAGTATTATTTTGGTAAAACCGTTCGCACTCTTCCTGCTCGGGGCTCATACGCGACGCGGTAGGTGGTTCCTCAATCTCCCAGAACCGTTGCACGGCTTCTGAAAGAGCAGTTCCAACCAGACAGCCCTCCTCAGTAGGAGGCGGTGGAGCCGCTAAAACCAAACCCATTACAGCATAGCCAAACACCGTTTCCAGTGTAACCAGTCCGCCAGGCTGTAAGGTACGGTTGCCGCTCAACAGCACCCGCCCAAGAACGTCTGCACCCAGCAACACGTCAATCGGACCAGGTCTGTCAAATCCAGCATCCGCCAGAACTAATCCAGCTGTCAAACTCCGAACCTCTGGAGGCAGCTTCACCTGGGGGAGTCTCCCCACCACTTCATCCAATACTAACGCGGGAGCATTAATCCTCGCGCGTGAAGTGGGACCCGGTCCAAAGGTGAGTAAGGTCTGCCCTACCAGGTTTGACACTGTCACATTGCCTACCCCACGTATACTTTCCGGGTGGGGTTTCACAACCAAGCCCAACTGTCGCACCAACCTACTGGATACCATGCAGCCTTGCGCTCCCGTGTCAAGGAGAGAGCGCACGCAGGCTGATCCTCCGCCAGGGCCCCAAACACAAACCGAAGCCGTGGGCAATAACACGGTCTCCAAGGGCGTGGCGGTTGCTGGTGCGTGGGCGGCGTATCCCTAGCAGGGATAACGCGTTGCATCCTGTTCCGCATGGGCGGGCCGCTCGTACCGCTCGAGCGGGTCCCACTCCGGCTGGTACTGCCGTCGCGCCATGCGTGCCGCCTGCGGCCCCTGGTATGTCCTACTCCGGCCGTACGCCGGAGGTCCCGACGCCAAGCGGGGTCGCTCCACAAGCGGCGGCGACATCCGTGGCGCATGCCGGGGTGGAGGCGTTTGCGGGCACCCGCCCGTAAGGACCCCCCGTTGGGGCCCGGGTGCGTGCGAAGTAGTCGCGTAGTTTTGGAGGGGGGGGGGAGGGGGGTGTTACCCGACGTCCCCACTGGTAGGCCATGGGCCCCTGGTCAGCCCGCTGCTGACTCCGAACAGGGGAGCATGACCCCTGCGCAGGGGGGGGGGGGGAGGTGTATCCCCACTGCGGTTCATGCATAAAATGGGGTGGTGCTTCCCACCACAGGACCTACACGCTCGCGGGTGGGCACAATCTCGCACAAAATGTGGGCCCAAGCAAACAAAGCACCATTGCCGCTTCTTAGCAATGTTGCGGCGTCCCACAACCCGCTGCGCAAGAAACTTCGGACACGCTGGCACCCGATGGCCAGGGTTCTTGCAGCATAGGCAGACTTCAGGGTCCAATGCACTGATATTATATTGGTGAGGACCCGCTGGTTGTGGGGCCGATTTGCCCCACCCTCCCCTTTGAGGTGCAACTCTCCCCTGGGCCCGCTGGGCCCCAGGAGGCCTCGGGGGTGGAGGTAGATCCGAGGTGTCGGCCCGTCGACACTCAAGTTCCAATTGGTCGATAAGATTGGTGAAGGTCGGCAGATGCTGAGCACTTTCACCACCATACCGGTGCTCAAACCTGGCCCGCACATCAGCCGGCAGCCGGTTCAACAAAAAATTCAACAGTATGTAGGACCACTGGTCCACCGGCAAACCAAGGTTCTCTAACCCTTTGGTCGCTGTCAAAACAGGATTCAGCATTTTCAGCCGGATGTCTGAAGCCTGAGCGATCCGAGGGATATTCCAGATCTTAGTCATAAGAGTATCCGCAAGTCGCCGCACGTTCTGGTATCGGTCCCTCAGCAACGTGCGCGCGATTTCATAATTGTCGTCGGTGACCGACAAATGCGCGATCAAGTCGCGCGGCTCCCCGACGAGAGCAGACATCAGCTGCGCCAACTTCAACGCCGCTGGCAGGTCCGTCCGGGCATGCACCAAGCTATCAAAGAGGTCGATGAAGCTGGTCCACTCGTCCAGGTCTCCTCGGAAGACCGGCATCTGTATGGCTGGCAAGCGCGCTGCCAACCCTGGGTTATAGATAACTGCGTGTTTCGGAACGTCCCGGGCCGCACCATTCCGAACCCGCAGTATCTTAGAAGCCCTCTCGACAATCCTGTCCCCAAAATCCATACATTGCTCAAAGTCCCGCTCCACCTGCTCAGTCTCCGGGGTCGTCCGGCCGGGCTCCGCTAGGTAGAGTTCAACCTGGAACTCCACAGCCTTAAGACGGTCTGACACCTCCTCGTACCGGGTCAACAAAGCCTCCTCCCGGTCATTTCTGTCAACCAAAGCTGCTGCAGATGAAAACCAACGCAGTGCAGACTGGATCTTAGCCTTAGGTGTAGATCCCATTTTAAATGAATTTCCAACAATACCAGAGAAAATTAAAATTAATTTAATTAATGTGGAAATTCCAATCTCTTGGTCACCCTAGTGAATCAAAACCAAATATCAACTCAATTACAGGAATGCCTTACAATAACAACCAATATAGATTCTCAAAACGCAGTGGAAGCTCAAATTATAATCTATAATTGGCTAGTTACATCACTTGTACAATAATCTAGCTTACAACTAATATTTGTGGTAGCCTTATATTTTAGCTTATATTCTTAGCAAACTTGGCCGCTTATAGCAAACTGAATAAAACAAATGCCTTATTACCAAACAACAAGCTATGAAAGGCTTTCCAAATTACAATCAATCAAATATGTGGCTTATATTTGCCTTCAAATATTTTCCAAATTAAATTGTACCAAACACTCAAAATCACCTTCCGGAGGTTGTAATCTCACTAATTTGCACTGCAAGTACAATAATTTCGTGAAATCTACAGTACAAAACACTTGCAGTGCCACAAAATAGAGGTTTTAAATAGTTGTAGCTAAATTTGGTTTTAACAAATAACCTCAAAATTTTTACCCAAAAGGAAAAAAACTATCAAAATTCGCGTTTTTTCTTTGTGAGGAACCACGCTCTGCTACCAAAAATTGTTCAACTCCTCGCCTAGTGCGAGTGGAGTGAACTGCCACGCGTTTCGCGGGTCATATAAGCCAGTGGATTGGCTACAAAACTTGTTCAACTCACCTGATTCCGGGAGGCGCGATGTTCGCTTCAACTCCGGTTGGTATCTGTCAAGGTTCAGTCAACTGTCAGGTCAAGTCAAGTTCAATCAAGAAGGTCTCCGGGCTGAAGAAGCAGCCGTGGTGTTCCGCGGCAGTATCGCCAACAATCCGCGGCGTCAAATCACCAACTCTTCCGATGTCACCGAAATATCCACACAAAACACTCGGACACCCGTGTGTCTTCAAAGCGAGCGATATTACACAAAACAAGGAAAATGCGTTTCCAAATTATCCAAAAACACTCGTTCCATTTCGGGTCCGCAACCACGAGGTTATCTCTTTTCTCTCCGCCTTGACAAAAGTGTCACTGTCAAAACCACAGACTCAAAAGAGGCGTACACACGTGAGGAGTTTAAGGGGGCGGGCAGACGGTCGGCCCGAACACTAGTTTTCACATTTAGAACGTGTACACGAATCGAAATATATACAAATTATTTGTATGAAAATAAAAACGTGATTTATATACGTACCTACTAGAACATCGTCACCCAAGAAACATAAATAATTATGAGAAAATAAACTTAAATGTACCTAGTTAAGAATGAGTAATGTCGAAAAAAGCCACAAGTAATATTAGTTATTACATATTTTCCTGTACGTATTTGCATATAATTGGACACCCTGTTTCAATAAATCATTCATGTGTTAGGTACCTTTGCTACCAGCTTGTTCTTTTCATTAACCGTATTTAATTTTTTCTTGTTGCAGAACGGAAAAAGTAACGGAATATATGAGCAAACATGGCGCGCGGTAGTGTGTTTCATTGTGGATCATCTAGTCATAGCATAATGTTTGTTAATTTTGCTGTTGCAGTGTTGTTCTTAGGTGAGTTGATAGCTTTATGTATGGTTTTGAATATTTATTTACAAAACTGTTATTGGATTTAGAATCTTTTACTACAACTCAAATAATCTCAAGTATATGTTTTACGAGGTCTATTGGTCTTATTTTAACACCCTAGTTCGTAACGAAACCCGAGACATTGGGTTAATGATTATAATATTCCTTCTTGACATATTATATTTCGCAAGCTTAATATTAATAATAGTGGTACCTACATTAGACTTACAAAGAATAACCGAATATGTTTTTGTTTCATTCCAGTATTACCATGTGCACATTCTCAAATAGAAAAAATATACGTCGATGTCACAGAAGTCAATCTTCTAGTGGACGAGACGCGGCTCTTCAAATTAGTGCAAATGTAAGTAAAACAAAGAAACAGAAAAGGTAGTGTTTATAGAATACTAGCTTCCGCCCGCGACTTCGTCTGCGTGGACCCGGGATAAAAACTACCCTATATTTTAATCCAGGCTATAAACTATCTTCGTGCTAAATTTCATCCAAATCGGTTGAGCCATTTAAGCGTGATTGAGTAACAAACATCCAAACTTTCGCATTTATAATATTATAGTAGGATTACATACTTACCCCCTTATTCATAAAACTTAAAATGCCTCTGCTAAATAAAATGTGCTTTGTCCCTTTCTTACGAACTCAAATGTCAAAGTGACAGAAAAGGACAAACGAATTTTAACGCCATTTTAGTTAAAACAGGCTTATAGGACGTTTATGAATACGGCCGTTAGAGTTTAATACCACCCATTCCCATTATGCCAAAAAAAAGTATCTCCTCTGACTCGTTTTATCACAGAATAATGAATATCACCTAAAGGTACAGAAGGTTGAAGTGATGACGTCAGCTGTCATTTTTTGCTGTCAATAGACATAGACAATCATCCAGTGGGATAAGGTTGCCGACGGACACATCACTGAACATCCAACATTGTAATTGTTTTAGTTTCTATGTTCGAGTAGTTTCGATGATAGCATCGAAATAATCATCCATTTCGGAAATAATAATATTTTATGATAATAAAAAATACGATAGCTGGGAAGTAAGGATTGAGTAGAAAAATACATGAATACAGATTATTTTTTTACAAATCAGTTCATATTTTGCAATGGGATTACTGCTTTCGGCATGTTAGCAAAATGTTGTAAAATAGGAATTCGTATAATGTAAAGCCATGAAATTATGTTGTTACTACGTACAACGGAACGTATATATGAACCGCTGCACAGCCCTTGCTAGACCTCCACAGGAGGTTACCATAAAAGCACAGGAGGTCAAGCGATTCAGTGTTGCCAGTGTGGACCTCTATAAATTTAACTTGTAGCTTCGCTTACCCAAATTCTCACAGGACACGGCTACCACAAATCTTACCTATACCGCTTCAAGATAACCACCGATGACCTTTGCCCGTGCGATGGAAGCACCTCACAATCCGTCGACCACCTTTTAAAAAACTGCCCGAAATTCACAAACCCGAGATTTAACCACGAAATCACCTGTCATAATCTCCATATAGAACCATATAACCTGCAGGAAATCATTCGTAAAGAAAGTACAATAGCCTCTTTTTGCTAACTCGCCACCTCCATAGTTAATAACCTGAAAAAGTTCAATGGCACATAGTTCATTCTTCATTTCACCCATCATCCATTACAACCATACTCATCATTCATACACAGAATCACTTATTCCATTAGAAATCATTTACCATACAGTAATCGCGGATTCAGTCGCCCGTATCCTTCGCGGGGACTGCTTTCTGGTAAAATCAAAGCGACAAAAAAAAAAAGCTTCGTGAAATGGATCCCTGGTTAGGTAGGACGTAAGATGACCGCCGGCGCAAGTTCTGGGGTGACGTTGTAACGTTCTGAACGCGCTTTGGGACAATCCAACTGTCATTTTTCCATATAGAAATTGTCCGTTTGATCTACCTAACGTCATGGCCTCCCAACTAGAACAACGTATAATTGATACTAAAAAGAACTCATAGATGGCGACACAGGTACCGAGCGAAACATTTGAACCAGTAATCGTGAAGATAGAATGATTTTTACACCTTAATAAATTCAACGTACCTTCATTATATCACAAACATACTTTCGCACATACAATAAAGGTATATTTTATAAGTTTAGTAAATGCAATAAAATTGATACTAAATCCATGTAACTCGTACTATACGAGTCAGCTTTCAAGCTTGCTACGTATTATTGGGTACTGTCACTAGATGGCGCCATCACGGGTCGCGAAAGTTCTATGGAACCACAGGCTCTAAGCATTTGGTTATGTATATTTTTGTGTGATGTGTAATATTGTCTCTAAAATACTAGTTTTATATCGAAAAAATCAAAAATACTGTATTTGTTGCCCGGGAAGTCAACGCCATCTGGTGATATCTCAATGTATTACTAAAGGCTGACAGCGTCATAGCCGTGGTAGCTCGGATACGGCATCTACTGGTGTAGCTACGAGATTAAAATTGTATACAGAATTGCCTACATTAGGACGGTACGCTTTTGCTCTATGGGATTGGGTATCTGTACTTGTATTCTTTAATCTGTGCTAACGTGCATACAATGCGTTACGTGATCGACCTGCTTGACTTGTTGTATTATCCTTGGAATCATTACTGATAGACTACATCTGACTGTCTGTCAATTTAGACCAGTTAGACAATACTGGCTTCCCACGAGGCAGCTTGACCCAAAACTATTACCTACATAATTTTGCACGTGCATCAATAAATTATTATTTTCTTTTGCAGCGGCGAGTATAATGAAACCATAGACGTGATAATACAAGCTCAGCACCCAGATATCATCCAGTTCTCACCACCAAACGTGCTTATAGTGGGCGTGGACAGTCCAAACAGCACGGTAGAGATATCGTACGTCATCAGCGCGAGCGGCAAAAGTCCGGGACACTCGGACGTCTCCTTTAACGTCACACCTAGTGGTATAGTCAAGTAAGTACCTCAACATTCCAAAATATGTACTGTTCGTCATATCATCCGAAAGACGTCCACGGCTGGACATAGGCCGCCAAAGTACTACAACGACCGGTCTTGCGCCACCCGCAGCGAACTCCCGCGACCTTTACCTGGTCATCAGTCCACCATTTGGGGGGTCAGCCCACGCCCTGGTCGCCACTCGAGAACCTTTTCGCCCCTGTTCACTAATTTCTTATTACCAGGCGAAGGGCCGGTGTCGTTACGCTTATTTGAAACAATAGTCGTAGACATGTCTCTAACTAGGCCTTTCGGACACGAAAGCTTATAACCAGGGAGCGTACATTTCATGCCGATGACAGGCATCACGTCAAGCTACATACAGGATGGAAAAAGTTTGAAAAGAGCAACGGCATAACGAACGTTTATTTATCCGTACCCAATAATGGAAAATGTGATTAATCAATGATTAATCACTGTTATCTAATCAACCTCTTCCGTTTAAGTAGATCTAATATATTGACACTTGAGACGGACATTGAAAGAACTTTATCTGACATTGTCACATCAAAGTTTACTCTTTGTCACAAATAGGAGACATGCGGAAACAACATTTCTGTTAAATTTAATAAGATCAGGAAACTTAATGCTTTGCTAGTGGCCTAAGTCGCCATGGAGGCTATAAAATTATTGTGCCACATAAATCCATGTTTAGTTATAGATAATAAACAAATTTATTGTTCCTGCTGTCAGCAAAGTTTGCCACCAAAAGCAAGCAACATCAAATTACATTTGCAAACAATAAAACACAAAAAACATGAGGAACATAAAGAAACACAGTTTGATTTTAACTTGAACTTGACCAATTTCATGATAGCATCGATAGACACGTTGTTGTGGCCTATAAGTAATTAAAAATAAAATAAAATATTAGTTACTAAATACGTTTACGGTTACTAAGTCGTGTCACTTGGTTTTTTGAATCATCCTGTGTGTTTATATGAATACGTCATTATGACGAAACCGGCATGAAATGTTCGCTCCCTGCTTATAACTTTTTCAAGATCATCAAGTGAGTTCATGGACATTCTTTGTCGTGGCGTTTTCTAGAAACTGTCTGATCCCCCAACAATGATATTAGTTTCTTCACTGTGCTTTAACTATTCACCGCATGTGTGTACACTTCTACAGGTCTATACTTCATTGCAAAAGAAAACCCTTCTATACGCTACGACATTTATTTTTAACCGACTTCAAAAAAAAGTGGGGTTCACAATTCGGTTGTTTTTTTTAATATTATTATTTTAAATGTTTGTTACCTCAGAACTCCGTCATTTATGAACCGATTCGTAATTTTTTTTTGTCAGTGTATGCTTCCGGATTGGTCCCATTATTTTCAAAAAACCAGTTGGATGATGGGATCCATGAGGAATTGAGGGAGCTCCTCAAATATATTAGGCACGCATGTAGTAATTTTGGTATTTTCTATTATAATTCGTGTATTACACCCGGAAATCACAAATGTGGTGAAGTGGAACTGATCATTTAGACCACAGATGTCTCCTGGAACTCCCCAATCATTTACTTAAATCTATAAAACTACTTCACAGATTGTGATAATGATTCCGTTGAAATAGCAACTAATGAAGTGCCAATGGTCTCAGAATCTCCTTTCTTGATGAATCGAAAGTGGAAATGTTCATATGGCTAGGCAGAGTACTGAAGAAGTCGAAGAAGTAGTTTGAAGTCGGTTAAAACTTTGTTTTACAGTAAAATATTATAATGGTGCAGCCATTCCATAAAAATTCAGCGTCCTAAGCTAAGTCTGTTTAGAGCAGGGCCGGAATTTTCGGAGCTCAACTATAATGTAACCTTAAACCAACTAGAATTTCACAAACATAAAATTTGTCACTTTCCAGCATGGACTCAGTGTTCTTGCTCGTCACAGTGATGCACTCTAACATCATCTACGTGATCTCCTACATCATGGGCTGGGTGTACTTCGCGGCGTGGTCCGTCTCCTTCTACCCTCAAATCTACACCAACTTCCGTCGAAAGAGCGTCGTTGGGCTCAACTTCGATTTCCTCGCCCTCAACATCATGGGGTTCACCATGTATTCGCTGTTCAACTGCGGGTTATATTTCTCCAAGGAAATACAAGTAAGTATCAAGCGATACATTTTTATTTTTAAGTAACATGAAGGGTCATTTTAGTCGAATACATAAAAAAAATCATGTTTGTTGTTTAAGTACCTACATATACCTACACATATACGGCTCCGTGGTGGCACAGGCTGTGTCACATTATTTGTTTTGAAAAAGGCATTTACATGACGAATTACAGCCTTGTCAGTGGAACAATTTTATTTTTAGTATACGTTTCAAACGTAACTAATCATATGCAACAGAGGAAACGGCTACGGTAATTGTTTTCATAATGGCAATGACCTTCTTTATAAACATATACATGGTCAAATTGTTGAACAAACCCAAACATTCATGTATCGATTATTGTTTACTTGGTTCTCTTTCGGTAATATTAATAACAAGTTTCCGCCCGCGACTTCATCTGCGTGGACGTGAGATAAAAACTATCCTATATTTTAATCCAGGGTATAAACTATCTTCGTGCAAAATGTCGTCCAATTCGGTTGAGCCGTTAAAGCGTGATTGAGTAACAAACATCCAAACATCTAAACAATCAAACATCTGAAGTATCTAAAATTCAAAATTTGAATTTTAAAGTATCTAAACATTCAAACACCTATCCACATAGGATATTATAGTAGGATAATAAAACCAAAATGTATTACTTAATAGTAGATTACTGCAGAGGCCGTGAAGTAAGGGATTGCTGGACGAGATTGGGGTAGACGGCCGAGTCGTAGACGAGGCCGAATACAACGAGTCCAGCAATCCCTGTTCCGGCCGAGGATTGTATAGTACTTTTCTCAAACGATGTGAGGAAATATTAAAATTAAAATAAATACTAGGTAATCAATTAAATAATAGGTAATTTGCGCCTTTTTTATTTTTTAAACATTCCATTTGAACAAGCCGTTCGAGCACCATGTTTAACCGCACATAAAGTATAGTACCATAGTTTTTTTTTTTTTTTATGAAGCAAGTATGCTTACAGTGTCTAGTGGTAGCTAGGCTAGTTGGCAGTATGTAAATTTTCCTTTGTCAGTTTAATATTAGTAAGCAAATTTAAAAAGTTAGAGTAGCGGACAATAATGGTTTTACTTAGGGTTTTCATACATTACTTCTTGGCGTAAGGCCAAGAAGTAATGTAGGTAGCCATAAACAAGAAACTTCACGTCTTCATTTCGTGATATTAACGCGTACATTTCCGAGCATGTTTGAGAAATAGTACATTATTGCCGTGGCCGGGAAGGAGGCAATTGCAGGCTGAGTATTTGTTTAAACGGACGAGCTTGCGTGTCCGTTTAATTATAATACGAAGCCTGCAATAGCCATTCCGGCTGAGGCTAATATAGTGCTTTTCTCAAAAATGGGGGAATAAAAAATACTAAATTTATATAAACTTGAAATATCGTTGCACAACGTGAAATTATTTACGATTTCCCGCTGTTTTTTTTAAACAGAATCGCAAGTGTATTTTTCCACCAAAAAAAACGCAAACTATTTGAGACACATACATACAAAAACGTCGTGTTTGCATCAGAAAAATACGAGTTGAATTGGCTGAATACGAGCTGTGGCGTCTTTTACATTTTATGCCAGTTTCTACTTTAAGAAAAATTTGGTACTCGACAAATAAAGGAATTTATATATAACATTCCAGGCGGCCTGCAATGATTTTTATTTTTTAATTTAGATCTGACCTTAAACTGTACACTTTACCTTCCAATATGTAGCGAGTTATGTTCACTTTGCGGGCCATTTTTGAAAAAAAACACAAGTTAATATTTATGTGTAAATGGCATGCAATGACCAAAATGTTATATGAACAACAGTATAACGTGCTACATAATGTGCCGGCTACTTATCAAAATAACTATGTATATTAAGAGGCTCACAAGACCTAATTTGGTGAAATTGATGTTATTTAAGCAGTTTTTTAAGAAAAACTATTTGTTCTAGCACATCAAATAAAATATATGTTAATATTCACCATATTTCAAAGACCGTGGACGGGCTCGATACATAATTGGACGAAATCGGCTCGATAGAAAATAATTGCAAAGATTGGTCTTAAAATCACATTAAACGGTTCTATGTCTTTATTTTTTTGACGTATGGGTCTGCAATTAAAAACATGAAGTCAACATATTCATACCTAAACCGCTAACGAGTCATATTTCCCAAATAATCCACCCTTTTTTTTATTTCATTATTTATATCTTCAAAAACCGGGCCGCCCAGTAACACTCGCTCTCGTTTACTCCGATACAAATAGACAGTGTGCGCCCTATCCAAAATCCTCAAGGGCATTTTGGTGTTGACAGCGTCTTAAGTATTAAGTAGTGTTGGGTATTGCCGAATATTTGAAACGAAAGTAAACACTCACGTTGTTTGTTCTAATTTCAGGCGGAATACTTTGCCCGGCACCCGAAGAGTTTGAATCCTGTTCAGCTGAACGACGTGTTTTTCTCCCTGCACGCGGTGTTCGCTACAATCATCACGATAGTCCAGTGCTGTATTTATGAGGTATCCATTAATGTATTGCTCAGTTATAACTGGTCGTTTATCTAGCTGTCAGAGTTGTGTCGACTTTTTGAGTCCAATATTTAAGGCAATAGGGAATATGCATGTGATTTAGAAATGGACAAAAAAAATCACGTGTCATCTATATTGCTTAATAAATATACACACATGATTATTTTTACAAATTATCATGTTTCTATTGATTAATTTAATTGTTTAAAAGTACCATTTTTCAAATTCCCTCGCAAATTTCCAAAACGCAACGCTATTGGCGGAGCGAAACGTGACGTTACCGTGCAATCGGTGTCTACTGTTAACAGGTCGTTAGTATGATTATTGAAAGTTATTCGCATTGTTTTGCCACTGCTTATGATAAATAATCAGTGCTTTTTGGTAATTATTAACTGAAAGCAGTGACTCCTCGTGAAAAAAGTCTCGCCACAATGACTGAAGGCGGTTTTGTCAAGGCACAGTCGGATAATCTGCCTAAAATTGATGTGTTCATGATGACTAAATACGTACTTCGCAAATATTTGTGACTTTACATCCGCTGAACTAAGAGAAGTAAAAGCTGCAAGGTAAATAAGTTACAGATATTCAATAAATTTTCATATTCCTAGTTTTTATACTCGTGAGATTGGTCAATTAAGTACCTAATTATAACCTTTTTTTGGCGATTCAAATAGCTAGACTTTTAAACTACTTCAAATAGGTGTCTTTCTTAAATAAGTGGAACAAAAAATTAGTGCATATTTATCCATACTAATCCATACTTTCATACTAATATTATAAATGCGAAAGTGTGTCTGTCTGTCTGTCTGTCTGTTACCTCTTCACGCTTAAACCGCTGAGCCGATTTGGATGAAATTTGGTATATAGATAGTTTCGAGTCCTGAGGAAAGACATAGGATAGATTTATCCCGGAAATCCTCCCCCAAGGGGATGAAGTGGGGGTGAAAGTTTGTATGGCGCTACGATATAAACGAGTTCCACGCGGACGGAGTCGCGGGCAGAAGCTAGTATTATATAATCAAAGATATGTAGGTACCTATTAGGAATGTTAAATGTTGAGCACATCTTTATGAACTTAAACAAACTAGGTTGTTTTCGTCAAGGCTGATAAATAAAACAAAGTGTAGGTCACTCAGTAAAAAGGATTAAATTCTTTCAACTTCGATTTTCGATTAACAGTGCAAACAAAGAAACTTAGCTAAAACGTTTCATGATCAAAATAAACACTCGTAGTCAGCTGTTGATCAACAAAAATCATAATATTTGTAACATTAATAACTAAAAAATTTGGGAATCGGAATAGTTTTATGAATAAGTATATAATACCTTAAATTTTGAGGTTAGGTTATTGTTTATATTGTTCGCGAGTCCTAATAAAAAAGATTTTAGGTACATACATATTTAATACTCACGTCGAAATGATCTTCATAATAATATAAACTACTCAAGCACGATACATTATCTCTCCTCATCGCCTTACACCACTTTATCCTTATATTTGCACCTTTGGGCATATGAAAATATTTGCAGTTTTAATGTTATTTTCACACATAAGGACAATACAATATTTATAATAAGCTTTTGTGTGCTCTTCCATTACAATAAGTTGATCTTATAAGCTTTAATCACTCACATTTATTAAAAGTGTGAATCAAACACTTTGTTGTTAATTTGTTCTTAGTGCACACTGCACGGTGACGTCACAAATGAGCGCGCCAAAATGGTGGCGTTTTGATCGTCCGAAAATGATAGTAGTTTTTTTTTTTTTTTTTTGCTTATTTAATAATATTGTGAAAGTGTTATATTTTTTTCCGGTTATATAATTACTTATAGAATAGATAAAAAAAAAAAAACATGAATATTCCCTATTGTCAATAAATGCCATATGCTAGGGATTTCTGTTATTCTTCTCCTCTGGGTAAGGATTGGGTCAATCGTGCCACCACAGTCCTGAGAGTGAAATCTATGCTGACATTCAAAGACAGACAGTCTTTAGTGGAGCCTAAACCGGTAATATTGATTAGTAAAATCATATCAGATCGCCATACCAATTTAGAAATTACCGTTAAATGATCTCTAATTGTAAAGTGACTCGCAATACTCGCAATTTTAATTAATTTGTAATTAAGTAATGTTATTTTTATGATAGAAGATGTTGGTTTGAACACAGCAACATTGATAACGAAAAAGATAAGTATTGGACATAGCAACCAGTACTTCTGTCATTAGCTATGAGAAAAATAGTGCAGACACAAACATAATACATTTAATGTAATTAAATGACTTGTAAATGATAATATTTACCAATAAAAAATACAATACAATACGATACATTAGTAGTAGGTACTTCTTTTCGTGTCGTGATGCGGAACACTAACGGCCGTATACTAAACGTTCTACAAGCCTATTTTGGCTAAAATGGCGTTAAACTTCGTTTGTCTTTATCTATTACTTTGACATTTGTGTTCGTAAGAAAGGGACAAAGCACATTTTAGTTAGCAGAGGCATAATAAGTTTTATAAATAAGGGGGTAAGTGTTTCCAATGCTACACCTTATGACCCCCAACACATGGTTGTAGAGGCTAGACTGGCTAGAGTGTAGGTAATAGATGGACAAGTGAGTTCGACGTTAGAAGTTCATGCAACATACAGCCAATCACGGGTTTGAAGCCTCAACGCGGCCCCCCGGCAGCATCCTGTAACGTGACGTCACACACCGTTTGCGTTTTCTCTCTAACAAGCAATATTAAAACGGTTGCAGCTTCGTAATTCTTTGAGATATCTGAATGGGATTGTCGTCACTAGGCATATTTTTTTGCCTTGTTTCTTTTGGAGTAATAATAATTTTCGAGTCTACACCCCTATTCCGAACAGTGACGTGAAAATGGCATGTTTGTTTGACAGCGCGAAGAGCAACGAGTCTCGTTGACGGGGCGCGGGATCCTGGGCGTGTTCGGTCTGGTGGTGGCGGTGACGGCCATCCTCGGCGGCGTGGGCGTGGTCTTGTGGCTCGACTTCCTCTACTACTGCAGCTACATCAAGCTGGCCATCACGCTCATCAAATATGTTCCTCAGGTAATCATTAATCGTTCAGAGGCTCTAGTATAAGTTTTACCGAAACACAACGTTACGACCGCGTTCGCGTTTAGCTGTCAAATCCCATATAAATTGGCACAATACCGTCTGTAACCGTAAGCGGTGTTCTTTAAAATCTGAATGAATGTAAAGTTTCTATGGTATGACAACTGTCGGTGGCATATTTAGCGTTAATCGGTCTGTAATCGCAAGTTGGTGCATTAATCCGACCTCAATTGGGTCATTGTCAGTCAGTAAAACAGAAATCGTCTTTTCAGTGGGCAATAGTTAAGGGCTTATGTCTATATATAATATGTTTTTTATCGCATAGAATTATAGAAGAGGCGACGCCGTTTATGCAGATTCGGAGTTCAACCAAAAATTAGGCTTTAAAGCCCTTAACTTTGGCAATGTCCACCGAAAAGACGCGAACCTAAATCTGACAATGAACCAATTGTATAATTGAGCAGAGTGTCAACAAAAATTACGAGTGGTCTACAAGTCCATGCCAATCTATAAGTTGTGTCAACCTCTCGCTAGTAAAAACTAGCGTCATAGTAAAATAAGTAAATAAAATAGGTGAAATGATTCAGTCCGCTATGGTGCCACTATATTTACTGACAATAGACAAGCAATGTGTGAGCTGCCAAAAAGACATTCAGACTTTAGAACTAATTCAACTTTCTCCATGTCATAGAAAGTGACGTTTACACGACTTCATCAGACCCTGTATCATGGTCGGCCTTATCACACGATAAGTGACAGGATAGAGCATCTGTCACTGGCTGACACCGTTCGATAGAACGAAACGACGCTTCTATTTTGTCACTTATCATGTGATAAGGTCCAGGACTCAAAGAATATTTAGTATTGGAACTACGATTATTATTCCAAATTGTTCTGTATTGCAGGCGTACATGAACTACAAACGCAAATCCACCATCGGCTGGAGCATCGGCAACATCTTCCTGGACTTCACTGGCGGGTTCCTCTCCATCCTCCAGATGACCCTCAACGCGTACAACTACAACGACTGGATCTCGTTCTTCGGAGACGCCACCAAGTTCGGCCTGGGGCTGTTCTCGCTGATCTTCGACATATTCTTCATTCTTCAGCACTACGTCTTCTACAGGTCAGTTGCGTTAGTTCTTGATAGAGTTGCCAGGTCTAGATTGGTTTTAGTATACCTTTCTGCTAAGGCTTTAAATTATATAGTCAAGAGAACTAGTCATTAAAAGCCAATGATTCATAATGACCTAGCAGGAAAGTACATGCCAAGTGTTATATCGGCCCCGATACTCACGATCTTGCAAAATTAAAGTCAATAATTGTCAATTTTGTGTACAAACAATATTTTTACTTACAGAACAAATATTGGGTTTTTTAAATGTTAATTTCAGTATGAAATCAGACCGCACGATCGTATCACTCGGGAACGAGACGGCTTAGTTATACACAGGCTTCACAAAACATTCACTCACTTCTGCTATTAACTAAAATTAACTTTATCTAGTTTTTCTCTTAGCGTTAATAAAGAAACATTGTATTCTTATACATTCTGTAACCTGGCAGCTCATTTTACCTCGTATGTTGTGTGTATCGCTTATTCAGTGAAATGTGGATAGTTACAGTTTTCCTGTTAAATCCACATTTTGTTTCGTGGTGTCGGGCTTTTACTAACATAGCTTTAAGAAGCTCCATTAACACACTGTACTGTACTTACTAAACTTTACTTACTCCAATATATCACTACATCATGGATTACAAAGACAATTGTAACTAAAACGAAGTCCTATGGATCATGGAATGGAATTTGGAACGAACGTCTATCCACTGTCTTCCTAACTGGCATGGCGCTGAGTGACAAGCAGAGACAGTCGAAATACAGACTCGAAGAAAAAATATAAAATCAAATAAAGCAGACAACATCCAAGAAGTCAGGATATGGATACAAATAGAGAGACGATGACGTCATGGCCATCATGACCAAAATGAATATTAAAACCAAAATTGTCTTGGTCATAATCACGTTATGCTGTCATACGCCAGACACGTGTTAATAAATAAACGTGGATGTAAGAACGGAAGAATTCTCGCAACATCTAACATGGGTCACACAAACACAAAACGGAAAAAATATTGTTTGTAATTTATGTAATAAAATCACAAATAATATTTTCACCACGGGAACACCACCATCCGGCACGTGAACACCTAGCTTCGCTTTTAAAACAGAAAACTGGGCTTAAAACAATACTTATACGAAGATAAAGGAACGTGTTTTTTGTGATTGATATTTCAGAGACAGCAACGATTTTGATGTAGTAGAAAGTAACAGTAGTGACGGGTCGAGTCAAGGGGAAACGCGAGGTGACGGGCGGGAATACTTTTTATTGGTCGACAATTGGTATGTATCAGGCTTTTGTATTTCTACCGTAACCTTGGATTAATCCATGTTCCGTATTCTCCACTTACTAACCTAACTGTAAGTTCTTGTCTTAGTTTAACACCACACAACAATTTAACTTGATGCCTGAGCACAATCAAATGTATATATACCCTCGTTCATTGAAACTCATTGTAAATTAGACCTTATGACAGAAGATACAAAGTTAAATTTCGTTGAAATAGTATCCCACCAGTGCTCATGTATCCAGTCATTATTCTTAAACTTGTTTAGTATTCTAATTGTTTGTATATTTTTAGGAACGCCGATGCAAAGAAGTATGATCTCAATGGCAAAGCGTGATGAAGGCTGAATGCAGCTCAATGCGATCCCGTAGCAATAATAAAATTAGGATTATTTATTGTGGTTCATAGCTTTATCGCAATGCCATACACGTCAACGTATCCGCCCACATTCTCTTGTTTGGAGATATTCTACTTGCTCAAGAAAAGACCTAAGAAGTATTAACATCTTGCCAACTAACTCTTACTTCTGGAGTTTGGCTAAACTTAACCTGTAGTCTTCTTATATATTGAGGTTAGGTTTTTATACGGACCAATCCTAACGGTGAAATTGTTCTAGACATTAATTTGACTGTTTTTGACTGTATTTGAGGGATTAGTACCATAATTGTGTTGTTGAAATTGTGTGTGTTGAATGACACACTGATTCGTTTCGAATAGATCTGTGATGACATTATATTGAATAACGCATTTTATATTAAAATGTGTAAAATTCGACACAATTTATTTTATTTTTCGACTCGGCAGAAAATACGCAGGCAACCCATCCTTTTCCCGCGTGACACAAGTTGCATAAAGTCCTTGTTAGTAGATATTAAATGTTTTAACATAGGATTAATAAATGCTGTAACATTGTTAATCAATAAACGAATTCTGGCTTTGCTGTGTTTCCATTCGCACCCAAAGTACACATGTCTAAATATTCGGTTGTAAGAAAGATATAAGAAAACCAAATTAGGCGCATCACACACTGTCAATGCGGGATGCGGAGCGACGGTTCTCAATGTTGTATGCAACTGAGGTCAGTTTGTTTGTATATAAATTCCGCACGATACTTCACACTGGAGCGCACCTCCGTGCGGCGAAATTTTTACGGCGGGCAGCGGCGGCAGTGTGATGGCCACCTTAGCGTCAACAAATTCGTCGATATTATAGATTATCCTTTTCGGACAAGCAATTAACCGGAAATTATTACTTACTGAAGAGATCATATTATAGAAATTAAAATAGCATGGCTTTGTGACGTCAGCCGATTTATAGTCTGTTTCTTTAGGCATTTAAAACTAAAGTACGTGACTTGCTCACGCAGCCAATCGCATAATATTGCAGTAAGTAAGCTCGGCTGAATTTTACTTTACCATACAAAAGGAGTTTCGTTCTCACTTTAAAACTACGTGATGGATTGTGACGGTACTTTGCATGTACAATGACATGAGGTATATCTATGTCTGTAATTAGTTTATATGGTTCCAGTTTATAAGTCAAACAAAATACAGCACTAAACAAGTTTTGTATGAAAAACTTAAATTCGCTGTATTTTTTTTACTATGGTATCTGAAGCTACATAAACGAATTACAGACCTGGATATACCTCATGTCATTGTACATGCATAGTTTCGTTACAATCCAACATGCAGTTTTAAAATGAGAGCGTAACTACGTTTGTATGGAGAATCGAGCTTACCTACTGCGGACTCTTAATGTAAACCTAGTTTGATTGGCTGATTGGCCGGGCGGGTCACGTGGTTTAGTTAATATACATTCTTTTAAACGCCTAAAGAAACGGGCTACAGTGTTGTTATGACACTACCATACGGACGCCAACGTCACGTATCCCAGGCAAGCGGTAATCCAATTAGTAAAACGTCTTTATTGATTATCGACGCCTGTTGCATGGGAACGCCGCTCATATACATTTTGGTCATACTAGTGCTAAAGTTTTTGTAGTGCTACGCTGACATAATGTTTCCATATGTAGCGAAACCGGGCTTTGAACAAAGTACGGTAAGGGCCGGTGACGGGAATTGGAGACGAACTATAATCAAACCATTCAGGGCCCATGACGACACATATGCGTCAGACCGTCGTAGTCGATTTCCGCTACATACGAGGAAAACCACGGGATCGGCTACGAGCGTAGCGCGTAGCGATTCTGGGCAATGAATGTGTTATCATGCACGTACAGTTCCAATTCATTTCAATGATCGTGTAGGGTTTTCCTGAATGATGAAGTCAAACCCAAACCATGATAAGGAAATTGCAACCATAACTTCATAACATTGGTTTGATTATTGTTCATCCGCAAAAATCGCTTCGTGTAGTAGAAATCGACCGTTTCAAAGCTAATTTGAGTATAATATTCAGAAGTTTATTATACTAAACCTAAAACAAAGAGAACACATATTGAAATAGCAAACGTTATTACTAATCTTTATACATATACTAGCGACCCGCCCCGGCTTCGCACGGGTACTTTTTATACATATAAATTATAAACCTTCCTCTTGAATCACTCTATCTATTTAAAAAAACCGCATGACAGCACGCAAACCGGACAGACAGCGGGAAGCGACTTTGTTTTATACTATGTAGTGATAATATATATATATATATATGGAACCCCTACTAAGCACCAGGTGACGAGGCAACCAGATTATACATACCATAAATACAAAATGTCTATGACGATGATGATGATGATAATGGTGGTAATGGTGATGATGATCTTACCTCTATAAATTACTACTAAGTAGTATATTTTTAGTAGACGCTGACGCGACAGCGGAGCGGCATACGCGTAAGCGAGAGATGAAGGGCGCTGGTGTCAACTCGAAATTATAATATTACCTACATTCTGGCACAGATTAAAGAATACAAGTACAGATACCCAATCTCATAGAGCAAAAGCGTACCGTCCTAATGTAGGCAATTCTGTATACAATTTTAGTCCCGTAGCTACACCAGTAGATGCAGTATCCGAGCTACCACGGCTATGACGCTGTCAGCCTTTAGTAATACATTGAGATATCACCAGATGGCGTTGACTTCCCGGGCAACAAATAGAGTATTTTTGATTTTTTCGATATAAAAGTAGTATTTTAGAGACAATATTACACATCACACAAAAATATACATAACCAAATGCTTAGAGCCTGTGGTTCCATAGAACTTTCGCGACCCGTGATGGCGCCATCTAGTGACAGTACCCAATAATACGTAGCAAGCTTGAAAGCTCACTCGTATAGTACGAGTTACATGGATTTAGTATCAATTTTATTGCATTTACTAAACTTATAAAATATACCTTTATTGTATGTGCGGAAGTATGTTTGTGATATAATTAAGGTACGTTGAATTTATTAAGGTGTAAAAATCATTCTATCTTCACGATTACTGGTTCAAATGTTTCGCTCGGTACCTGTGTCGCCATCTATGAGTTCTTTTTAGTATCAATTATACGTTGTTCTAGTTGGGAGGCCTTGATTCTGGGTAGATAAAACGTCACATAATCATATCACTACAAAGAAAATATGATATTTACTAGGTACATGAAAGAGTTCATTCCACTTGCAACCTTTGTCGAATTGAATAGGTCACTTAATGTATGTGTACTACTTATCTCGACAATAATAAGTATGTATATTTTTCTCATGCGCTGATACCTACTTAAACACATGTGTATATTTATATGACTATGTCAATATTTTTGATACTATTCTATCTTATCTCTATACCTTTTATTTGGGTTCTACCGTGCAAAATAATGTATAATGATAAAGAGTCGGTAAAACATAAAAGCCCGATACATGGTAGTTTATTTAACTGTCGCATCAATATCTTTATCTCATTCACTGCTAAGGGTGGTATTCCACTAGTCTAAGATCTTTGCCCAACGTGTATTTACGTCTCACATTTTGCTTAAAGAGTGAGTGAGACGCAATGCACATTGGACAAAGATCTTGGACAAGTGGAATACCACCCAAAGCCACGCTCGTAGCGCTACGCCGTAGCTCGTAGCAGCTAGATCTCTATATATAGCGAAAATCGCCCGTAGCACCAAGGCCTGTATGTGTGTCATTAGCAGAGGTCGGAATTTTCGTGGCACTTTGGAGCTGTCATAGGGACTTCTCGTTTATCGACTTCCGATTATACATATGTATATCGATAAATACAGAATACAATATATATAAAATATGATTAGTTGATTACGAGTGATGGGTAAACAACATGCAGTCTTATCGCGATTAGCGATCTCATTTCTAGGAAATTATAAATAGAAGTTAAAATAATAATATTTTATAGTTGAACATGAAATGAATACTGAACTGATTCAATTTAAAATTGTTGACTATTAACTTTTCATTGTTTTCATTGCAAATCTCTATTTAACAATTTCAGCCACTCAAAAGTTATCTAAAAGAGATCGCTCTTTAGCGGTAAGACTGCCTGTTGTTTACCGCTACTTTTAATCTTGTTTCATATGTTGTGTTCTATAATTTATCGATATAATTATGAATATCGGTAGTCGATAAACGAGAAGTCCCTATGACAGCTCAAAAGTGCCACGAAAACTCCGACCTCTGGTTCAAAAATCTCGCAAAAATATCAGACACATGCTGACGGCGCTAGGAAAAAAGTCGTGTCAGATATTTATGCGCGCTTTGTTGTGGAAGATATTAATACGAGAACCTGAACGCAAAACCGATAAAAATCGTTATACAGTGTTTGTCTTCCATACGATTTCTGTAAATAGCACGGCAGGACATAGCATTATTACTCTCTTGCGCTCGTTCTAATACGTTAAGCGTGCTTGCCCTTCCGGGCCATTATGGCCCCATAACACAGGACGTATCTATGCGTTAAAGGGAGAAATGCCTAGTTTCATCTCATCTCACCGCAAAACTGCGTCCCATCCTGCGGCCATGGCCCATTGTGTAGACGAGCCTTTAGGCTTGGTGCGCGTGGGAGCGAGTACGTAACACTAAATATCAAAATGATTTCAATTCATTTGCCTGTTTTCGTTTAGCCGTGTAGACCCATTAGTGATTACCAGCTATCGTATCCTTATTGCTCCAGGTACGTAGAAAGAGAAAAGAAGTGGCATGGGAAGTATAGTACCGAAAGAGGAAAAAAGTGGTATGGCAAGCATACCGAAATCAAGCGGCGGCCATGGGTTTATCGGAAAAAAGCTACAAGACTACAAGTTGCATGCAACGCACAGATAGGAATCCGAATCGTAGGTGTCTTTCATGCTATTCTACTAAGTATTAGGATGCGACCAAACAGGAATAAGGACTTAATCTGAGGTTACGTCGAAATAGTAGCGACTAATCTGGGAATAAACCATATTTTTGTTTGGTCGAAAAGTTATTTGAAACAAATGTAGATATGTTATGTAGTGTTATAGATCGGCGTTAGTGTAGTAGTAGTAAATTATTTTTTTGTCTATAGTCCGACCGCTTCACTCAGTCCTCGCATGCGCGGCGCGCAGGGGGTATAACGGGGGAACGCGTGGCGTGCGGCCGCCGGGCTTCGCCTCCCCCTTTATAATGTCCACGCGCAAGCAGGCGAGGACTGAGTGAAGCGGTCGGACTATAATAAGGTCATAGTTATAATAGGGATGCGGACTAAGATTTTTTTACGATGCCATTCGAACCAGTTTTTGGAGAGGAACAAATGTTTTTATGGGAGCAACTACAATTAAAGAACATAAATACCCAAAAATTTGAGACAAAGATTGACGTCGCTGCATGGCGGCAGCGAAAAACGCTTCATACTGATGACGTACCCTCGTATGACGTCACAAGTGGCATTTGTACTAATCGTATGGAAAATCAGGTAAATTGTGGTTTCGGTCGCGAAATACTGCGTTTAAGTACATAGTTGTCATACAATTTTGTTTCTATAAAAGCGTAAGGATTCTATTGGTAGCTTTAAATTTACTATTGGACAATAAAAAAAAAAAACATATTTTTTCCAAGTTTTCAAGGTTCATATCTTTTTAGGATTTTAATTATATTTTATAATTTAGACTTTATTACCATAATTTGATGGTTTACTATCCATTTAGAATCACTACGTTATCAATTTGAACATGAGGCCGCATGCCTATTATGGTTAAGTATTCGTATGGCATTATACTGTCGTTGGATACTAGAATTATGTTATTTTATCAAATTAATTATGGATCCAAAGGATAGCGCCATTTTCAAGAGAGAAAAGGTCTGCTGGACTACCATGGTACTTATTTACATAGTATTTATGGTAGGTATGTAAAATGAAACATTATATTCAAATATCGACGTAAGTATCCGAGTCAGTAGAAGTTCAAATACATCATTTCTACAATTACATACAGTACCTACAACATTCACTAGGTTGTAGTTTTTTTGTAACTACTATCTAATTATTAAATCGTGCCAACACCGAAATCTATTGCCACGCACAACGGTATTCGTTATGTACCTACCTAAGGTCAAGTGCAAAAATATGTACCGATTTAACCCCTTCATAAATATGTACCCAAACCTTAATCCGCTGACATAAGAGCGATAGACCATATTTATTTACGAGGTAGGTATGTACATACATGTTGGCGTAGAAAGAAAACGCAAACTGAAGAGGTCACATATATGGGTACTTACACTTCACTTGACTTCTAAAAGGCGGATTGCGATGGGCCGGGTTGAACCAATTATACCCATTAGAATTTAACACTGCTAATTTATTACCGTCGCCATTGGATATTGTTCCTGAAATCGTGTCAAGTTTTCGTTCCAATCCGCAATGCAGTTATTTCTTTATTTATATCAGGCAGATTTACACCCCATCATCATCGTCATATCAGCCGAAAGAAGTCCATTACTGGACATAGGCCTACCCCATATTTACAAGTATTTACCTTACATCCTAACACATTTCAACATACAAAACATATGGAAGAAGCGCTCCAAAGGACCCAACTGCGTTACCTTATTGTGGTTTGCACTTCACGCATGTCGACGTAAGAAATGAATTATATTTTATGTAAATCGGAATGGTAAGGTACTGGCTGCCTTTTAGGACCTGCATCATCAAACATTGTTCCGATGTTGATGAATAAGTACTTATCATACGATCGACATACAAGTAATATTACTATAGAAATTGCGCTCGATGACACCAATAGCGGTTTGCAAGTTATTATTATTATGCAGGTAGGTACCTACACGATTTACACGTGCACTTATGAGGTATGACAATATAATACTATTAAAATAGATTAAGCTAGTTCTATATCTGGCATGTTTCGCTTCACACAATGCTCCACGTAATTTCAACCCGACCACAACAATATGAATCATATTGTCGAGTCTGATATGTTTAGGTATTGTCATTCGGTATCAGGAATTTTTGATATATCCTAAAGGGCCTTTTACATGGTGCAACAACTCGCATGCGAGTTTTATTACATTGCAGGCATTGAACTCATCGTATTTCGCTAGCCCGCAGTCCCGCAATGTAATGAAAACCGCATACGAGTTGTTGTACCATGTAAATGGCTCTTAAGTCTGCGATTTCGCACAGTCGTATTGCCGTGGGAGCTGTCAAGCGGCTATGGATTTTCTGCTTCGCGCGAAATATCGCCTATCCGATATCGTAATAACGCCTGTGCGTAAATACTAGCTTGAGGGTTAAAAGGCTGACAAGACCAAATTTTGTTGAAATTGATGTTATTTAAGCAGTTTTTGTAGCAATACAATACAATTATTTATTGATAACATAAGTTACAGGTCAATTGGCATCTTATAAACACTTTAAATCAAACTGATCAAAATACGTTAGATTCAAATACAAAAAATTACAATAATTTACAGGTGGTCAATTCAGAAGGCAAATAAAATACAATTACAATTCAAATGCAATGTAAATTTTTGAAAACAAATTAATTTATATAAAGCTATACTAGGTATTATAATCATAGAAATAGAATTATTGCTTATTATTAGTTAGAATTCCTCAAGGCTATAATAAGCTTTTTCTGTTAGGAAGTTCTTCAGTTGGTTAACATTGCACTCTCACACATTTTAGCCTCTTTTACATTACTTGGTTGGCGATTATAAATTTTAGGACCCATCTACCAGTAACACTGCTCAGATTTTTTAAGTTTGTGTCTGTTGACCAAAAGGTTTCCTGCATGACGTTGATCAGGGCCGCGTGCTTTAAATTGATTTAAGCTTTTACGGACAATTTTAGATATTTCCAATATGTACAGGGATGGGACTGTTAATATTTTCATTGTCCTGAAAAGATCACGGGCTGGCGTGTCCCATGGCACCCTAGCCATTATTCTTATTACCTTTTTTTGCAAGATGAAAATCCTTTGTCTATCTGCTGCCTGTCCCCACATATCAATACCATAAATAACAAGAGACTGGAAGTAGGCAAAGTACGACATTCTTACTGAATTGTCGTCAAGCATTTTGGTCAGTCTGGAAATCGCATAGCAAACTTTTCCTATTTTTTTACAAAGGTTGTCTATATGGTTTTCCCAGGTAAGTCGAGAATCTAGCGTGAAACCTAAATATTTTGCATTTTTTACAAAAGGAACCTGAGCGTTATTTAACTGTGGTATTGTTGGTAAGCTTCTCAGACCTATTTGCATAATATTGGTCTTCTCTAGATTAAGTAGCATACCATTGGCGGTGAACCAAGTTTTGAGGTCAAGAAGAAATTGATTTATTCTAGATTGCAGTTCCATATAGTCAGACCCAGAAATAACAAAAGCACTGTCATTACTAATGACGATATCGTAGCAATTAATTTTCCATAACGCGTACTTGATGCTAAATCATTAACTAACATGATAAAAAGGTAGTTTTCAATAACAGACCCTTGTGGGACGGAAATAGCATCCAGAGTTTGCGAGTTAGATTGCCCTTTCTTACTATTTGCAGAGATTTCACACACCTGTACTCTGTTTTTCAAGAATGACCTAAATAGGTCTAGAAAGTTCTCTCGAATGCCATAGTGATGCAATTTTCGTATTATAAGCTTATGGTCAACCAAGTCGAACGCTTTAGATAGATCGCATAAAACAACCGCGACTTTGCATCCCATTTCTAAGTTATTGAAGACTTCTTTTAGTAATGCCCTAGTGGCGTCTAATATCGTTGATTTATGAGATTGATATGCGTACTGTTCTTTAGCTAAGAGTTCTTGTCCAGTCAGATACTTCATCAACCTTTTGCCAATCCCTAACTCAAAAAATTTAGACAGAGCTGGTATCACTGATATGGGTCGATAATTTTTATAATCCGATTTAAGACCTTTGCCCTTATAGATAGGTACTACTTTGATTTTCTTTAGCGTTTCAGGGTATGTTCCATCCTTAAGGCACATGTTCATTGTGTGGCATAGTACATCAATAAACGACGGAGGAAGTTTTGACAAGAAATCCGTTGGAATTTCATAGATGTCCTTAGTGGATTTAGGCTTGATTTTCTTTATAAGTTTGTAGATCTCTCCAATCGAAAATGGCTCTAACACTGCACAGTTATCAACCTTGGGCACATACGCCCCCAATAGTTGCATTGACAACTCTATATCCGGCCGTTTCTGAGCATACTTTACAGAGTTGATGAAAAAGTTACTTATTTCTTCTGCCAGCAAACTTGGATTCGCGGTATCGATTGAGGTGATGTTGCCAAGAGATGCATTTGATTCTGGAATTAAGGAAAACTATTTGTTCTAGCACATCAAAAAAATTGGTAGGTATATGTTAATATTCATCATATTTCAAAGACCGTAGACTGACTCATACATAATTGGACGAAATCGGGTCGATAGAAAATAATTGCAAAGATTGGTCTTAAAATCATCATTAAACGGTTCTATGTCTTTATTTGTCTGACGTATGGGTCTGCAATAGGCATGATGAACAATTTTGAAAAACTGTTCTATAATGTTTAGAAACATTTATTATGTACAACGAATAAGATTTTTCTAGAGAAAATAACAGTTAAGTAGGAAAAAAATGCATTTTAGTTTTTAAATTTAAAATTGGCGCTAAAACGCTTGTCAGTGTCATGGCGTCCCGAGTGACGACACATTTGTATAAACCACGAACTTATAGACATACTGGACTTTGCCATTCAAAAATGTTTTGAAACCAGAAAAAAATTAGCTACCTTGAATGAAGTCACGTCTTTCCGTCATCTCTTTCTAGTTTTGTGATGTGTTGCTATAACTTGAAACACAAACAGCGCGACATTTCTATAAAGACGTGCTCTACGCTATACGGTTATCATTCATTTTGTTATAATTTCACTCAATTAAATGCAAATGAAAATTAATTTACTGAAATAAAAATGTATAGACTTTTCTAAATATCACTCCAAAAATACCAACGCAATCAAAAACCTAACTTTGACGGTATGCTTGTACTGCTTGTTATGGCAATGATAATTAAAAAATATGTTGTCTTGTATAATGACGCTCTGAGGAAGTATTTGGAGACCAAATAAATTTTACAGGTAAGTGGCCATTTCACGAAAATATCGGCGGTTTTACTAGCAATCAATTTAAATCTAAGATCAGAGTGAAACTTGTTAGATTCTATGCAAATAACGTTCAGATAGGTTTATTTCGATCATTAGTAAGTGTGTATTGTTCATTTTGTAAGTAAACACTAACATTATAGGCTGATAAAAAATGTGTAATCTTATTACTAGGGTGACCATTCCGTCCTCGTGTTCTTCGTATTGAAAGGAGCAAAATTGTATCATTTTGACAGATTATATCATGACAAATTTAATTATAGTCTGTAATAATACAGTTTAATTTGTATAATTATTATTAATTTTACTTATTCAAATTTATTTATTCATCCTAGGTAGTAGGATGATGTAATGAGAATAATTTACATATTAAAAAAAAAAAAAAAAACATTTATTTCGACCAACTGGGATCATATTACAAGGCGAGGAATAACAGGAAATAATTATAATTAGCTTGTTACATTACACAATATACTATACTACTATAATATTATATGAGTATCAAGTATCTTAAAATTTGTCAGTTATTCCTAGCGTATTCAGAATAATGGACACCCTAAAAGAAAGATGACAGAAAGACGTGACGTCATTCAAGGTCATTTTTAGGGTTCCGTAGCCAAATGGCAAAAAACGGAACCCTTATAGATTCGTCATGTCTGTCTGTCTGTCTGTCTGTCCGTCCGTATGTCACAGGCATTTTACTCGAAAACTATAAGGTGTATTTGAATAAAATTTTCAGGATAGGTGTATTTTGGAAGCTACGGTAGCCTTGTGGTTCAGGCATGCGGCTGTCAAGCGGTGGTCGTGGGTTCGAATCCCGGCTCGTACCAATGAGTTTCTCGGAACTTATGTGCGGAATATTTACCGTTAGCTTTTCGGTGAAGGAAAACATCGTGAGGAAACCGGTCTAATCCCAATAAGGTCTAGTTTTTCCCTCTGGGTCGAAAGGTCAGATGGCAGTCGCTTTCGTAAAAACTAGTGCCTATGCCAAATCTTGGGATTAGGTGTCAAAGCGGACCCCGAGCTCCTTTAGGGGCATAACCGGGAACAACGCTAGGAGAATGATGATGAGGTATTTTGTTAACCGCTAGATAGTTTTGTAACTAAATTCCTAAAAAAAATTTTTTTTAGGGGTGCACTCCATACATAAACCTGTTAGTCAACATTTTTTTTTTCATTGCAAGCCCACGTGTGGCACATTAATCGATAGGCCTTTCAAAATAAATATAAGGTTTCTCAGCATTTTTTTAGATTAGGTGAATAGAGTCGGAGATAATCTCCTCGAAAGTCACTAAAATTGTGTCCCCCCCCCTCTAACTTTTGAACCGTGTATTTTAAAAATATGTAAAAAATCATGCTCATAGGGCTTATTAAATTATCTCAGCGAAAATAGTTTTGAACAAGATCGGTTAAAAGGTTTTTGAGATATTTCTAAAAAACTGCCTTCCTTAAAGAAAACAAGACACATAAGTGCCGTACAGGCACATAAGTGCCGTAAGATTTCAGTAACGATACGACCTTTTTAATAGGCACGGAACCCTCGTTGTGCGTGGTACGACACGCACTTGGCCGCTTTTTTTCTTGTTTCAAAACATTGTCTGAATGGCAAAGTCCAGTATGTACTTATTTAAGTTCGTGGGTATTTGTTTATACGAGTGTGACGTCATGCGCTCTGATTGGTGTTTAACATATCATGGCGGGCGTCCGTATTTTTCAGTTTAATTTTAACAAAATAAACAATAATCTCTTACTTAACAAAAAAATATAAGCATTTTTCGAATTCTATGATTAAAATTTCACTAAGAAAATACCATATTTTAGTGATTTTCAATTACTGTCATCATGCCTATTACAAACATGAAGTCAACATATTCGAATCAAAACCGCTAACGTGTAATCAAATAATCCACACTTTTTTTTATTTCAATATTTATTTATTATTACCTTCTAAGACCTGGCCGCCCAGTAACACTCGCTCTCGTTTACTCCGATACAAATAGACAGTGTGCGCCGTATCCCGAATCCTCAAGGGAATTTTGGTGTTGACAGCGTATACTTATCAGCTAGGTACTACAACTTATGGCAACGATAGCGTGTCTCTATTACGAACGAGATAACGAGCCAGCGCGACAGACCCTTGCTCTGGCGACCGGGCACTGCAATATGAATTACTGATGCTAAACTGTTAGAGTGAGACAGACACATCATCATATCAGCTGGAAGACGTCCACTGCTGCTGCACATAGCTTATGTCCAGCGGTGGACGTCTTTAGATTGTTAGATTACTTGTAGATACTTATCCTGTGTTATGATTTATACTATGGGATCTCCGATCCAATAATATACCTACAATTTTAATGATATGTATTACATTGTAAAGATAATATTAATATCTTCCTAGGGAGGCGCGCTACATTCTACTGCCCGGGACTTCTAGCGAAGACCACGACAACGGGGACAGTCAATCTGACCCGGACCAGAACTGGCAGCCAAAGTCGTCCTACCAGGGTGCGCCAGCGCCGTCCGAAGAAATGTGAACGCTACTCCACCGGGGTTAGAACACAATTTTACTTACACTTAGTAAAATATAGACAAAGACTTTAGACCTATTGATAGATACATCAACGACACGAGTGCAAAAATTGACTTCATAAAGTAATAGTGCGTTTATCTGTGATGTGTACGTGTGGACTTTCGCGTATTTTTATTTCTTTAAACCGTACTGATCAAAGACATAAAGTGAGGTATATCGGTGAAAAATAAAACACTTGTTTCTTTTAACCGTTCGCGGGTGTTATTTATCTAAGTGCAATAAAAGTATTAAGATAGTATTCAAGTGGAGATGTAAACACGAGTGCTTTAATTGACAGGAAAAGTATTGTTATCAGATATCAGTGATATTGTGGACCGTGACTGTGACGACAGAACTCGTGACCGAGGACAAATAAAAATGAAGACTGATAATAGCTAGCAGTGGAGTGGTGTCTGAATTTTAGTTTATTTTTATATAACTAATGTCAGATATCGGTAAATAAAAATAAGTGCATTTGTCGCATTTATTTAGTATACGTAACTAGATACACAATCAGCCGAAAAAAATGGCCAAAGAACCGCCCCGCCCCATCGATTCGGTTATCAAAAATGACAATAATAGTCTGTAATAAATGCGTTAATGGCAAATATATCAAAAGAAAAAAAAGGATAGGATATATTTCTTTAACTAAGTTCTATTGATAGCGTAATAGTATTTTATGCAATCGTTATATAATGTACGCTTTTTCAGTCGAGTACCACGTTTACGCCACGAAGCTTGCTGAGTGGCCTAATTAAGGTACAAGACTTGAAAAGCTAATTATAGAACTATTGTATACAATACTTTTTCTACGAGTCAACTGAACTAATTAAACAAACTTGGTACCTATTGAAAATATATGCCCTGCTGAAACGAAGTGCAACCAACGGCTTTTTCTTTTTTGTGCGTTGATGTCTATCAACCTTTTGACTTTTTCATGACGGCGTCCTATTGGTCAAATACATTATAGTTCAGTAAAGGCGCCACGTGAGTGGTCAATTTCATTTTAGTTGAAATGTTGAGTTCGGAGCTCCATAGTAAAAAGTATGTGATTTAAGTTTGGTGTACGAAGTCTTAATTCAAACATTAAGGTCGACGAGTATAAAAAGAATTTTATGGAAACCCATCATCATTTCATGGTTTTGAATAATTAATTTCGTTACAAATGACAGATTATCACGGAACAAAAACCTAAAGAGTCAGTATTAGATTTTTTTCATGGACTCGTAGTTACGTAAATAATGGTGTTCAATTTAAGATTCTCAAGAAATCGATAGCGACCTTTTTTTTTTTTTTACGTTGGGGAAATGCCTAAGCGACCTGCAAATTAGGCCGCAGTTAAGTATAGCACATGATAGGAGACGTCGACGACGAAGAGTCATGACGACTTTGTCGTGTGTTTATTTTTACAGTTTATACCTATGAATCTTGTAAAAATACATTGATTTATTGATTGTGCTTAAATCATAATTATGTGTTGCAACAGATCTAGTATATATATATATACATCAAATACGTGTACACCACGCTAAAATGATCTGAAAACCTGGTTCTTAAAAAGAAGAACTGTTTATTCCCACTAGTCGTGCGTAGAACTTTTTAAGGACTTTGTCAGCTGCACTGTTACTGGTACTTACTGGCACGTAATGCCCATGAACAATGTCTTGTGTTTAGGTATTCGCTGCATGTATAAATAAATTATCCTGATCGTTCTGTTTAAATATAATAATAATAATTGTATAATGCGACTCCATTCATTCGCTATTTACTCTTGACGTGAGCAGTCAAGTCAATTATGATAAAATGACAATAAACTAAAAAGTTTTTAATATGTTTGAATATAGCCTTAACTACTAAGTTCTCTTTTGTATGTAACATATATTTGAATGCAGGTTATATTAAGTAAACGTTATAAGCAACTACTGAAATATAGCTAGAGTTGTCATTTAGGGCACATTTCTTGTCATTTTTGTTCGGCACTGTGAGTCTATTTACTTTATTATTACATCAATGAGTTGTCGGGACTTTCAGGGTTGGATCAAACCAACAATATTTTATAGGGTTAATGATTTATTTAATCGTAATAAAGTATTGCCTGGATGCGGGTGGCGCGGGCCCGGTCACTTTGGCACTCTTTGGGGGAGGCCTATGTTGCAGTTGACGTCTTTCGGCTGATATGATGAATGATGATGATGACTAAAGTATTGTGACGGTCCAAGTCTTATACTATTTTCGGCCTAAGTGGCTTACGTCCGCCAAGCATTTGAAGTGTCACGATAAAAAACTCGGTTCTTTTAAGTTTAGATAAGGACTTATCTAATGGACTGCAAAAAAAACATAGTGAAAAACCTTAGTTTAATCTCCGCTTGTTTATTTTGCATTGTGTAACGATTTGCCCATATATAATATATGGCTAATTGTCGTTACACAATGGAACAAAGCATATATTATATTAGGGCCTAGAATTATGTATACTTATTATTTTTGCAATTCATCCTAAAGAGCCGGTGCGAGTACCTTCGTATCGAACATGTTTAATACATTTATCGGCACCCCTATATTTTGCCGCGTATTGCATCATAGTTACCTAAGTTTGGTAAATATCTGCTTACAATCAAGCACATTAACTTGTCACAATGACAATAAATACGAAGTCTAGTACATGTTTCAATGTCATTAACACTGTCACTGCCGGGCGTCACTACGCCGTAGTCTTTTTCCGCTACTTACGAGGAAAACCATGGGATCGGCTACGAGCGTAGCGCGTAGCGATTCTTGGCACTGAATGTATCGATAATGAATAAAATCCGATTAAAAAATGTAAATATCTGGCAGGTTTTAAATATGTTTTACTCATAATTAATTGGAGCTCTTGCTTAAAAAAGGGTCATAATGGTTTACTTTTTTCTATGTTGCCTATTTGAATGGAGTTCATTCAACGTATTTAAAATGAAACTAGTTTGAAATATGTCATAACATAGGTATAACCACCAAATACAGACATTACTCTATCGGTAACGTTAATTTATTACTTTTTATAGATATAAATGAGAAAACTGAGTACGTACTCTTAAACAACAAATTGGTAGGTGACACTGGTACTTAAAAACAAAATCCGTACAGAATTGACATCCAGTTACATTCTCCAAGCATTTATGTTTTCTATGCCAGTACCCTGTTATAATTACCATCTAAGTGTTCATAACGTTTCGAGGTAGGCTTGTGCTATAAGGAAACGCGGAAGGGTCTGCCTGCACTTGTCATAGTGAAAATGAATATTCAGACAGATTAGAAAAACTATGGCCAACTACCCCGGACTTACCCTATATAAATTCTCAGAATAAATTGAATTGAGTTATGTGGAACATATTATATACAGCGTGTCTCTGACTTTGGGGCTATAAATGCAAATGTCAATTATGCTCCTTAAACGGAACTACTTCTGCTCTACAACTTTTCAAAAATACGTTCTTTTTATATTTTCATTATTCCATACAAATAAAATAAAATGTTCAATGTACATCATCCATTAGTTAGTTTTCATACTTGTCAGTGTCATGGATGTCAAATAATGAGGCCGTGTTTGCAATACATTGATGGTACAGTTAAAGTTCAAACGCGAATAAATTATAGAAATAATAGTTATTTTACAAAGTTGCGGAACAAAAGTGGTTCAGTTTCAGGACCGTAATGGACATTTGCATTTAAAGCCCCTAAGTCAGAGACACGCTGTATAGGGTGAAATAGTATTGAATACTATTTCATCCTGTATATGTTATATTGGTTATATATTATCTTACTCGTCATTTTACTTCATAGGCTAAACATAATTTATAACATCAATTATGTTTTTTTTCTGGCAACTCTTCAAGTGTTAGACGATATTGAACTAATATTAAAGTTAAGGCTTGTGATATTTAGCTATACTTAAATTAATTACATTAAACTTCACGTTAGAATAAAAATTCAATTCCAAATTAATTATAGAGTTTCCTAGAAAATTATATGACTGATTTTCGCCACATATTTATTACGTGATTTGAGGAAAAAATTGGTCCTGGAATGGCTGGAATAAACAAACCGATGTTTATAGAACCAATTAATATTTAAATTTAAACTTTCGTGAGTACGGGCGACGTGTTTGCCGCGAAAAAACACTCATCCTGAAGATGAACACCCGAAGAGTTCGAAACATGTCGCCCGTAGTTACCATTCGTATTTGTTACGAAACCGAAGAACATTCCGAGTCAGATATGTATGTAGTTTCATTCCTTTAATTACTAGGGCAGGGAGTAATCTCAATTAATTTACTGTACACCATTTCATAGATATAAATAAAACATTTTATAGGAGCTACGTGTCTATGTATAGTTATCTCGAAAGTGTTTAATTGAATCTGTCGTTTACCTCAAACAATAATGTCGAATAAACATGATAATATTCATATATTAATCAACGGTACCTACTCGTAAATCGATTTTTTTTTGTATTATGCATACTTAATCATAAGTACATCCAATATTTCGGATTGTTAGTATTGTAACTTGTATTATTAATCAGATTTTCATGTTTTTTTTTAATAAATGAAGATTGTCCTAAAGTTTATTAAGTCATTCACTGACACCCTACACCTACACGTTATGATTATTTAATTCATTCATAATTCGTAGTGCAAACATGAAATAAATTGACTAAAAATTCGCTAAACAAATGACAAAGTGAAATATATCTGCTAAGCTAGTTATATACTAGTTGTCCGCGCGGCTCCGGCCGCCTATTGCAGAGACCGCAGGAAAACCCGCGGAATTAAAAATAGCCTATGGCCATCCAGAAAGTCTCTAGACGCAGATGAAAAAAAACTGGATAAGCGGTTCCGAAGATTACCCATTACATACAAACTAACAATCTAACAGACTTTTCCTCTTTATAATAGTACAGTAGTATCTATAATAAGTTTCTGTCAAAAATCTCATGTTTGGTACAAGCTTTTATTGCTGACTGTACTTTTCAACTACTCATTGAGACGATTCTAACGAGCCCAAACTCAACGGGGTTACGTCGGTTAAGTACTGAATTCCCATGGCCACCTTCTATCTCCATCATCAGATCAGCTCTAGGTATGTCATAATAATATTGCATTGTCATAAAAAAATTTCAGCTCAATCGGAAACCGGGAAGTGGATTAAATTTAACTTGCAAGATTTGATTATGGTGTATATCGACATTGTGGGTAGAACTAGTCTTGCAATAAATACGGTACCAAGCGCACGTCTATTATTTGTCACTGGCGAACGAGGCTTGGTTTTTTAACAGTTATTCGTTTCTACAATATAATAATCAACCGTGATTCAGTGTGCGTGTGATAACTAATAATTAATCAACTATTACAACTATGGGTGTCGGTAAAATAGACGAGTTTGATGTTAAAACTGGAAATTGGACTGTGTACTGCGAGAGGTTAGAAATGTATTTTCTCGCGAATGATATTGACGACAAAGTGAAGTTACCGACGTTAATAGCAGTGATGGGAGAGGAAGCGTATCTTTTGTTATCTACGTTGGCGAGCCCGAATCAACCTTCAGGTTTGACCTTCAAAGGCGCGGTACACCTGCTGGCGGATCACTTGCAACCAAAACCATCCATTTTGGCGGAGCGGTACATATTTCGGCAACGCCGACAGACAGAAGGAGAAAGTATTGCGGAATATGTTGCAGAGTTGAAGAAGCTCGCCAAGACATGTGATTTCGGCACTACCCTGGAAGACAACCTTCGCGATCAACTCGTTTGTGGTATAATTAGCGAGTCGACACGGCAAAGATTGTTCGCAGAGGACAGTATTAACTACTCGAAAGCGGTGAAGTTAGCAACGACACTCGAAGCCGCCGAGAAAAACGCAGTGGCGGTACATCGCGACAACAATAGTATCACGAGCGTGCATAAACTACAGACGAACCATAAATGTATGGCGTGCGGGGAAATGGGGCATAGAACGGACAACTGTAAATATAAAAACTTTGAATGCAGCTGTTGTAAGAATTTAGGCCACTTAAGAAGAATGTGCCCCGAGAAAAATGCAAGATTCGGAGTGACGGGATCGGCGGATAGCCAGTCACAGTCACGCGGGAACAGCGTGACCTATAACGGTAGCGGAGGTCGCGGTAACCGGTCGGCCTGGAGAAGCGGCAGCGGGCGCGGGCGCGGGCGCGGGTGGCGCACGGGCCGCCGCGGCGCAAATAATTATTGGGTACACGAGCACCAAACAACCGCTGGTTGTAACCAACAAAGTGATCTCGGCGAGTATGCGTCGGCGCAGGACGATAGTTGCGATGATGATAAGGACGATGAACCAATGTATCAAATGACGTTAACCAAGTATAAACCGGTATGTATTACATTGCTTGTACAAAATCAGTTTTTACAAATGGAAATTGATACTGGGTCTGCCTTATCGTGTATTGGACTAAATACATACCGCGAACATTTTAATAAGTTACCAGTACATTCCTGTAATTTAAAATTAAAATTTTACGATGGTTCAGCAATTCAACCATTGGGCTACTTACGAGTAGAAGTGATGTATAACGACATTAAAAAAACGCTAGACCTGTATGTGATAGATCACGGTACTACTAATCTTTTAGGTCGACAGTGGCTTTCGGAGTTAGGTATAGAAATTCCTATTTTGAAGGTACATAATGTGAAATCTGAAAAGGTAAATAAAACTGATATTGTGAACGAAATCCTTTCCAGGCATGAGTCATTGTTCGACGGCACCCTGGGGCGATACACGGGCGGCGCAGTGCGGCTGCACGTGCGCCCGGGCGCGCGGGCCGTGTTCTGCCGTGCGCGACCGGTGCCGTTCGCACTGCGGCCCCGAGTTGACGCGGAGATTGACGCAATGTTGGACGCGGGCGTCATTCAGCCCGTCAATCGCTCCGACTGGGCTACTCCCCTGGTTATTGCTCGGAAGGCGGATGGTGGAATACGACTGTGTGCTGACTATAAGGTAACCCTCAATCCTCAATTATTGGTCGATAGGTACCCGGTTCCAAAGGTCGACGACCTATTTAGCAACCTCAGTGGACATAGATATTTCACTAAATTAGACTTGTCACAAGCTTATAACCAACTAGTCCTTGACGAGGCGTCCACAGAATACACAGTGATCAACACACATAGGGGGTTATTTAAATATAATCGTCTAGTCTATGGATTGGCCAGTAGTCCAGGGATTTGGCAGAAATTTATGGAAGATCTGTTCAAAGGTGTCCCGGATACAGTTATATTTTATGATGACATTTTAATCAAAAGTAAAGACTTAGGCAGTCACACGAAAACAATTGAGCAAGTTTTAGGTATACTAGAAAGTAATGGTCTGAAAATTAGAAAAAGCAAGTGCGAATTTTTTACGGAACAAGTTCAGTACTTAGGGTTTGTTTTAGATAAGGAAGGCTTAAGGGCAAACCCGGAAAAAATTAAACCCATCGTTGACATGGCTCCACCGCAAAATACCCATGAATTGAAATCTTTTTTAGGTATGATAAATTTTTATGGGAAATTCGTTAAAAACTTGTCAACCCTTTTAACACCCCTTTATGCCTTGTTAAAGAAGGGAAAACACTTCTTGTGGGGCAAGGACGAGAACGATGTTTTCCTAAAGGCTAAAAAAGAGTTAAGTGGAACAAATGTATTGGTTCATTTTGACATGTCGCGAGTGAGCGTGGTGACGTGCGACGCGTCGTCGCGGGGCCTCGGGGCGGTGCTGGCGCAGCGCGCGCCCGACGGCTCCGAGCGCGCCGTCGCCTACGCGTCGCGCGCACTCACACCCGCCGAAACCAATTACAGTCAAATACACAAAGAGGCGTTAGCGATCATTTTTGCCACTGAAAAGTTCCATCAATACTTATATGGTAGACAATTCATCCTTCGCACAGATCATAAACCTTTAGTAAGTATTTTTGGCCCCAATATTGGAATACCTATTACGGCGGCTAGCCGACTCCAGAGGTGGGCGATCAAGCTTTCAGCTTACGATTTCGACATTGAGTACATAAATACAGATAAAAATACTGCGGATGCCCTATCGCGTTTAATTAAATCCCATAAGGATGAGTCGATCAGCACGGAGGAAGAATTGCCGGAGCAGACGTACTTGCACTTTGCTTCAGAAGCCCTCTTGTTAGACTATAAAGTTTTAAGGAAACAGACGGCAACAGACCCAATTTTGAGTAGGGTATTGAGTTATGTCGCGGATGAGTGGCCTAATGATGTAGACATAAAGGAGCTTAAGCCATATTTTAACAGACAAAAAGAAATATATACAGAGCTGGGTTGTGTGATGTGGGGACACAGGGTAGTTATTCCCGCATCTTGTCGATCAAGGGTAATAAACGAATTGCACGACGCCCACATGGGCGTTGTCAAAACAAAGGCTTTAGCACGAAGTTATGTATGGTGGCCCGGCGTGGACGAGGCGGTGGAGGCGGCCTGCAGCAGCTGCACCGTGTGCGCGAGCGTGGCGAGCGCGCCGCCGGGGCACGCGCCGAGTCCCTGGCCGTGGCCCCATCGCCCGTGGGCACGATTACACTGTGATTTTTTAGGACCCATACTAGGTCATTCTTTTTTTATAGTAGTTGATGCAGGCTCGAAATGGATTGAGGCCATTCGGATGAAAACTACTACTGCGGCGGCAGTTATTGCAGAGCTACGGCCGCTGTTCGCGAGATTTGGCTTACCAAGACAGCTTGTTACAGATAATGGGCCCCCGTTTTCAAGCGCGGAATTTGAAACTTTTTTGAATAGAAACAAAATTGATCACATGTTTTCAGCACCATATCACCCGGCATCGAATGGGGCCGCCGAGAATAGCGTTAAGATTTGTAAACGAGCGATAAAAAAAGCTATTAAGCAAAAGTTAGATGTTGATACGGCCTTAAGTCGGTTTTTGTTGTCATATAGAAATACCGAGCATTACACCACTGGCGAAAGCCCCGCCAAAATTTTACAGGGTAGAAATCTACGTATGCGGTTAGATAATTTAAAACCAGATCGTTCGGAACGAGTAAACAAACGTCAGCTACAAGTAGAGGGCGCGGGGCGAGGGGTGCGGGGGCGGGCGTTCGAGCGCGGCGACGATGTGTGGTGCCGCGACTACCGCTCCGCCGACCGTTGGCTGCCCGGCCAAGTTTCGGACGTTCTAGGTAACACGGATTATAAAATAGCTTGCGATAAAGGAACCGAGGTACATAGACATATCGACCAATTGAGACGCCGGAGGTCAGATGGTATAGAGGAAGTACGCACACAGTCGACATCCACACCCTCCCGTAGGAATAGCTCTTTAATAGTTCCTCTAGCCGAGAGCAGCGAGCCAGAACCAGAGGAGTGCCCAGCTGAGCAAGCGCGCGCCAGCCCGAGCGCGGGGGTGGCGGGGGGCGCGCGGTCGCCGCCCGCAGTGTCCCATTCCCAGGGTGCACCTGATACCATGGCTAGCATGGATCTACCTAAAAGAGTGCCTAAACCTCCAATTCGTTTCGGATTTGAGGAATATTTTTGATGTCTCAAAGATTTATTGTTGATACCTATGATCATTAGATAAGTATGTAGTTAAGGTAGTATTCGTTAGTGTAAACAATCATATTAGGAAGTACGTAAGTGTAATAATTTACAGGTATGGGCGGGTTTACGATCGATACACCTTATAGTTATTAAACTTGTAAGGGTGATATGGGTATGGCTAACGTAGGTACTTGAATAAGCATAATATAATTTTACAGTTACCTACTTATAGTTATTCATTATAGTTACTTACATTGTATCTATCGTTGAGATTTTTGTGCTGACCAATATTTTATAATTAGAACTGTTATTGGATTTGAATCTCTAGTACCTACCTAAGCAAATTAAGTCTCTTTTTGTACGCATTACTCAACGGCCAGCTCAGGTAATCTTAGGGGGTACTTACTAAGTACAAGACAATGAAATAATAGTGGGCACTTATTGTGAATGTTATTTACCACAGGGAATAGTATTAAAAGTATACCGCATAGGTTGTTCGATTCTGATTTGAGCGTAAATGTGTTACTTAAGTAGATACCTACATAAGTCATGTCATGTTTATTGTTAAGTAACAATTAAGGGTGGAGGTATTGGTGTATATCGACATTGTGGGTAGAACTAGTCTTGCAATAAATACGGTACCAAGCGCACGTCTATTATTTGTCAGATTACAGACAGGCAACAGGACAGGACAGGTGAAAGTAAATAAAAGCTTGTAAAAATAGCTTACGTTCAACAGACTGTGAAAGGTTGAGGATGTGTTTTATTTATCAACACGAGAAAGCTATCAAATTGCAATTTTCCTTCGTATTTAATTTTACGTACAGTCAGCAGCAGAAGTAGCTACTCAAAATAACACTCTCAAAATGATCTAGACAGTCCTTATCCTCTTGACATTAAAGTCGTGTGTAGGTCATTTTGAGCACTTTACCCGTTTAGCTACTTTTGCTGCTGTCTGTACATTTACAAACAAGCAGAGAATCAGTCAGTGAACTCCTATTTGCAAAGTGTGCCTGCCTACGTGACGTTGTTTGTCCGTCTGTCGGTTACAGAGCTGTGTCTTTCGAACCGTAATCAACAGGCTCGTGATTTTTTTACAGAAAGTTTACATATGAATGTAGTCGCTATAACAACCTAATATATGCCCAGCATTGTGCAAAGTGGAGAAAAGCGAGTAGGAAAGCGGACCCTGGCAATCCCGCCTTTGCCAACCTCTGCCACCATAGCGCTAGGTAGAAGAAGACCAACTTAATATAATAATAATAATAATTAAGAGCCTTTTAAGTGTCCCACTGCTGGGCAAATGCCTCCCTCTTTTTCTTCCACATATCCCTGTCCTGGGCAGACTCCCACCAGTCTTGGTCAAAGACGTCAAGCTCGTCTCGCCATCTCCTACGTGGTCTACCGAGACGCCGACGTGTTCGGTTCTGTGGGATCCACTTGGTGGTAATTGTAGCCCACAACGCTTCCGGCATGCGGCAGACGTGCCCGGTTCAGTCCCATTTGAGTTTTGCTGCTGTGTGGGCTACGTCAGCTATCTGAGTTTTGGAACGCAGTATTGTATTTTCAATGCGACCCGTTAATTTCACGCCCAAAATACTGCGTTCCATGGCTCTTTGGCAAACCTTGAGGGCAAATTTCTGAACTTTTGTCAAAGACCAAGTTTGTGCTCCGTAGGTAAGGATTGGAAGTATGCACACGTTCATGAGTTTGCGTTTTAATGATATTGGAAAGTTCCCCTTCATGTACGGTCGAGGTCATAAATACGTTTACACTTTTGCACCTTATTGCCTTGTAATAAGGTGCAAAAGTGTAAACATATTTATGACCTCGACTGTACTCCTTCATAGCCCAATAGCTCCTCCAGGCGTTTTCGGTGCGTCTGGCGACCTCTTTGTCTTGTCGCGCCTGGAAGGAGACTATTTGACCCAGGTATAGGTACTCATAGACATTATTCCATTCTTCCGCCATCCAATTCTATGCTCCTTTTCATTATTGTTGGTCATGAGCTTGGTCTTTGACATATTCATCATTAATCCCACCCCAAGGCTTGCTCTGCTAAATTCTTGTAGCATGACACTGAGCTCTGTAGCTGACGATGAGAAAAGAACGATGTCGTCGGCGAAACGCAGATTGGTCAAACTCCTTCCGCCAAAGTCGATGCCCTTATCTCTCCAACCAACCGCCAGCCTTCAGAAGACTTGTTCAAGAGTACTGGTGAACAGTTTGGGTGACAGTGGATCGCCTTGCTTGACGCCCTTTTTTATATTAAACGACGGCCCGGGAGACTGTAACTTAATACTAGCGGTGCTTGAGGCATATATATTGCGGAAAAGGTGAATACAGGTGATGCCCTGGTCTTGTAGTGCGGTGAATATTGATGTGAGGGTAATACTGTCAAAAGCTTTCCTGTAATCTACGAAGGCCAAATAGAGGAGGATGTTAAATTCGCTGTATTTTTCGAGGATTTGATTTAAAGTTTGTAAATTCGCTTTACATGGCTGCGTCGACAGGTTACGTTAGTTGTTGACAGCTTATTGACCCAGCAGTGTACGACGAATTGTTATTGTCAGGTGACAATTGTCAAGGTGGTGAAAAGGGCCTGCGGCGCTACCACGAACTTCGAAAGTCGAAGTTCGGGTATTTCCATCTCTATCGCACTCCCTTACTCGAGTGACAGGGATGCATATATTACGAACTTCGACTTTCGAAGTTCGTGGTAGCGCCGCTGGGCTGGGACTTATTTCTACTGGTTTAATAAAATAAAAAAAAACTCGCAGCTTCCTAAAGGTATAATATTTCGATATTACGAAATTGTATTTAGGTATTAAGCTTATTGATACCGATATGAAACAGAGATATGTTTGTATGGACTATATTGAAATATATTACTAGTACTTACTTACGGTTCCAGGACGCAACCGGGAAAATGCAGCATGCAGCAATGCAATGAGATGAGGGCACGCGTAATTTACATTCATGTCAGGTTTATTGAATTTTATCCGCGAATTTCAATGAAGGTTGGAAACAGCGCGAAAAGACCTTGTCAAGGTCAATATTATTTTTATCAGGGGCAAATCTGGAATACAAATTTCGACAACCCACCATAGGGTTGTCGAAATGATCAACAATCATCATTACTGAGATATTTACTATAAGTCGGTAGGGATCGTTCAACAATTACGTGATAATTTTTGGCCGTTTTTTCAACCCCCCCCCCCCCCCCCCGCCCCCCCCTCGCCTTGATTACGTAATAATCCAATATACCTATAACAATACTGATAGTTAATGCTAATAATATGCAATGCTAATAGTTAGTGTTACCAGTAATAAACTTCAAAATTGGACGTAAATATTTAAATATAATTTATTTTCGGAAACGAAGCGCTGATGACGGAATCATGGATAATAATCCGATTTATATACAAGCACCCGACCCCCCCCCCCCCCCCCCCTCCGGTTATCACGTAATTGTTGAATGATCCCTAATGATGATATATATATGAGGTGTAGAACTCACAAGCATGTCTTTTTTACAAGCATTTATTTAGTTTTTACAAGCTTTTATTTAGTTTCACCTGTCCCGTTGTCTGTCTGTGATCAAATCTTGCAAGTTAAGTTTGACCCACTTCCCGTGACCGATTGAGCTGAAATTTTGGGTATAAGTATAGTATAGATGACAATTCAATATTATGGTACCATCGAGCTGATCTGATGATGGAGACAGAAGGTGGCCATGGGAATTCAGTACTTAGCCGACGTAACCCCGTTGAGTTTGGGCTCGTTAGAATCGTCTCAATGAGTAGTTGATGATAGTATACAGAAAAGTACAGTCGGCAATAAAAGCTTGTACCAAAAATGACATTTTTGACAGAAGCTTCTCTTAAAGACTTCTGTTCTTAATTTTGAAAAAGTTAATCCACATGTAAGTATATAATTATTTGTAAGTACCTGCACACAAAATTTCACGGGAATCGTGACTTGTTGAGGAGAACCAGCCGGATAGCGGGACATCGGACGCGAACGACGCGAACGATTTTCGGCCCAACCTGAAGCATAGAACTTCGTTCGCTTCGCTCGCTCGTACAATTAGGTAACTTTCCGATATTGTAGATTTGTATTGTAGCCAAGGCCCCAAACCGCTATCGGCCAGCGTAGGGACCAGGGATGTTGCAGACATTCGCATCCGCATCCGCAACCGCAAAATCGATGTGGAGTTTTTGCGGATGCGGATTGCGGATGTAGTGTAATTCACGACAAGAAAGCCCACGCGGCGCTTACTGCGCGAGTTTTAGATATTTTCGCCATTATTAAAAAAAAAAAATCTTGTCGTTTCTGTGACCAAGAGCAGACGTCTTTTTGATTTGTTCGCAACGATTGTAATTTAGTCTCAACGTGTTTGATGATTGCGTATCCGCCGATGTGTGCCCCGAAATATCCACATCCGCCTCCGCATCCGCGGATGTCAAAAAAAAAACGCATCCGCGGCATCCCTGGGTGGGAACTACTGCCTGGTATCTCATTCGCGAGAGGAGACTTGTTCTCACCTGTGGGTCGTATAGGCTGGTAAGTGTTAACGATTATGATGACGAACTTAAACTTTTGTCATCTTACGTTGTAAGTAGGGTTACAGATTTTAATTCTGGTTTGGCAGCTAATTGGCAAGCGCATGACCACTGTAAAAGCACTGTAAATATCGTCGACAAGTGAAAAAAAGCTACCCTGAAATTGTCAAATGGTGAACTCGTAAAGGTGGAACTTTGTTATAATACTTTACACTTTTATTCAATACAATGGATATCGTGCTTGTCCAGTTTTCTATGTGTTATCAGCTTAATTTACATTATAAAACCACGTCAGAAGTTTTTGAGCTAGCTCTTACTATGCTTAATATAGAGGTTACATTTGGATGCTGTCCTTCGTGGTCAGGAGCATAACAATATTGGTAAGTATATTGTGATAATTTGGTAAGCACACTCACGTGCTAGAATGTTAAACTGTGTATTTATACTGCGAAAATATTTTACGCACGCATGCTTTGATTAGAGTTGACACTTAATTAGAATGAGTAGGTTCTATTCAGGGGTACCTATAATAAGATACAAATACTCAATACTCTTTTCAACACATTTGCTCGTAACGTGGCTCTTATGGAAATTCTTGGCAATGTACAATATGTGAGTAAAGACCTGTTACTATTAATAAATTAAAGAAACTTAACTTAGGTGCCCATAACTTTTTTATCTTATGAAATGGTATTTTTCCTTGCGAATGTGTTAGAAAAGTCGTATTTGATCATAACATTACATTCTGGACTTTCTTATCGTTATCACATAATAGGGATGATGACTCCGATTTTTTTACGATGTAATTCGAACCAGTTTTTGGAGAGGAACAAATGTTTGTATGGGAGCAACTACAATTAAAGAACATAAATACCCAAAAATTTGAGACAAAGATTGACCTCGCTGGCGGCAGCGCAAAATGCTTCATACTGATAGACACACAGGTATGACGTCACAACTGACATTTGTACTAATCATTGTATGGAAAATCAGGTATATTGTTGTTTCAGTCGGTAAGTTGTCATACAATTTTGTTTCTATAAAAGCGTAAGGATTTATTGGCAGCTTTAAATTTACTCTTACACAATAAAAAAATGCATATTTTTTCTTAACTTTCATGGTTCATATATTTTTATGATTTTAATTATAATTTATACTCTGTTACGATAATTTGATGGTTTCCTATCCATTTAGCATCACTACGTTATCAATTTGAACATGAGGCATCATGCCTACTCCGCCTCGAGTATGGTGATTGATTTCACAATGTAATATTATTGTACACCTCAAAAATAACTAAGGGGTGAGCATCGGAGCTTTACCGTGTGCACCGCGATAGAAAACAGACAAATCAACTGAGTGAAAAATAGAGCATGGCACGAAATTAGTTCAGTTATAGCATTTATGCACGCATTGTGAAATTGAAATTACAGGTTTACACGTGAAATGATTGATGAAACTTTTTGTCTACAAGCTAATTTCGCAATGTACATTTGGATGAAGAGATGCTGAAATTAGCACTTTATATAGGTAGGAACGATGACTCACGCGGTCGAATGCGTAAAGCGATCCCGCGGCGCCCCTCCCTTAAGACGGAGCTGGCATTCGTTGGGTTTTTAGACGGTAGTCCACAGCGGTAGTCCAAGGCTTCTGCCGCGGTTAGTCCGTCATACCCGCCCTGCCCCCCTCCCCGTGGCGGGCGGGATGCGTAAATGCATTTCCCCAATGTAAAAAAAAAAAGGTAGGAACGATGACGAGGATTTTAGAATTACGAAAAAATTATGATAATGTTTGTTGTAAATTGGTTGTAAAGAATAAAGGTTTCTATGGAACTCTGTATTTGCGATCACCCGGAAATTCTGTATTTTATATAGTGGGTATCTATAGGTACCTGATTCTATATAACATTGGATGTTTAATGGAATCATTCGTCTACGTTTCTTAGTTTATATATGATATCAAAGAGAAAATGGTGTACTATTTAGTTTTACATATTTCGATTCATAAGGACTTTTCAATCCCAACCACACTAACGTATAATTTTGCGTTTGAAAATGGTTTGGGATTAAACTAATAATGTATGAGTCTATACAAGACCAGCGTAACTGAATTCCCCTTGCCAGTGAAATATTGGGATTGGCCCTCATCCTACAAATGTGTAACTCTAACACACTAAGGTGAATCGCTCGATCAAAAAAGCACGACAGCATGAGCGTCTTCGCCCTTGATTTGAGACTCAATTAAGCTCGAGCTACAGTAGAAATTTGAATGAAATTGTCGTTGGTATTATTGCATTTCTTTCAGTATTGAAGTGGATATTTTCCCGCGCTCCGAGAAAACCATATATGCATGAAAACGGCGCTTATCACGACAGTCGCGCGCTTCTGTCGCCGGGAACAACCGCGCCGTGCCTCATGTTCACGTAACATTTACGTAAACACGTTCACTTAAAGTGACATTAAATAATGTGATATTACTTTAGGTATTAACTGTGATATTGCTTTAATTTGAAGTGAAACTCATACAATAAAGTCATACAATGGCTATCGAGGCGTAAGTAAATGAATTATAATAATTGCTTAGCTTGTAAATTATATTTAATTGAAATAGGCATTTTTATAAACAAATAATTATACACACATGCATTAATAACTCGCATTTTATTTACTTAAAATACTTACACTCAAAATGGGGAAAAGTGGTGTTGGATTTAGGTATACATTACATATATTTTTTGTATTAAACTCGGCAAACCTGCTTTCTTTCTAGGGTAACGTATGTGTAGTGTGTAGGTATTAAATGTGTGTAAAAGTCACGAGCAATATTTTGGCATAAGTTTCCTGCTCGCAGGTCTTCCTACGCAAATGTTGTTATTATTGAATGCATTATCTGTTCATTATCATCGCGTATCCTATGCTAATGTTGGCAATAGAGCATTCATTATGCATTTTATTGGGTTAGTACGACTACCTTAGAAGTGTCTCTGCGTTGTTTACGTATTACTAAAACAATGACTATATGTTATATTAATCCTACTAATATTATAAATGTAAAAGTTTGGATGTTTGTTAAACCGATATTGACGAAATTTTGCACGAAGATAGTTTATAGTCTGGTTTAAAATATAGGATAGTTTTTATCCCGGTATCCAACAACAAGGTATCCAACTAACTAGAGACCTGCCCCACATAGATATAGACCACACAAAAATCGGCTGTTGTTGTCAACGGTTTTCGAGTTTATCCTGGACTGCAGACGACTGGTTCGGCCGACTTTATTTACATATTTTTCTATTTAAATGATCCATAAATCCACTTTAGAATTCAAAGTATTTATAATTCTGGACAATGAATGCCTGAATTAAGGTAATCCCATCATTATTATGACGGCGCGGAGGGGGCGTCCATTAATATCGTGACATGATTAGACGGTTGAAGGTCGAGCGGAATCTCACCTAATCTCACGTTCGGGGCAATTATCACGTGATTTTGTAGCGCAATTAATTTAAAAATAGCGAGACAACTGGATTAAATTGAGTAAAAAAAAAATCTCAGGACATTTGACCGTTTGAAAAATCGTCAAAGATCACCTCACGCAATCAATGGATCCCCACTAATATACAGATGTACTTCCAAATATGTTAAGTACCAATAGCTAACGCATAAACGCTGTAACCAAATAGGTACAGGATTGTTTACATTATTAATCACTAGTTTAGTTGTTCCTATGGTATCACGGCTGATGTCGTATTCTAATTTAATTATATTGATTCACACAATATTGTCATCTGCCCAGCGCTCTTCGTCCTTCACTAAGCAAGTATGTCGGTGCGAGAGGGACGAATGCTTTATGTCGAACGTAAACACGATCATGCTGGTCATTACTGTTTCACGTAAGTATCGCAAAAGAAACTGCCATTTACTTTTCTAGATAAACTTACTTAAGCACGAAAGATTTTTATTACCTATCCAATGTGGATTTTTTTATTGACGTTGGCAAGCACGGTATTAAACAGATCTCTCTATTTCGTGCTTTACATACATGTTTAAGTAATAGAAAGACAACGTCAAAAGTAGGTATGTAACCGTTAACTAATCTAATATGTAATGTAGTGGCCTGGCGTCAAAGATATTGTTAATTCGGAGCTAATAAGGCTTTTGAGTCAAGGAAGGAAAATTGAATTTTCCGACTCAGTCTACGCTCGACACGAGTGTGCGAAGGGTAAGGTCGCGAGGTTGGACGGGCGCCAGCTGCGTTCAACCTTTGCGTCTTCAGGTCAGAAAAGATGTCAATAACCTTCTTGGGATTGTTTGAAAACAAAAGAGAGTTCCTGTACCACTTCGATAATAGAATCCGGTTCGAAGGACCATGTACTTTAAATTGAAAGTCGTTATCTAGAATCTGATGCGTATCAGCAAAATAAATATACCATCATTTTGATTCTCGCACATGCTTTATTGTGTTAATGTGAAAAACACATTAACACAATAAAGCATGTGCGAGAAACACATTAACACAATAAAGCATGTGCGAGATAAATATCTTTGTTAATAAAGTAATTATATATACAATCTAGAGTAATTGGATATATATCCATATTTCCGTAAAGTTGCTGGATTATGGAGTTCTATGAATAATCCATGTGGACCAAACTTGAATAATAATCATAAAATTCGCCTAATCTTGAAGTAAACAATTGCGTCGCACGGCCGAGTAACCGTTTGTCTCTGGCATCTGGTTATTTATATATTTATAGTATGTTTGTCACGAATAAATCTGAATCTATTCTTGTTAGGTCTAATTGACACTTAAGTCGGATTCCACCAAAACTAAAAAATGCCGTATGCCTAAACGTTCAACAAACCTATTTTGACATTTGTGTTCGTTAGTAAGGGACAAAACACATTTTATTTATTAGAGGCATTTTAAGTTTTATGAATTAGGGGGTTAATCTGTAAGATTAATCATCACGATTATAACGACTAATCTTGGAATTAACTGTAAGATGTATTGCAATAAGAAATTCTTGAGGCCTCCCTAGTAGCATTTTGCGTTGGCCAACCGTAGCTAACGGTTGGGAAACAGTTGGGAAATCGTTAGTAGCAATCTAACGAACTGCCAACAATGGCCCTAATGCTATTTATGGTTCATTTTCCAACTGCAAAACCATACAAACATCTAACATAGGCCCTACCACAGTTATCAGTTGGGTTACCAACAAATAATCCATACGAACAAACGACGTAGGCCCTACTACCGTTTTTGGTTAGATTTCCTACAAAAAATCCATACGAACAGCCAACATAGGCCCTACTGTGGTTTTGGTCGGATTTCCAACAGAAAATCCCATACGAGCAGCCAACATAGGCCCTACTGCAGTTTTGCGCAGCGTTCCCAACAAAAAAACCATACGACTATACAACGTAGGCCCTATCGCCGACTGAGTTGGCTTTCCAACTGAAAATCCCATACGAGCAGCCAACATAGGCCCTACTGCAGTTTTGCGCAGCGTTCCCAACAAAAAAACCATACGACCATACAACATAGGCCCTACCGCCGACTGAGTTGGCTTTCCTACCAAAAAATCCCTACTAGCAGCCAACATAGGCCCTACTGAGGTTTTGTTCGGCGTTCCGAACAAAAAATCCATACGATCATGTAACATACAACCTACCGCGGTTTTGGTCGGATTTCCAACAGAAAATCCCATACGAGCAGCCAACATAGGCCCTACCGCCGACTTAGTAGGCTTTCCTACAAAAAAAATGGAATTTAGCGCTATCTCGTGTCGAGTAGAGGCATTGCTCATCTGTCACGGGCCTGGACATAGGCTAAACAAGTACTTTTTACGCTATTCATCACCAGAGAGCACATAGCATTAGTACTATTGCATATTGAAAACAGCATAGGGCCAACAGTGGGCCACATAGGAATCCAATGGCAATGGGAGGAGAGGGGAATTCGGAAACAAAGTGCGGTGCGGGGGGCGGTGTACAGGAGCACGCGCGGCGCGCGAATTCGATCGGCCATTTTGCTATCGATCTCCATCGTGAATAGTGCGTGTAAACGTATACTTAGTTATTTTCTTTTGAGTGCGTGCGTGCATGGTATAAAGTATTACTTGTTTTTGAAAGGGTTGCATATTTACTTAGCAAATATATATAAAAAATAGTGTGCAAGTTAATACTTACATGTTATATTCACTAATCAAATAACAATATATCGTGTTTATTAAGCAATCCTTTCAAAACCACGTTCAGTATGATCAAAGTGGTGGAATTTAATGATTCTGATGGTGACGGCGTGGTTTTAGTGTAATACTTATGTAACAGAAGAGTGGATTACGCCTCGCAAGAAGGAGTGCCTTTGGCCTCCTCATAAAATCGTCAGTGCAGTACCTATGCCTCACAACTAAAATATTACCGGACGAGAATTGACATGTGTATCTCATTAAACGCATATTGTACGAGACAGGTGAGTTAATATTAGTTAATTTAATTTTTAAATCACAAGGTCAATTTAGTTTTGTAACGTCGTGTGTTCATTTTGATTTAATATCTGTTTAAAACTGATGCTGGCAAAAGTTTCGAGCTGCCATTTCTCTATAAGTACATAGGTAATAATAAATAGTTTTAGCTATTTGTCGTTTTTATGAAAAGGTTAGTTTTAGCTATTTCATCACAGTCCTCTTTGTCTGTGTCATTTAAATGTGTGTTCATCTCTCTTCTAACAGATGGCTGCGTCCTTGTCAATTGGCTGACGAAACTGGCCAGTGTGGACGCCGCATTAAAGTTGCTGAATAATCCAGCGTCTAATTAACTTATTTGGACCTTGCGCGATGAGATTGGATTTTGACGATGGATTTTTGACACCTGAACCCACTGAAATGACGGAGTGCAACTGCTCGGAATCGGAGGTCAAAATATGTTAGTCCAGTCATGACGTTGACAAATTTGGGCTAGTATGATGCCTTTTATGGCCCGCCATAAAGAATGTGTCCCTTTCTAACTTCCATACTTGCTAAAAAGTGATGAATGCTTTAAGGCCGGTCAAAAAGCATCGTGCTACAGGGCCAGCATTCAAATACAATGAATTATAATAGAAACATCATCATCATCATCATATCAGCCGAAAGACGTCCACTGCTGGACATAGGCCTCCCCCAAAGAGTGCCAAAGTGACCGGTCCTGCGCCACCCGCATCCAGCGAACTCCAGCAACCTTTACCAGGTCATCAGTCCACCTTGCGGGGGGCCTACCCACGCTGCGCCTTCCGGTACGTGGTCGCCACTCGAGAACCTTTCCGCCCCAACGGCCATCGGTTCTACGTGCTATGTGCCCCGCCCACTGCCACTTAAGTTTAGCGATTCGGAGGGCTATATCTGTTACCTTGGTTCTGCTGCGGATAGCCTCATTTCTGATGCGATCCCGCAGAGAAACTCCCAACATAGTCCTAGGTATACATAATCGTCTACAACTTCGAGCGTAAAGTGTCCGATTGTAATGGGAGTTGGTACTACATGGGCATTTGACATGATCTTCGTCTTATCCATGTTCATTCTTAGACCAACTCCCTCGGAAGCTTTACTGAGGTCATCGAGCATCGTACTTAAGTCCTCCATGGTCTCAGCCAAGACTACTATATCGTCAGCAAACCGAAGGTGAGTGATGTACTCGCCGTTGATGTTGATGCCTAGCCTTCTCCAGTCCAGAGTTTTGAAAACGTCCTCCAGTGCAGCGGTGAACAGTTTTGGAGAAATAACATCTCCTTGCCTGACTCCCCGCTGCAGCGGAATAGGCTTCGAGTTCTGGTCCTGGAGTCGAACTGACATAGTGGCGTTCTCATACAAACACTTCAGCACTTCGATATAGCGATAGTCAACTTGGCACCGCTGGAGAGACTGTAGTACGGCCCAGGTTTCAATCGAATCGAAGGCTTTCTCGTAGTCCACGAACGCTAGGCAGAGGGGCAGGTTATACTCCTCGGTCTTCTGTATAACCTGACGGAGCGTGTGGATGTGGTCTACGGTACTGAAGCCTCTTCGGAAACCGGCTTGTTCGGGAGGCTGGAAGTCATCTAATAGAAACATATCGATTATAAATCGAGGTTGTCTTTTTTTTCCTTACAATAAAATTATAAACGTTTTATGTGAAGTTTTATTTTACGGTCTAGCTGTACAAAATGATGGTAACGCAAGTAAATGTGAAAAGTCTCGGAAGGCATTTAAATCTCCGTTAACAGTTAATGTGCAGTTACGTTTGTAAATTCGGTTATTTAAAGACGTTTACTTTGTATGTTACAGATGTTTATTCTCACGAAGGCGGTTTGTGAGTATTATGCACATGCACATTGTTGTGTGTTCGGCCAATATAGAATCTCTCTCGAGATTACGCACCTAGAAACCATGGACATGTGCACTAAATAGGTACCACCCCACAACAAATGTACGATCCCTACCGACCACGAGCGACGCCGGGGCGCACATTGTAAGTGCCAAAGGAAATTGAAGCTTCTCTACTGTAGTTAAATTCCACTACTCGCGCGCGCAGGTGGCAAGCTGCGTAAATTCCGTGCAAATATGGAATTTAACTACAGCAGAGAAGTTTCAATTTCCTTTGGCACTCACAATGTGCGCCCCGGCGTCACCCGGTCAGTGGAGATCGAGCATAAGTAAGACCAACCCGCCTTCGTGAGATAAACAACTGTATCTAACCCTACTAACTGCCAACGGCTATTCTACAGTTGGTACAGAGTGCTTTTATTTTGTAGGCCCTTACGCAATGTTGCTTTAGGTCCAACAGTCGGAAACTGTGGTTGGCCCAACATAGTAATGTTGCTGTAGGCCCTACGTTGTAAATGTAAATTGGCCCTACAGCCGGAAACGGTTGTTGGCCCAACATAGTCATCATAGTAGGCCCAATGTTGGGAGACATCGTTGGCTTTACCGAAAACAGGTGTTTCACTCGCAACGGTTGACCAACCATTCGGTGATCAATGGCCCTACGAAATGCCAACTTCAAATGCTACTAGGGCTATGCTTTATTTTTTCAATTGTGTAACGACAATTACCCATTCATATATTTTGTATCCTGGCTAACTTTCATAATACAATAGAAAACAAGTGAAATCATTTTTTTTCGAAAAACCCTACGATCAAGAGTAATCCAAAGACACCTCATATGAGTCATATGTCGAAATCCGTCAAACGGTTTAGGCTGCAGAGCGTGCCAAAGAATAAGACACACACACATACATACGTACATACATACATACTTACGATCGAAAAACAGCCTTCGGCAGTCGGGTAAAAACGCGTAGATTAAAATAAGACCTTTAATAAGTATGTATATATTTTTTTGCAACCACTCCTGTATTTTGGTTACGACGAATCGACACTATTAAATACAATTTCTCGCAAATGTCCCATTTTCGCATATTGCGCGAGTTCAAAGTCCCTCCTCCACCCACCGCTGCCAAATTCTTGGGATAATTATATCGGTCCTGCACGCGTATGTCGCGTGTCTCTATGCGTTGTCGACAATGCACTTCACCAAAACAGGCTAAATATAAGTGTTTATGTACGCATACAACATAAACCCTGTAGGTAAGTACTTATACCCAAAAGACGCAGAGAGTAGAGGTACATGATATTCCTTTTCCGTGCCACTTGGGGCATTGTAGGTTTAATGATGAAGAAAATTGTGACATTTCAGTGATAGTTAAGGTTGCATGGTTGCCAAACGCACAACAACCCTTCAACTCTATTCCCATTATTGACTCTTACGATGCGCCCGGGAAGAAAAAGGGGTGGTACTGGACATTTCTAGAAAAAATAAGTACATGATTAGTAGGTACGTCAATTTAGTGCATGATCAGTACGTCAATTAAGTCAAGCTTTTAATTTTCTTCTTCATTGTGACCATTCTTTTTTTATAATTTTGGTTGAACATTATAATTATAGTTAAGGTTCATATTTATAATTTCTTAATTATAAGGAATCTTAAAACATTGTATTAGAAAGGTCTCAATAAAATGGTGACAAAGGAGGAAATTTTGTAGATAAGTTTGACTAAATTGTACTAATTCTGTACAAACTTCCGCAAGCTCGTGTAAAAGAAGATTACTAGACTGTTGATATCTTCGTTGCAATTAATTAAATATTGATAATCTAACGAACGAACTGTACTCGTATCATGTAAGGGACGCACAATTTTGTATGAGAACGTTCACAAGACGCCGGTAGTGTGAGGGGGCCCTAATTGCCGTTAAAACCCGACATTATGTTAATATTACTTAATAGGTATGTGTCTCGATCTTTTATCCTTATCTTGTAATAAATACGAGTAGTTCGGCGTAATTTTATTTACTGATAACTTGCTATTTTTTTTAAATAACGATCGTAATTATGATCGTGCTCAGTATAAATATTTGTTAAAAAAAGTAAAAATAAGATGCTTTTAGTCTTCCTTTAGTTGTAATACCTATATCTGTGCGCCATTATTATTTGTCGCAAATCTTCTTGACTTTAAGCCTGATACATAATTTTTAACAAGAATGCAGATTACCTGTCCAAAATCTTAATAAAAGCCTGTTTTCCGTTGATTTAATATGCATTTAAACTAGATCAAACATATTATTTAATAGACTCGCCACTTTTACAATAGGAAACATATACATGAAATTATTTTGCACCTGTTCAATGCGGCCGCAGGTCACATGCTTTCAGCAAATACTATAAACGATTGTAAAGCATGTGTTTTGTTAAATAAATAAAGTAGAGTTATAGCAACTATTTTGCAATCTCAATAATTCTGTGTCTCACTCACACACACTACGATATCCACTTACGCGAGAGGCCGCGCATGCACCAGGATCTACATATATCATTTCAATAAGTCAAAACTGCTTTCCGTCCGTAATTTGAACCTGGTCTGGATCGCAATGAGTTTTAAAGATCGTTACATCTCCCATATCATGAATTTTAGATAACCACTGACTTAATATAAAACAATTGGAGACACAGGCGTAAGTATAGACTACTGATATCTTTAAGGCCTCCACACACCGGTCGCGGTTGCGGGGCGGCCGCGGGTCGGGTGCGGCGCGGGCGATTGATATCTCTCACTACCAACGCATTTAATACTGCTATCACTATCTCTATCACACAGTACCGCGGGCCCGCGTTGCTACCGCGGCGGGCCCGCGCTGTGGCGCTACTTGTGATAGAGATATTATAGAGAGTAGAGACGCCGCCCGCCTGCGGTGCGAATATACCGCTTCAACCGCGTCCGACATGCGCCGCGCCCGCCCCGCGCCGCGCACGACCCGCGTTCGATGTGTGGAGGTCTTTTTAATCAATGACGTCAGCATCACGTACTTCAGTGCTGATGACGACGGAGACGTACCTACCGCCCGGTTTTATCGCATATATTTTTCTAATCAACTGGTCATATTGACAGCTTTTGAAATGGCGATCGACGGCCACTTAGGAACAGTGTTGATATCATTAGCGATCTGCCCAATGATGTAATATAAAAAGTCGGCCAAGTGCGTGTCGGGCCACGCGTAGTGAAGGATTCCGTAGTTGTCTGTCTCTCTTAGTTATAACGACACGCGTGCGCCAACTAAATGGTGCGGGTGCGTCGGCTGAATTTGTACGAAAGTTGGCCTTTCTAAGTACATTTTAGTTTGCCTACTTACCCGTGATAGTTTTCCTTTTAAATTCAATATATGTAGGTACCTACTATTGCCTCGATTTTTTTCACATCCCTAGTAGTAGCCATTTAGCTGGCAGGGGGACCGCACATTAGGGCTTTAAAGCCCAATATCTCTATAACATTGAAGAACTCCCATTATATTTTTGAACAAGCTATCCAACGATACCCCTTTCACTATGGGTTAATCGAGAAAAAAGTTTACATCCCCACTTTACGTGTAATAATACACTAATATTAAATGGTAATATGTACACTAATATATATATATATTTTAATTTTATGCTACTGTTTTGTCGGCGTGCCAAATTATAGTTTTGTATTTGTAAGTTGTAGCTAGTACTGAGCAAAGGCGAAGAAGGACGGACGGACAGACGGACGGACATGGCGAAATTATAAGGGTTCCTTGTTGACTAAGGAACCCTAAAAAGACGGATCTGCCACTCTTTGCTGTACAAAGCGTTTTCACAAGCAAATATGGTAAATCATTTTGTATGATGTCATAAGATCAGCGACGTTACGTGCCGACATCAAAAATAGCTGAATAGAATCCGAAGAATCCTCTGTCTAAAATAATTTCGCATTAGGTATATTTATGTCCTATCAGTCCTCTCTGTTCCGAGTTATGAAATTCTCCACAACGTCATTTCATTCTGATATTAAAGTGCTCTCATAAATGGCGCTCCCTTACTTTATTACGGCAAATACTCGTGTTCGTAGATAACTATATAGAGTGCATATTACGAAAGATAAGTACGTAGTCATGTCTCTGCCTATCCTAGCCTTTTATCGTGTCCAAAACATCGATTCAAAGGATAGGCAATATTTATGTGGTGTCAATAATGTGTTCCACAACACATGCGGCTTAGTCGTTGTCCCATCCTGCATGCTGTAGATAGATATCGACTGATTTACCGACTATTGAAAATTCGCTTTTAAGCTTTAGTCGCGGAGGAAATACATAATCCCAAATTTTACACGGTAACTACCACGCTCTAAAATACAATATTATTACGTCAAAATTATTTCGGTCGACGTCAAATAGGTAGTACATTACGTACCTAGGGCGGTGAATTCGTGAATGGCCCAGATGGCAGGTGTTTGTGCTCCATAAATATGCGATCTGGGGCTTTACGAAGTACCGCCCGTGGTGAGTACACAATTTTACGTCTTCACATGGCCACAATGCGAGTTTTACCGTACGCGCAGCGTGCGGTTATACTCGCATTATGGCCAGGTGTGACGTAATAGTAGATTACTGCAGAGGCCGTGAAGTAAGGGATTGCTGGACGAGATTGGGGTAGACGGCCGAGTCGTAGACGAGGCCGAATACAACGAGTCCAGCAATCCCTGTTCCGGCCGAGGATTGTATAGTACTTTTCTCAAACGATGTGAGGAAATATTAAAATTAAAATAAATACTAAGTAATCGATTAAATAATAGGTAATTTGCGCCTTTTTTATTTTTTAAACATGCCATTTGAACAAGCCGTTCGACCACCATGTTTAACCGCACATAAAGTATAGTACCATAGATTTTTTTTTATTTTTTTTATGAAGCAAGTATGCTTACAGTGTCTAGTGGTGGTTGGCAGTATGTAAATTTTCCTTTGTCAGTTTAATATTAGTAAGCAAATTTAAAAAGTTAGAGTAGCGGACAATAATGGTTTTACTTAGGGTTTTCATACATTACTTCTTGGCCTAAGGCCAAGAAGTAATGTAGGGAGCCATAAACAAGAAACTTCACGTCTTCATTTCGTGATATTAACGCGTACATTTCCGAGCATGTTTGAGAAAAATATGTTTCCACTTTTGCACATTATTCCTTGGTAATAAAACAAAAAACCTGTATATACAATCTTACTCACCTCGTTTTAAAAAGTTTAACTTGTACTATTCCTGTCTCCTCTAGATTCCTCATTCAACCTGTCTGCTGTAGATAACAACTAGGTACTTCAATTCATAACAAACTCATTATTTGTTTTTTATCTAGCACGCCTCACGAGTACAACTTGTGGGTAGATTAGGTAGTTAGTTATATGTTCAGTTGTATTTTTATCAGACAGATAACAGCCATATGAAGGGAAAACTATTACCGTCCCGGGCATGCAGTCGTAATGTTTATATTTTTATTAGCAATCATAATTGAAATGATAACAGGTGTATACCTATAAGGGAAAACAATATCAGGAAAGTACGAGTTTTTCTATGGATAATATGTAAGTACCTACCTCCTTATAATCATGATGTTATTTTGTTTTCTTTTTAAATGATATATGTACCATGCTTTTTGTCTCTATTTAGTATTTCTAAAATAATAAGTTTAACAGGATTCATAATTTCTTGTGTTGTGTAATTGACGAGCTGAAAGGGTTTTGCTACAAACTTCACAGTGAAACTGACATTTCGAGCACGTGTATAATATACTCACTAGAAAATAGGCACAGTTGGTATGGAAGTGCTATGTTAAATGTAACCTGATTTCGTGGTATACTATAAATGATGTGGGTAGACTTCATAGTTATACCTACCCGCCATATGTTACCTAATAAATGCATTTCTGTTAAAAAAATAGTACTTAATCAGTTCATTAAAGCAGCAAGCCAGGCTCCTAAATGAATAAGTATACGTAAATCATGCATAAACATCAATTAGAAACTGCAAGCTATACATGTCTATTACTTGCGTTTATATCTGTGTCTCCTGCAATGAGGTTTGGAAAATAGTTAAGTCTTTGAACGAATGCAGCCTTAAACTAGTAGGTATTAACATTTTATTTGCGAATTCGTTAGAAATAAATAACACATCTAAATAATACTCATACTTTGAAGGAGCACTACGGATTCTAGACTCGCATGGTCCTCCAGGATTTATAATGGATTTAGCCTTTTTTCGAGGTGACAGTCATTGCTTGCTTGCTAGCGATCGGGTAACCGTAATATATAAACTAGATATTTTCTCCTGGTTAAAGTACTATTTCTGCTGTACAAATGTAGTTATAGATTGTTTACAAATAATCAAATTACATTATACTACCTACTAAGTATATGTTTAAAAAAATGCTCTCTTCATTCCAGATTTTTAAACAAAAGTTCATCAACAAAAATAGATAAGGACCAAGTGTTTATTGATTAGGGATTATGATTATATATGCATATAGATCTGTCGGACAATCAATCAATCAATGTGCTTGCTGAGCCGGGTTTATCACGATCGCGAGTGCTCTGCCAACATTGTGTATTTTAGGAGATCGACTACGAGACTTACTTAAACAAGTTAAATTTCCGCAGTTTTCGGGATTACGTTCTGTTATTACATTTTTAATGTTTAGGTAATGTTAAAATATATTTTTTGACACAATGAAAGTTACTGGCGCTATGTCAAGTTTTCATGGAAATCACAGTTTTAAGTTATATGTTTTCAGAATTTTTGGTTTAAAGAGCCTAAGTTCTTCAAAAACACACACCTTTTTATGCGACCATTTGGGACATACCTACACCGTAATATTCCAAAAACTTGTCATTTTATCTATTAATTTTCCTATTTTGTTACCAGTATAGTTTATGTACCTACGTAATTTTATATGAACTAAAATACTATCTTAGATGATTGTTATAATGTACTTCTGTTATAATTTAAAGTAATTTCTTAAATTAAAAGAATCTCAAGACATTGCATTAATAATGATTAAAAAAATGGTAACAAAATAGGAAAATTATAAGAATACCTTTATTTACGTTACATCCATATTTAGTTAAAACTTTAATTAAATACTCATTCAATACGAATCAACATTACACCTGTTAAAATCACTCTTTATCATATCGTTAATGTGCAGTACCTACAGTAAAAAACATTATATCCAGACGAGATGACAGTAACAAAAGTTATAAATGAGTCCGTGAGGTCAACGAATAGGAAAATAGAAACTTAATTTTGTTGATACAAAATAGGCATTTTCAGAGTATAGATAACCTTCGGTTTATCAACGAGTAGCCATGACATAAAGTAAATCTAGACATATTATGAGAACGATTTATCCACTCACCCTGAATAATGTAAGTACGAGTAGTTACTAAGTTGTAGTTGAAAGACTTGTATGTAACATCCTTACAATCAAATCTGAGATAGTAAATACAACTGAATGTCGTTCAATCTAGACCAGCTTGATAGGACTGGCTTCCTACGTGGCGGCTTGGCTCAATAGCGTAGTTACAAGTATGACATATCAATCGCTTAACACAATGACAAATACATGCTTCCTAATTTCCATTTCGCCATATTAAATTAATGTTTTCCTAGAGCAATTGCGTGGGTTAGGAAGTAAATCGCTATGTGTGAACAAGAATAATATTTTGAGGAGTTTCGTAAATTCCTCACGGATAAGTATCTATCCATAGATCCATAATCCATAATCCATACAATGAAGACGATGATGTTAAAGGAAAATCAACTGTAACTTTACAACTTTGAAAATATTTATTACAATCATAATAGATAAAAATAAAGCAATATGTATATTTTGTATGGCTGTTGTTATCGGTAGGAAGTGGAATAGAGCGAGCACCTGTGCGTGTGACCGATCCAAGAGTCACATGGTGCGTATGTGCGTAACATTTGCATATTCGTAAATCATGTGATCAACTGATCAGGTCATTAATTATCATAATACCTTATCTTGTAAAACAAATTAAATATGTGTTTTCGTACCTATATGGATAAATAATAAATATATCGCAAAAGCTACATATATATATATCGCAATAACAAGTAGGCCGCGTTTACCTACTCACAGGTTCCCGCCTCCGCGAGCTCCGCGGCAAGGACCGGGAAGCCCCTTTTTAGGCTTAAGCCTATCGATTTGGTTATCCTATCAATTTGGTTACCTTATGATAGGGTTACCCTATCATAGGATTACCCTATTGTTACGATATGCTTACCATGCATATCGGAAGTGGTAACCATAAGTTATTGAATTTTATTTAACCCTGTTGAGATAGGCCTCTTTTAGAGTTGACATTGAGTTATGGTAACCTTATCATCACCTGATTTTTGTGCATAATTATATTTAAAGTATTTGAACACGTTATAGAGCACTAATCGTAGGTACTCGCGTTGCTGTCGCAAGTCGTATTCTAATATTCGTAAAAATAATATTCGTTTGAACTGGCCCCGTAGCATGGATGGCGTTATCACGCGATAAGTGACAGGATAGGCGCGTCGTCTCGTTCTATCGAACGGTGTCAGCCAGGGACGGAAGCTCTATCCTGTCACTTATCGCGTGATAACGCCATCCATGCTACGGGGCCTGGTATACTTAAAACATATTAATTACTTACGCTATCAATAAGGTTTATCATAAGGTTACCAATATGGATAGGGTTTTAAAAAGAACTTTAAAGCCTATGGAAAACTCTGATGCGGGAAACCGGTTCCGGTGGCTGCTCCGCGGTTACAGCCGCCGACAGCTCGCGCCTCGTGTCGTGCAACATTACTCCTGTGTGTAAATTATGTACGCTGACAACCTACGTAGATTAGGTTTTAGACTATTTTTGACTTTACGAATAAAATATAAATTCCATTAAATCAAGTTCATATTGAGGATTATTGATTTACCTAATAATACCTACCTTTTTGCGTAATATTTTTTGGGATATATATATATCCCAAAAAATATTACGCAATTTATAAAAAACTAGGAGGTCTTTGATGGCCGCGTATATCTTATCGCTGTAGATAAATCATGCCTCACATCCACACGTGTATTGAACTTATCAAACCTGGCAGATGCATTATAATCACGATAAATTACAACATAGCAGCGGTCATCATACTTGTGCTATGCTTAAAAGTTCAAAACCTAAATTCGAAATCTAAAAACCTAATGCTCTTCATTCTGCGGCAGTCAAGTAAATATAAACAGCACGTGCTTAAAATGTCAGTGTATAACAATATCATTTCCATTTCTCATGCTCTGAAAGTTCGTCTTTATGCTGTGCGTAGGCGACATAAAGTTGCTTTTTATGCTCTAGTGCCTAAAGTAAAATCTTCGTCGAAGACCAAGGCAATCGGTCCAACAGCCACACGAGCAACTTTTACTTGATAGAATAAACTCTTTATTTTTATTTAATTATGTTTCGTTAGTATTCTAAGACCAAGGCAAGGATACCAACAGCCAAAGTACAAAATAAAACTTCATGAAATATTTTTCATTTCCTCGCAATTGAAGTCAAAAGTAGAGTGTACAATTCGTCCATAAAACCCATTTTACACTCGGTTTTATATCGTAACGTAAACGTCTCGCGTAAAATGGTGCGTTTTATGCACTTGTTGTACAATCTACAATTTCTTAACAACTAGGATCACAGGTGCGATATTATATGGTAATATAGAATTCAATTGTTCTTTGTTTTTTTATAATATTTTAAATTCTATGTTATACAGAGTGTTTTTTTTAAATGGGACAGTATGGGGAAATCCGAATCTAAAGGAGATAGAGGAAAAGTGTCCAAGGAGACATTAGGTGTTTTTTGATGTAAACAAATTTGGCTCGTTAAAATTTTTGGTCAAGCGTGAGTTGTTCTTAAAAAATTATAAAGTAGGTCAATTTTTTTTTTGCCGCGGGTCGGCTCTGTTTCATGTAAGGATTATTTCATTGTATGGAAAGAAAAAAATCTGAACAGCAGAAGTTGGTCAAATTTAATGAAAACTAATCTTCATACAGTTGGTTTATTACTTGAGTAAATGTTCGATGTGGCCGCCGTCTTGTCTTATGCAGGTACGAGCACGCTTCAAGACACTTCTAGTTGCATTTAACAGAGACTTATGGTGAATTGTGTTTAAAGTGTTGTAAACAGCATCTTTTAATTCTTGTACGGAGTTGTATCGGGATTCATAAATTCGACCCTTAAGGTAACCCCATAAGAAAAAATCTAATGGCGTTAAGTCGGGCGATCGTGGGGGCCACTTTATCGGCCCATATGTACTCGTACCCATCCAACGGTTTGGAAACTGCTCGTCCAAACACAGTTTACTTGCCCTACTGTTGTGGGCTGGTGCACCATCTTGTTGGTAGATTATCTTACCAAAGTTCCTTAAAAAAATGTTCTTCTCTTGAATCATCTGGAGCTCTTATCGATTATCGAAATTTAAAAATGGAATAATTTTAAATATTTTTTTACACGCCTAGGCACGTAACAATATTAAAAGGTGAATACTGCAATTGTATGAAGATTAGTTTTCATTAAATTTGACCAACTTCTGCTGTTCAGATTTTTTTCTTTCCATACAATGAAATAATCCTTACATGAAACAGAGCCGCTCCGCGTCAAAAAAAAAATTGACCAACTTTATAATTTTTTAAGAACAACTCACGCTTGACCAAAAATTTTAATGAGCCAAATTTGTTTACATAAAAAAACACTTAATGTCTCCTTGGACACTTTTCCTCTATCTCCTTTAGATTCGGATTTCCCCATACTGTCCCATTTAAAAAAAACACTGTATAAACAATTATAGTCATTCTCATCCTCGTTTTACTCACATTTCAATTACTTAACTAAGTACTCAAGTCTTCATTATCCATTACCTACTTTACTTACTATGCAAATTCCTAATAGTCGGTTCCGAATAATGATTTCGGGGTCATGTTCAGAAATTACAAAAAGTGAAGAAGACGGCTGTAGTGAACAAACTTTTCCCATAAGACTATAAACATTAAATGGCATAAAGAATCAGTTTTTTTTTTACTTTAGCATCATAAGAGTCTTATAAGGCTTATTTGCAAGAATCAGCTGTGACTTAATTAGTTTCATATCTACCTAGTACATTTCGTATTATGACATTCTATGTAGGTAATGTTTTCGGAATATTATCTATGTATTGTTTTAGCTATTCCATTAATTTAATCTAAATAAACTAAGAGTTAACTCTCATTTTTTCGCGATTTTGTGGTAGGTCCCATGGGAAATGTTGTTCAGTATGACCATGTTCTTCACTTTTTGTCATTCCCGATGGCTCCTATGTCAGTCACCCAATATAACGCTCTATGTATTTTATTTTATTTTGCCTGTACTAGTTTTCTTACTTCTGTATTTGACTAACTACCAGGTGGAGCCTCAAGTCGTCTCCGCCGTCTTACGGTTCCTTGGAGTAAGTGCGTCTGTGCTGTTTTTTATATGTTGGTGTTGGGTGGGCCTAGGATGGGTTAGGGTCACACAGAGATTTAGGTACAGTCAAGTGCAAACATATGGATCGTTTTAATCCTCTTATAAATATGTACTGAAACCTTAATCCGGTGTCATTTTTGTGATATATTTTATGCACCCATATTTTTACACTTGACTGTACCTCTGTACGCGACATTTCTGCATGCCAAATTTTTGGTTGAACTCATAATCCAGTTAATACACCTAAACGGCGTCTCCCCTTGCATAAATACCTAAAGTGGCCGTCAATAGAATTTGCTAACTGTGTAAACAAACCGCCATATTATAATTGTCTTTCACTATGGCGGTTTGTTTACATAGTTAGCAAATTCCATTGACGGCGACTTTATGTGAAACCTAATTTACATGCACATAAGCTGTTAAATATTAACGTCAGGGGATAAGACTTGTTTTTTCAACTCTGTATGACCCTGTATGTACCTATCCTTATAGCCGAATTGCCTTATAGGGGGCAGGGGTTGAAGTAGATCGGTAAAAAAGCTTAAACGGTGTACTTATTACGAAAATTAACCGTTTGATCAGAATTAGAAAACCAGATGAAACCGGATTAGATCAGTCCTAGTATTCCTAATAGGCTAGTTAGGGCAATTGGGAATAACGACAGCTTCGGAATTTCATGTTCGACATACGTCATAACTAGGTAACATGGCCAATTTGGTCAGGTTGGTACCGTTAATTAATTCGGTATGTTGGCAGTTCTTTCTAGTTTTGCTCTATATTTATACTAAATCACAAATGTTCATGTACACGAACATGGTGCGAAAATTTGCTTACAGCACCGATTTTTAGTAGCTTTTACTTTAAGTTGCAATGCATGTAGGTATCTACTTATGTAGGGTAGACCGGGGGCAATGGTACCACTTTAGAAATAATGACCTATAACTCAGAATCTAAAGCTACCACGTAAAAATCGCTTAGGATGTAACATTGTAGTCGCATTGGCTATCAGAATCTAGAAAAATATTTTCATTTAATCGCATCAAAATGGTGCAGATTGAGATTTTGTTCATGAAGTCCTTGTGTTACAATTGACCCCTAGTACGGGTCAATTGTACCAGATAATCAGAGGTAAATAAAACCCAAAATAATGTTTTAACCAATCAGTAATTATTGTTAATTTCTTAAGACGAATCAGTCTGTTACGTTACATCAGTCCTAATTATAGAGACTCGTATTTACACAAGACAAAGGTAGCATTTCAGTTGAACTAAACGTAACATAATATTTTCCAAGTTTTTGAAACATTATGTCGACTTATTATAAAAAAAATACTTAGGGGTGCTCATAGCACACACCTTTCAAGCAATAACAACATCTCAATACATCAAAATAACGAATCATTTAACAATTACTAATCCCATACCCCTTCAGCTGTGGCGAAAAAACATGGTGGCTTACCCACGTCTGTGGCACCCTCTGAGGGGCGCTCCACCGTGGGGTGAAGTTATTTGGTAAAATTAAATTTTCTTTAGTTTTTTACATAATCACAGTCAGGATTTTGGATGAAACTCAATCTATATTAAATTATCTAACTGCAACGATATATCATCGTTACATTAAAGTCGTAATAAGGCTATCTAGCTGACCTCGTCACCAGGTCACGAAGTTTACGACATATTTTGGTTATTTTAAATATAATACATTGTTTTTTTGGGGTGTTTAATGGCCTTAATTTGAAGAAATTAGTGTTATACTTATTGGAAAAACATGAAATGGCAGGCTCATGAGTATTTTTTTTACACTAGACCATTTGAAATATTCTGCCAAAATAATGCTTACACTCAGAAGTTGCTCGTGTGGGCTTCGATTTACATGTTTATATCTGAAGTGTTTTATACTGTATGTAATCAAATTCATGCCTAAACAATAAATTTGGGTCATCAACTAGGTGTAACCGAAGCTTTTTTTATTGTAAGTGCAGCAGGTTTTATGTGAGAGTAAAATGAAAAAAGTATGTCTACTTTCATACAAAATAACCTCTTCCAAATGACAGGGGAGAGAAATTCCTGGTCTGTTAACCACCCTCGGAGGGGTTTGTTATGATCGTTACCAATTGCAATCGATTTATTTACTTTTGGGCCATTGTTAATCCATTTAAGTTCATTCTAAACAAATGTATGATAACTAACGGTAATTTTAATAGCTAATAGTAATATTAAATTATTAGAAAAGCGCTAAAAAACGTGTTGCCAAATTGCCAAATTGATGCCATGAGTAGGTATGTTGTGTTAGTCACGGGTTTATTACAGTTAACCCGTTAAAATAACACTTGGTTTTATGTAATTCTAAAGATAACTTACATGTCTACAAAAACTGTCCTTCTGTTATTAAAATTCAGCACTAAACCCACTAATTTTCACTCGCGAACACCAACCGTGTCAAACGCGCCACTGACTGTCTAAGACTAACGACCAAATTTATTTTTTCCTCCATTGGCCATTGAAGTTTTCGCTTGCTAGCTGTCTCGCTTCATTGGCTATACGTTTCAATGGATTAAAGCGAGATCGATACACGAATGTCGGGTTTATTTCTAAGAAAGTAAGCAATGCCATTGCGCCCCTCCGAGGGGGGCTCCACCGACCTGCAGGAAAAAATATGAAGCCCACAGAGAGATGTCCACAGCTGAAGGGATACAGTTACAATTGACCCCTGGTACAATCAACCCCATACTCCACCACACAAAGAAAATTTTAAATAATACCACTGAAACGGATGACATTATAATTTATATACATCCCGAAGTATCGTATGAATCGTCGGGATGAATCATAGGTATAACAAAATACCCAACATGTAACTTGTTACAAAAATACTTAGTTTCAATTGTCTTTTTTTAGCAGTCGTGTAAAAATTCTGGGTCAATTGTAGCACGGGGTCAATTGTAACGTTATAATTAACCCCGAGTGTTGTGGTACAATTGTCCTTTTTTACTTGCACTCACTAACCTTCACAAAATATCGATTTCTATATCTAACTGACCCCCACACTGCAGCACTGTGACACATTAAAAACTTTAATAAGTAGAGAATCACAATTCAGTACAATTTTCACACTACGATACGATAGTATTTAATTATAAACACAAGTACAAAACGTAGATCGTAAATACTTACTTTGGTCGGTCAAAAATGCAAATCGTTGTATAGGTAGCACAATGCTTTTCGCACGGCAGCGAGTGGCCGACTAGTGAGCAGGTCGCGACACGCTCAAGGCACACTGGTGTATATGCACATGCATATTTCGATGTGGTTGCAGTTATAGGCGATGGTACTATTGACCCGTGGTACTATTGACCACGGTCTACCCTATGTTTGTTTGTTTGTATGGAGAAATTTTTAAAGTAGTTATCCCCGACTAATTGGGCTGAAATTTTGCATACAGTCAGCATCAGAAGTAGCTAAGCAAAATAACCTTCCGGTTCAAAAGAACCCAGTCTCAAATTACACTATTTCACAATACAACTGATTCTCATTTAACACCTATGGTCATATGAACATAAACTCAAAATAGCCCAGTGTCTATTTACCTTAGTCCCAAAATACCCTAAAATGTTAAAACCAAAACGACCTATCTCTATTAAGAACTTATGTGGAAAGCACCTAATGTCATCAAAGCTTAAACTCAAAACACAATGTTCCCAAAATACACTAATTACAAAATACGCTACTCTCAAAATACCCTAAATTATTTATTTATTGATTTTCGTTTTGTGCTATTATGATCCATGTAGTATACAACTGATAATAGCCATTATTTAATGTTTCGGTAATTTTCTACGCGTAAATTCGTACCAGAAGCCGACATAGAATTAGGACCTGAACTATTTAGAGTATTTTGAGAGTAGTGTATTTGGCCAATGGTGTATTTCAGGATTAGTGTATTATGGGAATAGTTTGTTTTGAGCTTCAGCGTTTATGACTTTAGGTAATCTTGGTAATAGTTATAATATAGACAAAGCCGTTTTGGTTTTAGGGTATTTTGGGACTAAGGTAAATAGATACTGGGCTATTTTGAGTTTATGTTCATATGACCATAGGTGTTAAATGAGAATCAGTTGTATTGTGTAATAGTGTAATTTGAGACTGGGTTCTTTTGAACCGGAAGGCAAAATAACACGCGCAAAATGACCTACACAGATCCTTATTCCCTTGACATTAGAGTTCGTGTGTAGATCATTTTGAGCACTAGAACTGCTTAGCAACTTCTGCTGCTGACTGTACCTGTTTAGTATGGGTGACAATCCAATCATTGAAACCCTTACAATTTGTATTAGATGACTGTACAAAAAAGTACAGTACCTAAGCTCATTTCAACTACTTACTTTTCAATCTTTTTCATGCCGCGGCCCCCTTAGAACAGAAAAAAATATTTCGCGACCCCCACCCTGTTCAAAATACTTACAGCACTTTAACTTTAAAAATATGAGTAGTCGCGACCCCCTTTAGAAGGCTTCGCGGCTGCACCCCAGGGTCGCGACCCACACTTTGAAAATCACTGAGCTAGTGTATTTCAGACAAGTAAGATGCTTTTATATGTGCTCGAGATTGTGGTGTTTTTATGATCGATACCCCGACAGAAATGATGAAAAACAACAAAAGGAGTGCCTTTACACACTACATAGGTATGTAGTATGTACATGTACATACAACTAACGCGCACTAATTATACCTTGGGCGGTTTTTATAGATATCGACATGCTTTCAAAGGCATGTCGACAACAGAAGTGAGCTTAGGAAAATTTAAAAACAGCCATCGTAAACATTACCATAAAATAATGGGTTGGTGGGAATATTCCGCCAAAGTATGCCAAGGTCAAAACTGAATAAAGCAAATAAGGACTGATAAGAGAACCACATACCTAAACAATTATTAAACACGTTCGTTGACAGTACGATCAATTAAGCGTTGTTAATATCTACATATGGCCCGCCTGTCGACGTGCTGTCAGCGAACGCGTTGAATTGCCATAATATTTGAGAGCATAAATAGCAAATGTCATAAATTTATTGTGCATAAAAGCTTTAAGCATAAATATCAATCGCCATATATGTATGTATGTATGTATGTATGTAAGCACTTTATTGTACACAATAACAGGTTAAAAAATATAGATGTCACACAATAGATCAAATTACAAAGGAGACCTTATCCCTATAAGGGATCTCTTCCAGCTAACCTTTGAGCAATTGAGAGGAAGGTAGGTAGAACGAGATAGGCAAACTTACACCGTGTACAAAAACACAGAGAAAATGAAAACAAAACCTAATAGGAATTAATCCTAGACAAATAAAAACATGCCAATACATATATAAATATACAATATAAAATATAATACACACTATCATATGTCATATTCATATTTATTAAGTATTTGTACACATGCTTGCATGTTGAATACAAGGACATTTTATACTGTAAAACCTTATATAACTGTATTCTGACAAATAAAAACCACTGATTTCTGAATTCATATATATACCGCAAATATACAATAAATAAATAAATACTATATTCAACCAATTCACAAGTCATTGGAAAGCCACAACTTCTTCAAATTCATCATACGTGACGCAACAGACCGCGACTGTCTCAGCGACAAAGGCAACTCATTCCACAACCTAACAGCGCGCGCGGTAAAAGATCTAGAGTATGTTCGCGTCTTTTTAGACGGTACAGCAAGAGTAAGGTTAGCACTCGACCGCAAGCGGTGGCCACTGCCGTCTGCCATATAACTAAACCGCTGAGAAAGATAAGATGGGGAAGTAGGGCTGAACAGTGTGTTGAAAAGTAATGACAGGATATGCACGTCCCTGCGCCGGCGGATCGGTAACCACCGAAGCTTAGAACGGAATTCAGAGATATGATCATACTTGCGTAGACAAAATATATATATCTGATACATACATTTTGTAGGCGCTCCAGCTTATCAAGTAGCTCCTCGTTGAGGTCCAGAAACGCAATATCGCCATAGTCCAGAAGTCCAGAGCCTACGTCATCAAACGGCATTTAACAGCGTGATGACGTAGGCTTGTGTCAGTCACGTGGTTCGCGAGTCTCGGAAGAGAGTACCTGTCTTGTTATACCATGGTAAGGACTATCAATAACAATCGCTTGCAATTTCTTCGCATTAATTTGTAAACCAAACTTACACGCCCAGCAGCGTATAGATTCAAGGTTTCCATTGACTTCCGAGATTAATGAGGAGATATCATCTACAGTAGCCGCTGCATAAATCTGTAGGTCATTCTGCGTAAAGGTGATATGATGTAGTTAGGGATTCGGTGATACTATTTATAAAAACAGAGAACAATAATGGAGAAAGCACACCTCCCTGAGGAACGCCAGCGGAGAGTTCGCACCACTCGGACATCTTGTCATCGAACATGACGCGCTGGCGCCTGCTAAAGAGGTAGCTGCGAAACCAGGATAAAGGAGTTTCAGAAATGTTAAGAGAGCGGAGAATACCTAGCAGAATATCAAAATCTACCGTATTAAAAGCACTGCTAAAATCAAGAAGAACAAGGACAGTAAGCTTCTTGGATTCAATATTGAGACGAATGTCATCGGTGACGTTAACTAAAGCGGTGACCGTGCTATGCCCGGGGCGGAATCCGGATGGGAAAGGATTAAAAAAAGAATTTCTGTTTAAACATAATGTTCAATGATCTTTGACAAAACTGGGAGAATAGAAATAGGGCGGTATTGAGTGAAAGATATAGCATTAGGGATTTTGGGTAGAGGAATTACGTGAGCACACTTCCACGATGCCGGAAAGGTTCCAGTGGACAAGGAGAAATTTATAATATCCGAAAGGGTAGGAACAATAAAATCCGCCACGAGCATAAGCATATCCACACTGAGGCTATCGTCACCGATGGCCTTCGTCTTAATAGATTTGAGAAGGGCATGCGTCAAATTCAAAGGGAGATAAGTCGGAGTGAGTAACGGGTCAAGAATAACCGGCGACGCGCTGAAATGTTTGTTAATAGCTTTCCACAACTTCAGGGACACTCCTCAATCGATTTGTGAATATGGAGGCGCTTTGCTTCCCTACAGACTTTGTTGCAGCGGTTACGTATAGAAACATATCTCTCGCGATTTTCGTCCGAAGGAAGGAAGCCGGAACTTAATACGAGCTCGATCGCGCTTGGCCATGTACTGTTTGATCTCCGGCGTGAGCCACGGTGCAGGAAAGTGTTTAACTGGCGTTGGTTTTAAAGGAGCATGCTTATCAAAAATCGCAAGCAATATGCCATTGAAAGCCCCTACTTTCAGGTTAATATCGTCATGACACCCCACACTACTCCAATCAGCATGTGAAATATCATCGCAGAGCGCTTCCAGATTTACATCGCGGAGTGTTCTACGCATGATTATCCTCTGTCTCTTTTTCGGGGGACGAATGTTAAGAGGCGTAGATCAGATCATGATTGGAGAAACCTGCAGCATTGAATTGCCCGTGGAGGGATACCAAATTTGGAGAAGTAGTAAGAATGAGATCTAAAAGAGAAGGGGGGCCGTTATGAGGAAAATGCGTAGCATCAAGTGGCAACACGCTTAGATTTATAGAAGTTGCAAGAGAATGGAGCCTAGAGGAACGATGGTCGTTTTTAAGAAGACAGGTGTTAAAGTCACCCATAATAATATTGTGATCAAACTGAGGGCTAATATTGACTAAAACATTTTCGCGCGCATTTGTTTGCGCATAACGTTTTCAAGTCATAGGTACACACAGCAACACACCTAACTAACCATACCGTGAAAACCTAGAACCTTATTACAATGCACTTAAGGTCAGATTAGATTTCCGATGGTCACTTAGCTGTGTTGTCGACTGTATAAGACAAACACCACCTGCTTGCCACCCGAGCCCCCCTTTTCTAGTTCCCTAACCTAATTAAATGCTAGCAACTAATATATAAAACTTGTTTTTCTTTGCGAATCAATCATAATGACAGCCTATTGTCATAAGTTATGCGTAGCAATTCTTATGACAAAAAATAATTATGATCATCAATATAATGACTAAAACTTGTATTATGCTGATCAACATTATGGTTAAACAAAATATGACATAGTACAGTTATGACTTATGACAGTGAAAGTATTATGCGCAGAATTAATAATGACAAAAGACTTTAATGCGCAACAACTTTATGCGTAAAGTTGTATGGCTTCCGAAATTATGACGAGTCATTATGCGACTAGATGGACACCCTGTTTTTATATCTATACCTATAGCACGAGTATACCTACCGTTTATTAAATAGCAACTTCATTAAATTCAATGCCGAAATGCGTCAATGGTGTGATAACCTCGTGTTGGGTGGTGCCGTGCCGCACCTACGAGTACCTATACGGGATATTCGTTTAAGTACCTATTGCCTATTATATTGGCCCCAAATGGAGCAATCTTACATAAACATATATGTTATTGTTCATATAAAACAAGATGTTGGTTATTAATGCTTTGGTGAGATACTACTAATATTGAGAATGTGGTTATAATTGCATGCTTTCATCTTACTAATACTTAATATCCCCCGGGTGGACCAAAAGTATCTTGACTTAAGGGGATTCCTTGATTCGAGTCGACCACGCCCCCTTGACAGACACACGCTTATGCCTTCCGCGCACGAGAAAAAGAGATGCAACACTCTTCGGGAATGGCTTTTTTGGACAAATTTCGATAAATACTTAACTTAGTGAAGTTTTATTTATATTTCTTTAAGTGAGATTTTAGATGAGATAAAATACTAAAGTATTAACTTGATTCGTTTGAGTGGGCTAAGTAAAAAAAGGAAAATAAAGACCCTTGGGATTTTTTTTCTATCGAGGAAATTTTACGCAATCATGTATCGATTAAATATGATTTATAAACAATCATATACTTAGTCAAGAATCATATATCTGAAAATCAGACCTTATTGTTTCTTAATCTAGTCAGAACGGCGTTTCAAAGCACGCGATAATTTCCAATTCACCACCTTAAATTGGCTCTGAACAACATTACTGCGGCCGGTTAAATAGGGATTGCCGGTCTAGTAGATATAGACGGAGAGCGTAGCGAAGCCGGATAGGTAAATATACTAGGCTGGCAATTCCTTAGAAAAGGTATAATTAATGAAGAAGGCTCTTCTAGTTCAAATAAACTGGTTTTTTGACCGTTGGAACTGTTGCAAAATAATTATCGTGCCGTAAGGTTATCGACGGTGCACTAGTCTAGTATAGGTATGCCATCCTCACCCGGATGGCCGTCATCTGTTACGCAGATGACACCGTCGTGGCTGTCCGGGGTACGGAGCGGAGATAAGGGAGGCTCCGCGGCGGGCAGAAGTAGCCGCGGAGCTAATGATAACCCGCATCCGGCTGCTAGGCCTACAGGTATCCCTCCCGAAGACAGATGCAATAATCTTCGGAGGGACGGGATGGCTGCCGCCTGTGGGTGCCACGATTAGAATTAGCGGAGAGGCGGTCCAGGTGAAGCCACACATAAAGTACTTAGGCCTCATACTGGACCGCAAATGGAATTTCGGGGAGCATTTCCACCAGCTTGCTCCCCGAATCGTGGCGACGGCATCAGCCCTAGGTCGGCTGATGCCGTTGGAGGGCCCTCCGTTGTGTGCCGCCGGCTGTATGCCGGTGTCACCCGGAGCATGGCCCTCTACGTGGCCCCGATTTGGGTGAACCGGCTAAGCGCGGCGAATTAGGCCCTGCTTAGCAGGCCACAAAGGGTGGTGGCCATACGTGACAGTGACGTGAGCGGCAGCGTGCGCATTAGCGAGGACCCCTCCGTGGGAGCTGGACGCGGAGATGTTAGCCGAGGCGCACAGTGAGCGGGTGAGGTGGAGGACTTCGGGAGAATATCCTGCTCCCGAAGAGTTGAGGGCCGCTCGCAGCCAGACCGAAAGGCGGCTTAGGGAAAGATGGAAGGCGGACCTGGAGGACTCGGGTAGTTCGATGCCTGGGTAGAGAGGACGGTAAGGTGGGGTAGAGGATGACGCAGGTGATGACCGGACATGGTTGTTTCGGTCATTTCCAGCACAGAATTGGAAGCGAGGGAAGCCCCGCCTGCCATGAGTGCAGCGCGGAAGATGACACGGCCCAACACACTCTGCAGTGGTGTGGGAGATGGGTCGAGGAGCGCCACACTATGGTGACGGCCCTCGAAGTGGATGATCTCTCTCTCTGCACAGCGTCGTGACGGCCATGCTACGCGGGGAGAGATCCTGGGAGGCGGTGGCCTCCTTTTGTGACGCAGTCATCTCGTAAAAGGAGGTCGCGGAGAGGGAGCGCGAAGACAGTGCGGATTCGCTCCCGCTCCGGCGCAGTCGAAGGGGTAGAAGACGCGCGCGGTTTGCTGCCGTGGGCCGGGCCGCATCCTGCCCCAGTAGGGCCAGAGCACGGCCTTACACGTCTGGGGGGGATGGTCAAGCGTTCCTGACCATCCCCTCCGTTCGCGCGGGTCTCCTGGCACAAGTTAGCCAGAACCGCCGGGGGGCGTAGTGGTTACATGTTCGTGATCCCATGGTGCTCCCATTAACGGCAGAGACGGAAACGCCGGAGTGGTTTTAGTGGGTAGACTCTCTCCCCATTCTATTTAAATAGGGATGGCTAGAGGGTGTGAGTCCCACATACCCCTCATTTTAGCTTCCCCGAATAGGGGAGATCCGTAAGTACATTTCCACTCGGTCAAAAAAAATGTGTAGTTATGCCATGGACACTTTATGTCAAAGTTACATGGCTTAAATTCGAATGAAGAAAAGTCAGTTCGAATTTAACCCATAGTGCTTTGACATAAAGTTGCCATGGCATAAATTAGTGCAAACGTCGAGGACTAGGACATTTACCTTATATCTTCATGCATGACATGACTACAAAATGCACGTATAAGATTAGTCGTTTTCGTTTTCGAAAAATGACGTTTAGTTAACGAGCGTTGTTTTCGTTGTTTTCCGTTGAACGATATCACTATATTCCAAATAGGCGCCCTCTCGTTTTGTCCGTGACGAAGAAATGGGCATCTCAAATCTTAAGAGGCTGTCGGTCCATATGTGTGTTTAGTTGTTCGTTTACTGTAGCTTTCCTATATTGCCATGCATTGCTACGACGAAATTATCTTGTTTCATGTTTTGTTATATAGATAAATATTTGTCAAAATAGCCACAGACTTCCTTCATCTAAGAAGGTATAAATTCCACCAAACAGGAATAGTTTGATAAGATCAGTCCACATACAATTTGACGTTTAAACTCAGATTAGTTAATAGGTCGGTCGATCTGATAGTATATATCAAAGAGTATAATAAGTATATTTATGTAGTATATATAAATAATAAATCAGGAAATTCGTTAATTTGTGGAGTTATAGAAACTACGAATTATATCTATTCCTTTATAGAAAACAGATGTTTATTTTTATTACGGATGCAAATTGAACATAAGAGGCCGCCTTTATGAGCCTACGTATAGTCATTTATATAATCTTATTTATTTGATGTGGAAGAAGTATTCGTTATTATTTTTATTGATATCCGGTTCTATGTAGAGGTGATTTAGTCTATAAAAGATGCACCCACTAGGCCACATGGAAACAATATGTGATTAATATGCATTTACCCGTAGGCTTTGAGTTTACAATGTCAGTAATTAAATACTCACTTTACAATAGGTCTAAGTAACCTGTGTCTTACATTACAAAGACAACACATAATTCATAAATTAACATAGCTGACTATGTATTATTAGAAACAGGTAGCGCAGCTTTCCTTTAGTTAAGTAAGTAGTAAAGTAAACAATAAAATCCAATGCCACTTTTGGAACAGTTTGAGGTGTATTAAACAACAGTCCAGTATTAGCCGAAGTTTTTGAAATCATTGAGGCAGTGTTGTTGTCAACAACATAGGCACTTGTACCCACATAACCTAACTGCCTATGTTGTAAGTACTAATAATCACTGGAATTATGTATACTGTTTTGTCTACTTCAACCAATATAGCATACACATACTTACCTACTGCATTCATAGGTACATTTCAATATCAAGATCACACCTTTTTACTTGTATTCCATAACAAATACAGACTCTTATCTACCCATTGTAGTCTACAGCAAGGTATACCTACGTGAGATTATATATGTAATTTGGCCGAATTCCATCAAAGTAGGTGAGGTAGGGTAGGGCACAGCGAAATGTGATCCCACTCGAATTTGGAGCAGCCCAAATGGGGAAGTACCTCCGCCTTGCAGAAGACCACAACCATAATAACACTACTACTTGCTCTGTAGCAGTGTTGTGTTCCTGGAGGTGAGCAAGGCCGCCAGAGCTCCCGAGGATGCGTTGTGTTGAGAGCGAGGGAATTTGTTCCTTCAGCTGTCAACACGGCGAATCCTCAAACATACCAAGGGTCGGCAACGCCCATGTTACTCCTTTGGAGTTGCATACGTCTATAGGCTGCGGTGTCCGCTTACCATCAGGCGGGCCGTAGGTACGCTTGTTTGCCACCATCGTTATATTAAAAAAAAAAGTAATTCATAAAGCAACATTCCAATTCTAATGACACTTTTATAAAAAGTCGGACACATTAAATAATCTCAACCGTACATTTTTCTTTCAGAATCGACACTAAGCCGTTTGTCTACAATGGCACGACCACACCCGTTGTCACCAAGACGCCCCTACCCCCGAAACCTCACAGTAGCAAGGCTGGACGGGGCAAAGCCCTCAGACAGATACTGGCGTCTTTTATAGCTAATATGGGAACCATCAACACTGGAATGGCCTTTGGGTTTTCGGCCACAGTGCTGCCACAATTGAAGAGCAATGAATCTAGTATACACGTTACAGAATCGCAAGCCAGTTGGATTGGTAAGTTTAGTGATGAGTAAAATGGGAATCTATGTAAAACAGAACCACGGGAGAATTGAGACCAAGGGCTTGGTAATTAGCACTAACATTCGTAAGACAAAAGCTTTTCGAATGCCCTTTTCAATGTTGAAGTTATTTTCATCATCATCATCATCATATCAGCCGAAAGACGTCCACTGCTGGACATAGGCCTCCCCCAAAGAGTGCCACAATGACCGGTCCTGCGCCACCCGCATCCAGCAGACTCCCGCGACCTTTACAACCCTTGACTTTGAAGTAATTTTATTCACTCTATAACTTATATCATTACCAGAACTCAATGTGATATCGTTAACCGAATGATCTAGATTTGCTGGATCAGAAAAATATAGAATGCTACGAACAATTTCGGAGATTTCCATGTACTTTAAGATAAATTATGACATGTTCATTTTTGTCTTTCAGCTAGTCTCAGCTCCGCTGGCACGCCCGTCGGCTGCCTGCTCAGCGGTTACCTGATGGACGTGATCGGGCGTCGCCTCACGCTGATCATCACTGAAGTCCCGCTCATCTTGGGCTGGCTGCTCATCGCGTGCGCTTACAACATCGACATGATCTATATCGGTAAGCATATCGCCTGCGCAGCCGTTAAATAACCGTTAGACGTTACCTATTGAATGCCACCTTGCTCTTAATCACAGTAGCCCCGCTCATCCTGGGCTGGTAGCTCATCGCGTGCGCTTACAACTTCAACATGATCTGTATCGGTTAGCATATTTCGCGGTTGTAGTATTTCTACAGAACCAATAATTCATTCAAAGCTGAATTATTTCCGTGGATTTCAAGTTTAGACCTGGATTTATTGCACCTCGGCTTATCAGATCTAAGGAAGTTATGTACCACGTGTAACCTTGTGAATAAACTACTTAGATATCGCTGCGAATATACTCGCTGTTATCCACGTTAATCCCCTAGCCTGATCCCCCAGGGGAAAAAGACGGTTAGGTTGTTAGGTGAACTGTGACCTTACAGCGCGCGAGACGAGCGAGCGAAGCGAGCGTGACGCGGTAGCGTCCGGCGAAGCGCCATAACCGAACATTATACATTTTTCCTAGTTGAATATAAAATAATTGCCGCTAATTCCCCTGGGTGATCGAGGCCAGGTGATTAACGTGGATAACGTGATATACTCTGGCTAGAAATGCGATTTTCAGTGATTTCGAAGCTCTATTATACTGGTAGGTACGATGTTTTGCATATTGGGTGTATGAAAAATTATTACAAGCTTTTATTAAAAAAAAAACTCAACCTACAAATTAAATAAATTAATTTTATTCGGCAAGTAGGCCGTTAACCTACTTACTTAAAATAATAATTAACTGAATATGAATACAAGGAAAAAAAAAACTTCATAATGCGTTGTTCCACAAGACATTTGACACCCAGAACTTGCGCCGCGCGTCGCCATCTTAACGTGTTTTTGTGTTATGTTATAAGTTTTGTATATTGTTATGTATGTTACTCTGTAAGGTATTTGTAAATATGTCCCTTGTTGCCTGACTCAAATAAATAAATAAGCTTTTTTGGGCTCTGGTTTGGGCCATGCATTTCTGTCAGTGATATAGTCCTCAACCCTGTAATGAGCCTTTGACATCAATGTTTTTTTTCAAGTAATTTTTAAGAGCTGGAAAGGGTAGAGCCAAAATGTCATTAGGTAATTTATTATAAAAATGGATACATTGACCCGAAAAAGACTTGTATACTTTACGAATACGAAACTTTTTGGTTGCTGTATTTTTTTTTTCGTGTACTAAAATTATGTGTATCAGTTTTTTTACAGAATGAATCTATGTTCTTAATGACATAACATAAGCAATATTTTCATAAATGTACTGTTAAAATGCTAATTTCTTTAAAGAGTTCTCTCACGGATTCTCTTGCTCTCAGGTTATAGTAAGAATGAATGGCTCTTTTTTGTAATACAAAGATTGTATGTCAGCTGCTTTACCCCAAACCAGAATACCGTACGACATAATACTATGAAAATGACTATGATAAACTAGGATAACTATAGATCTTATTTGAATAGTGTGTTGTCAATTTAGAACCTAGCCCTACCACTTAAGGCTGTACTTACGGCTAGAATAATTATTCGTTCTAATTCTAAGCCCAACGAACAGGCATCAGGCATGATTTGACAATTCTTGGCGAAAAGTCAATCGTAAGTGCTAGAATTCTCGTTCGTTCATTTATTTTAAACCAACCACAAACATGCCGATTGATACGATACTCGTACAAACCTATGCTACAGTTAATAAAAGTGTGTTTTCTCAAATAAGATCAGATATTATACTCCTTACTGTTCACGATAACAAATCGTGAAATGTCTATAGGGCGGCGCCTTGTTTTAGACGCCGGCAATGAATTTCACTACACCATTGCTGGCCTAGGCAGTTCCTTCCCAGCCTTTGTGCTACTATAGGTACCTATTATTATTCCAGGCAGGTTGCTGGTGGGTCTGGGCTCCGGAATGGTGGGTGCGCCGGCTCGCGTGTACACTTGCGAGGTCTCACAACCGCATCTGCGAGGGATGCTCGGCGCGCTGGCCTCAGTCGGTGTCTCGACTGGCGTTCTTCTAGCGGTGTGTATATTATGCAGCTAGTTTCAGTGCCAGGAACCCGCTAGGGGGGCGCTCTGCTTTCCTCTAGATGCATACGGTTTTTCGAATGCTATCTGCTAGATTCGGGTGTAGCGCTGCGAAAACGATGGCAGTGAATGTGCTAAGTTAGGGCACATTGCACACAGCGTTTTTGAAACGCGCCGTCGACGCGCGTTTCTGTTGATTTACACTTGATTCGATGCAAACGCGCGTAAACGTCGCGTTTAAAAAACGCGGTGTGCTTATTTCGAGCACTTGTATTTCACGCCAGCAGTGATCGTTTTGTTTCTTAATACAAACGTCAGTAGGCAAATAAGTAAATGCCAGAAGTGAGTACGTAAGTATCCAATGCGCACGATAATGCGCATAATGGTCACCCCATACAAACAGACCGATCGTGTTCGCGAACAAAAACGTCACAGAAATGCTAATCAGCCAACAAACCACGTCTGTTTTCCTAATCGCGTAGATATTACTACACAATGGACACACCCACGAAACGGCTGTGTAACGTATGCTAATGAAAATACACAATAATTGAATGTATAGATTGTCTTCATAATAGCGTAGTTATTATAACTTTTCAGTTTCTGAAATTCCTACCTTATTGCGCTTCCTTGTCTGTAAATATGTACTTTGTTAGTTTCTTTTTGTTTTAGCCTCGAAAATAGTCTTTGGAATAACTGAGACAAACAAAACAATACGTAGATTTCACGTAACTACGTAGGAATACTAAAATAATGCGTAACTTGAAACTACATTACCAGCATGAGATCATTTCGAGATCGGTTTCGGGGCATGCCGAGTTATAGATGCTTTGAGTACTAAGTACTTCTGATAATTTTGGGTTTGTAGAATTACTACAGATATGGTGTACCTATATAGGTAAGTATATTGTATACAACGTAGACACGCCTCATGGGGCTCAATTTGACACTTACATTTCGTATTCCAATTTTATATGCGCTCGCTTTCACCCAGAGAATAATTAGGTAGACGTACTTACTCTTGAATGTAACAGGGATCATCTTGAATTAAGAGATGATGATGATGATGTTGAATAATATGCTATAATAATTTAAAAAAATAAGATAGCTTGAAAGTCAGGATTAGGTCAGTGCAAAACTACATGAATACGTCCTTACAGTCAGTTTTTAAAAAACTGTTCATATTCATACTTTGCAATGGAATTAAGTACTTATTTCACCATGGTAGCAAAATGTTGTAAAATTTAAATTCGTATAATGATGTGCGATCAATTAAATTATGTTGTTACTAGGTACAACGAAAGGTAAGTAAATATGAAATTTCATTGTGTGCGATACGCTGCACAGCCCTATCTAGACCTCCACAGGAGGTTACCATAAATAAGCGTCATTTCGCGCCAAAATGACAGTGGGATAGGCCTGTTTATACCAAATTAGCGAAGTTTAAGTGACAGATAGACCTCCTTGTTATTTACAAGCTTACCTCGTGTTTCCGACGTAATTATAGATTATATAACTCGATAGAACCGTTTGAGGCCCATCCATTAAATTGTCAGCCTGCCATTCTTTCACATTGTGGTTTCTAGGAAAACTACGCAAATTTAAAAATAGATTTCATATACAAGACCAAAGCCTCGCTTCCGCATTATTATTCATGATTGATAATGATAACACTCATGTTTGTGCTGTTGTGGTAGTATGTGGGAGTCTGAATATTTACTTCGCACTATTTCCGATAAGTATTTAGACGTTTAGCATTTAAAATCAGGTCACGATCTTTTTCTCGGATTGCATTTTTTTACACTACACTTTCTAGGCTTAGCCTGCTATTGTTAGATAATGTCTTATGGCTATCAATCTACCATTTGTACCTACTTTATATTGTTTTATTATTGTGTTATAAAGATAAAGACCTAAAAGAGTCAAAAATGAGGCCTAAAATGTAAAGCACTTATCAAATACCTCATTGACAAGCTTATTTTTTTCACGTTAGGTAAGTATATGAGTATTGCCTGAGTAATGCATTGGTACGAGTACGAGAATAGAATGCAGTCGAACCTCGAACCGAACACAATAGTTATTTGTGCAACAAGAGAGCAAAGTAATTTTCTGCTGCGAGTGCTGATTTTGAGTACCGAGGAAGCGAAAGATTCTAAAATTATTTAAAGAGTCTAAATTTATTAATTAAAGTTTGAATCTTAAGCGCAACGAGGGACTCAAAAGCACGAGTTGCAATAACTTTGCTCTCGAGTAACACATACAAGTTTTCACCTTAGCAGTGTGAGCATATTCACGGTACAAAATATATCGTAGTATCATGTAGGTACCTATTCGTCTAGTGATTATTCAGGAAGAAAACTTGATTAGGCGTTCGTTACCGCTTGTTTTACCTCCGCAGCGCCGCGCCGCTTGTAAGTACTACAAAGCCTAGACTATATACGAGTAGTATCTATATGATTCTCACGTGACACTAACACATCACTAATAACTAGCCGTAAAATTCATTGACTTCTCTCATGTTTTCTAGCTATTTTTTAAATATTTATCATAATATCTGTTGTGCTAGAAAAAGACAAAGGCACAGCATATACAGGGTGGAATTTCATAAACTGTACATAATAAAAGGAGAAAAATTTCAGCCAATTTCATCGGTGAAACGGTGTTTTTTTTTCTTTTCTAGTCATTAGTTTTTTTTTTACAGAATTTTGAAAATTTTTGTAAAAACTCGGGTAATACACCTAATTCAGACGGTATAACTTTTGATCCAATGGTCCTAAAATGAAAATAAAAAATGCAAAGTATTACCAAGGGACAGGTTAATAATTCTTAATAACACTAAAAACCAACTAGAAGAGAAAATCCGCAAAAAAAATTATTGTCCTTGAAAAATGGCTACAAAAATTACGAATTTTAAAAGAAAAACACAATTTTCTAAAAAAAATGCAGATTTAGTTACCATTTTTTTTGCTTACTATTAATCCTCACTTAATGCCGATTCTAAAACCGTTTTTAAACTGTCTCAGACTTTGAAAAATACCACGCAAATGGGTACGTAAATCAAACCATAATTTTATTAATTTTAATCCTCTTAAAATCCTTAATGACCGTTTGTTCACAGGTAGTTGAAGGGTGTTATCGGGTTTTAGGTGGAGATAACAAATTACGTACTTAGTATTAATCCTCACTTAATGCCGATTCTAAAACCGTTTTTAAACTGTCTCAGACTTTGAAAAATACCACGCAAATGGGTACGTAAATCAAACCATAATTTTATTAATTTTAATCCTCTTAAAATCCTTAATGACCGCTTGTTCCCAGGTAGTTGAAGGGTGTTTTTGGGTTGAAGGTGGAGATAACATGAGGGGTATAAAGGCATTGGGCAATAGGTCAACTATTCAGTCGCTCGCAAATCGCAATTGCTTGTCTTTGCTCGCCACTTCTTTGATTACTCCAGTACTTGTTCAGTTTGAATCATCATGCCCCGCTTACGAGAGTTTTCGCCATTACAAATAGCCAACTTTTTGCGTTTTTTTTAGAAAATTGTGTTTTTCTTTTAAAATTCGTAATTTTTGTAGCCATTTTTCAAAGACAATATTTTTTTTTGCGGATTTTCTCTTCTAGTTGGTTTTTTATTGTTATTAAGAATTATTAACCTAACCCTTGGTAATACTCTGCATTTTTTATTTTCATTTTAGGACCATTGGATCAAAAGTTATACCGTCTGAATTAGGTAATACCCGAGTTTTTACAAAAAAATTCAAAATTCTGTAAAAAAAAAACTAATGACTAGAAAAAAAAAAAAACACCGTTTCACCGATGAAATTGGCTGAAATTTTTCTCCTTTTATTATGTACAGTTTATGAAATTCCACCCTGTATAACGCGTGTCTCGCGTGCACACCAAAAACTAGCCGTACCTACTGTTGTTAAATTACTGCCTTCGTCTCTGCCTACTATATTATTTTCCTAGTTAGATAGATAAGGTATTTATTCTGGTAGTTTTTTTATATTTAAAACTAATATTAATAAAGCAAGAATGAAGAATGATATACCTAATAAAATCAGAAACAATTTAACATCAGGGATATAACAAATAGGAGCGAAGTCGACAATAACAATCTATTAAGAAGTTCTACGGAACAATAATATTACAAGTGCTAATAAAAGAAGAAAATAAAGTACCTCTACAATGCGTTGTGTAGGAATCGTTGGAGTAACAAAGATAAGTCCAAACAAACTCTTATCCGCTAGGTAATATGTCTAAATGCATAGGGGCGTAGACACTAAATAAAATAATCAATAATGTCATATTTTCTCGAAAAAGGACAAAAAATGTAGTCAAGTGTAGAAAAAATCATCGCAAAATGTTAAATAATCACGAAGTTATAAGTGTCCAAAGTTTTAAGAAGGAGTATGTTGTGTCCCTTCTTCGCAAAACGCAACTTCATATTGAAACGATGACGCTGGAAGAATGTGACGTCACAGAAGACGGCAACGTGCCGCGCCGCATCGCGGTCGGCGGGGCCGTCGACGGGCCGCCCGGCAGCATCCTATAATGTGACGTCACACAACGTTTGCGTTTTCTCTCTCTCAAGCAATATTAAAACGGTTGTAGCTTCGTAATTCTTTGAGATATCTGAATGGGATTTTCGTCACTAGGCATATTTTTTTGCCTTCTTTATTTTGGAGTAATAATAATAGCTTTGGGCTTAAAATCACAAAATCTCACTTCACCTCATTATCAATACTCCCAGATCTCAAAACTCCATGGTCTCAAAATACCTAAATTGCAGAATGCCTACATTTTTTTCTCAATCAACCGAAACCTTAATATCGCCGATGTTCAAAATACCTTAGGCTAATAATACCTAAACTTCAAAACAGCATTATGGCAAAACAACATATGCTTAAAATAACCGAACCTCAAAATACCTAAATTTATACTACATGAATGAATCCCATCCCATCTCGTAGCCAGCTTCGAAATGGGAATGAATTTCACCAAGTGGGAAAAATATTCCCATTTGGTAGCTGGCTACCAAATTTGGCTACCAAATGGGAATAAAGGGAAAATGTAGGGTAGAGCGGGGCACATTGAACAGGAACTAGAAATTACCACGTTTGTGGACAATTTTTTTACTCGTGATACACGCATGTATAAGTGAACCATCACATCTCTCGTCAAAATCTCTGTGGACACTCGACTTTAGAAGAGCGGCAGATTGATGGAGGTAAAAGATCGGTAGATAATATCAAATAAACACTCGTAAAAAAAATTAGGCATTTTTGGGAAAAATGCCTAAATTTAGGTATTTTGAGGTTGAGTTGTTTTGATATTTTGTCATTTCAATCTTCAGGCATTTAGAGAACATGCCGTTTTAAGTCAAAGTCATAATGAATTTCGTTCATTTTAAGAATGTTACAATTTGACATTTAGGTTTTATGAGCTCATGGTAATTTGAAAATTTGCCAATACTCCCTGTATTGGCAAATAAGGCATTATGAGATTTAGTGGTTATAAGCCCAAAGCGCTGATGCCCGCGGCGTCGCCCGCGTGTTTATAGGAAAATGTACATATTGAATTTTCCCGTGGGAATCAGATGTTTTCCCGGTGGAAAAAGTAGCCTATGTCACTCTCCAGTTTCTAAACTATCTCCATACAAAAAATCACATCAATACGACGCTCCGTTGCGACGTGAAAGAAGGACAAACATACGAACACACACACACACACTTTCGAATTTATAATATTAGTCATCACCATAAACTTAAGAGCCGGGCTCTTGTCGGTGGAGTAATCGTCACTGTTCTTCTCTCTGCCACTGTTTTGAGCTCTTGATACGACATTACATTAACTTTCTCTTTAGCTTGGTCCACAAACGCACGTCTTGGTCTTTCCCTGCCTCTCCTTCCATCAATCTTTCCTTCAATTATAGTTTTTATGTAATTGTCTTGCCGTATCAGGTGCCCCAACATATTTTCCCTTCTGTTTTCAATCGTTTTTAGTAGACATCTTCTTTCTCCTATCAAATTTAGAACCTCTTCGTTTGTTCTTCTTTCTGTCCAACTAATACCTTCCATCCTTCTCCATGCCCACATTTCAAATGCGTTCAGTCTCTCTCTATCACGCTGGGTTAGAGTCCACGTCTCGCTTCCGTACAGGGCTATGCTCCAGATGTAGGTCTTAATAAATCGTTTCCTGATATTTCGAGATATTTTTGCTTATAATATTTGTTTTTTAGCATTGAAGGCTTTTTTGGCCATGGCTATGCGTGCGATGATATCCGAAGTGCATCTGGAGTCACAGGTTATAATGCTGCCTAATTATTTAAAGGTTTTAATTTAACTTGTTCAATGGCTGAACCTTTGATTTTTATGGGATCTATTCTATTCTATCTATATCTATATTAGTATTATATAATATTAGTACTTAAGGATATTTTGGTAGAAATACCTTGATACACTTGTCGATTGGCAATGATTAGGTGAGTTACGCAAGGCGCGCCGGCATCGTATAGATTTCACGAAGGGTGAATGTTTTGACTGTTTACCAAGGGTTTTCGTGTTCACGTTAATCCGTTAACCAAAATTTAATATTGGTGCCCTTGACTGTACCCTTAATAACACGTGTTAATAAGGGTACAGTCAAGGGCACCAATATGTATTCACTCAAAGTTACATGAATATTGTTGCAGAAATAAGGTTTGCCCACATATTTTTGAGGTATACATTATGGTGTAATACATATTGGTGCCCCTTGACTGTAGATACTTATTAATAGGTTCGAAGTTTCTCATATTTGGAAGGAATGTCTGATGGCTGTCTGTTTCGAGTGCAAGTGCCTTCGCCATTAAGTTGTATTTAGATGATCTTGATTAAAGAAGTTTGATATGAAAGAGAGAGGCTACGACTGACTCTTCACAGGTGACAACTTTATAGTAGTCACGAGTCAGTCACATTACACAATTTAACTTAATGTCGCTAATTGAACGGTGGCAATATTCAGTGTATAATAAGTTTGGTCTCACACGTATGCAAATAAACACGGGTAAATATTGTTCGCCAAACTGTGCACACAGGATGCTCGTGATAAGAGCGTTAGATACCTACTTGTATATTGGCAACTGATTATAAAAGTATATATTTTTGTTAAAAAAGCAAGGCTGTCAATCGCCTACTGTATCCACAGGTGTATGACAACAGGCGAATTGACTTTTTGGATTATGCTAATGCGTATGTTGATATCCTATGTACCTACATAGGCTACATATAACAGCATGGCACTTACCAAAATGGTAGATGAGTTCGACCCTTTTATTTCATTCGGCTTTCGTGAACTTGTTTAGTTACTATATGCTACGAGACTAAGTATTAACAGTATTAATCAAATCTGTGTTACGAGTAGGTTACTTATGGCATTGTTTTTAATGATTTATCGTGACCGTGCATTGAGTCTGTGTTCAGTTTATTTGCCTTACATATCACGTCGTGGCGTCATGTCCTCATATCATGTATAAATAATAACATAACAATGAGCAAACACTTTGGAAAAATAAGTCACGCTAATAATATGAGCTAGATTAAAACTGGAATTCATGATTTCATTTATTCCTTTCCTGGATCCTCTTATATCTCAGATATCTGATTTGAAACTGGGTTGAGACCAAAATACCTACTTACTTACAGGATTAAAATATCGTTAAGTTCCTACATTGTTTTGTGAGTAATAAAATACCTCATTGCATACATAGCTGTAGAGCACTCTGAGGAGCCTTCTAAACGAGGCCATATAATGGAAATGAAATGCGTTCCACAATTGTTCTGCCTCTTTTAATCAAACGGCAAGGTCTTAGCTTGAGTCTTTAGGTTTAAAAGTCTCAGCATGTCTCAAGAAGCTGTAGGGGAAAGATTACGCGTTACAAATGTTTTTCTGACAACTGTCTGATTACCGCTAAGGTGGTAAGCGTACCAATGTTTCCAACTTTAATTTCTAATCGAATAGTTGGCACCAATTTTAATGAATTCAGATTGAGTGCCGCGTATTCTTAGGCCAGTGTCGGATACTGGAACGGTTACATTAATATTTTAACTTTCCAATAACATTAATTTGGCTCCTTGTATTATTTCGCAGTATGTAGTCGGCAGTCTAACAACATGGAACATCCTAGCCGGCGTGAGCGCCCTCATCCCCATGTTATCACTACTAGGCATGCTGTTGCTGCCCGAGACTCCCAACTACCTGCTGTCGCACGACAAGCGCGACCGCGCCGAGAGCTCGCTCGTCAAGCTGCGCGGCTCCACCTGCGACATCGACGAGGAGATACAGAGGATGATCTCCTTCAAGGAGAAGAATCATGTTGAGCCGTAAGTGTTCATGTTGCTATACTAAGCATGTTGTTGCTACCCGAGTCTCCCAACTACCTGCTGTCGCACGACAAGCGATGACCACGCCGAGAGCTCGCTCGTCAAGCTGCGTGGCTCCGTGGTGGCTCCACCTGCGATATTCATGAGGAAATAAGATTCATTTTGAGCCAGAAAACAAGCAACGGGTTTGTATTCAGCGATAGCTATTTACTAATTTAATCAGTCAGTAAAAATCACAATGGGATGGGTTGAAACAGGGTTTAAGTCAGGCGAATGTTATGACCATAGAATACATGAAATGTGATTATTTCTGCCTTGTGACCGCATTTCCGACTGTTTGTTTTGTTAAATTTATGGGCACATTGGACACTTGTGTAAACGATGTACCTATACTCGCTCCTATATCTACGCTCATTATATACAAATTGTGTGCGTGTGTTTTTGTGAGTGTATATAGAAACTAGATCAACATTATCTCTTAAAACATTATATGTTTTTAGCAGACAGGTGAGTCTGTAATTGTAGAGTGTAGTGATAAGTGTGATATGATAACATATTATCCTCCTCTTTTATTTTGCATTTCAGACTTTATGTTTACACTTTCCTATACATCTTATACGGAACTACTTACCTATAGGTAAAAATAACTTATAGGTAGGTACGTAATAAGACGGAAAACTGCACTTTCATCGATTGTGCACGAATTTAAACTCAATATTGTTTGTGTTAAACACTTTTAAACGATCGAGTTAGATTGCGCATAATACTTATATACCACATTTCCGAGCATAGAGAAAATTGGATACTCAAAAGTTACGGAGTTTATTATATATTACAGATATCTATTTTTTCGAAGTATTCACCGTGAACACGTATACACTTTTCCATCCGTCTAAACCACTTGGAAAATACTGATGACCACTCTTTTTTAGACACCTCAGAAATCTCATAATTATACGCAGCCGCCATCTTCTTTGTTATCAAATCGCTTTCCATTTAATTTTTCTTAAATTTTTGGAAAAAGGTAAAAATCACAGCGTGCTAAATGTTACACAAATCGACCTAGTCCCAAACTAAGCAAAGCTGTACTATGAGTACTAGACGACGATAAATATTTATACAGAATTCGTGAGTGTCTTTCTGTTGATGTGCGCATACAATTATGTGATTCACTTATACTTTCGAAGCTCAATAACGGCGATGTAGTGTTCGGAGGGCGACTACTCGCCCGGACTGGTAAAGCCTTGCAGCGAATTCAAAACGCATGTGCACGTTTTTGTTTTCCCGTTCCGCGCCGTGCCCGTATTACTCCGTTCTTAAACCGGTACGACTTAATGAACATGAGCTCCCGTAGACACCTACATTTCGCTACATTACTTTTTGGAGTGATCAAAAATAAAGTACCATCATACCATTTCGAGAAACTGATCTTCTCTCAGTGCGCTGTCAGACACGCATCTCGACTTGCAAGTCATCCACACAGCAAGGTTGCCTTTCGTGGCAGCTTTCGTTTTGCTGCCACCAAGTGTTGGAACGACTTGCCACCACCAATACGTAATTCCAATACAGTCGCCTCTTTTAAAATGTTCTTCAGAAAATTTTTGATTGCCAAGCAGAAACATAATACTTAGGCCATCTTGCACATTTACACTCATACTCTTGCACAGTCACATCCAAACACAGACACACACATACTTTGAAGTCATACACAGAATATGTTTAAAATGTATAAGTAACCTAAGGTAAACGTCCACTGTTTCGGCATGTTAAGCCTCTTACGAATTAGTATTTTTTTTAAGACAATACAGAACATGATATCGCATTGAATTTTTTTGTGTGATGAACATTGATATCTTGCCTATTATTTAATGCAAGAATTATATAGTATTAGTTTCAATAACTATTTTTTTATAATTTATTTGTAGACCTCGTATTTGAACCCCATTTCGTGATAAAATTTGGCTCTGCTCCTAAGTTTGTGAGTTCTTGGCCCCTGTTTCGGCATAAAGTTTTCGAGTGCCAGGTAGTAAGAGAAACATTTTGTTTGTGAACCCTCATTTGTTATTTGATATTGAACAAGATTATTGAAAAGGTAATTAACATGATTATTGGAAAAATCCAATAGGGGGTCTGGATAAAACTCGGTATTTAAAATCCCGGGACATTTTTTCTTTCTCCAGGATGTTTTTTTATGAAATGTAAGGTTAAATAACTTATCCATTAGTACAGGGTCACCTTTTCAAAAATGTGTCTCACATAGGTTACCTATCTACGAGTATATTAACCAAAACTGTTTAACGTAAGATAAATATCTAGGCAAAACCTTTTGGACGTGACATGTAGGTATCTGTAAACGATATTCTGTTTAATAGGGTATAAAGATACCTTTCACTTCTTAAAAAAAAAACCCTTAAAAATAAAGAAAGTCCCGGGGATAGCAAGTCCCGGGATATCTAATGTTAAAAATAATAAATATCTTCAATCATTTTCGTCAATATTCCTTAAACGTATCTACCTAGTTAGATATAAGTATGTATTGATTATCTACGATTGATTAGGTAACCTAAGATTAAAATCTAGACACTGTTGTATGGGACACACGACACCCTTTTGAAAGAGCAATTCTATACTGTTTAATAGGGTAGAAAGTAAACTTTCATTTAATAAAAATTATCCCGCAAAAATAAAAGGTTCCCGGAATTTACCCAGGCAACAATATTCCATTATATCGCTGCACATGTTACCTCTTCAAGAAGAATATCAAATAACAGACGAGGGTACACATTTGATCTGTGTGTTTGCCTACCACTATAGATTTCTCTGTCACGAACTTGGGGAAAAGTATTAAAAGTAGTAGTCCCTTGTTTCGTGTTACTATTTCTTGGATATTCCCGCAATCAATAATGTACATCACCTTTAAATTATGTTCAATAACCATTAAGTATCCTATATGTAATAAATAAACATAAAAATACATTACAGGAATCGAGCAATAAACAAAATTATGCTGCAAGTAAATATGCGAATTCACCTTCAAATTGTAAATTTAGGTCACGTTCAACCTCGTTTTACGAGAATTCAAGTGAATAAAACATATACCGAATTTAGGTCAATGAAAACCTCATTAAATACAATATCTGTTTTTTAAATTAACATTTACAATTTCTTAAGTATTATTTAAATACCAAAGATACAAGGATGTATAAAGAAAGTCCTTGATTCGGTAGTAACACGAAATAGGAGCCAGACGAAAAATATAATGACCGTTAGTTCGTGAGTCCATTTATTGCAATTTTAAGGGACACCTATACCAAAATATACACTTATTTCTTATTAAATCCATTGTTAAGGAACTAGACAAAGCACTGTTAAAAGTTTTTTTTCAAATGGACTTCCCTTTCTCTTTCAATTCCCTTAAGAAGTTGGAGCGAGCACCTTACGTCAACAAGCAGTTCGCGCACACCGTACAGCTGTTTTCGGCCGACTGACAGTTTCGAGCGTTGTGTTGCTATTAGTTTAGTCGTTAAAAAATTTTAATTTGATTTTTTGGAAAGGTTTAATGATAAAGTTTTTTTACAAATGTATAAATTAAAAAAAATATATTTCAGTTGCTTATTATAAGCCTCAGAAACAAAACTAACGAAATGACGTACTAGCACGAACTTATGGCCCGTTACCTTACCCGTACCTACAGTTTTATAATATTAGTTTAAAAGAAATTCTAATAATTATTATTTTGTTTAAAAAAAAAATTGTGCTTAATTTGATGAGTTTATGTCTACATTGTATATCATGTTGTATTCTTTCAGTGCCATCTTGCTTCTTATTGGCCTCACTGAAAATCAGCGTCACAGAGCGCGTCTTGTGGCTCGCTCCGTGACACCAAGCTGAGTGAGGACCTATTAGCGTAAAGCGTAATATTATGGTTGTAGTTATTTTTGCTTTTATGTACCGAAATCTTTACGCTAATAAATTATTTTCTTTCTTCTTTCTTTCTTTCTATAAACATACCTATATAGATAAATAAATACTTAAGTACATAGAAAACATCCATGACTCAGGAACAAATATTCGTGCTCATCACACAAATAAATGCCCTTACCGGGAATCGAACCCAGGACCTCTTGCTTCGTAGGCAGGTTCACTAGGTACCAACTAGGCTAAAGCGGTCGTCATTTGTTTCTGTGTATACTTCGTACTCGGCGACATTTTGTTGGAGTCGGGTCATCTTCAAAGCACCATATTGTGGACTCTCGCTTTGTTTCAGGATCGTAGTTAAATAGCCATGTTTCGTCACCTGTCAGTATATCATAAACCTTTTTTTTCTCGCCAGCGTCGAATTTATCATAAATTTGCGGGAAATTTGAAGGAACAGTTGATCATGAATGATAGTTTGCAATGCTGCTGATTCAATGCCCAGTTCACGCTCGAGCTCTACATATATAATTCGTCGGTTGGCACGAATATTTTTTTCCACAGCTTGCACATTTTATTGAGTGACTGCGGTTGGCGGCCGTCCTGTCTTCGCCTCATCTTCAAAGCTCTCCCGTCCTCTTTTAGATTCAGCAAACCAATTAAAAACAGTAGCACGTGAACACGCAGACTCACCAAAAGTCGTGACTAAAAGTTCAAAACACTCTTGAGGTTTTAAACCTTTTTTAAAGTCATAATAAATCATAAATCGAAAATCACGTCGAGTGAGCTCCATTGTTGAGGCTAATTCCCCCTAAATTCAACCAGAAAAAATAATAATAATAAAAGTACTTACTAAGATTTTCCGAGTGTTCCATTTTTGAATTTATAAGCAAATAACCACCACAATGGTGTATAACTTGCCAGTATCAATCAAATGACCATCGAGTATCTTCTAACTTCTTTTGGCATGAGCCTCGTATTTGGAAAAAGTATTGGTTAAACGTGAATGTGATGGCTAATATTTTAAAGATTTAAGCGTGTCACACACTGGCGCGGCCTGGCCGCGGCGGACAATAGTAATATTGTCATTAGCTGTCAAATTTACTATTGTCCGCGACCGCAGGCCGCGCCAGTGTGTTGCAGGCCTTAACTGATAAATTATGGGGTTATATTGGTAACCGTAGGTAACCGCGTGTGCAACTGTAAATATGTATATATTTATGTTTATATTCGTATTAATCAACTTTGGCATTTGTATTTATATGGATATTGTTAATTTTGTGTTGTTAGTATTTCTCTTGCACCCACCGTTTGAAAGTCTCTGTTTGCCCATATGGTTGGCTGGTAGAGAATGCCTTGAGGCATTAGTCCTTTTGTACTTTTTTTGTTTTGGGCAATAAAGTTTAAACAAATAAAATAAACACATAGGTTTACCTAAGTATAACGCGCTAACCATATTGGGGTACCCAGATATAAAAATAATAAAAGTGACTACACACTTATTACCTAAGTACATATTATGTTCCAGGTTAACGAATGTGAAGGAGTACATCAAGGCGCTCCTGTCCCCGTCCGCGCTGAAGCCGTTCGCGATCCTGGCAGTGTACTTCTTCATCTACCAGTGGTGCGGCGTCAACACCATCACCTTCTACGCCGTTGAAGTATTCCAGGTACCTTGCCTACGTACCTATCAACACCATAGAGCCTTTGGATGCTATAATAGTTATTTACGATACAAGTGCCGAAAATAGGAAATTCGCAACGAGTGGTGATGCGCACGACCGAAGGGAGTGTTTTAAATCGACACGAGTTGCGAATTACCTATTCGCACGTGTATCGTACAACGTTTTACTGTACATATGGCTCTTTAAAGTTTCGACATATGCACGAAAAGTGCTCTTTTCCGCACTAGTGCGGGAAAGTAACCATATGTACTGTAAAAATATAAAATTACTAGCTTCTGCCCGCGACTCCGTCCGCGTGGAACTCGATTATATCGTAGCACCATACAAACTTACACCCCTCATTTTAGGGAAGTGGGGGGTTAGAAAGAGACAAAAAACATCACTTCAACTTAAAAAATCACGTCAATTCGTCGCTCCGTTTTGCCGTGAAAGACGGACAAACAAACACACACACACACTTTCGCATTTATAATATTAGTATGGATTCAAAGGCTGTTTAGTTTCATCTACACTAATATTATAAAGAGGAAATATTTGATTGTTTGTTTGTCTGTATTGAATAGGCTCCGAAACTACTAGACCGAATTTGAAAAATAATTTTACCATTAGTAGCCGACATTATCCTTGATGAACATAGGCTACTTTTTACCGCGGGAAAATGCTTCGTTCTTACGGGAAAACGGGTAATCCGTGCGAAGCCGGGCCGGGCAGCTAGTCTGTCATATTTGCATCTGTGTGTGTGAGTAAGGAACCAATCACATTTTAGTTAACAGAGCATTCTTACAGTTTTACTAATAATGGAGTTAACATTAAGATATTATACTTTTTTTCTGTGTGTCTATGAAGGGATTCTTGCGCTCTTTTATTCAAATGTACTGTTCTCTGTATCGCTATTAAATCTATTTGTAAAATGGTCCATAAGGTATTTTTCTCAATATGTTTTTTTGTAATTTCAGGCATCAGGCGCCACTCTCGACAAATACTGGCTGACGATAGCGATGGGGGTAGTGCGGCTGATATTCACGGTCATCGGGTGCGTGCTGTGCCGGCGCTGCGGTCGGCGGCCGCTCACCTTCGTTTCAGGTTTGGAATCACAGATATAGATATACATAGATCACGCAAATGCATGTACTTCGCGTGTCAGAATTCGGATTCCGAGTTGGCACTCCGACTTATATTCCGCGCGCGTCTGTTGTGGTAGCCGGTTGTCCGTGAATATTAAGAAAATACCTTATTGCAGAATCGATTTTCCGCGGACAACGGGGAATTCAGATCACTAATTCGCCCGTGTGACGTCAAAGTAGGTAGAAAAAAGTGACACGGTCGGTTTTCATACAGATTGAGGTGTTTAAGTTATCTAGTGTATATATAGATATCTGTGTTTGGAACACTCCGTTTATAGATAAGCATCAGTGGCGAGCGTCCATACAAGCCGATTCCCACGGTTTGCCTAAAATTTAGTTTTAGAACCTGTAGCCTATATAGTTATATATCTATTCTAAACTCTTGTATCACTTTTTTGTTCCGGGTTGCCCATCCAAATTTTCCACCCGCCGCAACTGATAAGCATTAATAACTGCTATAACAAAGTAGGCAAAATAACTGTCATTTTCTAACGGCATTATATTTACTAGACGGGACTTAATCGCTTATAATTAACTTATTTATTTACTTCTCAGTCTGATACTCTGTAAAAGTAATGTGTGAGAATCATCAATGTTTAAATCAATATATTTCCTAACTGTCTTAGAAATTTCTATTTCTTAGACCGTCTCCGACCTATCTACTTTCAGGCCATGGCCCATATCGTTGTTAGTAAGTACTTACAGACTTAAATTAATTCATGTTAGTAGTAGGTACATACAAATTATACAATTGATTATTATTATTATTATTTGCCAACTTAACGAAGAGAACAGGACCGGCGCATCATTAAAGAATCAGTAACAATTCAAGTTTATTATACATATAAACATCAAAATCATACAATTAAAATAGGAAATAAATTTTAAAATCGTTAATGTCAACAGGTGAAAGTCAAAAAATCGAAATTGCGCAACCTTAAAACATTATAAATTACATTAATTAGCTCTTAGCATTAAGTTAAGTAGGTACATTTAGAGTAATGTCAGATATTTATTCGCACTTTCATGTGGCTGATCTTAATGCTGGCGACAGTAGGTACCAATACGTAGATAGGTCCTGTTTCACAGAAAGCAGTACAGATCCTCTCCTGTTCAATTTATGCAATATTTATCAACAGTTAAGTGTAAAATATGGGTCAGATTCAATTTTTATGTAAACTATTTGCTAGTGCAAGTGTGCTCACCTAAGTGAGATATTACGACAGATGTATAACAATAAGATGACCAGTATCAATCGGGGTAGATACTGTACTGGTATCCGAAATCACAGTTTTAATTATGAACACTCCCGTTGCCGGCACGTTTAGCACTGACTGCGGTCTCGTGCCCTGCTCGCTCGGGAGTTTTCTGTACAAAATTGCTCTGAGAACCGATTATCCTAGATCCCCAGTTAAAATACAGTATTTTGTTCAGCTGTGGGCTGCGGCACGACGATGCTGGTGCTGGCGGTGTACATGTACTTCGTGGAGCAGTGGAAGCAGGCCGGCGTCCCGCCGCAGCACTCCTGGATACCCGTGGCGGCTATCTTCGTTTTCACCATCTCCTGCACACTCGGCTACCTCATCGTGCCCTGGGTCATGATCGGAGAAGTTTATCCTACGCAGGTTTGTGTTCCATCTTGTTCTTTCGAAGTAGGTACATCGGATATACCTTCATGCTTCTCGTCTTTATGCGAGCTCGGTCTCCGGGCTCGTTTGTCTAGCCGCTGCGCCTTTGACTCTCAGGCAGCGGCAGCAGACTCGGGTAGCAGGTTGTAAAACTCTCAGGAATAGTAAGTGCCCGCGTGCATGGGCTGGCACTCGGGCTCGGTCTAAATGGACGCCTTCGGCCTTCAAGTTTGGCTTCTAAGATACCCGGGAATGGCCAGTGTCCGCGTTGTCTCGTCCTTCGGGCCTTCGGGCCTCAGTCTCACGTAGAGAGCGCCCTAAGCGGCCCTGCTTTACGCGGAGCTCTGGCTGCAGCCTCGATTGCCTCAATAGGGGTGAAGACACTAAATAAAATAATGAATAATGTTGTATTTTCTGGAAAAAGGATTAAAAATGTAGTCTAATGGAGAAAAAAGCAACGCGAGAGGTTAAATAATCACAAAGTACACCCGTATTGTAGCCAGTCTGATGCTCGTGTTGGTGGTGTACCTACATGTACTTACCTTACGTACCTACGTGGAGCAGCGGGGCATTTACAATTGTTACTTGAGTAATAGGCCTCATGTTCAAATTGATAACGTAGTGATGCTAAATGGATAGTAAACCATCAAATTATCATAATAAAGTATACATTATAAAATATAATTAAAATCATAAAACCTCGAAAATTTGGAAAAAATATGCATTTTTTTTATTGTCCAATATTAACTTTAAAGCTACCAATAGAATCCTTACGCTTTTATAGAAACAAAATTGTAGGACAACTATGTACTTAAACGCAGTATTTCGCGACCGAAACAACAATTTACCTGATGTACGACGGTGCGACGATGTACCCTTATATACGACGATTAGTACAAATGCCACTTGTGACGTCATACGTGGGTGTCTATCAGTATGAAGCGTTTTGTGCTGCCGCCAGCGAGGCGTGTTCTTTAATTGTGGTTGCTCCCATACAAACGTTTGTTCCTCTCCAAAAACTGGTTCGAATTGACATCATAAAAAAATCTTAGTCCGCATCCCTATTGTAAAGCAAGATTGGTACCGTGCCTAAAGCAGCCCTGGATATTCAAAGAGTCTAATTATGTTTATGTAGAATGTGTGTCAATTCCAGGTGCGGGGTGTAGTGGGCGGCATGACGACGATGGCGGCGCATCTCTCCGTGTTCTCCGTCGTGAAGACATTCCCCTTCCTCAAGTCCTCACTCAATTACTACGGCGCCTTCGCCGCCTATGGCGCCATGTCTATTGGTGGTAAGTTTTGTCACAACGTTGGGAGGGATGCAGGTGTGGCTGCGTATTTACCATCTGCATCAGATCCGAAGATCACCAAGTATGGAGTCAGTACACAAGCTAGTTTTGCTCTCATTACCAGGATAGGGTCGGTATCACCCAGAGGTATGCGAGGAAAAAATCCACCAATAGGAAGTGATGACTGGGCAAGGCTAGCAATGCTATTATTGATGTTTTTTTTCCTCGACCAACGCTCCGTTACCTACTACTCGTACACTGGTGAACACTCACTCTTAAGACTATGATGTTGATCGATCAGACTTTCAGACCATCCTTTACAGGAAACATTCGGCGGCTTGCGGTGAATACATTCATACAGTTTTACCCGTGATTCTTGAATTTGTCATTTGTTATTTAAAATTGGTGTTGCCACGTGGCTGGACCGGGTTTCTTGATGGGAGGTGCAGAGAGAGAGACTTCGTCCGTTTGGTATCGTGTACCAAACGGTCGCTAGGTTTTAACAATATTCCTATATTGAGAACAGCGCCCCCTTCCGGTGACATTGTGAACCAACTAGGTAATTAGCTCTAATGATCGATTTACCTAACAAGCGATCTAGGATTCGGGTTCATCCCTAATCACCTAGATGGCGCTGTTCTACGTATGCACAATAGGGTAAAATTTAACTCTTTGCATGGGGCATGTTATCATTGTCTGTATTAGAAATTAATCAAAATAAATGAAATACGAGGATGTCACTTTAAAAAATCAATAGGAAATAGATCTTCAAATAAAAGTAAGCGAAGGTAAATTTGGTACTTACAACATTGTATGACATGACATCGCTGGTCGGTTTTACCTGCGACCTCAATACATATACGTTAATTACGTTAATCGTTGTAACTTCAATCAAAATAGCGGCTTTAAGCTGCCGACCGATCCCCAGTTAAACCTTGTTTTTTTTATTTTCCAGGCATTGCCTTCTTCTACATATTCCTGCCAGAAACTAAAGGACGTACTCTTCAGGAAATCGAGGACTACTTCTGTGGCAGAACCAAAACGCTGAAGAAAACCACCCCGAACGACGGTGCGTGATCCACGCTTTACGAGTAGGACCAATTTTGGTCATTTATAATTTCACAAAGTGCATTTTTATGCGGTTGTATAAAGTAAGGCTATTCACCAATATGTTCTCCATGGTAAAACTTTTACAGACAACTAAAGCGTCGCAAGCAACACGTCCGCTGCGCCAAAAAACTAACAAAACATGTTAGCAAAATATGTAACAAAACATGTTTAGGTAGGTACAACTGCCCGTCCATTGCGATTTTAGAGTGAACAATGTATTGTTTGTCATAACATTTTACTTTTCTTTTAACAGCTGTCATCCCAGTACAATTTGCCGTCTTTGATCATTGAATAAAATACAGCGTCTTTTCTTTATTCCACTCCATTGCATTAAATAATGCCCTATTTGACAGTTCTTTACTCAAACTCAAAACTTTCGAAAACAAGTAGGTAAGTCAATGCAAAAACAAAACATCAAATAATAGACCCCCTCCCCCGCAGACGAACGCGGGGAATGTTTTCCATCCGTGACGGAAAACATGTTTGTGTTTTTAAACAATAGTTATTTGTGCAACAAAAGAACAAAGTTTGTTTTTGCTTCGAGTGCTGATTTTGAGTCCAGAGGAAGCGAAAGATTCTAAGGCCTGCTTATACCAAATTAGAGAAATTTAAGTGACAGATAGACCTCCTTGTTATTTACATGCTTACCTCGTGTTTCCGACGTAGTTAGATTATATAACTCGATAGAACCGTTTGAGGCCCATCCATTAAATTGTCAGCCTGCCATTCTTTCACGTGGTTTTTTCTAGGAAAACTACGCAAATTTAAAAATAGATTTCTTATACAAGACCAAAGCCTCGCTTCCGCATATTCATGATTGATAATGATAATACTTATGTTTGTGCTGATTGCCTGTTACTATAGCTGGTCTTTTGTTTAAAATATAAGTGGTACCTACCTGAATTACCAGTAGTATGTGGGAGTCTGAATACTTGCCTACTTCGCACTATTATTATAATGGTGTATTTAGACGTATTTACACTTTCTACAGGCTTAGCCTGCTATTGTTAGATAATGTCTTATGGCTATCAATCTACCATTTGTACCTACTTTATATTGTTTTATTATTGTTTTATAAAGATAAAGACTTTAGAAACAACAAAATTTGCACCAAATCTACAATGTCAAAAATGAGGCCTAAAACGTAAAGCACTAATATCAAACACCTCATTGACAAACTTATTTTTTTCAGGTTAGATATATGAGTATTGCCTGAATAATGCATTGGTACGAGTACGAGAATAGAATGCAGTCGAACCTACAACACAATAGTTATTTGTGCAACAAGAGAGCAAAGTATTTTTTTGCTGCGAGTGCTGGTTTTGAGTCCCGAGGAAGCGAAATATTCTAAAATTATTTAAAGATTCTAAATTTATTAATTAAAGTTTGAATCTTGAGCGCAGCGAGGGACTCAAAAGCACGAGATGTAAATTCTTTGCTCTCGAGTAACACATACAACTTTTAACCTCAGCAGACATATTCACACTATAAAATATGTCGTAGTATCACTTACCTATTCGTCTCGTGATTATTCAGGAAGAAAACTTAATTAGGCGTTCATTACTGCTTGTTTTAACTCCTCAGCGCCGCGCCTTTAGTAAATACTAGAAAGTCGAGGCAAGGCGCGAGAAACCAAAGGATATTTTAATATCTATACGAGTCTCGCGTGACACTAACACATCACTAAAAACGAACCGTATTACTGTTATAAATCACAGATTTTACTTATATATTTTCTAGCTATTTTTGAAATATTTATCATTAATGTCTATTGCGCTAGAAAGAGAGAAAGGCACTCATTAACATATTACGTGTATCTCGTGTGCACACCAAAAACCAGCCGTACTGTTGTTAAAATACTGCCGTCGTCCGTCACTGACTTCACTATATTTCCTAGTTAGACAGAGAATTGGTTTATCCTAATAATTTTTTTATATTTAAAACCAATATAAATAACGCAAGAAAGAAGAATAATATACTTACCTACCTAATAAAACCTGAAACAAACTAACAGCGCGCAAATTTTTAAAAAGGGGCGGGACGCCGCATTTGCGTTCGGATACTGCATTCTGGTATACGTTCATAAATTTTAAGATTGTTAAAACTTGAATTATTCATTAGCTAGCGTAATAAAATTCATGTTTACATATTTATTATGAAAAACGGAGTTTATTCTGACATGTATTTATTTAAATATTCTTTGTATAATTATTTTGGTAATTCAACTTCTTAATTTGTCAGTTTTCGAACGTGTTACTTGTTTCGCGCTTTTTTGGGGGGTCTACTTTGAAATTCGATGGTCGAACTATGGATCGACCTACCTATGTCTGCGTCTTTCTTTTTTCGTAATGAAATGAAAGGCACCGTGCTAAGTAATAAAGTTAAAATATTCTGAACTTGTAATAGACCCCATACGATGAAATGTCAGTGCTCGGCATCAAAATTAAAAAGCTACTTTGTCTCACGGAGTGAGCAAAATCGCTTTTTGCACAGTGTTTTCACGCAACATAATATGCTTGTTCAAGCTGCTGAGGTGAAAAAAACATTTTGGCCACGCCCCTATTCTGTTCGAAAAACATGTTAGATGTTTAGAATATCTATGTATATCGAGCGCCATTAGGCGTAGGTAAAGCGGGCTTAGTCTGAAACTAAGTAGGTACGAACAATTACAATTTAATGTCAATAAGAAACAATATAAACAACCTGCAAATGATAGCTAGTAATACTAATAAAATGTAAATAAATATTGTATTTATGAAGTACCTACAGATAGTTTAAATAATACGAATGATGAGTGTGCTCATGTACTGTTAACCTTTTATTGTTATTTATTAGTGTGAATAAAAGATGAAGAGATTTAAATTGAACTAGTATTATTACAAATATACGTTTAATTAGTCAATAGTTTACGTAAACAAGGCCTAGACAAGGTTACAATCGACAAGCGCTAACGCTAACTAATAAAATGTATGGGAATGACAGATGTTAACGAAAAGTGTTTCGTCGGCATCTGTCATTCCCATACATTTTATTCGTTAGCGTTAGCGCTTGTCGATTGTAACCTTGTCTACGGCCCCAGGTACATTCATAGTCAAACTACTTAGTTAAAAATGTGCCATGAACTAAATATCGTAAGATCTTTGTTATACATTTTAAAATAAATAATTTATTGATTGTTACACCAGTGTCCAGTGTAGTTTTGTAACCGAGCTGAGCTCTGTTTTTAAACGTCCCTAGCAATAGGATACTATACTTGTTCCAATGTTGATTTTCTATATAATTCTACTTACCCTAAATGAGGAACAGAATTGCGTACGTCACAGCAACAAACCCAGTACATGGCAGCAGTAAGTTGAATATTAGTAGTCAAGTAAATTGCCAATTACTGAAAAATGCTCTTTTGTCCACCCGGAATTGCACGGAACCGGTTTTAGTTTATTCATATCTATTGTTGGATCACTATAAATATTTTCTTTTATAATTCCCAATAACGACTCCGCCTTATATGGTGCTTATGAATTATGATATTGTAGATGACGCATTTTGTTGTAAATAAGAGCGAAAAGTATTTTGTGATAAATTTACATTATAATTAAGTAGGTAGATAATTATAAATAAACACTTGTTATAAAAAATATAGAAACATCGTTGTATTATTTCGTCTCCCCATATACCTACGAGTAGTGGTCTCAGCGAAAAGCCTCTACTCTAACTAAACGCTGAGTTTGTAGCTCCATTCTTGAGAATGTTGAGTAAACAAACACTGCGGCTAGCTCTTAGGAACAACATCTCCATCCTTATCAGCAGGCGACGGAAGCCAGCGGGCAGCACCCATTGTTTGGAGCATGGCATTATACATTTACTGTTCGCTTGCCCTCACTTGGGTCTTTGCCCATGCTGAAGTGCCGCTATATTTAAAGGATTTACAAGTAGGAGGATATAAAAAATGTAAGTTTTATTTTAATACTGATTTTTATTCCGCATACCCGTCATTTTCCCCAGCATAACTATTGTATCTATGACAAGACTAGGTACCTACCTACTATGGCAATGGAATTGGACTGGCCACGTAGGCCGTGTGTATCCACAGATACCCAGAGTGGACGCTGCAAGATGGGCAGCAGCAACGAGTTCGGTCGAAAAGAGGCTAGATGGTTTTAAAGTATACGTTAACTAACTGGTTATAAGTTAGGCGGTCGTCACACTGCGCCGCATCAACGGACGGAGGTGCGGAGCTGCATACAAATTTCGCCGGACGGAGGTGCGTTGCAGTGTGTCGTACCTACCACACGGAATTTATATACAAACTGAGGTACTTGCATATACAATATAATAAAAAGGAGGAGGTTCTCAATTCGGTTGTATTTTTTTAATCGTTTTTTTTTAAGTTTGTTACCTCAGAAGTTCTGAGTCAGAACTCCGTCATTGATGAGCCGATTCGTATATTTTTTTGTTTGTAAGTATATATGCTTCCACGTGGGTCCCATCTTTTTCAAAAATTTAGTTGGATGATGGGATCCATGAGGAATTGAGGGAACTCCTCAATTATATTAGGCACGCGTGTAGTGATTTTGGTATTTTCTATTATAACTCGTGTTACACCCGGAAATCATAAATTTGGTGGAGTATCACAGATTCTGATAAGATTCCGTTGAAATAGCAACTAATGAAGTGCCAAAGGTGATCCTTGTGGAATCGACGGAAGTCCTCAAATATTATCGGGCCATCACATACTGCGATTCTGGTTTTTTTCTCTAATAATCAACGCATTTGCTCTCGGATATCAGTTCATGTGGTAAATTGGAATTGGCGGAGTACTAAATTGAAGTCGGTTTAAACTTTGTTTTTAAAGTAAATTATTTTCGTTCGCTGGTTTCTATGGCCATCTTCCGTCCCCCAAATGAGACCAGCTCAAGGTTTATATTATCATTTTACACGGGTTAAATATGTGCATAAAGCGCGAGAAATTAAAGCAGCTCAATGTTGGCATAATAATTACATTGTCACAACATGACTGGACGCGGAAAAGCTGGTAAATTTGATTTCCAAGATTTTTCGACAGGTGAAACTAAATAAAAGCCACTACAATCATGTCGATTATTTAGATTACCCTTTAGATTATGGCTGGAAATCTTTTTTCCAGTGTGGAAGCCAGACACCAAAAACAAGGGACCGGCAACGGGTATAGAATTCGGCAAGATCTCCCGCGGCTCGCTACTCAAGCTGCTGGCGGAGTTCGCGCAGAACGCGGAGGACCGCCTGCGCTCGCGCAGCCTGCGCGCGCACTTCACCGCCGAGTTCGCCAACAACCAGTACACCCGCCCGTTCATATACCCGCGCTTCTATAAAGCCTATAATAAATGTGAGAATCTGTGTTATGAGATTTATTTCCGACATTGTAAAAATGTTATGCTCTCCCGCCGATGAGAAGTCAATCATCACGCCAGTCATTTCTTTCTTACCATCATCATCATGTATTTAAAAGCCTAGCTGTTGTCTGGTGGAGTACCTAATCGCCATTCTGTTCTTTAGACTCACAGAAGTATTTTATATGTGTGTACCTTGTTCGTACCTAGTTATAACCACAGAATAAGTAATAAAATAGCAAATCTAGAAACAAATTATAAAAGTCAGCAATTTGAAGATTGGGAATTTTAACATTTAAGCCTCCTCACCATACCATATTATACATAGATCAAATGAAATAAAAAATGTTTAAAAAGTGTATAGAGGCAAAGAATAGTACATTGTTGTAAAGAAAGGCTAGAAAGTAGGCAATAGATGGACGAGTGGGTTTGAGGTCCGAGCCGCTAGGTGAGGACCTCGAAGGAGACGAGTCCATCTATTGCACTTTTGGCCTTACATAGTGCTTTTCACGCCTACTGCGAGGAAATTGCAAATAATTATAATTATAAGTCAAAATTAAGTTCCTAATGAAAGACCATAATATGAAACACTGTAGCTCGGGCCCGCTCGCGTATGGGGGGGCAGCGCGCGGGCCGGCTCGCGGGCGGCGGCGGGGGAGCTGTGATTGGGGAATCGCTGTTCAAACTGTCCAACAATAACAACCACTACTACAATGAAACATGGTAGTAGTGGTGGTTCAGGTGCTACAGCTATTGCCTACTTTCCAGCTTGGTTTTAGACCATCTATTGCCACATTTACGAACAGTAGCGTGAAAAGATATTTACTTGGCTTTATTAGAGTACAGAAATACGCCTATAGATCAAGAGTTAGAGTCCAGTAATGAGTTGCTTATTCGAAGGCAGGTAAAATCTTTCTTACCAACTAAGGATAGATACAAGAGATTAAATCATAATAATGTAAAACAAAAAGTAGAGAAAAATAGAGAAATGTATAAATATTATCACGATAGAAAGAATACAGGTAAGATTGATAGGTATATCAAGGGAAAAAATGAATACATACATGATAAAAATAGTAATGAAAAACTGAGGGGAAAAATATTAACACACGAAGATAGATATAGAAACTATATAATGATATACAGGAGACTCTATAATTAAAAGGAATAGGTATGTACATATAATATATGTATGTATTTAAAGGGTCGCCTAAAGAATATTATAATTTGGATAGGAAACATGTAACTTTTAAGCTGGAGGAAAATGAAAAGGCACCAAGTAATGTTGTAACTGATTTTAATGATAATGAGCCTAATGTTCAAGCTAGTAGTTCTAGTAATATTAATTGTAATACTAACGTGTCACGGTCAGGAAGGGTCCTTAAGAAGCCTATGTATTTGAGAGATTATGTGCCTTAAGAGCTCTAAATACCTGATGTATGCTTATGTTTAAGGAAAAGAAATGGGATGTCAGGCAGATGTTAGTACCTATGGCAACTCTTGGCATTCGGATTGTCATTGATTGGAATAATCACAGACTAATACAGACGCGCGGTATAAAGCAAGACAATGTTTCATAAAGTTGTCTCTGTCACTTCTTATGGTCAGCTGACGTGAGTTAGAATGAGACGAATAGTATGATATTTTGAGTCTATTGACGAATCGTCTCCATATACTGTTCACCACAGTGTTCAAATAGTAAACAATTTTGCCAAGATGTCAAAGTCAAATCAACGTCAAATCTTTTGTGAATCTTGAGAATAATTGGTTATTTGAAAAATATTGTGTTTTAAAACGATATATTTGTGTGATATGTGAAAGATTCAATTCATATGAAGTGGCAAAAAGCCTGTGTAGTTCCGTACTGTCGGAGCTACCCTAGATTATCAAAGAAGACCGGAGAAAGAACTGGTTTTCATCGGTAAGAATCATTTGGTTATTTTTCAAATATCTCATGTATATTACGCAATATAATGGTCTGGGATTACAGCAGATGGTGGATTCTATCCAATAAGTACTTTTTACATGGATCCAAATTGATCTTTTTGGGATTTTTAGTAAAAATACAATTTTCGTAAACACGGGTAGTGTTGTGACGACCATGTATACTTATATCGATATTTCGTCGACATGAATTATTTATGTAGGCGGTTAGACAAAATATTTTAATGTTACATGTAGTTAACTGTTAACTTCAGATTTCCGGGAAATAATGTTCGACAGAAATGGATTGACGCAGTAGGGCGCAATAATTGGACGCCGAAAAAATACGACAGGATATGTTCGAAACATTTCAAATCTGACTGTTTCGTTATTATTAAAACAGAAGACACTTAAAATTTCCCAAATCGTTTCAACTGTGCCTATACTATTGGAAGATTTTCCTTGTTGTCTCCAGGATCCCATTGTCAAATCCTGACCTGATGACCATGGGACCACCTAGGACCACCTTTTCTAACAAAAAAACCATCCTAATCGGTCCAGGCGTCTAAGAGTAATCGAGGAACATACATAAAAAAATAAAGAACCCGCGGAATTGACTCTTTTTATAAGTCGGTTAAAAATAAATGTGTTCCACTAAAATCCACAAAATAGTGGGGGTTAAAAAGTAACTGGTCTGACTACCTATGTATTTGCATAAGTAATTAAATTTGTAGCGAATATTATGAATTTTGAATGCAGTTTATTATTTTCGTATTAGTGTAATGGTTTTTGTTTTCTATTTGGTAAGTACCATAATATATAATTTTTGGTATAGTTTGGATAGATACAATTTACTTACGAGTATCGCATATTACGAATATAATATAATAACAGTAAATATCGATATCGATAACTTAAAATATTCTTCTGTGCACTAAATCTCGAGCGAGCGAGAGAGCGAATTACATCGTGCGAGCGAGAAAGCGGAGACAATGACGTATGAAGACCTGTCAGATAACATGGTTCTATCCCTTTCTTACTCGTCGTTCAGTACGTAAGTGAGAAGAGATCGGATGTATAGAAAACGTTCAATCTATTAGGGCCTATCTGCCTTTCTCTGTAATCTGTGCATAATAAGTAGAGGTTAGGTTCCTATATTCTCTTTTTTACATAAATAAGTAAACGACCATGCAACCTTTCTTTCACTACTTGTCTCAGATATTGACACAAGTACGACAGTAGTTCCGTCACAACAACACCAAGCAATGCCAGATGAGATTAAATTGAAAACAATATATATGCATTATACAAAAGTGTAATGTCAATGCAAGCATGAACGATCATGTAAACAAAGAGCCGGGGATTTGGACCCAGACGGGTTGCCGGCAGGTGGGTTATTCACAAACGTATGTATTAAAAGCTCGGCGCGCGAGCTCTCCCGATTTTTCTCGCACTATACGTTTCTTTCTAAGTTTTCTAATAAGAATACCACTTAGGTACTGGGTTTTTTTTTTATAAAATACGACACCGGAGTCATTATACATAAATTATTGAAATACTTTTTACATCAGATGACTAGTTCCGGAGATTATCTCCAACAACAAAATAAATATCTGTGTTTACCGAAAAGGTTATTGACTAGCTCTATAATACTAGTAAATTATAAAAAAAGTAGTTACGGGTCTTTAATTTATCCTACAACAACCTTACAAAGCTAAAAACTATACGTCTTAAAAATATTTTAATTATTAATAAAAACACTTAATGTACAGTCAGCGTCACATAGTTAGTAGCAGCCAGAGTAGCCAAATATTTCGTAACACACCCTTATTCTTATGAAGCTGACTGTACAATCATTACATTTACATTCTGGTTAGTTGATAGCAAATACAAATGTTTTTTAAAAAGTTGTTATTGGTGGATGTAATACGGTGAACTGTTTTGATTTGATTGGTCAAATTAAAAGATTTTATAAATCATAAAAATGTACACATATTTTCCCTAGGGGCTAAATGTAACTTTAACCCCGCTTGCTAAGCCTAATATGACGCACTTTTTGAGCATGAGAAGTGAAAAAAAATAAACGGCTCTGAAAGTCTATAGCCGCCAAACGTTCAAGCGTGGTTGACTGCATACGTGACATACCTAAGCTATGAAGATTGAGCGGAATATACTGCTGTATATTTCGCTTTATCGTATGCCCCGTGCGCCGCGCTCGGCCGTTTGGACGCGGCTATTGGATGGTCAGAGGTTTTTATTCATTATGTCAATATTTTGTTGTGGCAATATGGCTTATTTTAGACTCTTGCCATACAATCTACTAGCTACTTACTCGTATTATGTGTATTTGACGCAGGCGATGTACGCGCTCTGTTCGTGCTCTGTGGAGATCAGCATCGGCATGGCGTACGGGTTCGGAGCTGTGATGCAGCCCCAGATTGAAGCGGAGGGCTTAGAGTCGTCGCTAAGCGAGGGAGCATGGCTTGGTTAGTGTGGTGCACTACATTATTCCGAAGAGTCGTTTAAATCTGAAAGCACATTTTTTCCGAATTGCGTAATTCCGAAAACCACGTTCCGCTGAAGGAATTTATGATTTTTCAGGATATAATATTAATCTAACCTAACCTATTTATACAATCATCTGAGTCCAAATTCAACTCTACGGTGTTTTTCAGTGTTCCCTTTTTACCTTAATCCTAAATTTTAATAATGTAAGTTTCATAGGGTTATGAACACAAGTACAATTGCAAGTTAGATAAATTTGGCGTCATTTAAATGTACCTAGAAATTAATAGCATACATATGTGCTAAAAATATTTTTAAAGTTTTTTGGGTCAGTTTCTGTGGTTTGTACCTTTACCGAACTAAGATACGTGAATTGCACATAATACCTACCGAATCGGCGCGCCGCTTCACCGAACTAGAGAAGAAATGTATGAGATTTGGGCGCTGATTGGTGCTGAAACTTTAGTTGGTAAATTGTTGATAGACTTAATTTTTCAAACTAATTGCGATAGTTTTGTGACTTCAAAAAACCAGCGGGATGTTACACTTGGAAATATAACTTTAGTTCACATTATACATGACATGAGCTATATTTATTCACAATAATTAGGTATGATAATATTTTGTATTAGTTTGCCTTTGTGAGTTGTAGACATTTAATAAATACATAATAAATATTTTTAAAACACAACTAGCTGATGCTCGCGGCTTCACCCGCGTGGTTATAGGAAAATGTAACATATCGAATTTTCCCGTGGGAATTAGATGTTTTCCCGCTGAAAAAAGTAGCCTATGTCACTCTCCACCTTCTAAACTATCTCCATACAAAAAATCACATTAATACGCCGCTCCGTTGCGACGTGAAAGAAGGACAAACACACACACACAGACTTTCGCATTTATAATATTAGTAAGGATGTCAACAAAGTAGGTACAAACGCCAACAAAGTTAACTGACCATCCTGTATTTATATAGAACCTTATTACAATGCACATAAAATGTACGGATGGCCAGTTAGCTGTGTTGTTGCTGTGTGGTTCTATTTAAGTCGCTCGTATTTATAAGGTAGGCCCAATGACACGTGGGTTCTTGCCTGCAGTGCCACGCGACGGGAAACTGTTCTCAAACGCCCAGTGCGGCGGATTGATTGTTCCTTACGAACATTATAATTTCTAAAACGTAGAGTGACTAAGTAAGTAGGCGTTATGATGTCGTGTTTTGAGAAGGGTACCAATCATCGCACTCACGGCGCGTTTCTGCATTAGTAGTTGGCATCCGTTGAGTTTCCGCAAATGAGCGTATCAGTGAATGTACGACGACAGGCAAAATATACCTGCATCAACGCAATTTCTGATATTATAAGCAGTTTTAGCTTACATAAAGCAAACACTGCACTACTCTATCTGTCGGATAGTTTGATAATTTGTCTAGACTTGACACTTCCAGTTAACACTTTCTCTGCCAAGAATCGCTACGCGCTACGCTCGTAGCCGATCCCGTGGTTTTCCTTGTATGTAGCGGAAAGCGACTACGGCGTAGGCGTCCGCTAGGCGAGTTCCTGGCAGTGAAAATGTTAAGGTTAGAGTCCAGGGTGAAGCTAACTGAACTAGGTGTCACTTGACAGTATTGAAACAGTCTGAGAAGATCAGTTTTGGACCTAACAAGACTGATCTTTGACGCTTTGAAAACTCAACTCAAATAATGCTATCCCGCGAAACGAAAAAGCACTTGCTATGTGGATGCACATAGCAAGTGCTTTTTCGTTTAGTAAAAAAGGTTCTCGTCTCTGTGGGAACGATGTCACTGTCGCGCGGTGTCAGCTGCGTTCGGGTGAATTACCACCCCGGAGGTACGCGAGAGCCGAGGTTAGCCAAAGGGGCCAGCGAGACAGGCCTGAGTGGCCTGAGGCAGCTTAGGTACGTTTACACAACAATTGAGATTAGCCAACTAAAGGCTTGGCAGCACAGTGCGCGATGCAAGCGACACGCCCGCTCAACGCGACCGCGGCGCGCTGAAATGTACGTTTTAAGCAGCGCCAATAAAGAATAGAATCTAAAATGGCGCCCTCTCCCGCGCCCTCAAGCTAACACCATATAGTGCTATTGTATCCACATACGACATTCATAGTAAAATCCGCCATTTTTCGATTGTAACCTTGTCTACGGCCCCAGTTCTCTGTAACAGCGCGCACTCTACGCGTCCCACTGGCGTCCCGCAGATGTGTGACCAGGTCTTTAACGTTAATTTGTTCTAGTAAGTATCGTATACCTGCTCATACCCATTGGAAATTTGCTCACTGGATTGGTGATGGACAGCTGCGGTCGCAGCTTCGCTATCACATTGGGCACCGTGCCTCTTTTCGCGGGTTGGATGTACACAGGCTTTGCAAAAAATATCACACATATCATCATTGGTTAGTATTTTTCTTGTTTCATATGTTAATCTAGCCCTTAAGATAACATGTTTAGATATAAGTACCGACTTAGGTATTAGGTAGGTATCGAATCACTATGAAATTTATTTAATTAGGTTCTCGTAATTGAGATTAATGTATCATTCCCGATCAAAAGTGCTCACCTCAACGCTCACCCACAAATATATGTACATGTAGGTACAAGTAGATATACCTACATAAACTTAATCAAATATAGTAGTGCTCAATGATGTAATATAAAAAAGAGATAAATACGTTGTCTATATGAAATTCCGTGTTTAAAAAAAAACGGCCAAGTGCGTGTCGGCCCACGCACAACGAATGGTTCCGTGCCGATTAAAAAGGTCGTATCGTTACTGAAATCTTACGGCACTTCCGACCTTTTCTTTAAGGAAGGCAATTTTTTAGAAATATCTCAAAAACCTTTGAACCGATCTTGTTCAAAACAATTTTCGCTGAAAGAATTTAATAAGCCTCGGTTCAAAAATGAGAGGGGGGGGGGGACACAATTTTAGTGACTTTCGGGGCGATTATCTCCGACTCAATTCACTTAATCAAAAAAATGGCTGAGAAACCTTATATTTATTTTGAAAGGCCTATCGATTAATGTGCCACACGTGGGCTTGCAATGAAAAAAAATTTTTTGACTTTCAGTTTTATTATGTACAGTTTTATATTAAAAAATATTTTTAGGGGTGCACCCCTAAAAATATTTTTTTTTTAGTTATTTAATTACAAAACTATGTAGCGGCTAACAAAATACACCTATCCTCAAAATTTTATTCAAATTCACCTTATAGTTTTCGAGTAAAATCCCTGTGACATGGTACGGACGGACAGACAAACAGACAGACAGACAGACAGACATGACGAATCCATAAGGGTTCCGTTTTTTGCCATTTGGCTACGGAACCCTAAAAATGGCCACCAAATCTGACAGCTGAGTGAGACGTCCATTGACGACGCGACATACAGGCAAAGGTCATACAATTGACTGAGTTTTAGTGTGCCACTTTTGGAGTGCTTATATTATAATATAACCTATCTACCTACCTCTTTTTTATATTACATCATTGGTAGTGCTATTTCCATGTACCGCGTTAAATTGCGTTGCACGAAAGATATAGATTTATTTAAGTACTACTTTTGTCACAAAGTTCAGGAACATAATACCATATTGTACCTTTAATATGATTGGAGTTGGTAACAGGATAGGATAGGACCATTATCTCCGCAATCCATGCAGCCAAAGCATTCGATTTAGGTTTATTTCGAGCTAAAATACCTACGAATTATTGATTGTTGAAAAACAATTTACACCAAATCAAATAAAGATCGTATAGGCTCTAGGCCCTGAGAAGATTCCAAGAGTCCTGTGATTCTCGCTGGCTAGATTTCACCATTAATGTGAGCCTATTAAAGTAGAAAAGAGGACTGTCACCTTATTATGAGAATATTCTTATAATAGGTAGATAATAAAAACGTAGACTTGGAATTAGATACCTTAGTAGTTATGTTGTTTGTCGTTTTCATGAGCGCCAAGCCTAAACGTGTCAGAATATATGTTTGTGGAATTGATCCTCTGTACGTAGTTAGGCACAGTTGAGTAGTTTATTTGTTATATTTCAGGGCGCGCATTAACAGGTTTCGGCTGCGGGATGGCTACGGCGCCCCCGCGCGTCTACATCGCCGAAATCGCGCTGCCAAACTTGCGCGGGGTGCTGGGGTCCTTCTCGCCTCTTGGCACCTCTCTTGGGATCACCATCCAGGTTTAATAGTTTGGCATTTCTACAAACAATTTCCAAACAAACGAACGATTATTCTCGGTTTTACTATTGGTTTTCGTCACGAAAACCTTACAGATCATATCAGAACACGTGTTCGTTTGCGTGGTTGATTCAGCAGGCTCTCAGTTCTAATATTAATTAACCCTTTAACGCCAAGAACACCTGAAGTTGTCGGGCCTTGTCGTGCCCTTAGCGCCAATAACAGGTATAAGTTTTATACCTTCCGGTTCAAAAGAACCCAGTCTCAAATTACACTATTACACAATACAACTGATTCTCATTTAACACCTATGGTCATATGAACATAAACTCAAAATAGCCCAGTGTCTATTTACCTTAGTCCCAAAATACCCTAAAATGTTAAAACCAAAACGACCTATCTCTATTAAGAACTTATGTCGAAAGCACCTAATGTCATCAAAGCATAAACTCAAAACACAATGTTCCCAAAATACACTAATTACAAAATACGCTAATCTCAAAAAACCCTAAATTATTTATTTATTGATTTTCGTATTTTTTTTAAGGCTCATTTTACTTAGAAAAGAAAAAGACTCAAAAGTTGATCCCTTACTCGTGTACGCGTAAATTCGTACCAGAAGCCGACATAGAATTAGGACCTGAACTATTTAGAGTATTTTGAGAGTAGTGTATTTGGCCAATGGTGTATTTCAGGATTAGTGTATTATGGGAATAGTTTGTTTTGAGCTTCAGCGTTTATGACTTTAGGTAATCTTGGTAATAGTTATAATATAGACAAAGTCGTTTTGGTTTTAGGGTATTTTGGGACTAAGGTAAATAGACACTGGGCTATTTTGAGTTTATGTTCATATGACCATAGGTGTTAAATGAGAATCAGTTGTATTGTGTAATAGTGTAATTTGAGACTGGGTTCTTTTGAACCGGAAGGGTTTTATAGCGTAAGCTGTCAAAGCAACCTTCAGTCTTTAAGTAAGGTTTGTTTATTTATTCTCTTGTAACAAGGATGTTGGCGTGGCAGTGTCACTTTTGGGTGGCTTAATTGGTGGATAAAAGGATAAGGAATTTTAGGAAAGTGTAGTAGTCTACACTACCTCTATGCCGCCGTCGCGGGGCTATTCCCAGTGTCCGCACCCCGTAGCGCGAACTACTGGGTTTTTCTTTCGCAGTTGTCCGCAGTGCAAACTAAAGTGAATTTGCAATCCTCCTAGTCCGCACTTAATGTCGCCGGTGCGAACTACTGGGAATATATTTTCTCATTAGTAAAGAAACTACTAGGCCGCAGAGAAGATATCGTTTAGCATTGCCGGAAAATAACAAACTAGCCCTTAGAAACAAAAGCGCGCATAACATGTGCATCAAAGTTTTTAACAAACTACCGGCATCATTGAAATCATTATCTGACCATGAATTTAAAACTAAATTATTTAAATTATTATGTGCCCACGGTTTTTACAGTGTCAAAGAATTTTTGGACCACACATTCTGATAGATATGTCACAATTTTAATGTTCTAATTAAGATGATAATTTATATTTGTAATGCACTGATTTCTTTTATGTTAGGTTATTCTGCAGCAAATTTTAATTTTGACCTGGTTTAGTCATGAAACTTATTGGTATGACATATCTTACTTAACTTGATTTGAATGCTTTAAATTTTATAGTATAAAATAATGATTTCCATTGACTTGACATAATATAATTTTATTTGACTTGAACTTTGTATTTGTGTTAAATTCTATTAGACTTTTTTAATTGTAATAATTTTCACATGCCTTTCATGTCTAAACATATTAGGAACACTATATACACTCGCGGTCAAAGAAACCGGGTCAGTGACGAAAACCTCAATATTTTGTAAACCGTTGGTCGTATCTGCATGAAACTAACTCTGTTTTATAGAGAATTTAATATCCTTCTAAATCCAACCTTCAATGTTCTACGTAGTAACTGGAAAAAGGTTTAATTGAAAAAAAAAACCAATTAGGTACTTATTTGAAATTGCGTTCGTTTTACTTTTGCTTGTTTTTAAGCAATTGTTTTCAATCTGTCAAAGAACTATGATAAAAGGCTGTCATTGTTTTATTTTGTGGTCATTCTTGAATGTCTATCATGCCGCTAACACGAGATGAATGTACTCGTATCATCACTATGTTAGAAGAAGGAAGAAGTCAGAGGTATACAGCGAGAAGAACAGGTGTGTCACTTTCTACAGTGCAGCGAGTCCTCCAACGTTACCTACAAACTGGGCAGAACCTTAGAAGACCAGGAACTGGCAAAACAAGATGTACTACAGCTAGAGAAGATCGATTTATTGTTACAACCATGCTCCGAAATCGGCACCTCACAGCAGTTGAAGTGAAAAATCAGCTTTTAGAGACCCGAAGGGACGGCATCAGCGAGCGGACTGTCAGGCGGCGGCTCAAAGAAGCAAATTTGACCCCACATAGGCCGGCCAATGGCCCAAAACTTGAAAGAATACATCGAACAGCAAGACGACTTTATGCCCGCGATCACAGATACTGGGGTGACGAAGATTGGGCAAGAATTTTGTTTTCCGATGAATCCAGATTTATGCTCTATGCAAATGACGGGCGGCAAAGAGTTTACAGACGGCCTGGTGAACGTTTTATTCCAGCATGTTTTGAGGAAAAAGTGGCGTTCGGCGGTGGGTCAGTCATGGTTTGGGCTGGAATCTCTTCAGAGAGTCGCTCGGAGTTAGTTTTAATAGAAAATGGATCATTAACGAGTGCAAGATATGTAGAAGAGATTCTTAATGAGCATGTCGGCCCATACTTAATTAATATGGGTGGAAATTCTATGTTTATGCATGACAACGCCAGGCCACACACAGCTCAAATTGTCAGAGATTATTTTTTGGAGGTTGGTATCAACTGTATGAACTGGCCCTCGAGGAGTCCGGACTTAAATCCGATTGAGCATGTATGGGACGAGCTTGGGAGGCGTGTAAGAGCTCGAAACCCCGCCCCAGCTACACTTAGAGACCTGAAACAGGCGTTAGTGGAAGAATGGGACAATATCCCGCAAGAACGCATAAATAACTTAATAAACCGCATGCCGAATCGTCTAGAAGCTGTAAGAAGAGCCCGAGGAGGCAATACGAAGTATTATTTTTTATTTTTTGTGTTGTATGTGAAGTACCTACTGCTTATTTTTGTACGTAAAATTGGTTGATTTTTTGTTTCCTATGTAATTTTGTTAAACAAAAGAATTACGATTCCACCATTTGATGTTATTTAATTCAGTATAAAATTATCTACAATATGCAGTTTAATTCATGTCCCTAGCTTTATTATTTTAGGAGATATTACAGATTTTCGTACTGACCCGGTTTCTTTGACCGCGAGTGTATAATTCGGCAACACCTGCACCTGTACCATGTTTATAGTGAATAAACTACATTAATTAATTCATTCATTTTTTTGCACTGCGGTCAAAAAACCCAGTAGTTTGCAGTGTAAGGCGTGAATGTATGTATGTATATGTATGTATAATATATGAATTCTTAAGCCTCAGCTTAGTAATGTATATTATTAGAGCCTCCTCGGATCCTTGATCTCGTGGAAAATCACATGCTTCATCTGCGCCGGATACACAGCGTGCCTGTTCGTCATCACCATGTTCCTGCCCGAAACCCCACACTACTTGATGAAGAAGAATCGGCCGCCCGAGAGAATCGAACGCTCTTTGAGGAAATTTAGAGGAAAAGACTACAATTTAGAGCTAGAACTAGAAGCGATGGAAGACTTTAAGAGTGCTCATGTCATTGAAAGGTAAACTGATATAAATTATACCTACCTACTAGATTTACTTTTTAGTTTTTCTTAATTGAGTATATACCTAACATCACTTTTGCGTGATTACATTGGTTATTTTGGAGAATTCTTCTTGTAATCCAGTGATTTATTGTCCCTTGAATGCCTTGTTCGTCACTTTCCAATCCTTTAATGCAAGACAGGTGCGCCAATTTCTGGACTTTAGAGTGTCAGTGCAGCTTCTGCATACATAAATAATTAAATTTTATTGTTTTAGGATATCAGCTTGTGGCGAGATTAAAGAATTGTTTACTCGGTCTACGTGTCTACCCTTTGCGATCATTGCGACTTATATTTTAATAGCGCAGATGAGTGGAATTGCTATCCTTGTCCAGTGGACTGTGACTATTATAAACGTTAGTATAGGTTATTTATACAAGGAGTATATTTATTAATATGAATCGTTTTTGTAATTTGTTGCACGCCCTCGTTTCCGCTTAGCGCTCGTGCTTGTGGAGCAGGGCCGTAATGGGTGGGTAAGTATTTCGGTGGAATGTTGTACTTTAAAAAATGGGATGATATTTTATAAGGATGGAGCACAGGTATCAGGCCTCACCTGTAACTAGGGACCGGAAAGTCTTTCGATGGGGTAACCTATATCATTATCCTAGTTACGCAAATAAAATGGTAACATTATCATTGTGTCAGCCTATCGTATTGGAAACCGTTTTAAACGTGGTTAACCATATTCTATGTGGTTTCCGAGTCGAATATGGTGTAGAAAACCTCAATATTTAACCGCTTACCCTACCTCCTACCCTTTTCCGTTTGCTTGTAGTGCAATGTGCAATAATAAGCCGAAAATTTTGAGCGAAAAGGAATTAAAATAGCTTAATCGCGTTCTAAGAACACTTAATAGGATAACCTTATGAAAAGGGTTTTTTAGTTTTGGTAAGCGCTTACCCGAATGAACTCTATCAATTTGGTTAGACTTGCGTTCGGATAAGTCGACGATATGCTTGCCGAATCGATAGGGTTTGTGAAAACAATTCTGTCAAATACCGAATCCAATACCCTTTTAATGGTAGCCGGTTCCGGTCCCTGCTTGTAACCATCGCGTCCATACCAAGATTTCAACGTTATGCTATGTGTCGGGAATATTCGTGACCGTGAGTCTAATTTTGTACTAAAGGTACATTTTTCTTCGTCACTTCACACACTCGAAGAGTTGCATCAAATTGAGCTAGTTGGCAATTTCACGGCACTTGGGTCCCTGGTAAACAGTAGAACGTAACATGTGTTATTCTTCTTCTACAGGACTCGAAAGTGTCGATAGATTCAAATGTGTGTAACATCGCTATGAGCGCGACGAGATTCTTCAGTTTCATCCTTGTGTCGGTACTGATGTATCACTTGAGGCGGAAGGTGATGGCGCTTACTTCAAGTAAGTAATTCAGCTTGCCGTATATGGGCATTTTCAATAATTCGTGCACCTAATTACCGTGAATTTGTATCGGCAATTAATCATTAAGTTTGTATAAAAACTAACTTTTTCTGTTTAATTTATGAATGATATGCCTATACACGTTAATTAAATGTGAAAAAAGTGCATTTTCATGCTTGACATGATTTGTATGCTTAATTTTCGTTACAAAACTGACACCGAGTTAATTTTTGTTTAACAACTCACGCTAACGCACACGCTCACGCGGTGTGTGGTGAGTGAGTCCAAAAACGTTCCTGAGATTTTTATTTAAAAAAATCTATGGGTACTATCCCTCCCTTTACCCGACAAAATATTTGCTTGGAACTCTGGGTTTTAACTCCCTGGAAGTACCCTCCCCCTCATGACCGGGGCGTGCAGAATATTACGTGGGGATTCAGACTGCCCTCAGCTGGTCTCGCAGCTGTTGCGCCTCCGCGTCCCTTCTGTGTCTCAGGCAGAGTTAAATTTTAGACCTCGTCATCCCGACTTACTTGCAGCACCTAAAGCGCGCACTGTGGCGTACTTACACTCACCACGGGTTCGCGCTTTGCACTACATCAACGCACTTCTCAAGTCGGCTCCTGACTGCGATGTTTTTGCCAGTAGTTGGAGGCTAATTTGTGAGAAATGCAAAAACCTTTGTGAGGCAATGGATGACAGTCCGTCCTCAGTTATTAACATTGTTTTTATGTGTACTTTCTGTCCTAAATTTCGCAGTGCATTAGTACCTAACAGGCTAATACTGTAATGCTGTGTAATTTCTTTTGCTTGGAAATCCTTAGTTCTACTCGCCGGTAGCTGGCGATCTTCTTATTGGCGCCGATGTCTATTGGGAACTTTTAGGACATGGTAGACTGACCTTGGGACGGAACAAGCCCACGCCACGATCTACGAAACCAAGCTAGGTTGGGTAGTGTCTGGATCTTATGCAACTAATCCTAACTCCAAAAGTGTTCGTTGCCACTTCGTTCAAATTAACAATGGGGATGATGAACTGGCGCGCTTTTGGAAGTTAGACGAAGCAACAATTAAACCCGCCTCGGCTTACTATACCAAGGATGAGAAGGCTTGCGAGGAACATTTTGTGCAAAATACCACCCGGTTAACTGACGGTAGGTTTATGGTGCGATACCCCTTAAAGCAGCCTTCATCCTCATTAGGCGATTCTTACGAGCGGGCGAAACAATGTTTTCTGTCACTAGAGCACAGGCTGCAATGACAAGCGCAGCTGAAGTCTATGTACACAGATTTTATGAACGAATACGAGACTTTGGGAGACATGTCCAAGGTTGCTACCAGCAACGAGGGGGTAGGGAACTGGCTGCCGCATCACGGCGTGCTCCGACTTTCAAGTCTCACAACCAAATTACGCGTTGTGTTCAATGCTAGCTCGCGCACGACAACCGGAGTATCGCTCAACGATATCCAGCTAATAGGACCATCTATCCAGGACAACCTCATAGCTATCTTGTTACGATTTAGACAGTATCGTTTCGTGTACACGGCTGACGTGGAAAAAATGTATAGGAGGATAGTCGTGCATCCTGACGATAGACCTCTTCAGCAAATACTTTGGCGCAAGGATCCTTCTGAGCCTCTGCGTACCTATAAATTAAATACCGTTACTTACGGAACCGCAAGCGCCCCGTTTCTCGCAGTACGTTGCCTTAAGCAACTGTCACTGGAATGTACAGGCCCTCGACTTGCTGAAATTATTGCCTGTGACTTTTATATGGATGACTTTTTATCGGGATCTGATACTGGACAGGAGGCGGCTAACACTATATTAGGAGTCAGCGAATTGTTAAAAAGCGCCGGAATGCATCTTCGTAAATGGCGCTCTAATGAGCCTCGGCTCATCAATGAATGTACTGGCGACTCTAGAGATCTTAACTTGGGCAATCTCGATGAATCCGAAACTCTAGGGCTAGGTTGGAAAAGTAGGTCAGATGAACTATTGTTCACTATTGATTTAGAAAAAACGCCGGAGACACTAACAAAACGGTTCATACTCTCCACGATAGCTAAAATATTTGACCCCTTAGGGCTTTTATCGCCAGTCGTCATAAAAGGAAAAGTACTGCTGCAGCAACTTTGGCTATCAAAGGTATCTTGGGACGATGAAGTTCCCCAAGATATTGCTCAGCAATGGCACAACATTACAATTTCTTTACCTGAACTAAACAATCTATGCATCCCTCGTAGCGTTGTAGGAATTCACGTATCGCGTGTGGAGTTTCACATATTTACAGATGCGTCTCAAACCGCGTACGGAGCTTGTTTGTACGTACGTACGGTTACTAGTATGGGAATAGTTACTAGGTTGCTTATGGCAAAAAGCAGAGTGGCACCGATTAAACCAGTCACTATCCCTAGGCTAGAACTTTGCGGCGCTTTGATTGGAGCTCAGTTATATCAAAAGGCACTGACGTCACTTCGTATGACAGCCGACAGATGCACATTCTGGACCGATTCGATGATAGTGATAGGATGGCTTAAAATGCTACCGACGCAGCTAAAGGTATTCGTACGAAATCGTGTGTCCGATATACTCGAAATTACTGGCAGTTGGCCTTGGCAGCACGTGCCAACTACTGACAATCCTGCTGATCTTGTATCCCGCGGACTTAATGCGGATTCAATAGCGACAGCTGACCTATGGTGGGCTGGACCGCGATTTCTGCAAGGTGATGAACAGGATTGGCCTACAAATCTTAACGCGATCGATAATAGTCATGAGGTTTACCGGATGATTTGTCGAAGTGATTTCTGCCAATATAGCGAGCGAGGTCACATTTAACCCATTACATGAATTAAATCTAACCAAGTTTTCAAACTTTACGAAACTCAAACGTGTCACCGCTTATGTTTTACGATTTCTCCACAATACACGATCGAATAGTGTTAAATGTTCGGGATCTCTTACCACTAAAGAACTACAGACGGCTATGAACACTCTTGTTAAACTGGCACACAGAGAATCATTTCATACATACGGCGATATTAAGAATAAAACAACACTCAAAGCTACTGATCCGCTTACTAAATTGAATCCCTTTGTGGATGCTGATGGACTCATGCGTGTAGGCGGAAGGCTAACTAATGCACCCTATAATTTCGATAAAAAGCATCCTTCCATCCTGCCAAAAGGGCATTTTATAACAACAACATATTTCAATTTCGTTCACGTCATATTATTACACGCCATGTTGCACGACCACTGATAGGCCAATAAGTGTACTGTGAACATACGGTCTACCTATTGGCCTATCAGTGGTCGTGCTCAAGCTAGGTTGACTTACCATAAATGCGTTTTATGTGCTCGTATGCGAGGCGCCACGGTAGCTCCACTCATGGGCAACTTGCCATCAACACGAGTAACTCCAGGCTTTCCCTTCGAAGTGGTCGGCGTAGATTATGCAGGCCCGATAATGGCTGCATCTCGAAAAGGACGCGGCAGTCAAACTATAAAGGTTTTGTAATTTTTGTGTGTTTTAAAAGTAAATGTGTACACCTGGAACTGTGCAGCGACTTATCTGCGGAATGTTACAACTCTAAAGCGGTTCATTAGCCGCCGCGGCTTACCTTCTGACATATACTCTGACAATGGTACTCAATTTGTTGGGGCGTATAACGATTTAAAACGATTCCTTGCGAGTCAAGCGAAGTTGTTATCTGAGTCTGCAGCCAATGACGGTATTAGGTTTCACTTTGTTCCACCATACTCACCACATTTCGGCGGTTTGTGGGAAGCTGGGGTGAAATCTACAAAGCATCACCTAACTAGAGTCTTAGTTAACCTTTGAAGAAATCTATACAACATTGTGTCAAATAGAGGCAATATTGAATTCGCGTCCCCCTGCGTCTTACCCCTTTGTCGAGTGATCCTTCTGATTTGCTACCACTATCTCCCGGTCACTTTATTATCGGACGATCACTCACAGCTCTTCCGACGCCCTGTCTGGCAGATATTCCTCATTCAAGGCTCACCAGATACCAGAGGATCGAACAACTAAGGCAACATTTCTGGGCTCGATGGTATAAAGAATATATTTCCGAACTTCAGGAACGAACCAAATACAAACAAGCCAAGGGCCAGCTGACAACCGACACTATGGTTCTAATTAAGGACGACAACCTGCCACCTCTAAGATGGAAGCTCGGCAGAATAGTCAAGGTCATCCCTGGAGCAGACGGCATTAGCCGCGTGGCTGACATCCGGACCGCATCTGGCGTGACTCGTCGTGCGTTCAGCAAGATATGTCCACTACCAATAGAAAAATAATCTTCGGTTGAAATACCAACCTTTCAACGTGGGCGGGCATGTCGGAACGTAAAATGAAACGCAAGGCTTCAGCGGGGACTGCGGAGGGACGGGGGTGCAATCACCGTCCTTTAGATTCGCTCTGAACATCGCTTGTGACTAGACAAATTTTGAACTTTCAACGAGCAACTGATTTTTGACCTATTTTGTATCCTGTAAAGGCTTTACAGTTTTTTTGCTAATTTTTGACGAGTTTTTATTCTACACGGTCCTTCACACAAGCCAAAACACCGTGTTTAGGCCACGAAGCTTGCTGAGTGACCCAAGTAAGGTACGAGATTAAAACGCTTGATTATGACACTATTGTGAACAATACTTTTTGTACGAGTTCATTAAAATTAATAATTTAAGTCATTAATGAGTATATAAGAAAACTATATATCGTAAGTACTTTATTGTCTAAGGCTCTTTGACTTTTCAGGTAGCAAGGAAAGTTGCCTTCCTCTGCCATATTAATTATTTCTTTAGGAGTTAAAGATGTTTCGTCACTGTCACTAGGTACTCATTTTCTTAGTTTTTATTTTAACTTTTTAAGTTTAGCTTTGAAAAGAAAAGTTATCACATCACACCACAGGCGTTTGTGATGTTGCAGTACTGTGCTGTGATAGTCAAAATACTAGCCAATCACAAAGCGTAGTTTTTTTTTAATTTTTTTATGCTTGGATACAGCAGCAAGTTTAAGTAGATTTTTGACAGATACCGCGAGGCTGCTACGTGCCGAAACGCCATAGATTGACAATTTTGTATCGGATCGAGTCTCCTTAAACAAGGCCACATATTATTCAAATACAAAGTTCTATTTTCCATTTTTTTTCGGTTGTCTAGAGCGTATCGAAATAGTTATTTACGATACAAGTGCCGATAATAGGAAATTCGCAACGAGTGGTGATAAATTAAAACACGACCTAAGGGAGTTTAATTACCTATTCGCACGTGTATCGTACAACGTTTTACTGTACATATGGCTCTTTAAAGTTTCGACATATGCACGAAAAGTGCTCTTTTCCGCACTAGTGCGGGAAAGTAGCACCATATGTACTGTAAAAGTTATTTCGGTTGTTTCGGAAGTAACATAGACTATTCAACGATGAAAAGAGTGACGTTGCAGTATTCTCTATGAAATCGTAATACACAAATTTTAATCGACGAGTACAAAAAAGAAATTCTATAATTTTAAGTAGACTAAAAATGCTTCAATTTGAAATCAGAACCAGTCAATCTGTAGGTTCAATGCTTACCGAGATACAGCTCTCCAAAAACTGATAATTTATGACACATCTTCCGAATAGCAAACGAAATTGGCAATAAGGCAATATTCCAGCGTTTGTGTATCATCAAGCAGTCGGCCCGAGAGTTGAAGGAACATTTCAATTACAAGTTGACTTCATACCAGCCTGTCCACAGGAGAGGGTATGCGCAAGGGAACGGTTTTTTCAAACCCTTAGGTTCAAGAATTTCATACCAAAAAAAGTACCAACATTTCGCGGTTTTTCGAGTGCTGCAAAATTAGCACAGGTCTTTCGAAGCTACAAACTTGGGTATTTGGTACCGGTAGTGGTCTTAACAACACGTAAAAAAATCAGAACGACCAGTTAGTTTGCGATTTTAGCGATTTGAATGGTCAATTATGACTGAGAGATACCAAGTTTAAAATGTAATGTTGCCTGTTTTTTACACCGTAAATCATAATCATCATTATATCAGCCAAAAGACGCCCACTGCTGGACATTGGCCACCCCCAAAGAGTGTCACACAGTAAATTAATTTAGTATAATGAGAAAAATATCCGCCCACTTTCTTCTTTAGTATGTGTGCTTACAATGTTCCCAGGTATTGGTGTGGGTGTCAGTTCAATGGCGATCTTCATTCATCTCACGTACAGTTCAGAACCTCAGTGGTATCCTATGATCATGTTCGTGTGTTATACGTTTTTTTCTACACTTGGGTTTTACGGTCTACCATTCATCATGATGACGGAAATATACCCTTTGAAGGTGAGTTATCGAAATAATCAACACTTAAATAACTGTTAAACAGAAATAGTGGATTCTCAAGAAATGTTTGTTTTTCAAACTTACAGTCCTTCGCTAGCTCGGCTTTCACAAGCACTTGCACCAAACAACAACTTTGCATAACAAATAACTATTTTCCGTCACCACGGTTCTCCTTCCTCGCAGTCAGCATAACGCTAGGAGGATGATGATTTGGAAGTAAGCTGACACCGCGTAGGTACAGTCAAGGTCTTTAATTGTTGAGCCAGTTAGGTTTTAACAAATTTTGGTTTTTTAATAGCTAAGCTTCGAAGTGTCCAGTCTAAAGTGAGCTCTAAATGGCTCAACAATTAAAGTCCCTGACCGTACCTACCTAATCGGCAATGACGGGCTCCGGCCCTAAGTAGCGGAGTTATCAGTCTTCATTTCTTCTAAACAATTTGCAGTTAAATTCTTCCTTAGTTATTATTATAGTTAAAAATACTTAACTAGTTATTAACCTTTGAGATCCAGAAACGTAACTACAAAATTTAAAAATTTTAGGTACAGTTGAGTTCTCCAATATTTAGGTATACAGACAACCTTTCAAAAATATCTACACATGTGTCTTATGTCAGTAACAATAAAGTCTCTGTATAGATATTTTTGAAAGGTTGTCTGTGTAGATATGGAGAACTCGATTGTACCTGCCTAGAAACTGACTCCATTAAAATTTATCCGATCCGGAGATGATTCCTTTCGAACGCAATTAACAATATTTGAGGAGTTCTATTTATGACTAGGTACGACATTCCGTCATCAGGTCGCTATATGACAAGAATGATATCATTAAATTCAGTTACAAATGTAAGGAGTTCTGGTAGTCAATCTGACTCGACATATCATATACCAATGTGATATTAATGTGCTGTGCTGGATAATTTCTGTCTCGTCTTCAGTGACACCAGCAAGATTAAAACGAATCGATTGACGTATGATTCATTAAATCGATCCACGCTTTTAATCTCTATAGAGTGCCACAAAGGAACATACATATACACAGACTGGTTAACACATTAATTACCCTTAATTAAGTCGCGCAGTCGGGTAAACAATTACGGGCACGGGTAATTTTTTGACGCATTAGATACGCCTTTTCTATCTATGTATAATAGTACTTATTCCCATAAATTTTCAAAACTACCTCGTAGGTTTTAGTGACATTTTTGTTTTATAAATGGTCGGGTTAATTAAAACTCTTTTTAACTTATAGTGTTCTGTTTCAGGTGCGAGGTCTTATGGGTGGTCTGACACTTGCGTACACCAACGTTGAGAGTTTCTTATTTACGAAACTGTACCCTAATGTACACGTCGCTGTTGGATTACCGAACATATTTTTGATATTCAGTATCAGTTGTCTTGTAGGTGAGTTAATTATAAATGACACCCTGGAAACAGCGAAGTTACAGCAACGGCGGTCGATCTTAATACGTACATTTTGGATTACAATGTCGACGCGCTTGGTTCCATGCGCGCTCAACGTGTCAGAGACTGCTGTGTCTCTCTAATTAGAATGCTTAGAAAAAGACGATAGGTAGTCTATGTCACTGCGACAGCTCGCGGCGGGCCTGTCATACCCATGTATCAAAGAGCGCGCGATGAACATTGGAGTCGAATTAGAATGCGTAACGTCTCGAATTGACCCCCAGTTATTTTAATGGAAAGGATTGCCAGTTTAAAAAGTTTTTTTTTAAATCACACGTCTAAAACAGGTTGGAATGCATATTTATTTATTTATTTGGAGAACCAGCAGCTACAGAAACACATTGATTATATAGATAAAATACAAAAAGCCAATTACAGGTTCCCACCGATAGCATACTATCTCTAATCATCTAATATCTAATTAAGTACGACAATTTATAACTTTCCTTTTTCCTTTTAAACTACACGCATTCTAAACTCCGTTTTTTAAACCAAGAACTCTGTTCGTTTAACTTTATCACTTTTTTATTTACGTCCGTTGAAAATTTCAGGAACTGTGTTTCTATACTTCATCTTGCCGGAAACCAGAGGCATAAGTCTGTACGAAATCGAAACATTCTTCAAGAGGCGACAGTCGGTGGTGGAGACCGTGCACCGCCTCGCTAGCCGGTCGAGGGAACGAGCCGCCAGCCAGTGAAATTATCATTAATCGGATACAAATACCCTTGCAACTTTTATACGAGTATGGATATTATGACTACATCCCTATAGTGTTACCATTTAAAGTGAGTCAAAATTTAATCGTTTTTAGTTCCTTATAATTATGGTAAACAGGTAAATTACACTTTTTTTTGTATTCAAATATCGAAACGGTACATTTTAATTTTTGAATTCTATTGAGATTCAGATTCAGATTCATTTACTCACAATATAAGATTACATTATAAATTACATTCCATGTCAATTTAAAAGAATCCCTATTGTGATCGTCCACAACATACGACAACATTCAATAAAAGTAATTGGAAAAATAATAATTAATAAAATAACTAACAATTGAAATATAACTATGTCCACTTAATTTAAATTTATGTCATAGTTATCAAAGTTCACCTAAAGGGACCGTCAGTACATAATATCACAATAATTGAATTAAGTATTATCAAAAAACAATAAATAAAAATTATGCGGTTATGTCAAAAAAATCACTTATAGAATACAGTGGATTTTCCAATTGAAAGTTTCTTAATGGACGCTTGAATATGGCTTCTGATGTTTCTATTCGTATTTCGGCGGGTACACGTTCATAGTAAGTGGGACCTATGATGCGCGGGTTTTTTCCTGCAAGTGCCATGCGACGTGGGACTGTTCTTAGTCGGCCTGTGGAACGAATAGTCTTACCTGATACCTCGACAACCCTAAACATGGGTATGCTTAGTCTCACAAACATTATAATTTAAAATAGGGGAAGGTGAGGTAATACGATCCCTGGAGGTCAAATGATCCCCCGCCGTAAATCTGAGACAACTAGTGCCATCTATCCAAATGCGCATGAAACACGTGTCCCGTACCCCTGCCAGTTGCATCTCCGAGTGTCATGGCGGTGCGAGCGCTTGGCGTGATTTTATTAAAAAATAATCAAAAAGTGTGGCTCTGATCTAAGGTAAGTCTGTTTTTGAACTTTCATTACTTTTTACATGTTCGTGTTTATTGAAATGTTGTTTTATTTGCGGGTATTAATAGCAGTTAGCTAATATTTAAGCAATGTTCGATCTCCGCAAGCGGTATTTGAAGGTTATGTTTTGATCGATTTCTTGGAATTTGGTGTTTGGGGCGAAATGATCCCTTTCTGTGTGTATAAAATGATCCCTATTTTATGAGTATAATTTGTGTGTAGAAGAAGAGTTTATTTGTTTACCTACCTTGATTAGGTATGTTGTTAATTTTGCAAACCTTTTAAAAGTTTCTTCAAATGTTTAATGTTTAGTTTTGTTGGTTGAAGTAGATAATTGTAAAAAAAGATCTCTAATGAAACTAGAAGACTGGAAAAGTTTTGTGTAACTTGCTTGTATACTTAAATTGTTATGAACAATACAAATGATTAAAATAAACAGCTGAGTGTTTTATTTCACTGATATTTATTAACTTATCCCTGGGATTATTTTACCCCTACCCCAGGGATCATTTTTAACATAGGTATGTATAAAATGATCCTTTACTAAACTTTAACAAAAACCTCTTGTACAAAAAAACGACATACATTTAATAAAAAATAAGTATGCAGTGACAAAGTTAAGTAAATTCACTACCTCTAACAATAGAAATCTTGCGATTTTGCTTTCAACTTTAGCCACAGTTAAGTTTTTCCCTTAAGGGGATCATTATACCTAACCTTCCCCTAGGTATGTGGAGTAGTGCGTCATAATTTTGTGCGTTATGAAGATTTCTCTGCATGAGTCACGAGGTTTCACACCAGCTAGCGCTCGTAATGCCCGTTTTTGCATTATGAAGACTCGATTGGCATCCGTTGAGTTTCCCCAGATGAGTACTCCATAAGTCATTAATGAATGGAAATGAGCATAGTACACCGATTTTAATGAAACATTCGAAATCATATAAGGTAAGTACTTAGGTATACTGTAAGATTATAGAATATTAACAACAGTTAACAAAAGTAGGTACTAGCCCAAAACGTCATGTTTGTAGTGTTTATCAAAATTATCCTAGGTAAGAGAATATAATACAGACCTATCTCTTATGAGATATGGTTAAGTATTATATCATAGTAAGAAGTCGACTTACAATTACGTTGTTTATACGTGTTTATAGAACACTAATAGTTAAAGCAATGACGCATAATTCAATGTTGGAAAGGCAACCGGATGGCTCGCGGTATTTGAGCTCCCGAAGTGATGTGGAACCGCCCTGTGCTACCCGAAATGAGCCAAATGTGACTGGTTCGGAAATAGGAGGGGAGTGGTAAAAAAAAAAAAAAATCGCGAGGCAACCGGATGAAACGCGGTAGCCTGAAAGAGTGTACGCTATTTATCTAATGATTTTTTTATGCCTCCCTCCTATTGCGACCAGAGCCGAGTAAGCAAGCGAAGAAAAGAAAAAAAAATTGGCAGGCAACCAGGTTTTAAAAATTTAGGTTTAAAAAATCCATCGCGACCCCTAAATCTTATCAAAGTGGTCCTAGTAGGTACGGTATATAGTTTGCATTGATTTAGAAGCCCATTTGTACAAGTACATCTGTTTTAATATTTATATCGTAACATAGTAACATTACTTTAAAAACATTGTTTATTCACACAACTATGATATCCTATTTACAGAAGGTAATATTTCCGATTTCATTCTCTAAACATTAGCGATGGCTTCCACTACCTTTTCCATTATGTTAATCCCTCGTCGGAAAACGTCAACATGGATTTTCTCGTCGTGAGCGTGGAGTACCACAGGAGAATTAAGGATTGGCGAGAAGTTAATGACCGGTATGCTTTGCTGTCGCAAGAAACGCGCGTCCGTCGTTCCTGGGCAGATTTGACAGTTGATCTCGAAGCCTCTGGAATTATAATATTAATTGTTGCAAAATACTTTTAATTGTGAGTGTACTTACTCGTATATACAATTTTCTATAAATTATATATATGGTATTTTCAATACCGAAAACCGGAGTTACTTCAAGAGAAAATGGGGCTTACATATTATGTATTATTGAAATTAATTGGATCAAGTAAATAAACATCTATATTTGCGTCAAACATACCTAAACATAATTCATAGTGTACTACTTTTGCATAGCCTCAACACACTTGGAGAATTATTAAAAATTGCCCCATTTTTGTTTCAATTAATAAGTACCTACCATCCTGTGTTTACCCTTTACCAACGAGGATGTTTTGTCGAGAGCCGGCGGTGTGGTATATTCACTTACCTGTTTCCAAAATTATTACAGCTTTAGACTTGAAAATTCGCATGAACATTCACAGTAATATGTAGATTTGATAATTATAATCACTAAGTAGGTACTCGTATTTAGACTAAGAATATCTTCCTCAGCTCGTCATCTGTCAGCTACTTAATGGCTTCTGTCAATTTGGTTGACACCTGCAGGTAAAGAGTTAAATGTGTGTGGTGAAATGTATCATAGGTCTTCTTACATTTCTTTTACTGCAGTATTAAGCGCCGTCCAAAACTGGTTGGTCTCGTCGATATTCGTGCTCGCGATTATTGGATTGTCTCCAATATATTCAAAAGTCACGTCTTCCCCCGCTTCAGTACACCATTGTCTGATCTAAATAAAGATCATAATAAAATACATTTGCAGTGGGTTATTGGGATCCGCATGGAGGGAAATAACTAATGTATAAATGTAGAACCTGGAAGGTCCAGGTTCTACAAAATTAAATTAAATTTAGTTCTACAAGTAAATATAACTCATCATCCTTCTAGCGTTATTCCCGGTTGTGCCCTAAACGAGCCCGGGGTCCGCTTTGACACTTAGTCCCAAGATTATCATTAAAAGTACCAATGTCACGTAACTATTATGTAGAGATTGTAGAGCATTACCATTTCATGAAAGCCATCGTGGTCAGTAGTGGGCGGTATTCTGATATCGAAATAAAGTGAGAGGCTTTCCGGAAGCACGTTGATTTGAACGCCGCCCTGAAATAAAAGGATGGGTACTAAGTGACTTTTAGGAACAATTATAATGTAATATGTTATACATAAACTATGTATTTTAGTTAAAATGACGATAATTCGTTCGTCTGTGTCTGTCACTTTGACATTTGTGTTGGATTTTTATTTGTGAAAAAGGGACTAAAAACATTTTAATAGTTAACATAAGTTTGTTAACTTTTATGAATTATTTTTTTGTTTGTTAACTTTTATGGATTACTTATTAAAGTTCTGAAAGTACGATTTAGAAAATTCCGCTATTATTGAGATAGTCGCGCCCGAAAGCGCTTATGGCCTGGATACACATTGATTAGTGACTTAGTGCGAGTCCATAAAAAAGCTACTCGCACTCGCACTCACAGCAAGGCATATGTATGAACTCGCACTAATCACTAATCAAAGTTAATACAGGCCCTTACTACTACTTCGGTTTCTGACCTAGTACCTAGTAACGTAGGTATAATAAGAATTATTTGAGTTGACCGAGTTGCGTCATAGTAATTCCGTTGACTCGATTCGAATCCCAATGACAGTTTTATAAAATGTCAGTCACCTTAAATTATTTAACCATACTAATCTGTATTCGGAAGCGTAGAGCTACTTTTCAAGACGCTACAGCAAAGGTATTTGATACAACGCCTTCTGGACTTCGGATAACGAATACCTCGTTCTATCGCAGCGATTACAAATTTTCTCAATCAGATAGGCGCAAAATAGTATGGCGAATATAAGTAAACAAATGATAGAGAATTAGTGGTTCATTCGTATCATGATCACGAGAAGCAACATGCAGGTATAAGTGTAGTTTCCATCAAATACAAAGCGCTCATTAAAGTGTGAATACGACTCTATTTTGAAAGTGACACGTATTTTTTTGACATTTACTGGGAGCAAAATGAGCGGTATGAAAATTTTATAATAAGTCCTGTATATAATATACTTACATGAATAACAGTAGGTATAGCTAGAGACTAAAATAAGAATTACCTCGACTTGTGTTAAATTAATAGTGACCAGGTCGCCAGCCCAAGCACCTTCGTCTTGCTTCCTCACTTCTTCTGCACGGTATTTCATAAATTTGTCCACTATGTAATGCAACTAAAAAATAAATTCTGATGAAATATTGTAGGCCAAAGTTATCGTGACATTTTCAGTGCACATCATGGCCTGTCATTCGCAGGACGCAACTTGCGTTACAGGGAGAAATGCCTATTTTCATCTCATTCCACCGCATAACTGCGTCCTGTGATCCTGGCCTGCAGCCTTTGGACTGAGACTGAGTCCAGATCCAGACGCAATAAAAGCTTGCGCAAACCGGCGGAACGCAGCGCAGATCACTTTAAATTTATCAATGTATATTCTTTTCTGTTTTAATTACATTAAGGTATAAATTAGAATGCTCTGAGAAATCCCCCGTGATACTCCGAGGAGTCCGAGGTCAGTCTCAGAGCATTCAAATTTATACCATAATGTAATTGAAATAGACTAGAATATACATTGATAAATTTGAAGTGATCTGCGCTGCTCTCCGCCGGTTTGCGCAGGCCTTAACAAAAGTCGTGCTGCGCAGCGCATCCGCGTCAGTCGCATGAAAAAATCGGCGCGCTGCACACTTGCACAGACTTGTTGCGCGGTTGGTTTGTGTATGCGTTATATTCTTTTAATACATAACCCCTTATTAATGCATACCTTTTCCCCTGCTGTATTAGGCATGAGTAATGAACCATGCCCGGGTTTTCCTCTGCAAGTCACCTTTAGCTCTGAAATTGTTACAATCCAAACAGGAAATGTTACTATTAGCATTCGAATTATGTGTACCTATTCAAAACAATTGTCACAAAAAAAAACCGGAGTTCAATAGTTTCCTTATGTTTTTTTTTATTTATAATGAAATGTTTAGGTTTGACATTTATGGCGTTTTTGTAATGTCCGTGACATGTTTTACTCAACAAAAAGTGTGTTTCTTTCCAAGGCCATTTTAAATGCTTTAACATACAAATGTCTTTCTTGATCAAGTAACGGTCTATACCCATCTATACAACTATTTCACCACACCAACGTTATCATATCACTTAAGGCGCTGTCAACACCAAAATGGCCTTGAGTATTTGGGATAGCGCGCACACTGTCTATTTGTATCGGAGTAAACGAGAGCGAGTGTCACTGGGCGGCCCGGTTTTTGAAGATAATAGTGCATAAATATTGAAATAAAAAAGTGTGGATTATTTGAGAAATGTAACTCGTTAGCGGTTTAGGTATGAATATGTTGACTTCATATTTTTAATAGCAGACCCATACGTCATAAAAATAAAGACATAGAACCGTTTAAGATGATTTTAAGACCAATCTTTGCAATTATTTTCTATCGAGCCGATTTCGTCCAATTATGTATCGAGCCTGTCCAAGCTCTTTGTAATATGGTGCATATTAACATATTTATTTTTTGATGTGCTAGAACAAGCAGTTTTTTTTTAAACTGCTTAAAAACATCAATTTCAACACAAATTAGGTCTTGTCAGCCCCTTAAATAAATAAAAAATACTTAGTTTATTTGTATTTAATTTTATAAGTTCAAGTGGTCAGATTAAGGTAAATAAAATCGATTTAAGGTTTTATGTAGGTAAATCAAGGAATCCTAGTTAATTCAACATGGCCATGCCATTAGTATCCAGAATGCTAATGTGAGTTTAAACGATCTTACAATAGTCTAACAGTGCGCTGGTGAAATGCATCTACTTATATCAATGGTGACACTGTCAATACAAATAAAGAAATAAAATAATTAGAAAAAGATTAGGAAAGAGGATACGAAATACCATAGTTGATAAGGCACATGCATTTTAAAGCGTAAAACAGGGTCTACTTTACAGTAAACAAAATATACCCATGCAAATTACTGACCGTTAAACAAACACACACCAGATGAAAACAAACACGTTATTATTTTACAATATTAATTATACTTAATAAACAGTCTCGTTACAAATGTTTCATTTATTACTGTCACGTTGCACTTTAACACACTGACCGACTCGGACTGTTTCAAATATCGAGTGGTCCTACAATAATTAATGCTTGTTTAGGCTCACAATATTCTAACGTTAGACCAATATAAGCCCATGCAGGCTTACAAGATACTTACGTAAATGCGATATTAGCCTAAGGCGCTTAAATTCGTTTTGGCAAGATGACTGTAAAAGCGAACAGCATCTAATAAGACTGATATTAGAGCGATATTTAAAATAATACGCGTATAATTGGTGCCCAAATCCAGGCTTGTACGATGATATAGAATCAAAGTAAGAGCGAAAAAATTGTAGTCTTGAGACTGGTTGTAGGCCTGGTTTTTGCTAGTTGGATTGTAGTATCCCTCGCTACGTTCATTATTCAATACACCGCCCTCACCGTAAATATACTATTTTGCTCCCTTATGACCAGTGATCGGTTTTTTGGATTCGACATGGGGTGAACGACCTCAATCATTATGTTAGTATGGATATGCCCCGGGAATCCGGGCTTTATGTTGTTAGAAAAGGCAAAAAAATACAATGTGATTATTTTATTACACTTTAAAACATCTAAGTAGGTAGCTGATAGACGAGTACTTATATACTCTCCGTTCTTTTGTCTAAATCGAACAAATGAGCACAAGTGTTTACGCTCATTTGCTGCCTCCAAAGCGGCACATTTTGTACCGTTTGGATAAAAGTTCAGCGAGTAAGTACGCGTGTCTATCAGCTAATATATGGTTACTACGGGTTAATTGTTTGAATAAATGAATTCGTTATCAACAGAGATCGGTCTAGTACTCCCCGAGAATATTCCAATCATACGCGAATAAAAAGTTAAATTAGAGTAAGCCACAGTTGTCGTAAAAGATAATCTCAGAAACAAGTCGATGAAATGAAAATTGAACCATAAATCATAGTGTGCGAACTTAACGTGGATACTTATTTATTGGATCGCCTTTGAGCTATAAGATCTATGTATTTGCACTTATACGATAACCTGTGACCTAATATTATAGCATAAATTATACAGCTAATACCTATTTATTTATGCAATCCTTAGAAGCAAATAATTAGAACTGAAATCCAAGGAAAATAATGAAATGTCAATATCGTGATTTTGAAGTATTTTTCCATCATGACAGATATATAAGCTAATACTTTGTGGAGGTTTTAATAATATTTTGCTTAATAGAACTTTTTGTCTCAACTGGTTGCCATGTAAGAGTAAAAAATTCCTTAGAGATAATTTGAATTGTTTTATATTTGTACGCTTTGTTCGGTATCGCGGGAAACTGTCGTATCTATATTAACTTTTCTACTTGACATCCCGCGAGGGAGAATCCAAATAACCGATCACTGCTTATGACGCAAATAACTATTATTGAAAACAAGCATTTTTCAATGGATCTGTAAGAGAGGCGTTTTGCAATTTTACTAATTGCATTGTTTATCATACGTATCATAAACCTACTTGTGAACCTATGGACAAACATCGTCTCCGCTCGTGTAGCGGCCAATCCAAACATCTTAATTACTACATTGCATTGCAAACGGTTAGGTACTATCAAGATCTTAAAGCAGGTTGTACATTATTTCCCAAGTTCTGGTTTTGATGAGATAATGAGTTACCTACTTGTCAACACCATGTGATGTTGACAATACTAAGCTGACTTCGTTTGCAGTACTCGTATATAAATAAACAAAGCACGGCGCACCTACGTATGTACTTATTCATATTTCTGCGTGATGATTATATACTCTAGATTGTTAAAGTCCATGTACATTTAGGTTTAACTTACGCCGATTCGTCTTTTCTCCATGGAAAGCCCTAATAATCGTTGAGCTTCCTGATGGGCAACCTTCGTCCAGACCAAAACCCACATTTAAAGCTTTGAATTGTGCAGATTGGGCGAAGGCTTTCATTCCAAGCTCTCCTCCGATCTCTTCATCTAAAACATAACAATACCGTACTTTAATCAAAATTTATTATCAACTACGGCAGAGCAACTGATACCAAAATACCAATTAATTGGTGTCAGTCAACATTGCCTATATTATGTAGCAATAATGGGTGGAGGGTTTAATTTTTATTATTTTTAGGCACAATACAAATACATACAAATCACAGAGTAGTATAGGTAATTATACACATTACTTTCACCGGTTTATTAGCTGTCTGACTCGGGATTGCTCGGGATACACCCTTATACCCCGTTCACACTGCGTCCGTTGCCGTGTCCGGGAGGCATCCGTCTCTGTCGCACTCGGGCGAAACATCGCAAGCGAGAAAAAGAGGGATGCCTCCCGGACACGGAAACGGACGCAGTGTGAACGGGGTGTAATACTTACAAAAATGTAATTAGGCTGTGTAGGAAAATGTATGCTGGGTTTCACCAAATCGTCTGTAATCGTAAGCGGTATTCTATAAAATCGAAATATATTGAAAGTTCCTCTGGAATGTCACGCGGGAATGGCCATATTTTGAACTTTGATCAGTCTGTAATTGTAAGTTGGTGCAACATGCCGTAAATGGCGATGCGTAAGACTGAATAGTGTTATTTGTTTTCAAATTACCTGGGACAAAGCATACGTAGACGGTCCTCCTCAGCCTGATGCCGGCACCTTTCAGTCTACGCACGGCTTCCAAGTGGAACATCCCAATGCTCTTCATATCCTGGGTGCCGCGGGCGTAAATGTAACCATCGTCGGAAATTTTGGCTGCAAAGGGTGGGTGAGTCCAGAATTCCTAAAAATATGATTGTTACCAGTAAACTTCGTACCTCATGAAGCGGCAATACATATCCATGTGTGAGTTAGGCATGAATGGACGGGAGCGTCGGCTGAACCCTATTAGGTTATCACATCAAAAGGTTTCCTGGCTCAACCAGCGTAGACCTTCTCCTACCTCATACACCGGCACTACGTCCATATGAGAGTTGAGCAGTATGGCGGGGAGAGTCGGCTCTGAACCCTCCCAGGTGATCATTACAACAGGCTTCCGCGCAACTAATTCGTGCACCACCACGGGCAGCTGTAGCTCCTTGGCTTGCCGTTTCAGAAAGCCCACACAGTCATCTGTGGGATAAACAGCACAGGTGACATCAAAATAAGCTATAGATGGGATTTTCCCATCTGTACCCACTCCATGGTCCTTAGTTGACTCTAAGCAATTGGCAGTTAGACTAGTTCGTTTGTACCGCGTTGTAGCTTGTAATTCTTGATTAATTTGCCTGAAGTATTTGTGCAGTGAACGCTTACCTACTGTGAAAATTGGTTCTAGGTGGCTCGACTTTGTTGCGACAATTATAAAGACCTTTCAAGATGACCACTACCACCACCATGACATTTTTTTTATCTTGTACAAGGTTTGGTTAGTTTAGGATTAGGTCGATTTTTGTAAGATTGTCGATTTGGGGACAAATGGTTATTAATGTACTTTCCTTCAATACGAATTGGCCGCATATACAGGATGTTAACGGGGTCATGATCCGGAATGACAAAAAGCGAATAAGATGATCATACTGAACAACCTTTCCCATGGGACCAACCACGAAATCGCAAAAAAAAGAGCCAATTAAGAGTTAACTATGAGTTAACTGCGATTTAATTGAGAGTTAATGTATGGAATACCTGGTTTTTTTTTGCGATTTCGTGGTTGGTCCCATGGGAAAGGTTCTTCAGTATGATCATCTTATTCGCTTTTTGTCATTCCGGATCATGACCCCGTTAACATCCTGTATATCACGAAACAAATTATTTGTTAAATATTTTTGTATCGTGTTATTTTTAACGAGGAAGTTACCCCGATCATTTTATAAACGATATGATACAGAGAAAGAATATAATGGAAAAATAAACCATCTTCGTCTGTAGCCCCCGACAGGATTCGAACCTGCGACCTTTCTATTAACGCTAGACTGCTCTACCAACTGAGCTACGAGGACAGTGACGGAAGTTGTATATTTTTCCATTATATTCCCGCTAAGACTAGCACCCTCTCTGTATCGAGTTATAGACTTGTTTCACAGTCTTGGCACCACTCTAATGGGCGAGCTATGCACCCGCTCCATTCCAATCGAACCACATCAGGTAGTTTCGGACTAGCGAGAGCGATTTACAGCTTCCGTCACTGTCCTCGTAGCTCAGTTGGTGGAGCAGTCTAGCGTTAATAGAAAGGTCGCAGGTTCGAATCCAGTCGGGGGCTACAGACGAAGATGGTTTATTTTTCCATTATATTCTTTCTCTGTATCATATCGTTAGGCGCATATACTTAAGTTTTTTTTTTGCTTTATGATTTGGTATGCGTTTTCTGAAAATCTACCGTATACACCGGATCTAAATGATTAATATTGGATAGTTAAGCCATCGCGCCATTTGGATATCACTGACAGCTGACAAATCTGCCGGCGATATATTTTAAGAAAAATAAATTAAAAATTTATTTAGGTCAGAAAAATTCGGAGATTTAATTAGTTGTTGCAGTCGGATAAAAACTATCCTAAGCGGAAACCAAAATCATAATCATAATCTAAATCATTTCTTTATTTAATCATTATTTTTTTGACGACTTTTCAGTTTGGGAAACAATACAGTGGCAAGCAACCTATCACTGCGATTTCACAGTTTGTCGATCTTCTATACCCACATTTCTGCGAACAAAGACACTGGAACGTAAGTTTTATGTGCTCTGCCTACCCTTTTTGGGAATAAAGGCGTGAATCTATGTATGCATGTAAGGTGAGTAGGGGTAGGAGTATCATACTTTTTTTTAAAGTTAGATTCAAATAGTGTTATTATTGCATTAATTCGTATAATAAAGCGATAAAATATAAGTAAATTGAATATATTTTTAATTGAAACTACTTATCAAGCAAAGAAACTTTTAATACCGTAAAATGCTGCAACTTTGCCTGGATTTTGACGTTTTTTTCTTATATCTGTGAACCTATTTTTCATTATGAGTTTAATGAGTATTAGTCGGAAAACATACCCTATGTCTTGCCAGATAAGACTCAAATCTCATTACCTAATCATACTGTATTTCCGATTTACAAGCAATCAAAGTGGCAGGCAAAGTTGTAGACCTAAGACGTAACTTTGCCTAGGCGGATATCTCAATAAATAATGTGTTGCTATTTGTAATAATATTTACTCGTGTGCATGAGACATTGGGCTTGTCCCTGGCAGTCAAATTATTGCCATAAGCTTAATACTTTTTTTTTCACAGGCAATAGGTAAAGTTGTAGCAGGTTCCACAAACTTTCTATACAAAAATATTGTTAACTGTAGGGTTGTGCCAAAAAAAAGATCATTATTTAAATAAAATATTTTTATTTTTAGTTACAAAATAATCAACAAACAATAATACCCATTTTTTTTCTTATTTTTTTTAAACGGAATAACGCCTAAATAATTGATAATCGTTCATAAATTTGCGCCAAATTCATTTTTAGGGTGACACCGTAAGATGTCACGTGACCTGATCGAAAAACTGTTACAATGTTATTGAGTTTTCACTTCTGCCGGCACTCCCGGAGTGCAACCCGGTCTTTTATTTATTTATTATAAGTACATTGCAAGTACACTTTTTTGCTAATTCACAATGCATTATTATAGTGTAAAGTTCTATTTCATTGTAAAGTTCTAATCACCCATCACCTTTAAACTCCAACTGTAGGTAATCGACCTGACAACCCATTTGATAAGAAAGATAACTGCAAGACAAATCAAACGAGCCTAAACACAGTGGGTTTAATATGTGTTGTTTAGAAGTTTCTATCTTCGGTCTCCATTATCAGACCATCTCGATGGTACCATAAACATTGCACTGTCACCCAAGTTACATAAGTACGTTAAACACCTCAATTGGTCGCTAATAAGTGGTTGAAAAATTTATTGCAAATCTTGAACTAAAAGACAAACATACAACATAATTATAATACAATAGATATACAATTTGCCAGTAATTACAATAAAAATAACTTAAGTACCTTTAAGTTTTTTTTGGTAACGTTAGTTTATTACTGCATTGTCAGCAGATCTACCCACACTGAAAGTTGGTGAAAATCGACTTGCAAGATTTTTTTTAAACCATTTGATTAAACCAACAATAAAAAGCTTGTAATAAATAAACTCATTTAAGCAGGCTTATTTTTACTATTTTCTGTACATTTATAAAACCCAGCTAGTGACAGCCCTAGACCCAGGCAAAATTGTGTCATTCAAGTTTCCAAAACACTGCCCAATATTGCCTAGTACGTTATTATGCTGAAATCATGTCCTTTTCTTGAAAATATTAAACTTACGGAAAATAGACAGTCTTTACTTACCCTGGGACGTTACCACTTCTCAAAAAACACCTTTTTTGTAGATAAAAGTTCAAAAGTTGCGAGACACTAAAAAAATGCTGCCACTCACTCCGACTTATGATGCGTAACTGGCGGAGCAACAATGGAGTTACCATTGTAAAAAAATAAATATGTGTTGCCAGAATAATGAAAATTCCTACCAAATGGTAAAAAACAAGAAAAAACTAAGCAAATTCGAGAGGTCATAATTGAAACGAAATAGGCAAAATTGAGTTTAAATGGCAAAGTTGCAGCATTTTACGGTACATGCACTAATTTGTAAAAAAATAAAAATCGGCACGACTGTTCCTCTTGCCCCATGACTGGGGTAAGAGTATCGTACGTACCTAACTTGAACTAGGTTAGCTCCAGTCGATTTACGTATTTAGTAACACAGTTGGTAGACGCTGTCAAGAAAATGAATACCTTAATAAGTTGAAAAACTCTTCAAAATTCTGAGAAACTGCGTTTATACATATTCTGGGGCAAGAGTGTTATAGTAGGTGTAATTGTGACAAACCACGTAACACTTAAATAAAAAAAATAATGCTTTGAATTTTTTAATTCACTTTGAAAACTATACTTTTTACGAGTACCTATACTCGTAGGTATTACAGTAGTAGTATTTAGTATTAATGCCACTCTAGATTACTTTCGTCTTTAAAGACAACGTATCTACCTCTTTTTTTATAATTACATCATTGCATATTACCCACTTAAAATTTGGATACCTACTTAATACAGTCAACTGTTACTGCAGTTTTAATTAGTTAATGAGTGATTCGATACGTATATAATTCTCTTACCGTAGTCTACGTCCGGGTGCACACTAGGTATTCTCAGATATTCTCTGAATCTTTGTATAGCTTCATCCTTTTCCCACGAATCCATTGCTTATTCAACAAATCGTACGTGCACCCTTTAACACTGGCAATAAACAACTGGCCAACCAAGACAAATTACTACATCGAACGCAGCAGCATTTACATGGCAGAGTTGTGTAAATAGCTGATTTACCTATCTATATCAATACCCGGCGAATGAACAGTAGAATTTTAAGATAAGACATCTGACATCTATCTTGTTTATAACATAATAACATTATGTGCACGATTATGAACAAAATATCGTAGTCCAAATATTTTACTTTGTAGGTACAGTCACCAGCGTTCATTTAATTAACTGATACTTTTATTTAATTAACTTTTTCCTGCTTTGATAAAAGCAGGAAAAACATCGGACACGTCCTTGACGGCACTATAGAAATAGAGTGGTCCTGTAAATACTTGTATGCACTTTATTGTGGCAGATATTAATCATAATCATTTATTGCACCATGGTAAAATACATGAATGCTAGTGGATGAACCTAAATGTAAAATTACTTGTGATCAGGAAAAAAATAAGTAGGTATAAGTACGAGTATACTGTATAAAGATAAAGGGTATGGTAACGTAGAGGTTCTTGTTATGGCGATTTTTGGCCGAATGCTGCTTTGAGACGAAAGCAAGCCGCTTTGCAGAGTGATAGTAGGGACTAGGGACTAAAAGAAACGATTTCACCCGCAGCAGCGGAAGTTTCAATCCTGAAGAAAAGAGATGAGAAGGAATTGTACAAGCTAAACGAATAAACTAATTTTAATGTTAATATCTCAAATGAGAGCTCATTGTTGCGCTCATTGCTCATTGTGTTGCTGTGTTGGTCCAAGACGTCCTATAATTCTTGACATGTAGTAGACACACCGTGTCGCCATTTACCACGTATATTTGAAGCTTAAATAAAAAACGATGCGTTTCTTATATTGCCTCGAACACACCCGCCGTCATCTGTCATTCGACATTTTCGTGCGCGCCGAAAAACCACGTTTCGTGTTATAAAATAAGTTATTAGTAAATAATAAGTGATTAAAAGCGAAAAACATGGGCAAACATAAAAAGAAAAGGAAAGATAATGACGAGGAATTGTTTTCCTTGTTTAAAAAATTCGCCAAGCGAATGCGTGAGAGGAGTCCCTCTAGAGAGAGGGATATGGACAACGAATATCAAGGTATCTTACTACTATAAGTATAAGCCTATACACTATTATTACATGCTTAATTCTTTAGCAAAACTAGTCTTTTTTCCTAACATTAAAGCACGTCGTAAGAAAAAGTTTCTGTCAGAAAATTCATTTGAATCCATACGGATAAAAGTCTCGGTATGGGTTTATTAGATTACACATGGGTAACCACTTCAATTTCAAATCATGGTACGAGGATTTACGGTCAGAGTGTAGCAAAGGGTGGCCCATTTTTAGGACTTAGAAAAATTTTGCAATTTTTTTTTTTCGCGTTTTTCGTACTTTTTTGATAAGAACTTTAAAGATTACATAAAAATAAGCATCTTTTACTTGAAAATTTTTTGTCTAAATTGAAAAATGGCTGAAATATAGCGACAAAAAGTTTTATAATCTTCAGCACTTAGTAAATTTTTACCCAAAGTGGTGTCATTATAACACCTATTTTGAATGATTGGAACGAATAGAACACATAAAAATATGCATCTTTTACTTGAAAATCTTTTTTCTAAATTGAAAAATGACTGAAGTACTCTCAACATTTCGCTCTCAACATTTTTCCGCTCTTTTATAAAAAAAAATAACCTCGAAGACAACGGCGGGAGCAGAGCTCCCGCCGGTGTCTTCTAACCTATCCGCCACCCGAGTCGGATTTGCCACGACAAGTTTTTGTAGAAAATGATGCACGGTAAATCATATGGCATGGCAAATAAAATTTATGATAATTACGATTCCATTCATGAGATTTTTTTTTGTGGTTTTTGTTTTTTTTTGTTCGTTTTTTTAGTTTTTTGTTTTTTTTGATGTTTTTGTTTGTTTTTTTGTGATTTATTTTTGTTCGTTTTTTGTTGTTTTTGTTTGTTTTGTTTCGGCACGGAGAGCGGACGTGTGCTCCGAATACATTTTTGAAATATTTATAGTTCGAAATATATTGTTCACAGAGAGTTTTGTACCATACAAAATATGTTTATTATATTTTACTCTACAGTATAAAAATAAAAAAAACACTTGTTATAATGACACAACTTTGATTGAAAAAAGTGCAATCTTAAAAATTTCCATACATTTTTCCTTAATTTCTTATCGAAATTTTCAAAAAAAATATCAAGTTTAGAGAAAAGTTGCCCATACAAAATATGCATATTTTAACGTCTTCTAGACGATAGCATCATAAAATATAAGTGTCATAATGACACCACATACATAAAATTTTTGTCTAAGTCCTGCGCCCTTCATACTGTGATAACTTCAAAATGGTGGCTCATAGAAAAAAGTTTATTTGAAATAATATGCTTTATTTGACGCATACAATATGATCAGAAAGGAAAAAGAAATAAAAAATTTTTGGTCGAAATTTTTCTAAGTCCCAGGTACGGCCACCCTTTCCTACACCCCGACCGGATTTACCCGTGTGATAACACTGCGAGTGTTATTCGTGAGGTTTATCTCAACCGAAAATTAAGGTTCGAGGTCATGTCCGTGTGGTGGTACTGCGAGTACCATTCGTGTGACATATCCCAACCAATAACCCTTAAGGTTCGCGGATTTACTCGTGTAAATGCACTGTTAGTGCTATTCATGTGGTTTATCTCTTACCTCTATTAAAACTTGTAAAACTATGTTTTATAAAGGATTAAATGAAATGAAATGAAAAGCCCCTAAATAAATATATCTATATTTTTTGAACGCCAGAGAGTGTTGAAGAATTTACCGAAAATACCGCAGCGGAGTTCGCTCCGGATATTGAATATAGCGAGGAGATTACTGGCACAAATATAGAGATCCCTGCCTTCACTACGCCTCCCACTGCGGCCTCTTAGATGCCTTCCACTGCAATCTCTGAGACGCCACACACTGCTACCTCTGATACGCCTGCCACAGAAAAAAGACTGCTGGAGGCTGTTACGGATCCTCCACTAGATGAAGATATCCTCAGCATTTTGGGTGAGAACCCGAATAAGAAGGTTTATGCAGAGGCGATTCACAAAGACATAGCCACAAGATGGACCCATAGTATCACAAATAGGCTAGAAAAAGACAAAAAACTGTCTTTTTTTGGAAGCGCCAAAATTAAACACTGAGATTAGGGCAGCCATCTCTGAACAGGTTTTGAAACGAGACCGCGCCATGGAACAGCAGCAGAACTGCCTTGGGCAGGCCACAGCCTGTAATGGAAAAGCTCTCGACATCTTATTTAAATCTAAGGATTGTAAAGAAGCTACAAAGATTGTTAGCGACGCGGGAAGAATGCTTTGTGAGTTATTCCATGGCGAATCCTTATCTAGCAGGTACCTACTACAATTTGCCCTTAACAAGGATACAAAAGACATAGTCACACAAACTAAAGTTGTGAAATACATTTTTGGTGAGAACCTGCACAAAGACCTAAAGGCAGGAAAAGCAGTGAACAAAACAAGGTCTGAGATAAAATTCAATCCAACTTCAAGCCACGGTATAATGCGCAGAGGTGGCCAGCACCTCAGCGGTGGCCAGCTCCTCAGCGGTCGCCAGCTCCTCAGTACAAAAGCGGTCCTCCACCGAGAAAAACTTAAAGGTAAAACTCTTATCATCTTATTATCATAACTGGCTACCCATTACCATTGATAAAACAGTTTTATCCTGGGTTAAAGGCTATAAATTGCCATTGTCAGTTACACCTAAGCAAACAGTAATGCCAGCAAACAAATTAAGAGGTAAAGATGCCCAAGATCAGCACTCAATAACCCATCTTCTTAGTATAAACGCTATAAATGAATGTGAGCCTTGTAATGAACAGTTTCTGTCTCAAAATTTTTTGACCCCAAAACCTAATGGGGATCAGCGTTTCATTCTAAACCTAAAAAACCTCAACAAGTTCATGAATACACCTCATTTTAAACTAGAAGACATCAGTACTGCAACAAAATAGCTTTCAGCTGGTTCATTTATGGCAAAAATAGATCTCAAAGAGGCTTATTTTTCTGTATCCGTGCATGAGCATTATAGAAAATACCTTCGTTTTCGATGGCAGGATAAACTGTACGAATTTAAGGTTTGTACTAAAATTATAAAGCCTGTCATTGAACATCTCCGTTCTGAGGGAATTGTGTGTACCGTTTATCTAGATGATATTCTTTTAATTTTTAACAACACTTCTGAGGCAAAAGATGGTATTAATAAAACTTGTAGCCTTTTAGAACACCTAGGGTTTACAATAAACTATGACAAGTGCATACTTTTACCCGAACAAAAATGTAAATTTTTAGGCTTTGTACTGAATTCAATTGAAATGACAATAGAATTACCACCTGAAAAATGTCTCAAGATTAAACAAGTATTGTTATCCTTTTATAATAGAAAACAATGCAAAATTAGAGAGTTTGCTCATTTACTAGGACTGCTCACTTCTGCTTGCCCCGCTGTGAAGTATGGCTGGGTATATACCAAAACTTTTGAAAGACTCAAATATCTGAATTAGCTGATTAATGACAATTACAATAAAATTATGAATTTGCCCAGCTATTTAAAATCTGATTTTGATTGGTGGTTAAAAAACATAAAATCACCTAGTAACAACATTCGGTCAGACTTTTATGAATTAGAGATCTTTTCAGATTCATCATTAAAGGGTTGGGGCGTGGCTTACAATAACAATTCGTTGGGAGGTTCATGGTTTATTGAAGAGTCTAAGAAACATATTAATTATTTAGAACTACTTGCTGCCTTTATTGGATTAAAAACTTATGCAACTAATTTAAAAGACTGTCAAATACTCCTTCGTATAGACAACACAACAGCCATATCTTACATAAATCGTATGGGAGGAGTACAATTTATCCATCTCAACACATTGGCAATGGAAATTTGGCAATGGTGTGAGTCTAGGAACATCTTTCTATTTGCATCTTATATCCAGTCAAAAGACAACTTTATAGCAGATGCAGAATCTAGAAAGACTCAAGCTAACATTGAATTTGAACTAGCAGACTATGCTTTCCAGCAGATTGTCACAACTTTTGGTAGGCCTACCATAGACTTATTCACCTCTAGAGCCAATACAAAATGTAAAAAAATTATATCTTGGAAAAGGGACCCGGAAGCTTTTGCCATAGATGCCTTTACAGGTCCATGGTCTCAAGATTATTTCTATTGTTTCCCCCCCTTTTCAATGTTATCAAAAACCCTCCGAAAAATTGTCAACGAAGAGGCTACTGGTATTGTGGTTGCACCCCACTGGCCAACCCAGGCTTGGTATCCCTTATACAAAAAATTACTATGCTCAAAGCCAATTTATTTCCAGCCTAATAAATCATTATTAATTTCTATCAACAGCATTCCACACCCTCTTCACAAGCAACTTACCCTGGTTGCAGGAGTCTTATCAGGAAAGCTCTAGAAATGCGAGGCGTTCCAGATATGTCAATTGAGGTCATGCTAGCTTCCTTAGCAGATAATACCATATCACAGTATAACATACGTTTAAAAACATGGTGGAACTATTGTTTAAATAATTCAATAATTTGTTACAGTGTGGATATCCCAGTTATATTAAAATGTTTAATGTTTAACAATGGCTCAAAATATGGTACTCTCAACTCATGTCGTTCAGCAATTTCCTTAATAGTAGGACCACAAGTTGGCTCCAACGAACTAATAAAAAGATTTTTTAAAGGAGTTTTTCGGTTAAGACCAAATAACCCAAAATATGATATTACCTGGGATCCCAACACCGTGTTAAATTACTTAAATACTCTGTATCCTAATAAAAGTATTCCATTAGAAATGTTAACAAAGAAAATAGTAACTATTTAACTTTAATAACAGCACACAGAGTTCAAACTTTAAGTCTGATTAAATTAGAAAATATTAAATATTGTAAGGAAAATATTATTATAAAAATCACTGATCTCATCAAAACATCTCGAGTAGGTGCAACTCAACCTGCCCTAATTATTCATTTTTTTGTAGAAAAACCGGAAATTTGCCCGGCACAGACATTAGTTGATTATATTAATGTTACAGAGAAATTACGAACCAATACCTCAGGCCGATTGTTTATAAGTTTCAAAAGCCATATGCTACGGTAGGATCGCAAACTTTAAGCCGTTGGATCAAAGACATGATGTCTAAGAGTGGTATAGACACCACCATATTCACATCACATAGCACGAGGCATGCGTCTGCCTCGAAAGCAAAGACTTTAGGTCTCAATATCGATTTAATTCGAAGAACGGCAGGTTGGGCAGAAACCTCTTCGGTTTTCGCGAGGTTCTACAACAGACCTATTGTACAATCCGCGACTTTATTCGCAAAAACCATTTACTCGAGTTCCTAATTTTCTTATAAATGAAAAAAAAAAAAAAAAAAAAAAAAAAAAAATGGGTAAAACTACTTATACCTACTTTCTACGATTGTTTAAAATTAAGATAATTGGCTAATTTAAATAATTGATCTCAGATGTCTGCTAGAATTATAATCTTTGTTTTTTGGATCTGTGCCGCTGCTGCAGCGTTCGGTAAGCTAGATGCCAAGGTCTTTCGCTCGCATGATTTGAAGTTAGGCACAAAGATCTCCATATATATGGCTATTGTGCTGCCTAATCTCCTTTACTCATCTGAAACGTGGACCGTATATCGTCGTCACATCCGCACATTAGATCGATTCCACTTAAAATGCCTCCGTAAAATCTTAAAGATCAGCTGGCTCGACCGTATACGGAACACCGAAGTTTTGCGAAGAGCCAAGGTAGGTGGAATCGAAGCCTATCTTATGAGACGACAACTTCGCTGGAGCGGCCACGTTTCAAGGATGGCAGCGGGTCGAGTGGCAAAGCACATCTTTTACTCAGAACTTGAGGAGGGCAAGCGAAAGCATGGCGGACAACTCCTTAGGTACAAAGATGTGCTTAAGCGTCACATAAAAAATTGTGAAATTGACCCACTGCAGTGGGAGAAGCAGGCGGCCAACCGCCAAGAATGGAGATCTTCGGTAAAAATGAAAACATCCACCTTTGAGTCCCGTCGATGTATGGCCCTTGATCTCAAACGGGACGAGCTGAAAGCCCGACCACCTACGGCAGTCAGCTATAACTTTGTAAATGGTGGGCTCACGTGCCCGTTGTGTACTCGGGTCTTCGTAAATAAGATCGGCTACGTGAGCCACACCAGAGCACACGAACGACATCAACGCCATCAGAGTTGAAGCAGTCGCCGAGGCCGAAACCGGTCAGGAGGGGTATATAATCTTTGTTACTCATTAAAGAGTTTTAATTTTTGTTATTGTTCAAAAGCCTTGTGATTTATCTTAATATATTTAGAGATAAATATACTGTGTTATAATTTCACGACTCTTTGAACATCCTACATGTCAAGAATTATAGGACGTCTTGGACCAACACAGCAACACAATTAGAAATCAAACGAACTTACCAAGTGAAGTTCGATGTTAATTGTGTGAATGTGTTGGTCCAAGACGTCATAAACTCCCACCCATGACCCTAATGCTAGTGCATAAGTTCCCTAGATCACAGGTCGTGAAATAAGAACTTCAAACTAAATGACAGATGACGGCGGGTGTGTTCGAGGCAATATAAGAAACGCATCGTTTTTTATTTAAGCTTCAAATATACGTGGTAAATGGCGACACGGTGTGTCTACTACATGTCAAGAATTATAGGACGTCTTGGACCAACACATTCACACAATTAACATCGAACTTCACTTGGTAAGTTCGTTTGATTTCTAATTATAAACGTCACTTGATAAATATTACATAGGTACTATATATTTTTCTAAGAAGGGGCGCCATCTCTGTTCCCAAAGGGTGAAACTTCCTCTGTATTTTTACCTGTGTCTTTTGTACAATAAAGAATTTACACACATATATACCTACATACTTCCGCTGCTGCAGGTGAAACAAATTACTCAGTTTGGTCAGTCAGTTTGGGCTACCTAGCTGCACCATGGGAAGGGAACTCAGAATTATACCTAAACTTTGCGCACCGCTGTCGGTTCATTCAGCCAGTTGGTTGGCTTATGGCACAATTGGCACACGCGCAGCATTTTTATTCAGACCTGAGTATCTGTTCGTAGAACTATTATATAATCTGTGGTTTGGTCCCTACTACCACTCTGCCAAAGCCGCTTTCATCATAAATGCAGCATTTTGTTCAACAAGTATGACTAAGTAGGTAAGTGAAGTACTCATTAAGCGACTACAATAACTGACCAGTACGATGGAATTAACTAGATATTACCACACTAAATAACGAGCCTGATGTTAGATAAAGAAATAGCACAATATTTACCTTTGCGACAAACGTCGGTTGCTTGTAAAGGAACGTTGTTATACGAAATCCGCGGGAAACCCTCCTACGCGCGCCTTTCAAAAATCCGCGCATATCGAGTTGCCTATCATACCGTGCTCGGCCGCGCACCTTTCGCCGCACGTGCCTATATCTCGCAAAAAAAACAAAATTTAAAAATATATTCCAAAGCCAATAGATAAAAGGTGTCGGTTTTTAATTGGTTGTGTGTGTAGTGCATTTAAAATGGTTCGTAAAATCAGTGCGCTTATTTGCTGTTTCTGCGTGTTTGGAATATCACTGAGTGATAGCGCGATTTCGGCTGAAAGTGTAAGTAATCGTAATGTTTTGTAAGTGTACCTAAGTAATAGTAAATTAATTGTGTCTCACTTAAAATGAAGTTTATTTATTTTTGCTAATTTTAAGCAATTATTTAATTATGGTCTGTATACTGTATTGTATGTATGTATGTATGTAATAAGCTTTATTGTATGGATTTGAACTTAAGAGGCCGGTGGAATACAGCAGGTCTACAAAGAAAAAAAACATAATTACTGTGTACAAAGGCGAACTTATTCCTTTAAGGGATCTCTTCCAGATAACCTTTATATTATTACTGTTTCCTTTCAAAAAATTACCAGAGGTGATTCATTAATTATTTGTTACTTTTAATTTAAATATATATATTTTTAAGTTTGTTCTAGCGCGGTAATTTGTACCTATAGTAGTCCTTAGTCTATAACTAGATCTGCACCCCGAAGATTGTTTGCCGAACATAAAACTGCTCTAGTTTCTATACCCGTTTGCGGTTTCTAGTGTGCGACCTTGAAAGTGAGACTATTATAAGCTTAATTGTGACGCATGCACATACACACGGTGGATGGAAAATAAACTAGAAAACTTAACCTAGATTCATTACGTGAGTCTTAATAAACTAGACAGCTATTTATCTACTTCAGCTAGATTATTATTATCAAAACAAAATCGAACTTTGGTTTGTTGAAAGAACAGAGATAATTAATTTGCTAACCAAATCGTATAATATTTTAGACGTTATTTATACTGGCTGTTTTTGTAGAGTATTAGATAAGTATGTATTGACACTAATTATTTTGGATATTGTGTATGATATGCAAACACACTAGCTGGCCCAGGAAATATTAAACCATATTTTTATATCAACGAATAAAATAACCTATTATTTGAATGAAAATCTCAACAACTACCTATGAAATAAGTTATCGAAGCGTTATGAAGCGTAACAAACGGGAAGGTTAGTTTGCAGTTTTTATCAATTTGTCGTGTTCATTGTCTGTTTTTCTGATTAAGAACTTCAATGTCAATGTGAATGCTTTCAAGTGCTATGCTGTTTTGAGAATTTTGAGTTATACCCTACTAAACAAATTATTGATTCTAAGATAGGTAGGTATTAACTGGCACCGGTGTGAAACAATGTTAATTGTAATTGTTAACCAGTTCGATGGAATTAACAGAGCGATCGATGTATATGTTAAAATTGATAAAAACGTACCGAACTGGATAAAATATCTACATCTCTATATACCCTGCTCCATATAAGATTTAAAAAATCGTCACGCAATGTCAAGGAAATCCATATTACAACTTTAAAAAAATTCTATATACCCTGCTCCATATAAGATTTAAAAAATCGTCACGCAATGTCAAGGAAATCCATATTACAACTTTAAAAAAAATTGTATTGTTATGTGGAAATAATTAAAATTAGTACAATATTTCAAATTATTAATATTCAACATTGATATATCCTAGATACCTAAATGAAGAAAGGCAGACGATTTTGTTCGTTAAAAACCTAATGTTATCGGGAATTAGGTACCTATAAATGTTGTGCCGTCTCAGTCTAACAATCATGACTGATTCCCACTGTTGTCACTTTCTAGACCGGAACTACATATATGAACATAACAAGCTTCCCGCATTCCGCAGAGCATACCTAATCATCCATCAAGTATTCTTAATTTAGCTGTAGGTACAATAGATTGTTCAAGTTTTACGCAACTGCCGATAACCAGTACTGCAAACGCAAAGTCAGGTGTACCCAACAATTGGTGCGTGGAAACAAACTCTAGAGAAAGTGAACGCGATTCGTCGTGGTGTGTTTGGCGTATGCCGTATGCTAATCATAGTAATGCGACGTGTACTTGCATTTAGAACTGGCAGGTTAAACGTACATTTATTTTTCTGCTCTATTTTTGTTGGTTTTTGTTGCACGAACTATCATGGATATAAATACTGTTAGTAGCTACAAATCATCATAAATATTGCTAGGTACACTGAGATACGTTTTTCCAGTTATTACAGACTGGTATTCAAACTTTACCATTTTTCAAAGATAATTTTCTAAGGTCGCGTCGGGGTGCATACGTCTACAGTAGAACCACAAATATGAGTTACATCGACAATATTCGAGTTTATTGGACCCAGATATAGCTGCCTGTAACTGCTTTTTGATGTCACTGGCGATTTTTCAGTTGGCCTTAGCTACCTGTGTCCTTAAACGGGTATTGTCGATGTAACTTATATTTGTGGTTCTACTGTAACATTCTTACGCTTTAGTATTTTTACCCCGCTAAGTATAGGTAACACATTTCCGGCATTATAGATATTATATAAGGTAATTTCCTACCTTTAGATTTAACTTGCCTACATGAGTTTTAGAACAATACTTAAATAACAATTTTAGCCTTTTAGCCCTGTAAGTTCAATTAACCCGATACCATACCATATACATTGATCAAACAAACACGATATGACTCAAGTTATGCAAATACTAAATAGATAGCATTTGTTATTGCTAACAATAATTTCAAACTGATGCCTACAAAGTTGCACAATTTTCGCGCTTCAGCGATGCTACAAGCCTATAATTTTGTGGTAACGCGCGAACTGAGTAATCATTTAATAGTGGGTAACCAGAAGACGTAATGCTAATGAACAATTTCACTGCGGCCGAAAACGTTGCCGATCCCTGATGTAGGTACTCGTAACACGGAAAACGTTTGCGCAAAGGGTTGATCATTCATATCTTAGGATTCGTTTTTTTTTTTACAAAAGATGGCGGTGATTCTTCTAAAAATCTTGCAAGTATAAGTACACACAGTCGCGGCCGCTTCGCCTACACAAGTCCATGTATAGTCCAGCAACTAGCAAGGCTGCGCCCACCTCCGGCCGCGGTGACTCAATTCCACAAATTATATCGTCACTCTGGGTTTGAATCAATAGTAACTTGCTTCCAACTTGTGTTCTACTTGAAAAAAAGTAAGAAGTTAAGTTACAAATTATTTTGTTCTGGCAAAAATACTTGGGATAAGATGGCAAGCGGAGCGGTGGCTCTTTGGGATAATACTTAGGTACTTAGGTACAACTGGGATAACTCAGGAATGAGGAGAGAACTTTCAAAAGAACATTAATGAACGTAGCGTATGTGGGTACTTAAAACCTTTCGTAACGCGCACTTCGAACTCCGGGATTTTGATTTATATTAGGTAGTTTGCTTATATTTTGTTTACTTTGCACTATCTGATTCAATTATTATTTGGGGTTAAAGTCATTGCAAAATAATGTGTTTCTCATCTCTAGTCTTACCAAACAATCGTGAAGAGCTAACCCGTTAATCATAATTTTGAAACACTGCTTGCTTATAGGTAACCTAACCTGTTCATATTTAGCAACATCGCCATCCTCAGAGGACTTTCCACGTTTCCACATCTTTACTAGCACGAGTAGCACGTACCTACCAGTTTCACCTTTCCTGAGACCTGGTGCGGTATTCACAACCAGTCCGTGTTACCCCACGCCTAGCTCCTAGACTAATTTCGCAACGAGATCCGTTAGAACAATGCGTAGTTGGAGGCCAGACTTACGCTGGTTTGAATGTGGCGAGTAGTCGGTAAGCTTTGTGAATAGAGCTGTTGGGAATGTATTTAGTATGTTAACCAATTATGTAAGCGGTTGACACACCAGACTATGTCGTGGTCGTAATTGAGTAAAGTTAATATGGCTAACTACGTGTCCATACAAATAATCCGTTAAAATTATGATCATAATGTACTTATTGAGGGCAAGGTGTTGCTTATTGGTACATTATTATTATTTGACAAATTGAGTGAAAGCAGTTGCACTGCATAACGTGTCCCTGTTATAAATATTTAATGGGACCGATTCCCTAAGTTATATCATATTCAGCTCAGTTAGATACTTTGGAAATGGGATTAGAATATAATGGAAGAAGAATTTATTTCGTGAAGAGGCTTTTTTGGTCATTTTACTAAAGATTCTATTCGGTACAATACTTACTTAATTAGCATTGTTCCCACCTGGTTTTCACTTTCACAAAGCCGTTTTATCACTCAACCCACGGTATTGACACGGCGAAAGTAGAGCATTAACAACTTGGGAATTGTAGAAATTTAATAAAGAAGAGCTTTGTGAGACATGATCTCCAATGTAGGTGAAGAATAGACACATTACCTACTCAGAGGTATTGCGAGTGCAATTTGTATTGTTACTTGTTAGTAAATTCAAGTGTCAAGTGCACACAAACATTTTTAACACGACCTTAACTGTCAAGACGTTAAAAGGTGTTCAGTATTTTGAGCACCTTCGCATATTAGGAAGTACTTATCAGAAGAAATCATTTATTTCGAGTAACATACATCTTGCCTTATGACTGTACCTACCTACTGCTAGATTCCGTTCCTCGTACTCGTAGTCGGAATAATCAGATTCTTTCATAAAATATACGTGACCGCATTGAAGTAAGCATCTTAGTTAAAATTAATTAGCAAGATGGGATTGTGTATGGACAACGTCCGGATAGACTCGTAAGAAATTAACAAGTTGTCTCAAGAATTAAGTGCCTAGCTTTGTGAAATAGGGTTGTACCATTTTATTATTACTTCAAAAGAAAGAAGACAAAAAAATATGCCTAATGACGAATGTTACTTGATAGAGAGAGCATACGCCATAGTAGATGGCAGTCGTCGTTTTGCGGAAAAGGTATAGAATATCCCTCTTAAAACTATGGACACTTATAACTTAGTGATTGTTATAAATATCTTTTAGGTTTTTTTTTTCGCGATTTGACTTCATTTTGAATATTATTTCGAGAAAATTCAAACTTATTGAACATTGCAGCTAGTGTCCATATCCCTTCACATTTTAACAAAACAACTTAATATGATTGGGTCATTGTCAGATTTAAGTTCGCGTTTTTTCGGTGGACATTGCCAAAGTTAAGGGCTTTAAAGCCTAATTTTTGGTTGAACTCTGAATCCGCAGAAACGGCGTCGCCTCTTCTATAATTCTATGCGATAAAAACATATTATATATAAACATAAGCCCTTAACTATTGCCCACTGAAAAGACGATTTTTGTTTTACTGACTGACAATGACCCGATTACGACTACATTTCAATTAGTATTCCGTGTCCACTGTTATTTTAGTAGTTTTAGCAATACCAGTCGAAATTATTGTCTACGGTGGGTCCAGGTCAGTCCATGCGGCGGGTTATGTCACGCCAGCCGCAGCGCTACACATTCTTGACTCTTTGAGTGCCAGCGACCGGGTTGCCTGTTAAGTGTTTGCTATTTTACCTAACCGGGTAAATTATAGTTATTATTAGCTAGAGGAGTGTCAGTTAGGCATGTACCCATTCAATATACATGTAAAGATATACAAGCGTTAACCATTAACACATACCTATGTGAAGCAACATTATTATTATTATTCATATTTTTTTATATAAGTGTGTTCTTAACCTAGCAATGTTCCTTATTATGGGCAAATCCTCTGGGGACTTTAACACAGCGAAAGCTAACAGACTGTGTTAGCTTTCGCTGTGTTACAGTCCCCAAGGCACACTAAGGCACAAAATGTTAAAATGTATGTGTTTTGAACAATATAGAATTTACTTTACTTTAACATCGGCACCACTTATCTCGTCACTATCATATTAATTTGTTATATTCAGTTCAGACTATGTGTACTTAGTTTTTTTTTTTTTTTTTTTTTTTAACTTTGGTTTTTTATCCCCCCGCGAGGAATACGGGCGAACTTTGGTTCTTTTAACTATTATGAGACTAATAACTTGGAATTGAAATTTACTTTACTTACCCAGAGCAATAAAAATGGTCATTTCATTTCATTTATTTAATTGCATGTCACATTACAGGATACAAGGTGAAAGAACAAGATAGGTATACATGTGACGCCCTGCGAGGGCGCAGCGATAGGTATTACACAACCATCACATCACTATGGACTTATTTCTTAACATAATATATATACAACTAACATGCATATTCAACTAAGTATAACAAACTACAAATACAATTCTTATCTTATCTTATCTAAAAAAAATACTAGTATCCTTATACATTTTTTTGTAGAATGAATATTTCATCTTTATCGGTACTATTCCCCCATAGAACGAGACCGTATGAGAGTCTAGAGTATGCATATGCATAATACGCAGTGAGGGCTGTCAGTCCGTTACGCGCTTGAGATGCTGAAGGGCGTAGATGAAGGAAGATAGCTTTTTTGAGAGGTTTGAATATGTGACTTCCAATTCATATTTGTGTCCAAATTTACTCCCAATAATGTTGCATCGTGTAAGTTTGCTAATTTAGTGTTTTTGTAGTGGTAATCTATTGGCAATGTGGCTGAAGATAGGGCTTAAATTTAATTATTTTAGTTTTACTGAGATTTAACTGTAAGTTGTGAGTTTGTAACCAGTTTACAATTCTATTTAGGGTTAGAGTTAATTGAGACATGATAATAATATAGAAATGTCATCCGCGAAGAGAGTAAAGTGGTCTTCCAAAACGTTTGGGAGATCGTTTATGTACACAAGGAATAACACACATCCCACACCTTGCGGAATAGAGCCAATCACAGGGACTCTATCAGATCGAATATTTTGTACTATCACTGTTCACACTTCAAGTCCACGTTTTCAATTTCTACATACTGGGAGCTATTAGAAAAATATGAATTAAACCAGTCTAGGGCAGAGCCTCGTATTCCCGAATTATACAACTTGCCCAACAGTATATCATGTCATGACAAACTCTATCGTAGGCTTTACTCATATCGAGTAAAAGGCCTATAGCGTATTTTTTATCGTTAATAACGTTGAGAATCTGTTGGACATATTTGTAGATAGCTAGTGTCGTGGAGCGATTTTTTCTAAAGCCGTTTTGGTTATCATTATCATTCAGTACCTTAAATATTTCATAAAAATGGTACTTATATTCGTTTTATCATTACTGTTTCGTACATTTTTGCAGATATTGGCAGTAGGGCAATGGGTCGGTAATTATTTACATTTGATATTTCACCTTTTTTGTGAATGGGCTTTATTAAGGAAATTTTTAACGCGTCTGGGAAAATACCTTCTGAAAAAGATTGATTAAGTAATTTATACATTTTATAATATGTGATAGTTAGAATTTCCGCACAGCTTTTTATTAAAGGCAGGTATCTCATCAATTCCAAAGGAAGATTTATTTTTGAGATTCTTAAGTATAGCGAGAATTTCTTTTGGGTCAACGGGACTTAGAAAGATAGAGTTGCTTGTTATATTTGTTAAGGGTATTTTACTAGCAGTCGTTGATTGGGAATTTCCTATGGAGGAGAAAAAGATGTTGAACGAGTTCGCAAATTCCTTAGGGTTAGTCAGTTTTTTGTCCAGAGTTTTTATTTTAATATTTGTTTTGATCTTTAATCTATTTTTGTTCATTTCTGTATTAATTATTTGCCACATCGACTTGGTTTTATTACTTGAATTGTCGAATTGTTGTTTATATTTAAGTTTTTTTGATGTATATACGGCTTTTTTAATATTTTGGAATACTGTTTATAGTGTGTCCTTAAAACTTTATTTTTTGTCTGAGATACCAGTGACCTTAAAAGTCTCTTGTTACGACATGATATTCGCAATCCGGGAGTTAATTGCGATTTTTTGGGTTTAATTTTAACGGTTTTTTTGGGATGCATTTATTTAACGCGTTCCTTAGAGTATTATCAAATAGGTTATAGTTTTCGTCAACCGTTTTGTTACTTGAGAATATAGAATCCCAGTTTACGTTCATCAGTTCAGTTCTAAACAGTTGCACGTTCTCCTTATTGAATATTTTTTTTTTTTTGTCCAGTTTTGTGTTGTTGGTGTATCGATAGGAGCAGTGATGCAAGTTCCTTTATGGGTTGAAAACCCCAATTCTAGAATAAGTAGTCATATTTTGTAAAGGATTTTTATGCAAATTGCAAACGATTTATTTTGGCCTTGTATAAAACTATACGAAATACATGTCATTTCACATTATTTACATACATGAACCCACGAAGGGAATAGTTTCATATAAACTGCTAAAAGGCACAAACATTAAAAACTCTTATTTTTATATCCGAATAACTAGTAAGTATCTAAACATAGCATCAGAAGGTTACTTCATATTACTTGTTTAATGGCTATTGTTTTCGTAGTTGAGTGACTAGGACAGACAATGGATGCACAGGTGGTCATTGTGCCAGCCAGCCCAATTTCCCAGGCTGCCAGATTGAATCTTAATCCCAATGAATACATAACTACACATTATAACTTCCTTTAAAATATTTACACACGGAAGTTAGTCAGTAATCGTGTAATTTAAGGATTAGATTAAAAGACATTTAGGTGGGATCTTCATACATATTTTCACGCCAGTATTCCCTAAAGTGGTAGGCAGAGCTCGTGAAATTTCAGTGCCACTTCTAGCAATTACATGGTAAAATATTGCTAGCCCATAGCCCACACAACACTTCAACCCTATTCCCTTAGTCGCCTCTTACGACACCAACGGCGAAGATTGGGAATGGGGAAATTCTAACCCGGCACCACACAGGTACTCGGCACCAATCGGGTACCCGGCACCACTCGGGTACCCGGCACCACTCTGGTACCCGGCACCACACAGGTACCCGGCACCAATCGGGTACCCGCCACCACTTGGGTACCCGGCACCACTCTGGTACCCGGCACCACACGGCACACAGGTACCCGGCACAAATCGGGTACCCGCCACCACTTGGGTACCCGGCACCACACGTAGGATCTTCATTCATCATAAACTCACGTCTATCTGTAGCTATTCCCTGAAGGGGAGTAGGGCACATGAAATTAAAATTCAGTGCAACTTCTAGCAATTGTAGACTTAATGATGGAGAATTGGGATACTGCAGAGATAGGTGCTATTAGCCTATAGACCACAGCACACTTGAACCCGGTTACCATATTTGTGTTTTAGGACGTCCGCGGGATGAAAGGGCGTGTCGGTGGTGCTATTCTAACTACTTCCTTTATGAGAAATTAGGTGTTATACGAGAAAGGACGAAAAATAATAAATGTCTGACAATCTTTGGTAAACTCCATTAGTCAATAAGCGATTAATAAATTATAAAAATAGGTAGTATTGCTGAATAGGTACGTACTTAGTATCATCACCATCATCATCACTTTCTTTCAGCTTTGCACTTGTCGGTGAAGTATACTTGGAGAAAAATTACTTAATACATTTACCTAAAGCTAAAATAGAGACACGTAAAGTTAAGTTTCCATTCTAAAATATTTGCGAAGTCGTTGTCAAATGTCGTTTAATTAATTAATGAAACTGGAAAGTTCAAGGATTATTTTTGCATACTCGCGAGATTAAGGCGATATGATTCGACGCGCTAAGCAATCTGAGGGGGTGAGGTGCGCGGCAATCCGTGAAGCGCCGCCCGCGCGCCCCGACCCGCTCGTCGAGCACGTGACCGCGCGGCAGCCATTGCACAGACAAGACGGGTCACAGTAAAGTGATCTTACGATCGCCGTATATTAACTGGACCGTGAAAGGGTCAAGTTTGCTATCTGTGAAGGGTGTGAACTATGTACGGGTTTCGGACTACAGAAAAAACCCTGTATTGTTTATTTTACTATTTCACAATTTTTCCACTACCTATAACGGTGCATATTTTAAGATTTTTTGCGGGTTTAGGGAAAACTCAGTTAAAGGTCCGATGAAGAAACAGATGGAATTGAATTGATTGGTATAGACTTAGTAATATGGTTCCGTTTGGCACCCACGGGTGCAGAAACCTATAAAAGAAAACACAAAGTAGAAAAACACTAATTATTTAACAATCATTTTAAAATCAATCACATTGTTGTTTCATAGACGAATTTTAATCGTAAACCTTTTTTGAAAATATAAAGGTTTTTGATTAAAATTCGTCGAAATCATAAGTCCGCAAACTTGACAAATATTCCAATTCGAATACACTGTCCTCCGGTTTACACGGCTCGATAACCACGGCTCGAGTAGGTAGTATTGCGTCGTCTTCTAACGATTGTGGCATCGCCTCATCTTCTACCGATTGTAGTGTTAACTCATCTTACCGATTGTAGTGGCAACCGGATGACAAGCGGTAGCCTGAAAGTGTGTACGCTGTTTATATAATGGAATTTTTATGCCATCCCTCCTAGTGCGACCGGAGCCGCGTAAGCAAGCGAAAAAAAAAAAAACAAAATTGGCAGGAAACTGCTTGAAATTGTCTGTTTGTGATGAAGAACAAGCGTGCCAATTTGTAAGCGGTTGCCTGCCAATTTTTTTTTTCTTCGCTCGCTCACGCGGCTCCGGTCGCACTAGGAGGGATGGCATAAAAAAATAATTATATAAACAGCGTACACACTTTCAGGCTACCGCTTGTCATCCGGTTGCCTCTCCGAAATTGAATTATGCGTCATTGCTCTGAATAGTAGCATATTTTGTTATTCATAATTCAAGATTTTTTAGTAGTTAGTATACTGTGAGCACTTCTATAAACCAATAAAAACCAGAATTATTAAAAAAAAACTATACAGGATGTCTCATGGCCATGCCACATGGAAGGGAAGTACTTTAAATATTGAAGATAAGATATTTTACTGAAAGAAGACTTCATTCATTCTTTTTTAAAAATAGTTACAACTGCTTTCACAGATTTTGAAAAATTTACTGCCTGAACCGGGAATCGAACCTTTGAATGCAGTCATAATTATTTTTAAAAATTAAATGAGGTTTTATTTCTGTTAAATGTCCTATCTTTAATATTTAAAGTACTTCCCCTGTATGTGGCATAGCCTGGGACACCCTGTATATGTACAATAAATACATTGGCTTACTCGTCTTGACAATCAGCAGAAGATGGGCCTAACAAGTTCACCATAGTCTTCACTTTCAATCTGCAGAAATAGAATTCTTATATTTTTGGTCTTCTATACAAATATTATAAAGAGGTAATGTTTGTAAGTTTGTGAGTTTGGCAATATTTAGAATATACTTTCAAAGTAAACGCGGGCAACACCGCGGGAATAGTATAATTATAAAAAAAAAACATGAAAAAATGTCATGTTGACCTATACAGGGTGGAAATAGATTTTGGGTCAGTGAGGGCAGCTACCAGATCCCGTGTTGCTAGGCGAAAATGATCTTAGGAGACTTTCCTTCGATTTCAAATTAATGAAGATTGGCGTTTACAGATTTTGGAAAAAACATACAGGGTGCGAGAAAATGGTCATTTTTATAAAGCTTTTTTTTTATGCCAATCGATCCCTTTCCTGTCCAGGATTAAAAGCTTGTATGGGACCAAAAAGAAATTTCCGGCTAGAAAAGCCATAAATCGGGAAAAACTTTCCCCATACAATTTGTATGAAAATGAAACAAGTTTTTTTTTACATGTATTTTTTTTGTCAATCGATTACATTTCTATCCAGTATACATACATATACTATGAAGAAAAAGTGAACGGAGTGAGTGAGTTATTGCAATTATTACTGTGATTTTCATACCGTATTATTATCCTTCAATGTAACAGAACTGATTAGCGTGACAGAAAAAAAATAAAAAAGTTCACTTTTTCTTCATAGTAAATGTATGAAAACAGTTATTTAATTTCTGGCTTTTTTGTACATCACCGAAAGTTAACCACTAGGAAACTATTGATACTGGATAGAAATGGAATCGATTTATATTAAAAAAATACATGTAAAAAAAAACTTTTTTCATTTTCATACAAATTGTATGGGGAAAATTTTTCACGATTTATGGCTTTTCTAGCCGGAAATTTCTTTTTGGTCCCATACAAGCTTTTGATCCTGGACTGGAATGGGATCGATTGGCATCAAAAAAAAAAGTTTGTCAAAATGACCATTTTCTCGCAACCTGTATGTTTTTTCCAAAATCTATAAACGCCAATCTTCATTAATTTGAAATAGAAGGAAGCTCTCCTAAGACCATTTTCACTTAGCAACACGGGATCTGGTAGCTGCCCTCACTGACCCAAAATCTATTTCCACCCTGTATACTGTTCGTAATTATTATTTTTCAGTGGAAACTAGTGAGTGTCGTGTCAAGGGTTTTTTTTTAATATTTCGTAATGCTAATCACATAATTATTATAGTATAAAATATGTTTAGTACTTCTCGTACAGTCAGCGTCACATAGTTAGTAGCAGCCAGAGTAGCCAAATATTTCGTAACACACCCTTATTCTTACAGTAATAAAGACGTGTTCCGAAATATTTGGCTACCTTGGCTGCTACTAACTATATGACGCTGACTGTACTGTTTTTCTCTATACTGTGTAACTGTGGAAGTGTACGCGGTGTAATCTGCGCGCGTGTGTGTGTGGTTGATGTATTTAATACGGGAATTCGTTTTTTTTTATGTACTAACCTTTTCTGCTTATTCAGTTTCCGAAGCCCCAGTGACGATATCTTCTTTTTAATTTTTTTGTTACCCATTTTTAACAAATGCTGTGCTCCGAAAATGCGCGTACGTCCGTCCTCCAATGCGTTCCGCTCGGGACTGCCGCGGTGCAGCGGGAACGGAGCGGGAGTGAATTGTGCCATAATTTCGTTGATTTTGGGTGAAAAAAGACATGTCTTAATAAATTAAAAATATTATGACCGACATCGCTCACATCATCATAGACGCTTATTTTGGTGTAATTTTCTATTCATCAAGTTACGTAAGATTGGAATAATGTCAGTTTTAAGATGAGAATAGAGGTATGTTTGGCATTTTTTTCTATCGATCAAAGTTTATCCAATTATGTAATGGACTTCCGACGGAACTAGATAAAGGTCTTAAATATAATATTACAGTTTTTTTTAATTTTTAATATGTAGGTTTTCAAAATAAAACCGTTTACAAAATCACATATCCTAGAAGAACCCCGAAGCAACTCGCCTTAAGGCAATCCTTTACATTACCATAGTTTCGGAAATAACATTATCTTCTTTGTAGTATTCTTCTATATGTATACAGGATGTTAACGGGGTCATGATCCGGAATGACAAAAAGCGAATAAGATGATCATACTGAACAACCTTTCCCATGGGACCAACCACGAAATCGCAAAAAAAAAAGAGCCAATTAAGAGTTAACTGTGAGTTAACTGCGATTTAATTGAGAGTTAATGTATGGAATACCTGGTTTTTTTTTGCGATTTCGTGGTTGGTCCCATGGGAAAGGTTGTTCAGTATGATCATCTTATTCGCTTTTTGTCATTCCGGATCATGACCCCGTTAACATCCTGTATAAGTAATAGGTGGTATTGAATGAATTTATGATAACTTTCATTTGGAATTTGAGGCATGGTCTCTTGTCTTGAGGTAAGAGTTCATCACAATAAATTATGTTTAGGTTGCTAGAATAAAATTAACAAAAATATTCAGAGCGTTTCGTTAACAATAATGTCATGTCTAATAAACGGAAACGATCAACATTCACTTTATTTTATAACTAGCTGCCCGGCCCGGCTTCGCACGGATTACCCGTTTTCCCGTAGGATAATGAATCATTTTCCCGCGGTAAAAAGTAGCCTATGTTCATCAGGGATAATGTCGGGTTCGAATGGTAAAATATTTTTTTCAAATCGGTCCAGTAGTTATGAAATCTCTTGACATTTGTCTCAATCATCCAACAGAAATCAACGACCAGTTTTTTATCGTTGACTTTTTTTGTAACGAACACGTTTCCTGTCGATCCTAAGGCGAATTTTACTCGTAATAAGTTATATTCATTGAATAATTCTAATACTAACTTACATTCTTGTTAATGTGTACACGGGATCCAGGTAATGAGTATCGTATCAGTACGCTTTCTAAAATAGATTTTGAAAAAAGATTAATTTTAAATTTTAACCTCAGCTGCAGGTTGTTTACCCCTGTATGTAAGAATTATTCATATTAAATCATTGTTCATTACATGATTACAGGAAACGAGATGTAGGAACCCGCCGACAGCTCCGCAGAAGATCGAACGAGTCATCACATTGTGCCAAGATGAAATAAAGCTCTCCATCCTCAGAGGTGAGTAACAATTTTACTCTTAGCCTGCAGATTGGTATTTACAAACGATGTGGGTCATGAATTGTCCACTGACGAAAAATGTATCTGTTGTGCCCAAAAGCAGGGGAAGGGAAGCACTAATTACCCCCAATTTTGCTACTGGCCAAAACTACGCTGGGACGATTTTCAGGACACAGGAGAAGGGTTTTTTAAGCTACTGATATTTTATGACAAGACCCACCAAGGCTTATTTTAAAGGCTCGTTTAGATCATTACAATAACGACATTTGCGTTCTAGTCCTGCATCCTAAAGATAGACATTGAGTCAGGGGGGTACAATGGACCACCCATCCTGCTGCCAAAACAACTGGCTGCAATTAAAAGAAACTTGTGCAAAATTTTATTACCATCATACATTAAATTGAAATATCAACATGTGATAAAAAAAATCTGAAGGTAAAAAACTTGCAAACATAATGAAATCGACAGTGGCAATGTTGTTGGAAGAATACTAAATGGCGTTAAAGTAACAGAATAACATATGTTTGAACTTGGACAAGTAACCTTTGCGAGCGTCCGATAATCAGTACAGTCAGCATCATATAGTTAGTAGCATCCAAAGTAGCCAAATATATCGGAACACGTCTTTATTACTATAGGAATAAGGAAGTGTGACGATATATTTGGCTACTTAGGCTGCTACTAACTATGTGATGCTGACTGTACAAGGCAAACCGAGAATGCGTTCGGACTTCATTCGCACCTCAATATGCAAAGTGTTAAAGTTAGCGTTAGTATTGTTTAAGATCTCTAACGTAACATCTTTCCCCATGCCCAGATGTTACTTAGATGAAATAAAACTTATTTTAGACGTCTGGGATTTGTGTCTATGACCGAATAATCCGAAATAACACGAATTTAAATTAATTGGGGGGGAGGGGGGATTATGTGATATTTTCGATTTTTTTTATAATGGTTTAGTCGTAGTAGATCGAACGAACACAATACCTTTATAATTCCAAAGCCTACTTACATACTGTGCCTACGATACTCACGATTCGACAAAGTAGTTGATAGAGTGTTTTTGTGTAGTTAACAAATTTAAATGCAGTCAGTATTCCAAGTGCACATCGCATAGCTTATAGCAAGCAAAGCAAGCAATTTATAGCAAGGTTAAGTCCGCATCAATGATTCTATTAAACTTTGTACACAACTTACAATATCAACGTTGGAGGTTACCAGATAATAACTAATTCAAGAAACTATAAGTAAGTACCTAGTCCAAATCACTCCAGTATGGTCCAAATTAACATAAATATTATAGGTTTTGGTGTCATACATTAATTAATGATTTTTGGACTCGGTATAAATGGGTTTTAGTTAATGAAATAAAAATAAAATAGACTGATTTTAATACGCACATGAAGACAAAATCCTCTTGACATGTGTGCTCGTAGAGACGTAGTACTGAAAGCAGGTGAAGATCTATGCTGCATATAGGTACAAATGAAATTAGTCAGTGATACGCATTAAGTATTAATAACTAAGTAAATAGGTACCAAACACCTAAACAGCAGACGCACCACAACGGAATGATTTTCTCAACAACAGCAAAATGTATAACACGGGATTTAAAAATTGTATCTAAGTACATAGGTCACATCGGCGAGAACACTCGTTTACAGAGTAGAAGTCGGTTGCTCAGGTTTTCTACCATTAAATTGGATTTCCGTCACTAATATAAATAAAAATAAAGTCTAATCTTTATTCCTTATTGCTCTAATAGAGCGGAAGCGGTCCCGGGATTCTTAACCTAATCTACAACCGGGAAGAACGCTTGGATGACGATTACTCTTTAGTGAACATTGCAGGACTCATCTAAACCAGAACATTCCTAAGCCACACTGCAGCTGTAATGTAGAGTTATAATGTTGTTGATCACTATAATAAACAACAGTTTCATTACAGAACTATGATCATTACTGGCTGAGGAGGTAAACAGCTGTTTAACATTCGCATTCTGGCTGAATTGCCTATCGTAATGGTTTTTAATCACTTCGGCATATTTTTGTATACCGTATCATATAATGAACTCAATACACATAGAAAAAAGAGTCGTTTGAGAAAAAAGTATCTGATTTGATTGCTTTTGCGTATATTTAAAGAGAGAAAGGAAGTTCATCGCCGCAGCCTCGCAACGGTCACAAGCAAGGTACAAACGTAATGTACCGCATGATCTATAAAAAAATGCAGTATCATGTCGTTTTGTCGAGTATTACGTATGATTGCGGCTGTTACTTTCACCGGTGGTGATCGACCTTGTCCACGAGGTTGTATCCACGGGACCTGGCTCACCTTCGGAAAACGATAGCGCCCTGATTATAGTTGCCCTATATAATTTCTAATATGCTTTTCCTTATACCCTATTTAAAGAAGCGTTCCAAGCAATGCTCGTAGATTGACAGCGATCAGCGAAGTTAAACAAATGCAAGGGTCCAATAATACACTAACTATACCTACACTTCCGTGCTTTGGAACTTTTGAAGGCACGTTAAGCTGTTTCGCTTTGGATATTACCCATAATAGCAGTCCTTGGGCTAACAGTTAAGTTACTATCACTCGTCAAAGCTTGAAGGAACAATTTCCCCTCTAAGTTGGATGCTCAGAATTACCGACATACCAAGTTCGAAAAAATTCATGCATACGAGTATCTTCAGGTTCATGGTACCTACCTGATTAAGATTTCAAAGAGAGCTATGTAAGCTATTGAGGTTTTCCGACTTCGTCAGCGTCACTACCAACTAGACTAAATCGGTCGTCATCATAAGTTTTATCGTAACATGTGTTTGAAAGCCATTATTTATAGACGAAAACCTGTAAGCAGGCATAAAATATCATAAATATGACAGGTGCGCATGCGCAATGCTTACATTTACAAAAAAGCGTGAAGTTACTTCAAGCACTGTAGGTTAGTTGTGCAAGAAAACTAGTAGTAGTAAGTAGTGCAATGCATGCATTGTTTAATATAATAAATGACAGTTACGAATTGCGACATGCAATTTTCTATGTACGAATGGAAGTATTTATATCTATTAAATATATCGTGGTTAAGTACACAGGTCTTATTGACCTTACTATGGGTTGGGATCGATTTGTATAAGGTTCGTCGCTCTGATTACGACCACTTTTTTACTCATACTGCCCAATCTCAATCTTGAGAAGAGGCTTGTCGGAGGGACGTATTAAGCTGATGGTGATGATGATTGTTACAATATTGTTCCTTCTAGGGCTTCTCAGGCCTTCTAATGCATTCCAACGTATCACAATGAGAAGGAAAAGTATCCAAGTTCCAAGAGTAATAAAGAATATGATCCGGGGCGATGGGTTCAGAACATGTCACTGTATAATAAGCATCACATTTTTATACATAATAAACATACAATGGCTGGAAGTTGAACTGAATATTACTACCACTGTTTGGGAATACAGTACCTATGTATGTAATGTATGTAGGTATATGAGCTGTGATGTCTTGTAGTTTGACCTGTTCGCATTATATTCAATTCACATTGAGTTATTGGCTATTTGAGAACTTTACGATCGTGTTTTGTTTGCCTCTGCAGGCCGCCACCAAGTCACAATTATGGCACATAAAATGAATTGAAATGAATTTACTGTAGGGAATGACGTTGATTCTTTTTCTTGTCAATTTAAGATTAAGATCAGCGTTTACGTTTATGACGCGCGATACACGTTAAAGTCAGGGTTTTTAGTTCAGCCTATAAATAGGTAAGTACCTCCCTTGTACCTAATTCTAATAGGTATCATTAATAGGTATCATAATAATTTATTTATTTATAATAACAATACGTCTATCATTACAGTCTCCCAATGCGATAGCGTAGCAAATTATTAACACAACAAATATAGGGTACATACTACATAATTCTAAGTTTTCAAACAACATAACACATACTCGTACAAAGTAACTTTAGTGAATTCACGCAGAGAGCAGTGGAATGCATCAACCCGCATTGCAACTTGATTTAGCGTGCGCAGAGCCCTTGTCCAGGGCGCCGAAATAAAAGTGATTGTAATCAAATATGTAACTATAGAGTCATGTGTTCCAAGTATGCGCACTTAAGGTTCGAACCGTTGTAACATCTAAAATTACCAATATAATCAAACAAAAGTTGTTGATTTGTCAAAGCGTTTATTAATCTATAATTAACACACACAACTGACCTCCTACATGGCACTCATTTTTGGCAATTGACGAAATTCTAGCACAGTCAACATGCGGACACTTACCCGCATATATGGGTAGAAGTGCGCATCAGTGCGGGTAAGCATACGCAATTATAATAAATCACAGCACAATCAAATACGATTGTATTAAATACATTTTTTTATAAAACTTAAACATTCCTTTTGTCTAGGAGCAAATATAATTAAGTATGTCATTAACGTTAATAGAGTTTCGCTAAACAATCAACACAATATTTCTATCTTACGTAACGTACGTACGTAATAAAAAATCACTTCGATCAATAAATGGTTGCAGTAACGTTAACAGTCACAGACTTATCTAAAAGAAAAATTCAACGTAGACATTTAGCAGTCTTATTCATAAAAAAAAATTTGCTTAACATAATTACTCATTACGACGAGCAAATGCGCATACTTGACCCAAGGTAATCAAAACGCAAACACCCTTCTAATAAGCCATAGGAGCAAATATAATTAAGTATGTCATTAACGTTAATAGAGTTTTGCTAAACAATCAACACAATATTTCTATCTTACGTAACGTACGTACGTAATAAAAAATCACTTCGATCAATAAATGGTTGCAGTAACGTTAACAGTCACAGACTTATCTAAAAGAAAAATTCAACGTAGACATTTAGCAGTCTTATTCATAAAAAAAATTTTGCTTAACATAATTACTCATTACGACGAGCAAATGCGCATACTTGACCCAAGGTATCAAAACGCAAACACCCTTCTAATAAGCCATGATTACGTCATCACACCGGGGCAACACGTTAAATACACAAAAACTTCATTAAATAACATATATTTAGATATTTACACATGTGCAATAAATTAAATGTTTATACGAAAGAATTAACTTTGAAAATTACAAAATATCGCAAAAAATTCAGCCGCAAACTTTACGTACCTCTGTACACAAAATGGCGCGTCCTTGGCCGGCGGCGCACGAGCGTCACTGACGGCGCCCGTAAGGGCATCGAGGGGAGGGGTGTGCGTTCCTTTAATTTATTTGGTTTAGGAGATAATACGATTGCGCACGGTTGCCCACTGCGCACGCTTGTACTGCATGACTCTACGTACCTATCTCTACTCCAGCGTTGATACCTGAGAGCTCAAATAGCACAAATCATGCTATTGGGTTAATTTGAGCGAGCGAAGCGAACGAAGGTCTTCGTTTCAGATTGGGCCAAAAATCTTATGTCCGGATGTCCAGATGTCCGGCTGTTCTCCAATACAGGTCGCAATTCTCAACCGATTCTCGTTAAATTTTGTGAGCTTGTTCAATAATTATTCAGATTACTTTTCAGATTTTCGCAATTAAAAAAAAATCCCTGCGTGGTGTCTGGTTAGAATTTCACCATATATCACATTTAGTCGATCTTTTTTTTAAACCCACAGTTATGCTAAAAGTGGCGCTGGAACGCGGGTTTCATGTGCTGCTCAGCCTACCCCTTTTGAGAATAAAGGCGTGAATGTATGTATGTATGTATGTATATATGTACCTGTGTAAAAAAAGTTTTTGAAAAAAAGGCAGCTCACTAGCACTTAATTTAATCTAAATTCATCATCATCATCATCATATCAGCCGAAAGACGTCCACTGCTGGACATAGGCCTCCCCCAAAGAGTGCCAAAGTGACCGGTCCTGCGCCATCCGCATCCAGCGGACTCCAGCAACCTTTACCAGGTCATCAGTCCACCTTGTGGGGGCCTACCCACGTCGCGCCTTCCGGTACGTGGTCGCCACTCGAGAACCTTTCCGCCCCAATAGCCATCGGTTTTACGTGCTATGTGCCCCACCCACTGCCACTTAAGTTTAGCGATTCGGAAGGCTATATCGGTTACCTTGGTTCTGCTGCGGATAGCCTCATTTCTGATGCGATCACGCAGAGAAACTCCCAACATAGCCCTCTCCATAGCCCTTTGGGTGACTTTGAGCCTTCTTATGAGGCCCATATAAGCGACCACGTTTCAATGCCATATATGTCATCACTGGCAACACACACTGGTCAAAGACTCGTCTTGAGACACTGCGGAATATTGGACGAAAAGATGTGCCGTAGCTTCCCGAACGCTGCCGAGCCGAGTCGGATTCGACGATTGACCTCTTTCTCGAAGTTGGACCTACCTAACTGGATAGTCTGTCTTAGGTATACATAATCGTCTACAACTTCGAGTGTAAAGTGTCCGATTGTAATGGGAGTTGGTACTACATGGGCTTTTGACATGATCTTCGTCTTATCCATGTTCATTCTTAAACCGACTCGCTCGGAAGCTTTACTGAGGTCATCGAGCATCGTACTTAAGTCCTCCATGGTCTCAGCCAAGACTAATATATCGTCAGCAAACCGAAGGTCAGTGATGTACTCGCCGTTGATGTTGATGCCTAGCCTTCTCCAGTCCAGAGTTTTGAAAACGTCCTCCAGGGCAGCGGTGAACAGTTTTGGAGAAATAACATCTCCTTGCCTGACTCTCCGCTGCAGCGGAATAGGTTTCAAGTTCTGGTCCTGGAGTCGAACTGACATAGTGGCGTTCTCGTACAAACACTTCAGCACTTCGATATAGCAATAGTCCACTCGGCACCGCTGGAGAGACTGTAGTAGCCGTACTACAGTCTCTCCAGCGGTGCCAAGTGGACTGGGCCGCCAGGTTTCAATCGAATCGAAGGCTTTCTTGTAGTCCACGAACGACGCCAGGCACGCTAGGCAGAGGGGCAGTTTATACTCCTCGGTCTTCTGTATAACCTGACGGAGCGTGTGGATGTGGTCTACGGTACTAAAGGCTCTTTGGAAACCGGCTTGTTCGGGAGGCTGGAAGTCATCTAGCCTGCGTACGAGACGATTTGTAATGACCATCGAAAACAGCTTATAGACATGGCTCAGAAGTGAGATGGGTCTGTAGTTCTTCAGCAGGGTGTTGTCACCCTTTTTGAAGAACAGCACCACCACCCCTCCGTTCCATGCCTTTGGAGTTCTCCCTTCCAGTAAGACGGAATCGAACAACTTATGAAGGGCCGTAAGGACCGGTTTTCCACCCGCCTTCAGGAGTTCGGCTGTTATTCTGTCTTCACCTTGTTGTTCTTGAGCTGTTTAAGAGCCATTACAATCTCGTACAGGCTCCCATCCGGCTCATCAGGCTCTCGTCCGGGATGTCTTCGGTATAGTGCCGGGTTAGTCTAGCTCTAGGGTCTTCCGCCCGACCAACTTCGGGTCTGCGTGTTGAAGTGTATAGCTGTCCGTAAAAGCGCTCTATCTCACCCAGAATCTCGGTTTTAGAAGAAACGATTCTACCATCTTCAGTTTTTAACTTCGCGAGCTGGCTCTGCCCTATAGACAGATCTCTCGAGAACACTTTAGAGCCCTTATTACGCTTAATGGCCTCTTCAATACGATTTGTGTTGAATTGGCGCAGATCGCGGGTCTTGGAGATCTGTTTATTGAGCTGCCGGTATAAGGTCGCATCGGCTGAAGACTGTAGAATCATTTCACTCCTTTCCTTCATGAGCTTCTGAGTGGAGCTAGAGTGCCTTTTAGTTTTGTTGGTCCCTTGGGCCTTGAAGAACTTAGACCCAGTAGAACGGACAGCTTCCACAAACCCGTCGTTCAGTTCGTCCACATCGCCGCCTAGGCAATCAAAACGGTTTTGGAGTTCCAGCTGGAAGGGTTTTGAATTGGGATTGATGCTGGACGGAGCGTAGACTTCATCAATCGAGAGCGCTCTTTCTTGACGCGGATCAATTTTTGAAGAGGCCGTTTTTTCGACATTTGTATGGTTATTTTTTTTTGGAATATTAGATCCCACCAAAAATATTACATGTAAAGTGATGCCAAGACTCCATAGCTCATACAGCTTTCAGCGTGAAAAAGATATCAGATCACAATTAGCGCCAAGCTTCCTACTCCACACTGCGTAACTCTATCACTACCAGCCACGCTCTACAAATTGTGCATCTTGCAGTGTGCGCGTGTTATACGTTGCCAGGGCCAGGGGTCGTCGGTGGTGGTAGCAGGATCTTCGCCTGAGATGCTACGCACCCCTGACCCCGCTGGTACCCTGGCCACTACCACAACCAGGGTACCGGGGGTCGCCGGAACCTCGGGGCCGTGGTTTTTTTGTGCCTATCATTGGGGGGTATATGCCATAATCGCCACGCGCATGCGGGTTTGCGATCGCAGTATTTCCACTGATGCTGCTGCCCATCCCCCGGTGGTCTTGGTCGTCGTTTTAGGACGTACCCGGGTCAATTCTACATTACATTTAGTATACAGTACAGTGCATGTAAGTATAATTGCTTTTTCTTGTTTTTTAAAATATCTACCTTTTTATCGTCACATTTAAAATAAATGTGTGCTACTTACTTACACGTAGCTACAAACGGAACGGATTTTTCCTGCGGCGATGAACGCTAGAGCGCTAGCTGTGGCGCTAGGGACTAGGCAGGTTTTATCGGCAATCGCCCTCAGTTTAGCAATTTCCCTAAGTTTGCCGATTTCAGTGAACAAACGAAGGAAGCATGCGCAAACTTCCTGCAATGATTACTTATTACCTAACCTAGCTACTACTGGTTGATTTAGTCGTGATAAGCTGCTGTCCGGTCTAGTTTGTACGACCTAGCTAGACGAATCTAGAATCTAGGTACTAGTATACCTATAAACCTTTATTCTTAAATAATGATGACTTTAGAACGAATCGACGAAAATACAACACGTCCGCGGACGCGGATGCTATAGCATTCGAGTCATCTTTTGTTTTGTTTAGTCTATGACATGCACTGTCACTTACTGGTGGTCACGAACTACCTAGGTTTAGGTACGTTTGTGAAGGTGAACATATGCTGCCCTTGTGGGGCTGGTTCCAATGGAAGTCAGTAGCCTTTTTTTAATTTAGTGTTTTTTTATCTTTGTAGTCACTTAATTCTTATTATAATAAGTTGTTACTTGTCCATCTTATCGTTTCCTGGCCAGCCACCTTTGGTACCGTGCAGACATGATGAAACCTAACTGGTCGATTGTAAAGTCCTTTCTTAATTGGTACCTATCTAAAAGCATACCATCTGTCCTTTACAGTCTTTCTCACTTCAATTTGTCCCTCAGCAACTAAATTAGGAAGGTATAGTTAATTAGGCTTCATGTTCCACGCGTACCAAAGATAGTCGCAGCGCGGCACCGATGTTCCAACCGCAACACTTGATTGAGCATCGCATGCGCGGCGCTGATGCAAGGGTTACGCAACGAGCATATGGGTCACTAGGCATTGCACTTCGTGAGTACGTGGATTAACATGTCACTGTTGGAATAGTTGAGGTTTTATAGGATTGTTCGGTGGCTTTTGACTTCGGGCTGGTTAGATACCCAATAACGCACGAAGACCATAACTGTTAGGCCTCAGACTATCTAGGATAGGCAGATCCTAGAAACAATACCATTTAGGTATCAAGTTCCCATGAACTTGATACCTAAATGGTATTGTTTCTGGGATTTACTACACAACAATATTTACCTACAGCTAAATAGCCCAAGGTAAAAAAGCTAGGAAAGGAAACAGCTACGAATTAATTGAACGAATCAATTGAATGTCCATAGAATTCTATTCTCGCCGGCGGGTTGACTATTTTAAGCCAGTAGGACATTTTATCTTGCCACACTTTACAAAAACGAATCCAAATTACTTTTTATGAAGTGTTACATGCATATGTAAGGATGGTAACTCACCAGTTTAACAAAATGTTTACTGTTCGTGCTCGTGTCATCCACAGTTACCTTTTATCTCCCTGTGGTAATGCGTAACGAACGAACAAACCGCTTTATGTAACCGAGTACGCAACTCTAGTGTGCCGCAAAATCGCGGCAATGCTTTTAACAATGGTAATTAAATAATATTAAGGGATATTACGAGGTAATTGTGGCCAAACCGTTGTCGCAACAAACAAGTTCGCGGCCGCTGCCTTTTTCGGAGGATTGCTGTGTTGGTGTGCTTGACCTTTATTTTAAATCTACTTAGTTATTACGATCTTATGAATATTGCATCAAATAAGATGTTGGTTGGGGTGATATTTATTTTTGGGACTGGGCGGCGGACCCCGGGCTCCTTTAAGATGTAACCGGGATAAGGTGAGGAGGGGATCTAATCCTTTTTGCAACTAGACTAAAATATATGTTAGCTAATAAAATATAAGCCGACTAGCAAAACCTATGTCCTTATACGAGGGCTCTAGAGCGCAGATAAGTAAAATTTGAAAGAATAGGTTGTACATTCCTTTTTTGTGAAGAAAATATACCAATGCCATATAGCCATCACACATTTTTCATTTGTATCCTCTAAAAAGTACACGGCGGCCACCATGTGAGATTTCGTGTAGAGGACTACATAAAAAAGAATATCCCTAATTAATCTTGTTTCCTAAATGTGAATGTTGAAAAAGCACAGAAAGTTAAATTATACAACTTTTTGTCTTAATTATTGATTCGAAATATGTCTAAAAGTACATGTAGTATATGAGTCAGGCGTGATCTCAGTCGATACAGTTAGCTCAGCAGCGACCTTCCTTATTTAGACTAAGAGCGACAAAGCCTCGCTCCGACACACTTTAAGCACACATATATTACAGTTTACACGTCTGAACTGACTGCCGTTACTCCGTTTCAAGAACATATCATACACATCAGGTACCTTGTAATATATATACATAGGTACCATTTTATTTTTGTTTTTTACTTATGTTACAAAACATCCCCAGTGTTCTACAAGCCCGGTACGCTTGAGCATATGTACTAAAAGTGAAAATTACCAAAGGAATTAAACAAAATAAACTCGTTTGTAACTCAATCAATGAATGGAATAGTATGGGCTTAGGCCGATTTTTTATGATTGTATAATGCCTTTAATAAATCCATAAGCCTGTAAGCCACAGGTGTGTGATATCCGTTACAATTAACGTTAAAGATAGTCAATGATAACAAACTTAGAAAATATTTCACTTTATTGTTACACCAAAAAAGGTTTGTTTACAAATAGAACTACCACGAACGTATCAATGACGTCCAGTCAGCAGCAATAGTAGGTTAGCGGGTCAAGTGCTTAAAATGACATACACACAAGAGCACAAGGCCTGTCTGGATCACTTTGAGCGTGCTATTTTGCGTAGCTACTTCTGCTGCTGACTGTACTCACAAAGAAACCCATAAAGCATCCAGAAACAATCGAAAGTGAGCGCGCAGCAGTATACCAAGATCGTGACGAACACGTCCTAGTTTCCTGCACTATGTTTAGATGTGGTGCACCGCATTATTGACCACTTAAGCCGTTTAACTTGAAATGTTACGGAGCTAACGAGCGTGCAGCTGTGTAGTTAAGCGAACCTAAATGAATCGAGCTTGTCTTGGTCGTTTTATTCATAACTTTTGCATGGAATGTGCTCAATACTTATAAATCTGCATGCACAGATTTAAAAAGATAAATCTATATTAAATTACGGGTATTGTTAGTAGTACCTACTCAGGGCTCGTGTCAATCGATAGTAAAATTGCTAAAAATTTAAATATCATCAAGACTACATACATTTGCGTATTTTTTTGATTCAAGGCAATACCTACTCGTATCAAATTCAAAATTTTATTCATTCAGGTAACATGATCCATTTTGTTAGTAAAAATTACACTTACAATTATGTGTTAGTATTGGTTTAGATACATTCATATCGTAAGTAGGAAATAAAACACGCTCATGTTAGCACACTTATCTGGGGATAATAACCGACATTATAGAAAAAGAACTAGGTATTTTTTAATTAAGTATATCTTAATAAACTTATACTTATTAAAAAAAGAGAAATAACTAACAAAACTAAAACTAATTATCGTATTATTTGATTAAGTTTCAATAAGTGTGAAATATCAGTACCAGCTCTCTAACATAACCGAAACATTTTCGTGGATACACGTGCCGATGAACAAGCCGTCGATTTCAATCAAATGATTACGAGTACATGTAGGTATCGAATTAAGTTAGTAGCAGATATGATAGTAGTAGAAGATATGTGAGTAGTAGCAGATATGAGAGTAGTAGTAGATATGAGAGTAGTAGTAGATATGAGAGTAGTAGCAGATATGAGAGTAGTAGTAGATATGAGAGTAGTAGTAGATATGAGAGTAGTAGCAGATATGAGAGTAGTAGTAGATATGAGAGTAGTAGTAGATATGAGTATTAACTTGTCTTACACGCATTTTTATTGTAAAAAGTGACACACTACTCATGTAATTTGGAAGTAGATTGCAACTGTTTTGATTACTTATTTATTAGTTTAATCGTACGCCATTCACGTATTTCAAAAGAAAATAAGTATTTATATTTATTAACATTTTTTGGACATACATTGGATAACAAGATACAAGAAATCTATCATATCATAACACATATTGATCCCAGCTGTTGTCTATGACAGCGGTCAACAGTCTTTAAGCGGCTTGAGGAATTCCACACTTTACATTATTTGCATATGATTTACGATTATTTATAAAGTTACATATGGTATTACTCGTATTAGTTTACCAGCCATAGAGTTCACGTACCTACTCATAAATAGTGTAATAAACTCGTCGTTTTCAACATGATTGATTTTATGCTTTTCAGCGTCAACGACTAGCAATAAATCAGCACAACCGACGAACCCACCCTATCCACGTTAACACGTGTACTTTAAATTAATGTCATCTCGCGGTTCCCGATTTATGACCACTTTCGCGAAAAATTTCAAACGATGTTAAATCTCCTTAATAAATGGATAAGGGTTTTATGGTATTATGACTTGGTGATTTATTGGATCTGCTAGGTATAATAGCTGGCTGTGTAAACGTCTGTGCTATTCTTAACATCTTAGCTCCCATGCAAACGTATATTGAGATGATAGCGCATATAAGACAAATAGATATCTAAATAAGACCTCACACGATTACAACCGACTTCCAGATATGCAGGAGATTCGCAATTCGAAAAAAGTGACAAATAAGTGGCTGCTTTACCGTAGAGCTGAGTTTATATATATTAAATAACGCTACAGGTTATAAAAAAACAGAACATTAATTAAATTTGCTTGTTTTTAAATTTTCAGAGGCACTGGACGTGATAAAGGAGGAGCACACGATGCCGACGCAAAAGCGGCGCAACAAGCGAGACGTGCCCTTCACGCACGACGAGAAGCGCATAGCGGGGGTGAGATTCACAATATAGTTTCTACTATACCTAGTTTGGTAAGCAGCAGATGTAGTACGTGTTCCGTGAGCTCCACATGATAAGATAAGATAAGATTTAATTACTTTATCCACTCAAGTGCCCAGCGCAACTACGGTTGCGATTCGCCAAATCGCAAAGTGCTCTCGCAACACTAGTTGCGAGGTGGAGTTCAAACGGTTTTTAAATGATATCTATGTGGAACGTGCGAAGAGCTCTTTTCTGTTGATTCAGTTAGGTAGAGGATTAATGTGGCAATATAAAAAAAAAAAAAAAACAGTCTATGGAAAAAAAATACAAAAAGTAAAGTTGTTTTGTTGTTGAATTGCGAAACTGACATTTTAGACATTGCAAATGAAAAAGGTTTTATGCGGAATATTTCCCTGCGACCATATACTTTATTTAGTACCAATCGAAGCGTAAACTATTAAAGTTTTAAATAAACATAAAACATACACATGTAATTTTGATTTTTAAAAACAAATATATTTCTGGCATAAGTCCCTATTCGAAACTGTACGTCAACTTTGTGATTTTTTTATTATTCATTTCACTATTTTGACTTATTTCATTATTTATATGAATAAATTGCCCGTTTTTTTAGCTTTACAACGTAAAAAGAATCAGATCAAAAAGTTCAGTAAAAGCCAAGCAATTGATTTATTTACAAAACATGACACGGCGCCGCTGGCGCGCGGTAAATCTTAGGCACTTTACAGCACTTTTTTTTTAATCGCGGGCACTCAAGTGGTTATTAACGCCACAATACACGATTACACAAAACATATCAAAATAACAACAAACGGCGCTAAAAGGAGCCACTCAGCATATTGCCACGACAACACATGATCTACACATGTCTTTATTATATATGAAGCCAATAAGAACTTGTGTAGATAGTTTTGAGTATTTCATCCGCGTTGCTACTTCTGCTGCTCAACTGCTGGTTGTATCCTAATCATAGTAATATCTTCATGATGCTTTAAAGCGGAGCATGGAGCTAACAATGTCCTTCATGAACGACGAACTGAATCTGCTTGGTCCTTCAGGATCGCCCCTCAAACGAATCGAAGTCATCGGTATAATTTGTCGCGTCAGAAGATAATAATGGTCCACTAACAATATGGCTATAAATTACTGTTCATAACTGTTTTATAACTTTTCATCGTTTTATTGTTACAATGTTCCAGCAAGTTAACTTGTAAAAGTCGCAAGATTAATAGGTATTAAATAAATTGTAAAAGAAAGCGTAAAACGACGACGCGCCGCGTTTAAAAACGAAAGTATGCTATTGATTTAGTAGTACCTGTTTATACGACAAGATAAGAACTAGAATATACTAAAAATGTCTTAATTAGTAGGTAACGAACCTCTTCAGTCTTTTTCAACCTTAATTTTATATACGTAGAAATAATAACAATTATTTGAATAATCATGTTTTGTTATTATTTTTTCCAGTGTCTTCTACAGTGCGTGTATCGGAAGGTGAAAGCTGTAAGTATTACTACAACCTTTTATTTTTTACTTATTTTTATGGCTGATATCAATAAAATATTTGTGCTGTAGTACAAACAATTAATAAATAAAAATATAAATTAAATACATTCAAAAAGTTTCTGGCAAATCTTCAGAAATTACTGAAGAAATATCTCTCTCCTCAATTTGTTGATTATTAGCCACCACACTTATATAACTAAAGAAATCTTGGACAAACCCTCCAATTTTTTCTTTGTAGAGACCATGGGCCAAAAATCGTAAGTTCATTATGAAATGTTTGAGCAAGATGAGATGAGACCTTTAAGGGGCTACTCGAGGTTTTCATCGATTTTTGACAAGCTTTCAATCGTATCTCCTACTTTTGCACTACAGATAGAATTTATAAGTCAAACGGCTAGATCGGTTCTTCAATCTTTTATCTCCTTTTTTGTCTACCGGATTTTTAAAGAAATTTATAAGTACTTAATTTTGTATGTTTTTTTAAACATTGTCTAAAAAAACACTTATTTCGTATCTCTATTGACGTTAAAGATGTAACATTATGAAATCTACATATTTGGGTTCATCTTTGACGTCTCTAAAACCGTGTCTAGGTTTTTCATTTTAAACTAATTAACCAGTTTTTTGGCCTAAAATTGTTCAACTTTGATGCCAAATATCTCGAAAAAATGAACTTTGAAGTAATATGGGATACTATATTGCTTAAAGCCGTTGTTGTTAATATATAGCTACAAAAAACATTAGAAAACTAAGGGATTCAGATCGACGGTCATTGGCGTATGGGAGCCCCTTAAGAGGCTGACAAGACCTAATTTGGTGATATTGATGTTATTTAAGCAGTTTTTTAAGAATAGTAGATTACTGCAGAGGCCGTGAAGTAAGGGATTGCTGGACGAGATTGGGGTAGACGGCCGAGTCGTAGACGAGGCCGAATACAACGAGTCCAGCAATCCCTGTTCCGGCCGAGGATTGTATAGTACTTTTCTCAAACGATGTGAGGAAATATTAAAATTAAAATAAATACTTGGTAATCAATTAAATAATAGGTCATTTGCGCCTTTTTTATTTTTTAAACATGCCATTTGAACAAGCCGTTCGAGCACCATGTTTAACCGCACATAAAGTATAGTACCATAGATTATTTTTATTTTTTTTATAAAGCAAGTATGCTAACAGTGTCTAGTGGTGGTTGGCAGTATGTAAATTTTCCTTTGTCAGTTTAATATTAGTAAGCAAATTTAAAAAGTTAGAGTAGCGGACGATAATGGTTTTACTTAGGGTTTTCATACATTACTTCTTGGCCTAAGGCCAAGAAGTAATGTAGGGAGCCATAAACAAGAAACTTCACGTCTTCATTTCGTGATATTAACGCGTACATTTCCGAGCATGTTTGAGAAAAAACTATTTGTTCTAGCACATCCAATAAAATATATGTTAATATTCACCATATATTTCGAAGACCGTGGACGGGCTCGATACATAATTGGACGAAATCGGCTCGATAGAAAATAATTGCAAAGATTGGTCTTAAAATCACATTAAACGGTTCTATGTCTTTATTTTTTTGACGTATGGGTCTGCAATTAAACACGTGAAGTCAACATATTCATACCTAAACCGCTAGCGAGTCATATTTCACAAATAATCCACCCTTTTTTTATTTCAATATTTATGTAATATTATCGTCAAAAACCTGGCCGCCCAGCAACACTCGCTCTCGTTTACCCCGATACAAATAGACAGTGTGCGCGCTATTCAAAATCCTCAAGGCATTTTGGTGTTGACAGCGTCTTAAGTAATAATTTGATACAGGTGCCGGCAAATAACTTGCGCAACGCGGGACGAAATGGGGGGACAGCTCGCACGTTCAATTCGCCTTGCGAACTGGCCCTCCCCTTCGTCCCGCATTGCGCAAGTTATTTGCCGGCTACTGTACCTACCCAACCGATACCTAAGTAGAACTTAATTTAACTTCTCTTATACTAAATTATCTCGAAGGCAGAAAATAATACCATGACCACATCAAGTCCACACCTGCTAGCAATGACCGCCGAGGTCAACTCGATTGTATTTGTAAAGAACAAAATTAGTTTTCAAGTCGAGTTATTCCTTTATGTGACGACCTGATTGCTCCAATTTGTTCCCTATAAAACGCGGCCAACACGGTTGAGCCATAAACTTTAAAAAGGACCTTGTCTATTTATTGCACTTGAAAAAACCTTTGGGCGTAAATATAAGTCATAAACCGTCCTCCATACTTCGCATTTTATTTGGAGACTTTACTAGTGAATGCGGTATTCGTAGTTATAAAAGCGGTGTTTGGTTCCAACCTTTTTCACTAGGCTATTGTTAGATCGTAAAGCTTCTCATATGAAATGCATATTTTTCTCCAAGTACTGGTATTATTTTGAATGCCTTTGCAAATAAATGACATGCTTCACCAATTAATTTCGTACATTACGAGACTGCTGAACTTTTATTATTTTTTGTGGTCGTAAACTACAAAACGTTTATTAATATTCCTCTTCACATCTATCTAGATGTATTCTGAGTACATGCTCAGAACTTTAACGATATTGCGTGTAATATTATTGTGGAAAGATCTCTTCTCTCGGTTTTTCCTCAACCTTCATGTTGGAATGTTATTAGTTAGCTTTTGCTTTTCCATAAGACAAATCTAAGTTTTCATACAAGCGAGCACATCGAAGCTCCATTATGTGCCATTTTTGACATGATATCTGTCAGTGGCATCGGAGCTCCTATAAACGGATGACCCGAATTGAGTCCGCTTTTTTATGCTAAAGTATAGCTTTGATGGAAAAGCAGCTTACTGTAAGGAAGCAATTCCGAACCCAGAGGAAACTTGGGCGTTCAGGGTTTAGTAGATAATGATGTTGTTATAGATATACTATATCCATTTGACGACCGGTTAGCCTAGTGGGTAGTGACGCTGCCTACGAAGCTGAAGGTCCTGGGTTCGAATCCCGGTAAGGGCAAATATTTGTGTGATGAGCATCAATATTTGTCTCTGAGTCATGGAAGTTTTTCTATCTATTTAAGTATTTATATCTATTATATATATCGTCGTCTAGTACCCATAACACAAGCCTTACTGAGCTTACTGTGGGACTAGGTCGATTTGTGTAAGATTGTCCCTTAATATTTATTTTATCCATGTTATATACTATATCCATGTTATAAATATATGTGTCCTCGTATTCCAGGTGGACGGGTACGGGTTCCCGACACTCGAGGGGCTGGTGGGTCTGTACTCGGACGGCGTCAACGAGCGCGGCTACTTCATGGCCGTGCTGGAGGCCTCGAGGGAGTGCCTCATGAAGAACCACGACAAATTCTCCAGGACCGTGCCTATGGGTAGGATTTAAAATGCCGTAATTCTTAAACGTTACGACATCTCAACTGTCATTTTCCCATACAAAAGTTACATTTAGATCTACTTAACGTACATCCAAAACGTTACGCTATTGACCAGACCCCGTATCATGGTCGGCCTTATCACGCGATAAGTGACAGGATAGAGCGTCCGTCACTGGCTGACACCGTTTGATAGAACGAGACGACGCCCCTATCTTGTCACTTACCGCGTGATAAGGCCGACCATGATAGGGGGTCAGCACGGCTATAGTTATCTAATTAGAAAGAGACGGATGTATAAATCACGCTGCACAGATGCCGCGCGCCGAAATTTATTTTTTAAAAATTATTAAGATGTTAAGAAATTATTATTTAATTACGTTATCAGTTTTTGAATAAATACTAATAGTTACGTCGTAATCTTGAATGAAAAAGGAAGCATTTTGCAAAATACGCTCTCGCTTCTGCTTATGTGGGCGTAAGGACTCTTAAATAAAGTACCAGGGTGACCGAGCTCTGGTCGGGTGAAAATAGAGTCGACATTTTTTTCCAGATATGAGACCTAGTTAGATAGATTTTTCGCCCTCATAAACCGTATATTGCACCTTTCATAGAAATCGTTAGAGCCATTGTTCGAGAACGTGATTACAAATATATATATATAAATATTGGTCGTTGATGATACAGGATATAATCTAATTCCGATATGCTTCTGCTATAGAAGAAAAAGCAAGCCAATTTTGTTATTTCACTCATAATCATCATCCTAGCGTGTCCACTTTGGCACCTAATCTCTGGATTTGGCGTAGGCACAAGTTTTACGAAAGCGGCTACACTATGACTGTTTAAAAGACACATTGTGGAACAAAGCTGATATTTATGGACAAAAAGCACATGCGGAAATTATTATATTTCAGGGCTTATAAAAACATCGGGCCTTTAATAAAGAACTGAAGTAAAAGGTAATGCGATTATTACCTAAATACGTTTAACTTGGTTCCAGAAAACTGAGTATTTTTTTTTCTGTTTTTCTGTTTGTCACGAATAAATGTTTTTCTACTTCTATTTACTCTGCCAAGCTTTCAAATGCTTTTTCCGCTAGCTCATCCTCCAAAATTCCTTCAAAATATATTCCTCGACCTTTGTTCGTCTAAAATCTTATCAAAAATATTTCTTGTAAAACACATGCTAAGCCTCGCTAACCATCTGCCGTAAAAAACAGTGTAATTTTATGTAGGTAAAGCCTTTCATATCCTTTAGAAAAAAAATCGGCCGCCTGCTCGAATAGGGAACATTACTGCAATGTTCTGCCGCCAGAGTGCAGCATTAGCACAAACCGTAAACCAGTAGAGGAAGAAAGTAGGGACTCACACACACAGCACAATTGATTGTCAAATGAGTGACAAGGATGCATGCATAGACAATACCGCAAGTGGGAACGAGATATGGCCAACTCTGCTAGTGTCGCCCCCTACCCGTAATATAATGATCCCTATGGGGGGCACTGCAGTGCTCGTAGATTACGAAATAAATAAATTCTTTGGAAATATATATTTTTATTTTATTTTTTAGATAATGGCCGCAACTGCGATGTGTCGTTCGACATCTTCGAGTGCATATCGGACCGCATTGGTGACTACTGCGGGAACTCCGGACTCTGAACAAAGACGAATGCTTTCTGGCAGCTTTACTTTACCGTTGCTACTTTAATTTCCACAATGTTTTAGGTTATTTTGCAAGCAAGTAGTAAACCAACTCGATCCCAGTACTAAAAGTATTTCCGAATTTAGGTAAAATAAAGAAGCGAACCCCACGTCCTTCTTCTCATTACACTTAAATAGTAAGGATTTATATTTATTTTATGATTGTTCCTTACATCATGTAACGGATGCACCTGGTGCATTAGATAGTAAATAAATCGCGGGCTAATTTAAGTTACCACATGAAACCCTATAATATAAGTGAATGTGATAAGAACAGTGTACATACAGTGATACAACTTATTTTTACTAAATTTTAATGCTCAATAACCTTAGCTTTTAAAAAATATATTTACTGATAACTTCAATTCAATTACATACCTATACTGATAGCCATTAACTTGGCGTGGTGCACTCTGGTGCACTCGACTCTGTCATTATCTCATAAAGTTATGGATACCCTAAAAATGCTGAAAAAAACTGATGTATTTACGAATTTCCATTAATACTGCAGTTTCTAATAAGTACTTACCTGTTTAGGTACTATTTAATTATTGCAACTTATTAATTTGTTGGATGATTGAAACCTTTAATTTTGCTCGCTCACTGCCGTAGTGTTGTGTTAGCTATTAAGATTCAACATAATTTTGTCACAATAAGTATTACACGTAAACTTTACGTTTTACCCTTAGAAACTGTTTTAGATTATCTTTTAATCAAACTTGAAATTCTTTAATACTAATTGGCTTAATAACGAACTGATAGAATAATTTAAGCATAAGTTTGCCTAATAAATTGTATATTTGTTAAACGTTTGTTTCATTTTCTAAGCTTTTTCACTATTCGCAGTTGTTCGTTGAAATAGAATAGAAAATATGACATTCAAAGTAATCACGTTATCAACGTTAATCACCTGACCCCGATCACCCAGGGGAACCGAACGGCAATTATTTTATATTCAACTAGGAAAAAATGATAATGTTCGGTTATAGCGCTTCGCCGGACACTACCGCGTCAGGCTCGCTTCGCTCGCTCGGTTTGCGTGCTGTAAGGTCGCAGTTCACCTAACACTCCTCGCTTCGCTCGTCGTCGTACCTACACCGACCTGCCTTAAAGTCTATACGAAAAATATAAAATATGTAGTTAAAATGAAAAAAAAAAAATGTTTCTTTTCCCCTGGGGGATCAGGCTAGGGGATTCTAGTGGACAACAGCCAAAGTAATGCAGTCAAGTAAAGTAATAGTTAAAGCAATGACGCGTAATTCAATGTTGGAAAGGCAACCGGATGGCTCGCGGTATTTGAGCTCCCCGAAGTGATGTGGAACCGCCCTGTGCTACCCGAAATGAGCCAAATGTGACTGGTTCGGAAGGAGTTCGAACCGCTTGAAGGGTCTGTATGTGATGAACTGATGAAGAACAAGCATGTCAATTTTCAAGCGGTCGCATGCCAATTTTTTTTTTTTCTTCGCTTGCTTACTCGGCTCCGGTCGCACTAGGAGGGATGGCATAAAAATTTCATTAGATAAACAGCGTACACTCTTTCAGGCTACCGCGTTTCATCCGGTTGCATCGCGATATTTTTTTTTTACCAGCCCCCCTCCTATTTCCGAACCAGTCACAGTCGGCTCATTTCGGGTTGCACAGAGCGGTCCCACATCACTTCGGGAGCCCAAAAACCGCGAGCCATCCGGTTGCCTCTCCGACATTGAATTGCGCGTCATTGCTCTGAATATTATACTTGACTCAAGTATAACTTTAAGTTAGTACAAAAGCAAGTTGCGTTGCGTTGAGTTGCGCGGTTAAAACCGTCAGGCGTCAGGCGTGTTACATTACAGTTGAAAACCTACTGCTGGAATGCGAGGGAGTTGTCAGGTACAAGTGCCTGCTTGCTTTGTGAGGATTAGGTGTTCTGTTCCTGGTATGTATAAAGCTTTCAAAATTAACAATACAACATGGGACCCTGTAAGGGTATTGCAACTCTTAAATCTAAAACTTAAAACTATAGTAATGTTATTTTATTTTATTATAGTAACACATTTCACATCAACACTTTATCTCTCATCTCTCACTTAGTTAGTTAGTTAGTTATCCTGGGCTCTTTTCCGCAAATCGACATCCAGTGTGCCTATTTTGCGTGAATTTGTGGGGTAGCGCTACTCTAACCACCCCAGCTCCTCCAGAAAGTTGGTGAGTGCCTTTGTGTTTATGATTGCGTCCCGTAGTGTGTCTGGAGACCCTAGGTGCTTTTTCCTGTTTACTTCTACCTGCTTGCAGTCCAGTAGAATGTGTCTGGTCGTTTCTTCCGCCTCCATGCACGCTCTGCACATGGGGCTATCTGTGATACCCATGTTGTAGAGGTGTCTGTTCAAGGTATCTCTCACTTATAATAAATCTCTAAATTAAAAAAGGAACCCAGCCAATATCAAACTAAGCATGGTGTGTCCCGCGTGATCTCAGCTTCCCATGAACGGAAAAACATGTAACTTTTTTTATAAGTACATTATTACTCTAGCGTCCGTTTAGGATAGTTTTTATCCGACTGCGACGATTAATTAATTTTCGGAAATATTTGACCTCATTAAATTATTCATTTCTTCTGCTTGAAATCGTAGCCGCCATATCTGCAAACTGTCAGTGACGTTAGGCTTGCCATATCTATCCAACAGTAATGATTTCGATCCGGTGTTGTGATAGACCTCCACAAAACGCATATTAAATTCTAAAGCATAAAAAATAATCGATTCTGATATGGAAACTTATATGCGCTAAATTCGTATTGAGGCGTAATTTCAATAAATGTACAAATTTCAACAAAATAACGTCTAACGTCAAAAGTCTGACTCGTCCTTTTTTTTTAATGGCACGGCATAGCGCTGGTCTTGCTTTCAGTCCATAAAGGCTACTTGAGTTTCTGCAAGATTATTTATATTTGTCACGATACTCCACGGCTATCACAAGACGGTGCGCGAGCTCTCTCGATTTATCTCTATCTCTCTAAGTTGTCTAATAAGAGAGAGACGGATAGTTCGAGAAAAAACGAGAGAGCTCGCGCGCTGACTTGTGATGGCCATGCTGGTTTGTCAGTATTTATATTTATCAGCAATAAACAGTATAATGTATTAAATCAGTATAGAACGGGCCTTTTATAAACATTAATTATCAAGCGCGTCAGTATTAAGGCGGTATTATAACGTCGTACTTCGCGCCTTCAAGTTGACATTCAGCCATTGGCCAACATACAGGAAAATACTTTTATCATAAAGTCTGCAACACACATTCATTAAGTTGGCAATGGCGGGAACATACGAAGGAATTCTACGATTTGGAAGAATGTGATAGTGAGATTTCAAACATTGCAATGCAATATGGAAAAAAGAAACATATTACTTTAATATTTTTAATAATTACCTTTAATAGAAAGGGACTCGGACTCGCGTTATAAATAAATAATAAATAAATATTAGGGGACAATCTTACACAAATCGACCTAGTCCCATAGTTAGCTCAATAAGGCTTCTGTTATGGGTACTAGACGACTATATATGTATTTAATAGATGGAAATACTTAAATACATAGAAAACATCTATGACTCAGAAACAAATATTCATGCTCATCACACAAATATTTGCCCTTACCCTTACTTATGGTTGTAGAACTTATCTAGTGGTTAGGTTAGGTTAGGTGGAAAATATAAATTGGCCGTCTGTTCTCTACATTGAGTTATGTTACTAGAGTAGACATCACCTAGCATACGTTTGCGCATGTCAACATACTCTCATGAGAGTATTTTGGTAAAATGACTTCTTTTGCATTGCGCTATTGCACCAACAACAAACCCAACAATAGTAAAAGTACGGGGATCACTTTTCATCGGCAAATTCACAGATTTTTTAAATAACATGTTTTTTTCTGTAATTTATAAGATACGCGCCGATGGCGGCCATTATTTCAAAGATTAAAAATGTAGAAGTGACAGTTTCCTAAGACTATTTTGCCTTATTAGTAGAACATTGAACTTACTAGACTTACTGATTTGAAATTTTAAAGATCTTAATTTTTGCGCAAAAATAGCAGCAACCATTTGCTTTTTTTATTTTATCGTTTTTATGAATAATTTTATTGGCAACGTTTAGTTGCTATTTAGATCTTACGTTCTTCTTTTTTAAATCCTAGGTCAGTATTCTTATATAAATAATGTACGCGACGCGAGTATGATCTCCGAATGAATATGAACCCATTAGCAATTTAGGAGACTATAATTATTATATGAATTTCTAATTGCTTTCAAAATATATATCTGAGGATCCCGTGGGACCTTAAATGTGTATTGATCTGACTGAAACTGAAAATGTTCGTAATTTAGTTTTTTTGTCTTGCTGCGATTGCTATCAAAATCGATATCTTACGATCCGCATGGACCTTAAATAGGACTTTGTCATAAAATCTGACAAAATTGCTGAGGCAAATTGCATAAACACAGTGTATCCTCGGGAACTATAAAGATATCCAGTATCAAAAATTTACAAAAACCAAATGTCGGTGATTAAATCAATAAGTAGTTTTTTTTTATACGAGTGTTAATTCATTAATTAATCACGCTATGGTCATAACTGACTCCGAACTCAGAAAGTTGTCGCATCTACTGCACGTTTACTGTATACTGTTTCATTTTCCAAGATGGCGGCCTGATTGGAAGAAAGACGCCTAGAAAAATGTTCTGGGTTGCCAGTCTATACACCGTAGTAATAATGTTTGTCGAATTAAAAAGAGATCTTTTGTTCCGCGTAAACACTAACCGGTCAATGGGTACTCGAAAGGATTATCTATTATTCATTCCTAATCACATCTTTACCTGAGAGTCGGATGACTCGAGATCATTTCAATTACCTATCACGTTTTTATTTGTTTAATATAAAACAGTGTTCAAAATATGTAGAGAAGAAGATCAATAAACTAAATGCTGTTTAATGCTGCAGCCTGACGTGTCCTACCTGTTGGATCTATTGCTACAAACATCTACTAAACTTTTACCCCCTTATTCATAAAACTTAAAACACCTCTGTTAAATAAAACGAGTTTTGTCCCTTTCTTACTAATTTAAATATCAGAGTGGCAGATAAAGACAAACGAATTTTAATGGCATTTTAGCTAAAATAGGTTTGTTCAACGTTTTACTTGATAGGTTAAATTAGAACTCCCACCACATTACCATGCGAACGAAGTCGCAGGTACTTACAGCTAGTTTTCAATAAAAATGGATATTGAATGTTAGGTATATCGAGGATTATAGTTTACTATAGTAAACTAAAAAATTAAGCCATTACGGCACGTCAAAGCTCATATCGGATCAAAAACATTCTGCATTTTTCGTTGAATTTTAATTCAGATTAATTTTTGGAGTATATAGGTACCTGGGTATGTAAATCGAATAGTTTATGTTAAATCAATTATACATAAAACTATCCCTTCCATTCATACTAAAGTCTCATTGAGTAATATCTGTAAGAAAAACGGCATTAACTATCTGTTATTCAGTTGTCAACCATCGACTTAAATTCTATGTAATTCACATGTTTTAGCCAATCGTGTCAAAACTCACGGGCTGACTCAGAAGTCGTATTCGTATACCTCCAAAGACTTCCTAGTCATAAAACACAAATACAAAGCGCACACAACGATCACAATCTGTCCGTCTGTTAGTCCCACGACCTCAGTTACCTACTACTTATATTCAATTGTGTGTTATGGACATGATAAGGTTCACCTCTATGTCATTAATTACTCAAAGTATTTATGTTACTAATTATTAATACGTCGGTAAATCCGGGATCGGCAATAAAAGACAAGGCTCGCTTGTTCCCATATGAAATTAGTAAATGTATATAAATATAAATAGTGTTTTTGAGCAACTCAAATTCAATTAAGTAATAATAATGATAATAATAGCACCACAGATCACACACAGCGCGTCAGATGAAAAAAGTCAAACTATAGCTAACCTTCGAAACGAAATCTTTTTATATTTAGTTTAGCCAGCAAAGTTATATCCACGCCTCGTCGGAAACAGGTACATATTAGTTGTAGCCATCCCTTTCTCTGGGTCACCCTCTAATCATAGAAATACCCTTAAAAGTGCGCTCCCACGACACGAATAGAAGGTCAGAGATATGTTTCCACATTCACATAGTTGCATGATTAGAATATGTTTCAGCCGCACACTGCTACTAGGTACCTAATTAAAGCTTCCTGGCACTACCAGTAGAATGATTTAAGTCCTCACGTGCGTATGGAAAGATTTTGCGTGCTATATCTGGTTGATGTGTGCATGTCATAAATAGGCAGTGATGTGCGCAGTAGCAAGTAGCCGGACTTGTACTTACGCGAAGGCACTCACCGGAAAGATGCCGGATTGGCGATGCCCTTCGCCCTCCAATGCATTGTGCCCTCCGGTCTCCAGTGCCTCCTTCGCGTAAGAAAATTAAAAAGTTAAATTTAAATTAGCAGTCAAATATTCAGACAGTAGAGCACATAATAGAAAAATCTTAATGAATTCAGGAAACCACTATTTTTGGCCTTTATTGACTATCAAAAAGCTTCCGACTCAATTGATCATGCAGAAATATGGACAGCCCTAAAAGATGCAGAAGTTCATCCTAGTTACATTACAATAATTAAGAACATTTATAAAATTTGTAAGCGTCTAGTAAAGCTCGAGAGTACTGGCAGAGAAATCAAAATAAAAAGAGGGGTCAGGCAAGGAGATCCACTGTCTCCTACTCTATTTATAACGGTCTTACAATACGTCCTCAAACACCTAGACTGGTCGGGAAGAGGTACCTATACGAGTACATGTACAGAACAGAAACCTTACACATCTCTGCTTTGCATATGATATAGGTAGGTAATACTTATTTCAGAGGAATTAAATAAAATTACAATTTATGTTAGACACTCACATTGCCAGTAGAAATATCGATTTAGTAATAAATTTGCAATAAACAAAGGTTATGACAAACATAGAAAGCTCCGACATAAATATAGAAAACGAAAAAAAAAAAGTATAGGTACAAGAGTTTGTGTACCTAGGCAAGCAAGTTTATTTTAATCAGACAAATAATCTAGACGAAATAGACCGAAGAGTTAAAATAACTTGGAATAAGTAGGACTGTAGAAATCTTTAAAAATCGCATCCCGATGAAACTGAAGAAAAAAGTATTAGATTCATGTTTACTCCCTATACACTTACATACGGAAGCCAGTCTTGGAAGTACACATATAGCCTTATATGTGTACTTCCAACAAAAAATCGTTTCATGTCAGTGAGCCTTGGAAATAAATATATTAAACAGTTTATTCCAAAAAATACGACATGAAAACATATGTCAAAAAACAACATGCATTGATGCCTTAGAGTATGCGTTAGGTAAGTAGTTACCGAGTAATAGTCGACCAACTTAATGCGTAAGTACTTGAAAAGGCCAATTTTCGTACAAATTCGGCCGACGCAACCGCACCGCACGTCGATGTAACTAAGACAGTCAGGCAACAACGGAACCCTACACTGCGCGTGGCCCGACACGCACTTGGCCGGTTTTTATATTAGTTAAGTTGGTTATGGTATAAATGGGCTTTTTTTTAGTTAATTTAATTACATACTCTCAAAACATTCATCGCGCTATATCAACTGGAATGTACTTAAGGGGTCCACTATTCTCCTTTCCCAATAAGTATATTTAATTCACCAATATGCCTTGCCCGCTGCGGTTGCTTCACTTCGCCCTTCCAATGGTTTTGGGGTCAGACATTGGGAACCTAATAAAAATAAAATGGGGTTTCATCCAAATTCCCAAGGTTCATTTATAAATCAAACGACCCTTTTCTTTCACCGCTTCAAAACAATAATGATTACAAACCTTAAATAGGAAGCGATTTATCATTTTTCAATCGTAGCGCTCATATTTGTATGGGGTTGGATGAAGCAACATCCTCCGAAGCTAGATGTATGTAGTTACTCTCCATTCAATGTTAAACTAACTGCTGAACGGTCCGCTGGTCACAGTACTACACGGTGGTGGTGTACTTTAATTCAATACTAAGTTTGGGATCGACCCATTAACCTAAATATACTTATACGTATTTTTTTAAGAGCACATCGTAACGATACATGATACGTAGGTAAACAACACATAATACAACATCATACTATCGACAACACAGATAACTGACCATCCGTGCAAAGATATTCATTGAAATAAGGTTCTATATAAACACAGGATGGTCAGTTAACTGGGTTGGCGTTTGTACCATTCCTACGTATCTTATTTCGACTTTAAATGTCGCATCACTCAATCGTGAAAGAATTGTCCTCTCTTCGTGTTAAAAGTTAGGCAGACGATATAATCAATGGATATAAAACTTAAATGTATACATAGTTTCCTGTTCATCCAAGAATCAGAAACAAACATTCATCCTCGTCACACAAATATTTGCCCTTAAGAATACGGGTACGGATTCGAACCCAGGATCTTTAGCGTCGTAGGCGTGTCACTACCCACTAGGCCTAGTGTGGGTCGTCAAAGTAAGTATCTGATTATCACGAGAAGCTTACTTACAATTACAATTAAGTATCTTATATCACCCTCCATATCCTGAAATCCAAGTTCAGTGTTTATACTTTGTTAGTATGATTGTTCTTATATAATACTTGACTATAAGAATAAATTACAGTTAACAATTAACCCTTATCATTAGCCTGTCGTCCAGCAAAAACAAATAATATAAAGTCCGTTTAAAACATAAAGCCCGATGCTAAGTGCGTCACTCACTATCAGAGTGGCGCAATTGTCTTGTTTGTTACGACTTTCCTATCACAACATCTTCGGTAAAACACAACTAATATATCGCGGCGTGAAACAATGGTTTGGATAGAAGGACACATGCTAATGTGCTGACCTGGCCACCAGCGGGGCTTGACCTCTGAACCATCTTCCGAAAACGACGCGGACAGTGGAACGCTGTGCGGCCGAAGTTGCCGAGGGGTCTTACATGAGTGGCTGTCGACCTGACAGGGCAGCGGTCGGTTCAATTCGACACTGCCTCTATAATTCGAGATGATCGCACCGGAACGAGCTTCGGTTTCACTGTTTCCACTGTACCTGTTAATCACACACTAATGACGAAAGTTTTCACTTAGTAGGTAATAATATTATCTTATTATCAAATTTTTCATGGAAGTACTCTACCTACTCTTTTGGGAATACAGGAGTTTATGTATTGATTATTAAGTGAAAACTATTTAAGTAGGTACCTAATTAAGAATTTAACTCGGATCTAGTTTACTACAGTTCATGGAACGGTAATTTGTTTGATCGTTTCTTCCTACTACAGCTTAGAGAGAGACCGCAGGAATAGCTAAAATGTTTAGCTATCTGACATCCATTTTGTCCTACCTACTGTGTCGTGTTGTTTTCTCACCCTCACGGAAATTCACAGGTAGCATGCAAAAGGCTAAACCCGTACTATTAACCGTACTAGGAACCGTAGATTAACGGAGCCGCGCACACAACCTCCATCGGATTTAGCCGTTTATTTCAGTATTGTACATCGGACGAGGAAGCGAACAAACGCAGGAAGCTGATATTAATTAACACGATAATGAATACCAGCAGCTTGAAGGCAGTCATCGGCGGTCCTTGGATGATAGGGATCAACTAATGATCTATTGTTTCTGAATGACAGTAATGATGCGTGAAGGGTAGAAAGCTACGTCGTTAATGTTTATCAGGCTATTATTAACATTCTTAGCCCCACATTATGAGTCATTATTGAATTACGAGGCTTATATGACCAAATATTTGAGACCAAAATGTCGGCAATGAAATATCCTAGTTGGAATGATATACGTTGTAATGCACTTAACATACATAACACTACACTTACTTCTAAGTAAAGAAGGCACATATGACGTTGAGTTGCGGAAACCCAGCCCGCAAAAACCTATAGCCTATAGTTCTAAGTAACATAAATCAGGTACTTATTCATTTTTCTCTTCTAAATAGGTACTTAAATGTTATTTTAACAAAACTGATATGAGCCTATCCTATTAAATCTGACCAACGCTCATGAATCCCTGTCTGTTATTGAAATTGTTCAACAAAACTTTACCCTCCTATTTCTACTAACTAATTAATTAACAACAAACCAAAACCAAGTCTGAGATAAGCACTATCTACAAACTAGTCAACAACAAAGTTTGTATTAGTTACTCAAAGGCAAGGCAGACTAAGATGCCGCTAGAGCTAGACTATCTGAGGTGAGTAGTAAGTACTAAGTGGTCCAAATCTGTGGTTCCTGGTTCAGACGGAACACAGGATACCGCGGCCCTCGCGTCTCGGCGCTCCATCTCACCTTAGACCCGACGCCGGCTCAGGCACACTACAAGATATACATTCCATAAACACTCGCCTAAGTAATATAAGTAAACATTGTATAACTACCGTCGAAGTATCAAAGAATTAAAATATTTGAATCATTGGTATTTAATTACGTTTGCTAAATGAGACAAATGCTAGACAAATGAGGTATAACATCCTGTGCGTCAGATTAAACTTCTGATTGAGCAAAAAAATTGCCATCTCGAAGTTTGTTAGGCATTAATGGGGTCCACGACTGAAATTTATTGAAATCAAAGTTGTTCATATTAATGGTCAGATCTACGACTTTTGTAACTTTTTATATCCGGCAGCTCTGGTGCTCTTTAAATTATGATTTAAGATTGAAGCTTTGAATGATGTTCCATTTGATTTTAAGTAATTATTTTAATTATTATTGTGTCTATTGACCACCACTCAAAATAGACTTCAATGCGTAGTACCTACATTAGGTATATTGCGGATCAAAGTGGCATTGAAAAATAAGGCCATGTGCGAGACACGTGCTTGCCAGACTAGTATGGAAAGACTCTCGTCTGTAATCAAACACACCAAGGCAAAGCAATGCCATAAGTTTGTGGTTCCATGCCGTCGCGGGCCCCGCTCCGTCAATAGCCCCGGTTTTATGGACATAAACACAACCTATAAGTATGAAGTTACAGCGATATTTATCCCACTTGCTGACGAAAAATGGGGACAATCGACGTCTCATTTCCGGGATTACTTGTTTTCTCGGGGTTTTCACTTACGACGTCGAGTAAAGCTTGGTCTGCCAGTTAGGTTAGGTTAGGTTAGGTTAGGTTAGGCAGTTTAAATATTTATCAAAGTTTTAAAACTTGCTATAAGAAAATCATGCGAGGAAGTTGGAAATTATAAGAAAAAAGCAAGTAAAATTCTAAAGTTCAGTGCTGCTGAAGCCGGTGGTCGCGCCAGCAAAGTCCTTTATTACAAATCCCATTGTTAACCTACCTATATTCATGACTCCCGTAACGCTGTCTCGCAATTTTTATTTCGGAACATAAAGTATATATTTCCGAGCTTGTTTTTTTATGTAAGTACTCAATTGAAGTTATAGCTGTTAGAATGAACTTCATCTGCTGGAGGATAGTGTAGCTAGCAATGCTGCACAAGCTGAACATTAATAACAATGACGTCCGGACGTTTTCACGCGGCGCGCCTCCGACCGCGCTCGTTTTGACCGCGGTATATAAGAGCGCCTTTGTTTTTTACCACCATAGTCAAATCCAGTCTTCACAGAGTCACATTGTGCAATGAAATATTAAAAACAAAAACAATATAAATCTACAACTTCGCCGCAATCGGGTGAAGAGTGTTGCCATGTCTTGGAAAGTGTTTTGTGTGTTGTGTGTGTGTGGCTTAGCCCGGACTCAGGTGATCCCGGGGAAATCCCGGACGAATGAAGGGGACTACAATACCGTGAATACCGATGGATCCTTTGATTTCGGGTAATTAAGTGAATTGTTATCGATTGTTACGAAAGCTCTAGTGATTCTTATTAAGCCTGCGTAGACGATTTACATACATCCAATGAGACAATTAATATTATAATATTATAATGAATATTTTATACTCGTACTAATAAAACGACATGTCAAGAAAAGGAACTGTTAAACAGTGCAAAATTAATATATATATTCTTTATTATTAATTAACCTACAATTGTATTACATTACCTCCCTCCTTTCAAAATGGTTTGACCTAACTTAGAGCTTGCCTTACTTAGTGACTAAAGAAATGCAGTATCACCAATGTATTGCATCCTTTTCTTATGCAGTCTGCACCTGAAAGAACTTCAACACTGCACATAACTAATATGCTTACTTCTTACTTCATATGGTAATGGTACCTACCAATTGTCGGTTGTCAAAAAGGCGCCACAGTCACAAATGATTCAATTTGAAAAATTCTTCATTGACTACCGACACACAGTATGCTCCTTTTCCAAAAAAATATCCGTTCTGCATACTAAACAGGTGACTCCTCACAGATACGCGAACAAGGACCGCGGCAGCAGTTACCACTTGGCGCATGGGAACGCCAATAAGGTGGTTGGCGGACGTTTTGGCGCGGTAGACCCGTCGTCCGGGACTATTAAGGAGACTGTGTACAGCGCAGGACCGAGAGGGTACGTCTTCTAAATCCTTCTTGGCCTATCAATAGGTGAACGAGGCTTTAAAAACTATGTGTGAAAGTTGCGAAAATTTCAATCAATAAAAAAGCTCAAAGCTTTGCCCTCGAGTGCCCGTGGACTGCTATAATGTCGATAGCCCATATCAATATCATGTTGTAAATTAATTTTGTATTAAGCAGTTACGCTGCTAACGAAATTATAATTATAAAAAAATATATTTTAGTATGGGTTGGCGATTTCTCAATATAATTTGAGAAGTTGGTGCCGTTAAGAAGCCTAAATCTTCTGGTAGATGTCGCTACACGCCTCCCTAAGGCGTTGTAGGAAGGAACTGATTGAAAGATTTGGGTGGCCGAACCGGATTGTTCCGATAGCTCAATTGGTTAGTAGCGACGGGCCATGAATGCCCGTGGTCACCGGTTCGAATCCGGCTCTGAGCATGAAATTTTTAAATTTTTCCTTTATTTAAAAAATTATAATATCATGTTGTGTTCACCGAAAGAGGTTTTGCTAACTTGTCAATTTTCTGTGATTTTTCCCGCTATTAGGTACTTAACAACTCTTTAGCCAACGTGGAACTGTGTAGTCATGACGGGCTATATATGCAATCTGGTCATGTGCATCAACAGGAAGATCAATTCAACTTGAGCGCACCTTAATTGCAGGATTAATAAACTTAGATCTTGAATAGGCTACATATTAATCCTATTAATACCTATTCACAGATGACAGAACATTGCGTTTTGGTATGTCTATTGATACAGTAGAGCACGTTGTAGGTAACCATGCGTTCATTACGATTAACGTATGCAAAAATGTATCTATCGCACACCTAGTAGGTATCGCAGGGCAAGGCCAGGACCACTAGAGCGTGCAGTTCAACGGTACCGCTAGTAAAAGGCATATTCATTGTTATCAAAATTTACTAACATGGAGAAAGCTTTATAAGGTTTGTATTGTTTTTCTTTTAAATATACCTTTTTAAACGCAGTACAATAAATAAATATGATGGGTCAATATTACATAAATCGAACCAGCCCCATATATACAGGATTTTAACGGGGTCATGATCCGGAATGACAAAAAGCGAATAAGATGATCATACTGAACAACCTTTCCCATGGGACCAACCACGAAATCGCAAAAAAAAACCAGGTATGCCATACATTAACTCTCAATTAAATCGCAGTTAACTCACAGTTAACTCTTAATTGGCTCTTTTTTTTTTGCGATTTCGTGGTTGGTCCCATGGGAAAGGTTGTTCAGTATGATCATCTTATTCGCTTTTTGTCATTCCGGATCATGACCCCGTTAACATCCTGTATATAGGGACTTGTTATAGTTACTTAAATGCACAGAAAACCTCCAGACTGAGAAACAAATATTCAAGCTCATCAAACAAATATTTGCCCTTACCGGGATTCGAACCCGGGACCGTCAGTCTCATAGGCAGTAGTGACCCACTAGGCCAAACCGGTCGTTGAAGAAGAACCAAGACAACCATAAAGATAATGTATAATGATGTTTCCTTCTTTACCCGACAATGCAGCAGGAAGCAGGTACCTAATAATGTCTAAAACATCGTTTTTTAACATCATGTCCATTAACTTGTCTTCCTATAGTTTTCGGGCAAAAGGCCCCAATGTGCACCGCAAGATGGACCTCGACCAGCGGCCGCGCGGCCCCATCGGCAACAAGGACGACCCTTACTTCGACCCCAACGAGGACCCCAGCTACGCTTACAAGTTCGACACGCGCACTTACTCCAAGAACGAAAACGCTGATGCCAGGGGAGATGTTAAAGGTAATTAAGATAATGTATGTAAGTATATGTAGCAACCTATAAAAACTTCAATCAAAACTCGTTGAATTCATTTGTAGCAAGTTTAAGTACACCTTTAGTTTGTAAACGACTAAGAGTCGCCTGAATTCTTGAAGCGTATTTTCGGATCTTCTTCTGACCAGCATTATTTGGACTATTCACCGTCACCGATTTTGAAACATCTACGCTATTTTTCGTCAAATGAAGTGTTAAGTAACACTCACCCTGGACCAGGGTGTACTCTGACGAACCCGAACAGATTCCGTCAACTTTTTTTTATTTTTATTATTTATTTAAAACAACTACGACCAGACTGAATAAGGTGTTATCACACATGTTAATTCGCCTTCACCGACCAGCGCTCGGAAGCAGGATAGTAAGTGGAATTAGTAGACCGAGTGCCAAGTACTATTAAGTACACAAACTACTCGTATTATTATAATCACAAGACCTCACCCCGAAACAATTTTTCAACCGTTGTCAGGCCACTACTCGTACGTGGACGACGTCGGCGAGCGACACGACGTGTCGTACATCGCGGGCCGCGACACCGGCTTCCACGTGACGTCGGCTCACCCCGACAGCCCCAACGTGATCGGGTCGCCGTTCCACCGCGCGCCGCTCGTGCGGGGCGAAACCCGACCGAGAGGACGCACGGCCGTGCAACGCGGACTAGACGGTTCTTATAGGTAATCCTACAAAACGTGTCAACTAGGACTCATAACACCGGCTTCCACGTGTCATCGACACAGCCCAGCAGCCCCAACGTGATCAGGTCGCCGTCAACCGCGCGCCGCTCGTGCGGGGCGAGACCAGGGGGATAATCACATAACGTTTCGAACTCCCGTTAGGACATTCAAACGTGTAGCAACAGGAGTCAAGTGCGATGCTGGCTTCCACAGTCGTTGAAGCCTTGGGGCACCCGACCCAACCGTGTTGGCTCGCCGTTCCACCACGCTGCTGGTGCGAAGTGACCTGCCCGAGAGAACGCACCACCGTGCAACGGCTCGTTCAGGTGACACATCAATCGTGCTAGACACGAAAACTCATGAACTCCAAAACGAAGTCGCTTTCTGCGGCGTCAGACAATATTCTTTCAGTGCTTTCGATGCTTGAAGTTCAAATACAACCTTTCTTAAACCTTTTGACATTTTGCAGATTTATATCAGCGGGTCCAGACCAGAGGCGGACAGAGAGCAGCGATGCGCAGGGCAATGTGAGGGGATCTTACACCTTCCTCGACGACAAAGGCGTACAAAGGTAATAACCTAAAACATGTAGATGCCTACATCATTTCACACGACATCGAGGTTGGCACGCATTGTTAGTGCACCATTCATCTCAATCTATTTAGCATGAGATGGGAAGGCACACGCCAAAATAGATAGTGGCCGGTAAACCCGAGCCAATGTAATCCATTCTAACGCGGACTCATTGCCCCGAGGGTCCTATTGGTGATACATTGTCTCGATATTGTTACGATTGTGGCCCGTTGTGACCATTAATTTACACTCAGCACATTTGACCCTTATAATCATTAGTTTGACCGCTATCTACGCGTAAATTCGGTAATTTTTAAGTAGGTAACTGTAACTATACTTATTTAATCTATTTCTATAAGTATGTACTTGGAAAAACTTTTTAAAATTACTTTGTATTTTGGGTCAATGAATAAAGAAACATTTCACATTGAGTGTAAGTAGCAAGTCAAGGCAAAAGGCCAAATAAACAGTTACGAAGTCCACAGCAAGAACAACGTGGTCCGGTGGTTTAAACCCTAGAGTTAGTACCTAAATACACGGGTTCCATTTTCAATATATGACCCTTTATTTACCCGACTGCCGAAGGAGAGGTGGGTTATTGGTACCCACCGATTAGTCCGTCAGTTCCTTCGTTACCCCAGCCCATGAATCGTCCACTTTTGGACATCCTTCTCCGCCATAGCGCTTCCATGTTATCCACCGGGCATTTTCTTCCAACTGGAAGGCGAATAATCATCCGCTCATCTTCATGGACGACCTCTGCCTCACGCTCAGCCGTCGGGACACGGAATGCTAATGTCTGTATTGTCGCAGAACCGTCAACTACATCGCTGGGCCTGGCATCGGCTATCGCATCGTGAAGAGCAACAAGGACCCGTACATCCCCGCCTACTTCCCTACCATCCCCAGCGCGTACGACTCCGACTTCGTCAGCGCGGGCGCAGCCAGCTTTTCACCCGATGACACCGGATCCGACGATATATTTAAAGGTATACACTCCTATACTAGCACTGTTTAATGCTTAAAGGTTGAAATTTGTAGACTTACCTACACCAGGATTTGAAGCACACAACGATTAAGTCTCCCCAAGGTCCTTAGGAAAACAAAACATTTGAATCACATCAATGGTTCTTTCTGAGCACTCCTTTGAATCTTCTTACTAACTGAAATTCTAACATAAAATTTCCGATTTCATAGTTGTCGCGTAGCAGCAGAAGATGAAAATTGGCGTTTCCTAATAGATGTATTCTTTCAGGACCGGACGCCACTGCTGCTTCCGGCCACGTAAAACCTTCGCCATTCTCAGATAAAGACAAGCCAGGCAAACCCAGCAAAAAACCCATCACTCCCACTAGACCCACTGGCTTCACCGACGATGATGACGTCACCGGAGACGACGATTATTCTCAGTCCTACAATGGGGACGCTAGCAACCAAAGCCCTTTTGACCAGGGCGATAACGATCAAAGCAATTATAACCAAGGCGGTGGTAACAAGGGTCCTTTCAATCAAGGAAGTAACAACAAAGGCTCTTATAATCAGGGAGGAAGCAGCAAACCCCCGTACATCCAAGGGGGAAGTGGTCAAGGATCTCAGGGAGGCAGTAGTAGCGGTAGCTTGGGCGGCAACCTAGGTGGTGGCAGCGGCGAGGACCTGGGCATCGATGGGGACGCAGGGTTCGGAGACAAGCCCACCAAAGGACCAGGTGATGATGATGAATAGATGGCGAGCACATGTTAGTGATCTTGTCTGATTTTCAACTTGACAGAAATATTCAGACCACCAATAATGTGTGATTTGTCAAAATTATCACATTTTGGTTTGCTTTTAACGTACTCTATTTCCATTTTTTTTACAATTCTGGTGAAACCCTGGACAGCTTGTATTTAGAAGTTCATTTTATCTTTCGTCTATTAAAGAGATTTTGAGCGACAGGTACAGTCAGCATCATATAATTAGTAGCAGCCAAAGTAGCCAAATATATCGGAACACGTCTTTATTACTATAGGAATAAGGAAGTGTGACGATATATTTGGCTACTTTGGCTGCTACTAACTATGTGATGCTGACTGTACACACCACAGCAAACTAGCAAGATCAGTTCAATCCGCTTAATCACATACGATAGAAGAGTGCACTGGACTTTATATAACTCGCTTGATTGCAATAAACTTTATTCACAACCAATCTGGTTTTTATTACACCACACCTTCCAGCACCAGCACAAGTAATGCACCGCACGGACTTTAGAACTGATTACAAATTGCAGGCAAACCAGGGCGGCCAACGAGCAAGCCTTATAAACCGACGAAGAAACCTTATGTGCCACTAAAACCTTTCCAGCCAACGAATAATAATGACGACAGAGACGATTACGACGCCGGGAAAGGCGACAAAGATGCTCCGCTGTACGGTATAGGATTCAATATACACCACACTAAACCAGGAACAACAATCATTAGGAACATAGGCCAGGACTACTTCGGGGTTCCCCCCGGTGTGTCGGTCAGGGCACACGTACAAAGCATCGACTTATACCCGTACGAATCAAAACCGATCTCGCCGTCTGAAGCTATTGAAAAAGACAAGACGTAAAGTTATAGTTAACAGTTTTATAAGTATATGGCTATTGAAACATTCCAAAAACAATATTTGTAACTCTCATTTAAATTGTATATTGAAAATCGCCTCAACCTTAGTGAATAAAGATTTTGATCTTAGAACGTCATTTGTTTGATTCGGTTCTTCTCTCAGGGCGATCCACACATGATTTACATTAGAAATAACGCACAACCTTAACATACCATAGAAAATATGAATGAATAGGTTGAATAAAACCCAATCGGTTCGATTTTTTAAAAATTTATTCAATTAACACGACTGTAAACATTTAACAAAATGCAAAATAGTAACTGTTACAAGGAGTCAGTACTAGTCTACAATCGAAAATCGTGAGAAGATATGCAACCATTCTATGTTTTCATAAGTTGCCCAGTTATATAAATACATGTATACCCAGCAATATACATGTTGCTATCCAATAATTACAAACAAAGCGAAGTAATTCTTTTAGCAATATATTACAGTCAAGTGTTTTATCGGACTCGGCTACTTCTTTACTTCCTTTCTTAGGAACTCAATCTTCTTTAGGAAACCAAATAACTTAGGTAGTTACTCTGGGCATGGTTTATGAAGTATTGATTATAGAGTATGTCCCACAATTAAAGGCAAATATTGTAGGGTTTGAGTGAAATAATGTTATAAGTATTAGGCGTTTTGTTACTTTGCCTTGCTTCCAAACTCTTAAGGGTTACCTCTTATTCATAAACTACACACCTCTGTTAACTAAAATGTGTTCTCTTTCTCATAAACTCCAAGGTTAAAGGGACAGACAAAGACAAACTAATCTTAACGGCATTTTAGCTAAATTAATTAATGTGATGAACGTTTATTAATATCTATATCAGATTGGAAGAGTCCGGTAACAGGTGTCGTCACAGTACAGTTTAAACGTCAAATATGGCGTAAAATGTACTAAGATGACAGCTGTCACCGGACTCTTCCAATCTGAAATAGATTAGTAGGGCAGTTTCAGGTGATAATGTGGACACGCTGGATAAAAGCACCAATTTTTTTTCAGGCACTTGTTAGGTCCATAGCATAAAGTTTTTGATAGGAATCAACTCCTCCGTCAGCCTTCTTTAATTTTATGGCGGCCATTTTGAATTATACGTACCTATATCATTAATATATCGAGTTCTAAATAACGTAGAATCACAAACTTAGTGTCTAAATACACGTATTTGGTCAAGGAATTCAACTAGATATTTTTTAGAGTCGAGTTCCCAAAGGATATAAACGTAATTTTATGGCGTTTTTTTGCCCGCCCATAACAATGGGTATATCTCTAAAACCGTAATATGTAGACACTTGAACTTTCCGCTGATTATGTATTACTATAGCCTCTATAATAAAAATTAATAAAAATATAATAACGTTAATAATGACTAGTATGTATTCGTTGACCACAAATATATAAATAAACACCAATTTTGTATTTGCAAGTAATTTAGTAACTGAGATATCGGTACAATACGTATCTAGTTAAATTCCCTGACCCCAATATGTATTTTTAGACATCAAGTTTGCATTTCTAACTGACTTAGAACTCGAGATATTAATAATTAACTATTTAATTGAAAATGGCCGCCATAAAATTAAATATGGCCCACGGAGGAGTTGGTCAAAAACTTAAAGCTATGGACGTAACGAGTGCCTGAAAAAAAATTGGTGCTGTTGTCCAGCGTCTCCACATTTACGACAATTCGTTCGAGCACTCTGCCCCACTAGATAGTAATAAGGGTATTTAAATATAATGTGCCTTTCGCTGTTACGGTAATAGTGAAAAAAACGTTCCACGGGTAAACACTTTAAGAAATCTTATAATTATATCGTAAATAAAGACATTGTCAAGGAAATCTTTTCTAGCTTAGTTTGTACATACTGGGTGTGTGGACAAATGAAACACAATAATTAGTCAAATACCCACGATTTCAAACATGTAGACCGTTACAAAGTTGTTAGTGTATACCAGCTCACAAATATCCTCACTCCATAAATAACAATTATACAATGATACTTGCAAGAAGGAGTAACAAAGTTAACAAGAAATGTATTAGTTGGAAGGTTAAATTTTGGCAATTTTTACTAGTGATTATTAACAGGAAAGTTAGTATATTGTTAAATTATTAGGCTAAATAGGTATATAATTAATTATTAGTATCTAACTACTCGATTGTGAGATTGTTCAAAACGGTATGTAATATATTATCAATTTCGAAAATATATTTTTAGATTTATAGGTTAACGAATAAACTTTATTTTAGTGTGTATAAACATTTTAACTTAAGCGAATAAAATATAGCCTTTAAAGAGATTACAGTGAGGTATACAATAAAAAAGCAATAAAATATTTGAAATCATAAAATATTTTCATAAGCAATTAGAATCTAAAAAAAACAAATTAAAATACAAATATCCACCGCACCCAAGCACTCCTGGTCTCCTTCAAGCCTTGAAAACGAATAGATATTTGCAGCGACTACTTAACATATCTTCGTGACTACCACGCCTTGTTTTGTCTAAAACTATTGCACAACATCGTAAACCTCCAAATAACAGGCCGTTATAGTTCTAACCCAAATACTTGTTTATGTCCATAAATTTATACAAAATTATTCAACGATTTTTCGAATATAAACATTTGAACTACAGTAAATAAACTATAGTCACATCAACTGAAGCTTGGCTCCATCTTAATCGTTATTATATAAAATTCTATAAAGGTTAGATAGAAAAAGATTCTAAAAGGCAAATTCGCAAATCACGAGAGAAAGCTAACTAAGGGTGGTATTCCAAGATCTTTGTCCAATGTGCATTGCGTCTCACTCACTCTTTAAGCAAAATGTGAGACGCAAATACACATTGGAGAGAAGAAGAGAAAGAAGTGGAATACCACCCTAACTATATTGAGCGAAGAACGTTTATGTGCGCACTTATAGCTAGTTAAAATACGAGTACAGTGAATTTATATACAGGGTGTCGGACCTCGGAAACGCACCAGAGCAAAAATCTTGCTTAAGAACTAGTCCGTATATAATGCGTGTTTCCGGAAGTTGTATTGTGAATCCCCCATTGCATTCGTCCCAGTTTGTACAAAATTGCTACTTAAGGAATTATTATCATTACATACGATTTGTGCGTAGCATATATAAATCGTTCGTAATGGTCCTGCGTTGATTATTTATAAATACGAAACCTATTTTAAATTCGAGAGCAAAATGTATAATTAATTCATGTGTAACAAACAATGCATGCTTCGCCAAAAAATGTAATAAATATAGGCACAAGAGTATTACAGAGAGCATACTACTATGAAAAGCTATCATAAGTGATTAGGCTATGTCAAATGCAAAACAAGCATTCCATTGTTGGCCTATAAGTCAAGTTTACTTTGATATATAATTATAAAAAGTAAAACTTGCTTTTCGACGCATTAATGACTAAGTTAGTTCGCTACCAAACGCGAACATTAATATCCTGGACTGAAAAATGTTTATTTTCACATTTACTTCACAGCCATTATTTATCCTACGGCGTGTTTTATTATATAAAACGGTATTTTAAAGGCGCAATTCATCCGTAAAAAATTTTTTTTTGTTATTTTCGTGCATTTTACCTACTACTTCGGCCATGGCAAGATAAAGTCGTCGACTCAAAATCAAGTTGTAGTTTTTTTTTATAGTAGTCGTGTTTCGAAGAAGTTTAGCCCGACAAGTTTATTTTTGACCCTAGCCACGTTACGAAGACGAAATACTTCACGATTGTAAAAAAAAAAAAACGATAAATATGCCGAAAGCGATGTCATAAATCATATTTTGAATATAATTAAATATTTACCTACAGAAAGCATACCGGATTGTCTAGTATTTCTATACACAAATGTCTTGAAATTGGTTGTTGACATGACCGGTACTGACATTTTATAGTGCGGTCGGGTCATAGGTATTAATTGAACTGGTTAGTTTGGTGGGATTTAACTAGTCAATTTTTTTTCCTATATTGTGGTGATGAAGATTTTAGACGAATTCGACTAAAGGACCGTTTTTGGTCCTTTCCTTTAGTCAAATCCCAGACCGAACATTTTATCATTTGAGGTTGGCGGTCTTGAAAGCGAGCCAACAGAGTTCAGAGTCATCAGAGTCTTTGGAGTCATACTCTGAACAATATTTAAACATCGAATACATACTTCGAATCCGATATGTAAAAGTAGGTATTTATTATAAAGCATATATCATTTTTACATTCAACAAACAACACAAAGCCAATACACAATGTCCCGACTAGACATGACGTATGAACATTATTGCCATATGTTATGCTGTTTACAGCGACACCACCTCAGGGGTCAAATAGCGGCTTGTCGGGCTATAATAAGAAACATTTTATTAGACATAAGCAAGTGAAACGCACAAAAAACAAGAGTTTCTATAACAAATAGGTAATCATACATATATGAACTAATTTAACAGTTTAAATTTATTCAATATTTTAATTTAATAAACATTAAAAAGCTCTTTTGTTTATAAAATCAAGGCATAACATGTTGTACAAACGAAATTTGCGCGAATATTACAAGCACCGATGCTTAAATATTAATAATTTGTTTTAAAGCTGTAGGCGCCTTCCGACTTAAACTTTACATCCGGATGTGGTAAATTTTGTATGCTTAATACAAAGTTTAACAGGTTCAACAAAATAACTCATTAACCCAAATAAAAACTTCTGTAATGGCAACGAATGTAACATTTTAAGTACCAAACAGCTTTGGTTATTTTACCATTAATTTATAAGGACTAGAATTCGATAACTTCACTAGCTATGTTAGTTTAACCAACTCAATGACGAGAATTCATGACTATTGGCACTGATGATAGTGATGATATTAAATAATGTAATGAGACTGGAAAATCGTTACTAATTAATATAAGTACATCTCAATGAATACAATTTGTGATGTTTTTATTTATGTTTCAAATATGTATCCTTATTTAAATATCATAAAGTTTTTAAACAAAGTGTACTTATAGTTTTATTGACACGATTTTAAATACAGCAGATTTCCTAGTTTCAAGAGAAGATGATTTTAAGGCTAACTAAATATATAGTAGGAAACAATTTCTGAGCATTTCAAACTAATCCAACATAAATTTTACTAATTCTTTTCTAATCGATAACAAGCTAATCAATGTAATATTTTACCTCTAAGTTTGACGGTGACAACCATTACATTCATCGTAATATGTCGTTACATTGTTGGCAAGTTCAATGCACACGGAATTATTCACGTCAAGCAGCGTGAACATGTGAACTCCGCACAAAGACTTCAATTAGTAAAGATCGCATTGACGATAGCCGCTTTAAACTTACTTTAAGGCCTTCTTTACAAAATACAAGAAGGGTCACTTGCTTCATTTCAACGAGTCAGAAAGCAAAAATCCAATGACCAACACAGAGTGGACTTCGTTATACGTTATTCCTATAATGAAAGGAATACGTACGCGTCTACGTCGCGCGACGCGTGAACGACAGCAAATATTACGTGATCTTCATTTTCTTGCCGGTCTCTTCGAGCATGTCCTTGATCTTGGTGAGCGGCGAGCGCTTGTCGGAGCCCACCCGCGGGTGCAGCGGCGGCTGGAGGTGGATGTGCAGGGGGTCGTTCAGCCGGCCTAGGTCCTTCTGCAGCTTGTCTATCTGTAATGAGACACGTCCACGGTTCACTGCCAACAACCCGCGCAGGTATAGACGCTGTCCGCTACATACGGGGAAAACGTCGGGTGCTACGCTCGAAGCGACTCTTGGCAGTTGCATGGTGGTCAGCGTGTTTGAGCATTGTATGTTCAAACATGCTGACACCCTACCTAAGCAATTCTGAAAAAGCATGCATTCAGAAAACAGACAACGGAATTATGTAGTGTTCGGTTTTAACACAACCGTCATAATTAATCGACACAAAGGTGTGTGTGTAAAGGTGTTATTTATCTAAAACTAGGATAAATCATTTTTTCTTCATCCTTATATGATGTAAAACATAACCGTTAAAACCTTTTTCAGTTCACTAAGCTTCACGATGTTATAAAGGAAAAACAAAGCAATATGATTTATCGGCTTTCTAGGTTGAAATGTAATTTATCCTGACTTTGATACGTTAAAGTCGCTTACCTCATCTTTCAGATGATTGTACTGGTTGATATCCAAGCCGATCTTTTTCGCTTTTTTGTGCAAAGTCAGCAGATGTTGCCTGTCTTTCACGTCTGGCAATATGTATTCCTGAAATTGAAAACCACGGTCATAAATAAATTAAAACAAGACAATCTTACTTAACGACTCAAAGTACGAAAGTAAACGGCAAACACGCGTTTGCAATTATATTAACGAAGAATGCCTAATGAGCACATCAAATTAATTTTGTGCGTGTTCAAATTAAGTTCGGAGCGGACGAGGACTATTCATTTTCTCCTTATTGGAAATGTGTGTCACGTGACATTGACTTAATTGTATAACCTCAAGTCGTAATAAGCGCGTGAGCTTCAAAGATAACTTTATCAGGAGGTACAATGAAAATCTTCTCGAAAACTCATTTAAACTTTTGAAGCCCGCTGTCATCGTATTAAAATGATAGCGATTTATTAAAGACTCGAACTTGACAGTAATGAAATAAGTAAGTATTTAACAGCCTAAATCTTTTATTATGATGATGGTTTAAAAAGTTAATCAACGGAGTACTTCCTGAAAAAGCATTTTATTGGAAAAGTTACGACCAAAATGGATATTATATAGGTATAACTTGAAGTCTATTCGATACGTTACGCATTCTAATTTGGTTTGGATGTGTTTTGCTCGCACGCTTATGTGTGCCAGGCCTAAAGTGACACAACCAGCACTCAAAATTCAACTGGAATGCGTAACATGTATGAAGAATTGACCCTCTAATTGTTAATCTACTATAATAATAATACACTTTATTTCGGCACACACAAAATACGTAATAACCTAAAGCAGTGAAAATACAGCAACACTAACTGAAAAAAAAATGAACAGGGGTCCCTAAACTAGGCGCAGCGCAGCCTGTATCTTGGGCAACCAGGATGATTATTTAAATTAACTTATAATTAGGCCAAGAAGTGTGCAGGTAGATTTAAGGTTTAAGTATGCATAATGTCCTCAGCCTTACGATAATCGAGGCTTAAGAGCCACATGCAAATAACTCATTTTGCCTGTGTAAAAAAAAGGTTTTTAGTAGGGGAGGACGGGGCTGCAAGTTCCCGGGGTAAGTTGTTCCGATGGCAATAACTTTGTAAAGAAAAGAGATAGCAATACGTGTGAAGTGTGCCGTTTGAGCATCAGGTGACGCGCCGCGCCGGCGGCCATCTTAGTTACTCCAGCGCCGGCGGCTGAGTGGCGGTGTGCACGGAGCTGGTAAAACACCACGTGAGTAAATTTTTTCGTGTTTAAACTTTTTGGTCTATTTTAGTTCATTATGGCCCGATTTACATGTAGCTTTCCTATTTTGTAGTGACATTGATAAGGTGTCTTGCAGTTCAAGTGTTTTTTTAATTCATTCTATTGAATTGGTGGTTTGGCAGTATTTGTAAAAAATGAAATTTGGGGTTGGATGTTCCCTCCCGGAGGGGCTGCTTGTTCCGCGGAACAACTTACCCCAACGAACCTGCAATGTTGCCTATAATTTTTAAGACCATTTTTTTTAGGATGCGTACCTACAAACGAAAGTCAGATAGAGGGAAAACCTCCGAAACATTACTGCGTGGAGCTGCAAATGCTGTCATTAATGAGGGAAAAAAAGTAAAAACAGTTGCCAGAGAACTGGATATTTGCCACATGACACTACGTCGATTTGTTAATAAATTGAAAGCCGGTGAAGATCCTACTACAGGATATAAATGCAGGACAGTATTTACTGTGGAACAGGAGAAACAGCTAGTGGACTACATTTTAAGGTGTTCCTCAATATACTTCGGCTTGCTGCCAGGAGAGGTGCGAAAACTCGCATATGAATGTGCTGTAAAATTTAATTTGAACAATATTCCCCCTTTGTATTTTATAAGATTTCAAACTTGATGAATGTCAAATATGACTTAAAAGTTGAAAGAAATGGTTATTTGGAGGTTTCTTGTGGTTTTTTTGTTGTTTTTAAAGTTCAGTTATAAATCTGACAGTAATTATAATACATAACATATCATAAATCTGTCCCTGTAAGTTGATAGATCTCAATTAATAGTTAATTTGATAAAAAGTTTATTAGAAGATTACCAGTTATGTTATTTTTTAAAAGTTAGTTATGTATCTTACAAGATTTATAACCTGATGAATGTCAAATATGACTTAAAATTTAACAGAAATGGTTATTTGGAGATTTTCAGGTTTTTTTGTTATTTTTGAAGTTCAGTTATGCATCTGAGAGAAATTATAATATAAAACATATTATGAATCTATTTAATGATTGTTTTATTTACAAAACCCATTTTATTCTCACATTATATTTTCATAATTTAAGCGGAACAATTAGCCTCATGGGTGGAACAACTCACCCCAAAGCGGGGCTGAAAGTTCCACTCCGAGATTTGTCAAAAATAAATCTGTAAAAAAATAACTACTGAGATATTGGCCCAAATCACTATAATATTACAAAAACCGATAGACAACTCTTTGATATTTCCACATATCAAAAATTCATCCTATCATTTTCATAATGAAATTCCATGTTATTGGAAAATCGGCACTTGCAGCCCCCACCTCCCCTATTACAAGATTTTTGGACCGAGTTATATACCGATACCTTACATAAATCGACGGTCCCTATTAAAAGAGTCGGATCTGCAAAACAGCTACTTTTTAGGAGAAGCTGTCAAAGTTTTTGGAAAAAAAATTGTATGGGGAAAATTGATAATTAATGGAATATCGTTACCAAACTTCGAATATTTGCTTATTAGTAGGTTGTTTATTACTAGCCGTTGAGCATACATGTACTTTATCAGCCATTTTTCCAAAAAAATACAAGAACCTCCTATATCACTTTTTTAACCGGAATAGCTTAAGCATCATTTGTCGGAAGTGCCACATACGACATTTTTGTCTGGAAATTGTATACATAATTATGTCGGATGTACCACATCCGACAAAAAAGGTACTCCAAAAAATGTCGTAACTGGCAGAACTGACATTGTTGCACGGAAACTCTTATGTAACAATTTAATACAGAGATAATTTACGTGATAACTTAACAGGCTGTAAATTACATAAAATACACAACAAAAAACACGCTATACTTTTCCGTGTAAAATAGTAGAATGTGTTATATCCGACACTTTGTACTCACTGTATGTCCCGTAAAAATGTCGGAACTGTCACAACCGACGTTTTTAAATGTCATCTGTTCTTAGATCCGACATTTTTATCTTGGTTTTTACGAAAAGTATTGAGAAAAACTAAAATCTGTGAATGTGGTTTTAAAATTTAGAGTTTTTTACGACCTGAGCCACTGAAAAGCCAAAATCTCAATGTTTGCAGATCCGACTCTTTTAATTGGGACCGTCGAAATAATAAAAATAAATAAATAAATATTAGGGGCCAATCTTACACAAATCGACCTAGTCCCATAGTAAGCTCAATAAAGGCTTGTGTTATGGGTACTAGACGACGATATATTTAATAGATATAAATACTTAAATACATAGAAAACTCACTCACAAACAAATATTCATGCTCATAACACAAATATTTGCCCTTACCAGGATTCGAACCCAGGACCTTCAGCGTCGTAGGCAGCGTCACTACCCACTAGACTAACCGGTCGTCAAACATGACTACCAAAACTCCTTGCCTCTTAATCGCGGGTTTGTTACGATTAAAATTGCGCTTTTTTGACAAATCGTTGTGTAATTCCGTGCCAATCCAAGAACAGTTCTTGTTGAGCTGCCCTAGATACTAACGCAATAACTAGCCACTGATTCACATATAACCGTAAAAACCAATTTAGCACTCGCCAGTCTGCTGAATCCCTTACTCTTTTTATTACAGCTATTGTGTTTCTTAACGTGAGGAGAGTGACTGCGTCTTCAGTGGACCTATGAGATCTAAACCCGAACTTTCTTGGCGATAGTATGTTTTCTGATACGATACATTTTGATAATCGTACGTTAGCTATCTTTTCGAGTAGCTTTGAAAAAGTACTCAGCAGCGAGATTGGCCTATAATTTGTCGGAGTCGGAGTGACCAATGCCACTTTCCGGACTTTAGGGAAGCAACTCAAAGTGCAGCTTCAGTTAAAGATGTACAGTCGAGGAAATTGAATGTTTAGCACTTTTGGACCTTAACGTCATTCTAATAGAGTTGACATGTGCCAAACATTCAATTTCCTCGACCGTACGTTAAAGGCTCACATAAGAAGTACATAAAATGTTGGACAAACCAGGTGCACTATTCGGCTTTAGTTGCGTTATGAATGTTATAAAGTTATAATACGAGGGTCAAACTGAAAGTTCTTATAAAATCAAAAACTGAGCAATCAAGCAACTTATTACTTTTATTATATCTTTTCAAAATAGCCTCCCTTCACATCAATACATCGCTGCATTCGATAGAACCACTGAGAAAAGCACTTTGCCCACTCGTCCTTAGGGGTCTCTTCGACGGCCTTTTGAAACGCAGCCACTGCTTCGTCGGCGTCCATAAAACGTTTTCCTCGAAGTTTTTCTTTAATTTTTGGGAATAAATAAAAATCACAAGGTGCAAGGTCGGGGCTATAAGGTGGGTGACCCAGTAATTCCACGTTTGCCGTCGCCAAATAGTCGATCGTTTGCTTGGCGGTGTGCGATGAGGCGTTGTCGTGGTGAAGCAGGATCCTACTACGAGGCCGTTTTTCTCGAACTTTTTCCAAGACAAGTGGCAAACAATTGTTAGTGTACCACTTCGCAGTAACTGTTTTTTGATCCTCTAAAATAATTGTTGCGTAATGACCAGTCCTTCCGAAGAACGAGGCCACCATCTTTTTTCCCACACTTCGACCTCTCTTCACTTTAGTAGGCAACTCCTCGGAAGGAAACACCCACTCAGCAGACTGTCTTTTAGTTTCAGGATCATAACAGTAAATCCAGCTTTCGTCACCCGTAACTACGTCGAACACAGCATTTGAGTCACCTCCGTTGAATCTTTGACCCATTTCACGGCACCAATCAACACGACGGACTTTTTGGGCTTCTGTCAAATTATGAGGTATCCACCGGGCACAAAGCTTCCTCACCGCTAAATGTTCATGGAGGATTTTGTGGACTTGACTCATACCAATGGCTAAGCTTGTACGAATCTGCTGATAGGTTACTCTTTTGTCAGTCTCTATCATACGCCGCACAACACTGATGTTATCTTCAGTAGTCGCCGTAGAAGGCCGGCCCTCACGCAGATCATCAGTGAGATTAGTGCGGCCACGTTTAAATTCATTAAACCAGTTGTAAATAGTAGCACGAGATGGGGCTTCATCGTGAAAGGCCAATCGAAGTCTATCATAACTTTCTTGTTGACTTAAATTACATCGAAAGTCGTAAAAAATCATTGCTCGAAAATTTTCTCGCGTTAAATTCATGCTCACGTAGTACACACAATTTTCAATTTGCCGCCAAATCGTAAAACAAATGACAATCGAGTGGAATTCGTACACAAAAATATTAAGAAAGAGTTCCATTTTCAAATTTTGAACTTATTTTTTTATTATATTTATTACAAGTGGCCAGTTCTAAAGACTTTCAGTGTCGCCCTCGTATAATAATATATAATATTCCTAGGATTTCTTGTCGGTCTGTGGGTTTTCAGGAAGAGATAATGCGAAGGACTACGGTTTAGTTTCATTAGCTGTTTCATTCGATCGTTGTAGAATGTCGTTTGCCAGTTTTTCGCCGATAGATGAGACATAGTTGTTTTTTTTATTTAGACAGTTCTTCGGGTTTTCACCAACCGTCAAAAGCTCAGCAGCTGTATTGCATTTAGGTTTGCTATTGCAAAGCGTTTTAAGTTTTTTCCATAACTCTTCGGAATTCCCACAGTGCGACTGGATTTGATCACTTTCATACTGGGTTTATAATTTCTGTTTAAGGTCGATATAAAAGTTTCTATAGCGGGTGTAAATGAGTTTGGCATTACTGTCATTAGGATTCTTATTAGACTTTGCGTAACTACTAAACTACTACTAAACTACCTATAAACTATCAAACTAATAAAATTTGTCGCACACTTATTAACCCGGCACCATAATGACAACGCCTCGCGGACAAGCAATCTTTACCTGGGCAACTTGTCATCACCAATACCTACGAGTGTCAAGTCTCGGATTTAGGCCGTGCAGAGTTAATAATTGGACCATCTTCGTAACTACGAAGTAAGTGTAGGTACGCAAAGCGGTTTCAGCTAGCGGATAGTTTGGCGTCTCCATCTCTAGGCTTAAACTCTACTTTAAAACGGTACAAAAGTGCACGCTACCTGCTTCGTAAGTACGAAGTAAGCGTAGCCAGCCATCGCGGTCCCGTAGGTGACGAAGTAAGTGACGGGTTCCATGATGTCCCACGAGTATTCCCACCACGTGAGCCGCGCGAGCACCCCGAACTGCACGCCCATGAGCCCGAGCCCCACCCACGTCAGCACGGAGGTGCGGCGGGTCGTCTCCACTTCTAGGCTTAAACGCTTCTGCAAACAACAGACGATTGTTAACCGCTAACCAGAGGCTCTAGTATAAGTTTAACGAAACTAAACTTTACAATCGCGTTTGCGTTTTACCCTCAATTTGTATGGGGTTTGACACGTAACGTTTTGTTTCGGTAAAACTTATACTAGAGCCTCTGAGGGATACTTGCGTAACTTTTCGAACGAGACAGACAACTCGACTGTCACTTTACCATGCAAAAAATGACATTTAGATCTAACCAAGGGTGATACTCTACTAGTCCAAATACTTATTCCAATTTTTGACATTTCTTTGATGTAGGCAGTAGTACTCATATATTTAATGAAATCATCCTATTTCTTTGATCAAATATACATTGGACAAAGAACTTGGACATGTGGCATACCACCCTAACGTACGTACGAATCGTTGCGCAATCAACCAGCAGGGGATGTAAGGAACTCATTTCACACGAAATGATTCTTCAGCATTATTAGTTAGTGCGGGCTATTTCTTTATTCAATAATGAGCAAAGTAACATGTATATTCTATAACTCATAGGTGCTCGCACAAAGCTATGCAGGGAATGTTAACTGTTTAATCCTGACAAGTCTCTGTAATAATCCACTGGAATTAAAAAAAAAAAAAAAATTTCATTTTCGATCTACTATATACACGGAAAGTTAACTTTCCGAATAGGAGCGATGAAAAAGTGTCTATAAAGATTGCGACTGGAGTAATAAGTTTCGATTTGATGGTCCATAAAAATTATTCACGTTACAAACATTATATAATTACTGTTAATCAATACTTTCATAATAGTATATTACTAAAAGTAAAGAAATATGAAATGGAAAGTAAATAATCAAGTGAAACATCGTTAATATCAAAATCACTTAAAAGAGATAGAAAACATACTCAACAGTATGTCCTATATTTCCTTATAATAGTTATAATAGGTACACAATGGACTCCCAGAAGTGAGCAATCAGTATAGCGTTCAGGTGTGCGCCAAGAGACGGTGTAGTAGTATTGCCTCAATCGCGTTACCTCCGTGCTCGCGCTTCCTGGCGGAGAGACAGGGCAGTAGTAGCCTCACCCCTTCCAGCGGCAGTTCACCAGGTCCCGCACGTCGCTCAGCCGTGTTATCTCCTCCTGGCACAAGCACAAGGTAGTGGAGTAGGCTCACCTCCTCAAGCGGCTTTATCTCTGCCGTGAGCTCCTACAGCTGCAAGCGGATGTCCGCTCCTTACGGGTCTAGCGCACGCGTCCATTCAGCTGGTTCGCAGGTCCCATACGTCGCTCAGTTATCTCCTCCTGACAGAGACAGGGTAGTGTGGTGTATCCTCACCTCCTCCAGCGGCTGTATCTCCGCGGTGAGCTTTTCGAGCTGCGCGCGGATGTCGCGTTCCTTGCGGATTTGATGTTCGCGCACGTTCAGCGCCTCGTACAGCTGGTTCACCAAATTCCGGACGTCGCTCAGCCGCGTTATCTCCTCCGTGCTTAGCCGCTCCTGAAAGAGGTTGGCCATTTGTGAACACAGATCGAGACATCGTTTTTGTAACAGAGTTTTTGTATGTATATACTATCTCTGCATGGAAGCTGGGGCGTTCCGATGGCTACGGATTTAATACAATTTCATAAACTACAAACGTTACAAAATATATCGTAGGGCTTATTTTCACAATAGATTTTGTAACATATTCAAACTCATAAATGACATGTTTAAAGTAAGCTTCTATCGCCGACTGTAGGTACTTTTTTGTACACAATTTCACCAAAGATTCATATGTAAAATCGGCCAAGTGCGTGTCGGGCCACGCGCAGTGTAGGGTTCCGTAGTTGCTTGTCTATCTTAGTTACACCGGCACGCGCGCGCCAACTAAATGGTTGCGTCCGCCGAATTGGTACGAAAGTTGGCCTTTCTAAGTACATTTTAAGTTGGTCGACTATTACTCGGTAACTAGTTATGCCTTTTAGCCGTGATAGTTTTCCTTTTAAATTCATTATATGTACTACTGCCACGATTTTTTTCACAATCCCAGAAACAGCCATTTATCCGGCCGGGGAGGCAAAAAAATTGGGCTTTAAAGCCCAATATCTCGCAAACGAATCACTAATTTGAATCGTTTTAAGAAACCCATAATATTTTTGAACAAGCTATCCAACGATACCCCACCACCAGTGGGGATGTATATTTTTTTCTCTGTAAACCCATAGTGGGTTTACAGAGAAAAAAATATACATCCCCACTTAAGGTGTGGGGGCAATTTCTTTACTCAATAATGAGCAAAGTAACATGTATTTTCTATAACTCATAGGTGCTCGCACAAAGCTATGCAGGGTATGTACACTGTTTAATCCTGACAAGTCTCTGTAATAACTAAAGGTGTACCAAAAAAATTTTTTTTTTCAAGATTTATTCTTCTGTTTTGTCGGCGTGCTGATTTATATACCCATGCCGAATTACAGTTTTCTAGTAGTATGGTTACCGAGCTAAGCCGAAGACGGACGGACAGACGGACGGACGGACAGAAGACGGACAGGGCGAAACTAAAAGGTTGTTGTTTAACTTGTTGACTACGGAACCCTAAAAATTAGGATTTCCATAGCCACCATTTATTTCCATCATCAGACCAGTTGAGGGTACAGCAATATTGATGTTTAACTTAGAAGTGTCCAAAATATCAACTGCTGAATTGGACTTTAGGAAGTTTTTAAAAGTTGGACGTTTATAAAACACGTGTGAAGTTGAATAAAGGCTTGTAATAAATATAAGCCTTTGAAAAAGGAATATTACCTACCAAAGCGTTTATCATGAATACACATCTAGGGAAATATAAGAATAGCAATGAATTGCTATAAGATGAACTTTATAACTTCAAAGCGAGAAACTGCTCCGTCAATTGAGCAAACTCGCGACCCAATTATGCAAATGCCCCAAGAGATTACCTCAATTCTCGGGAGTTGTAAAACTCCCATAACTGATTCACTCCCATTAGTCCTGCCAACGAAACCTCTCGATACAATAAACTTCGCCCATAATCTAATGAACCTAATAAGTTAGATTGATGGCCCAATTGCCCAAATAGTCGGTCTCAGCATTACTTGAGTTATAATTATATTAAATAGACCTCGCTGAGCAGAAATTTCAAAAAATATTCTGTCTGCGGCGTAATTCTGTTTTTGCAGAGCACGGGTCAGATAACTGTAGCACGTTCTCGTTTACTTATGATTTATGAAGGTCATAATATAAAATATCAGACTCACAACCAAGTGAAAATGTTTTAGAGGCATGATGATAATAGAGCTATTTTCTTTTGGTATACATACTTAATTATTTTATTTTTATTCATAAACATGCTTAAATAGGAAATTACTCAAAAACAATACGGCAAATTCGCAAGCCATAAAGCAATGAAAATTATTGATGTAGCAATTGTCCAATAAAAAAGCTCTACAGTAGGTAAACTCCTGGCATGTGTAGTACAGTCAAGGGCACCAATATGTATTCACTCAAAGTTTCATAAATATGTACAGTACTACAACCTTATTGTTGCAGAAATAAGTTCTGCAGGTTCTGCTTACATATTTTTGAGACTTTGTGGTGTATACATAATTGACTGTTCCTAGTTCTATAAGTCGTTGGAAAGTCCTGCACGTACGCTGTTATGATGGTCTACTTTGGAATATTGTGTTTTATCTTACTATTTTCTGGTTCAAGAACAACGTGACATGTATTTTTAATAAAATTCAGAAATTTCAATAAGTAGTGTCTTGTGGTGAGTCATGAAATCATGAATGAATTACATTCCTCGAGTATTAGTTGAGAAACAACTTTAATTATTAATATCGTTAGTATTGATAAAAAATTACTAAACTAGATTTATTTTAGACCATAGAATAGTTGTTCTCTTGAATTGTAATAATAGTCGGGAGATTATACAGTTGGTACTATTGTATTTCATTTACCATCTGCTTTAATGTGGTGTTTATTTACTCGTAATATGAAACTACAGGCACGGTTTAATTTCAGGGAAGTCTGAAGTGTTGCGAGGTATGTTCGCGCAAACATTATAAAATTATCTCTTGGAATAATGTATGTAAAGTTCAACGTTCCCAAGCAGACTGGCTGTGCAGTCATCCTGTAGTGTTTTTGAACAACTTTATTAACTTTGAAGTATCTGAATGAACAACAACGTACACTTTCAGATGAAGAGACCAAACTTGCATTGGAAATATGTGTTCATAATCTTGGACCCTCACGTAAACTTCTAGGTATATCTTCTAAGTATTTCGGAGATTAACGCTACGTTGGGAATGATGTGGTCATAATCTTGGGTCCCCAGGAAGCCTGAAGCCTAAATACAGATTATGAATGAGGTCATTCCAGGTTATAAAACACACCGAATCGCTATCATTTGGGGAGGACCTCTATAAAATTTGATTAAATTTTCAGTGCAGCCCGCGCGGTGTGACGCCAGACATCCAATTTTTAAGGCGGTTCGTGTTGTGGCGCCGTGCATATTTGATACCCGCTTAATTGGCGACTGACGCGACATTGAGCCTCCGCGCTGAGTGGGTTAAAATGGATGCCGGGGCTTCAATCCGTAAAATAAGACCAGCAAAATTGCTTTACTGTGTTATATGTTCACTGTGGTATCGTGTTCAGTTTGATATTAACACAACGCACCGCTTACGAGGATACGTTTAATTACATGACACGTGGCGTTTATTTCTCACTTTCTCTCGGGGCTGTGTAGACATTATACATGAACACAAAAGCCGTACTTTATTCAATTTACATATATTTGCATACCGACGCCTCGGAAAATGAATACTTCTTCAATTTGTACATAATCGTATTATTGCCAATTTCTGCGCGCAGGCAATCCTTACGCCTCGACCACGATTCGTATAGATACTTAAATACTTTTGTCTAGATACCTACCAGTAGTTTTGATGAAATAAATGAAAAAAAATGAATTTAATTCTGCAAGTACCTAAACCGTAATGTAATGACCAGCGTTTCTGAAAAAGAAGACCACTGTTAAGAAGAAACGGCGAAACAAACTCAACAGTCAGTAATTTTTTGCCAAAAAGAAAGCTTATTTATTACAATGATAGAACCTGCTTAAAATAAGTAATACTGAATATGAATACAAAGAAAAAAAATATCATAATGATTGATTATAATACATTCACTGCAAGAAACCCCAGCGAGCGCTCTGTTCCTAGGCAGTTTCCTCTACTTAGCGGGAAAACCACGGCATCGGCTACGAGAGATGCGCTACGAATTTGTTGGCAGTGACCGATGGTTTTTTTCATGCAAAAGTGGTAGAGCTGAAAAATTACAACTATGAGAAATTCTTAAGAAAACTAAATAGGGACCTACTACATAAAAACATACCTATTCGTTGAATATTTTACTATTCAAATAGCAATCTATCAAACATGCCACAAAAAGGGTAAACAAAGCCGCTGCACTAACGCGGGCGCCATTTCAAATGCGATTTGATGCCAATCCGTAATCTCATTTCTCTCCAAATTCGAAACCTAACCGAGTTTAAGCTAACTGTAGCCTACATCAAACCACATCGCGCTCAGTAAATGATGTTATATCATATATCATAGGCAGATACTAGGATAATACTAGAATTTAAGATATATCTGGAAGTGATTGATGGTGCGACATTGAATTGTGTACGCTGACACACACGCTGTATGACACAATAGACGATTGCCGGAAGAAACCTTTATTACGCGGCATAAAACTGGCAGGGTGAAAAATATGTAAAAAATTTGGGTCGACGAAATTACAGCCACGGGTGTTATAAATTATAAAGCAACACAAACGCAAAATATCTAATGGGAGATAGCTGAATAAAATTAAAATCGTGTGTAAGTAAAATGTTGCGTAAACAATGACACGAGCAGCTTTGTGTACCGTCCTGTATCATTTTAGGATTTCGCCGCATCATCATTGGTTTAGGCATAATAAAATTAAAAACGATATACCATCAACAGGTACCTAAAGTTTTTTAAACGTTAAGATTTTTTTTTCTTTCAATTCGATTTAGACTAGAATATCTCCGCATATTGTTTCATTTAGTCCAAGTTCGACCAAACAGGAAAGAGGACTAGATCTGACGACTAATTTGTATTAAAGAAACGTAGTTAGAACAAACTCTATTATCGTTGTAAAATTGACACTCAGACTGGGTAGGACTAAATTGGAATGAGGGTTTAAGCTGAGATTGCACAGTCGTTGAGTCGATTGTGTGATTTATTACAAACCCGCGTCGACGGCGCTTTTAAAAAACGCTGTTTCTTGCTAGGTCGAATGAAGCCAGTCAGAATACTGCGCATATTATTCCGGTTTAAATTTAAACATAAAACATAATTTGAAAAGTATTCTTGATCCAGATGCTTAATCATTTATTAATAATCTCCAGGGTGATGGTTCGGCGAAACCGGGCGATATTCAAAATATTAACATGTGAAAGACGTAATTTGTCACAGTTACAAATAGGTACAACTGGTTCTGTCGTGAACAAGCCGCAATTACTTCTGAATATAACTAATGAACTGCGCGATTATGCGTCGCGGTTAGCACACGTTCACGTGCAACATATTTAGTATACATGTCTTTTAGAAACTTCAAGGAATCATTATAGTCACCATATGTAGCTAGGCTAATAGCAACTATGTACGAATGGAAGGCTGACTAGTTTCCAGTGGCGCAGCGCCCATGCAAGCCGATTCCCAGCGACTTGCCTAAGATTTATTTTTAGGCAAGGCATACTCTAAACTCTTCATAACATTTTTTGTTCCGGGTTGCCTATCGAAAATTTTCACGCGCCGCCACTGCTTGTTTCACACTGTTTTTAAGTAGATTTTGTGCCAGCTAATATCTTTATATTATGTACTCAAATTCTTCTCAATACTTTAGTCTTAATACAGTATAACGTACGTAGCAAGTTGGAGTACAGCTCTGTAATATGGGATCCGATCGAAGCAAATTACAAAATTTTACTCGAGCGGGTTCAGCGGAAATTTGCACGTCACCTGTACAAGAAGCAGTACGGATACTATCCTTTTTAGGGTTCCGTAGCCAAATGGCAAAAAACGGAACCCTTATAGATTCGTCATGTCTGTCTGTCTGTCTGTCTGTCCGTCCGTATGTCACAGGCATTTTACTCGAAAACTATAAGGTGTATTTGAATACAATTTTCAGGATAGGTGTATTTTGTTAACCGCTACATAGTTTAGTAACTAAATTACTAAAAAAAATTTTTTTTAGGGGTGCACTCCATACATAAAACTGAAAGCCAACATTTTTTTTTTTTCATTGCAAGCCCACGTGTGGCACATCAATCGATAGGCCTTTCAAAATAAATATAAGGTTTCTCAGCATTTTTTTTGATTAAGTGAATAGAGTCAGAGATAATCTCCTCGAAAGTCACTAAAATTGTGTGTAACCTCTAATTTTTGAACCGTGTAATTTAAAAATATGAAAAAAATCATGCTCATAGGGCTTATTAAATTCTCTCAGCGAAAATTGAACAAGATTGGTTCAAAAGTTTTTGAGATATTTCTAAAAAACTGCCTTCCTTAAAGAAAAGGACGTAAGTGCCATAAGATTTCAGTAACGATACGACCTTTTTAATAGGCACGGAACCCTCGTTGTGCGTGGTCCGACACGCACTTGGCCGCTTTTTTATATCCGTCTCTTTTTGTAGCCGGTATGGTCGGGCTGGAGACTCTCCATTTCAGACGTAAACTGCACCTCGCAGTCCACTACTGTCTTCTACTCGGGGGGCAAATTGACAATCCAGTGGCATTGGAAGGCATTCGTCTATTCGTCCCAGATCAGTACGGACGCGCGGGGCGCCGCCGCCGCCCGCTGTTTACCGCGTGCGAGTAACGCGCCTGGCGTTCGTGCGTCGGCGCTGCTCAATGAGCTGGTGCTGAGGCATGATGCCGACGTGTTTGCAGACAATTGGCTGCAACTAAAATAAGTGCTATGTGCAATACATTTAGTTAGTGCTACTTTTTATTTGTTTGTGTAACTGTCATATATTTATGTTATTTTAAGTCCGAACATTGTAGGCGCTTTGGTACCACTACTGTAAGTCTATTATGTAAATTATTAAATAAATAAATAAAGTATGAAATAATTAAATAAATAACGTAGACGTATTTTTTAATTGCCTGCAATCAATTGGAGGTAATAAACTTCACACTAGGGTAGAATGATTTTATAATGAAACGTAAAGAATATTACAATCGTTTTATACAATTGAATATTCGGCTAATACTTACGTCATTTTGCGATGAGTAGCGCTTAAATTGTTAAGTGAAAATTAACACAAGATACAAAAGCAATTTCAGAGCCAGCTTAGTGTTTTTTTTAATAAAGGATATATGCTGGAAACTCATTAAGGTCAAACTCATTATCGCCACACGCCAGCAGAAGGATGGAATCGAATGCTAACAACAGATTGGATACCTGAGGCAAAAAGCTAAAGGAAAGGATCCTCCTTTTAATCTCTTTTTTGTCGATCAATACCTACATTGTTTATAGCAAACAAAGTTCCAGCTAAGGTCATTTTTATCTTAGCTGGAACAAATTTAGATTAAGAATGATGGGTGACGCAAACTTTTCGGTTACGTGTTAAGATAATACAGGTGAAGTATGATTAAAAAGATTTGTTATAACATTTAGATTACATTTACATTATCTTACAGGCGTAGCTGCCACTCGGATACTCTCCTCGCTTTCTAGAATCCTATTTAGATACTACTCGTGGGCAAAATATAAGGGTTGGTCGTACAGCTCGATAGGTCGACGACAGTCCGATTAGAAACATCACGGGTCGCTCCTGGATTCAAAGCCTTACGACGTCATCACAAAACTTACACTTGTTTTAAAGGATAACAGCCCTGGGCTGTTATTCGGAACGTAGAGGATCTACACTTAGCGGACGATTAAAGGCGCAGAATTACGATTATGATAGGTACATATGTACAGTCGCCATCAGATATATCGGAGCGGCCAAAGTGCTCACAAATATCTGAACACGTCGCTATTGTCGAGGCATTGAGACGTGTTCTGAACACGTCTCTAATGCCTCGACAATAGCGGAGCGGCCAAAGTACTCACAAATATCTGAATCAGATATTTGTGAGTACTTTTGCCGCTCCGATATATCTGATGGCGAATGTACCTGCTAAATTATTTTTGACAACCTAAAACAAACGAATGAATCCGAGTTGACTTACATTTAAAAAGTTAAATATATTTGTTTATTTATTTCATTGTAATAAAATATTTACTACACATGATAATATTAGGATTTTTATAACAAAAATAATCATTACAAACAGTGTTTACTTTATTTCCTCATTGTTTTCACGTCTCGACCACTCTCAACACTATTTTAAAACTGCTTTCCGAAATGGTTGGTTCTATTTTAATTACCTAACGATTCCAGAAAATGTATTAAATTCCGATACTGTCTTACTTATCTCACACTAGTTGCAGCGACTTGTTCGGTGCTGCACTTTCGGTCTAAAATAATCACCAAAGTGAAATACTAACGAGAACACTGAGTGCCTAATGGGATTACCGGAGTTTGTCCCGATCGTGCCTAAAACGATATACTATGTAGGTTTATGGCATGGCATACTTGGCTTGTAAGGCAGATTATACATTCTAAAATATCATTTTTATTTACCAGTTCCTGCACGTCTATCATGAGACGGCCGACGCCTTACTTTCGATTTTTCTCGCACTATCTTATTGGAATACTTAGAACAAGAGGTATACTGCGAGAAAAATCGAGACTATGTCACGGCCGTCTCATGATAGACGTGCAGGTCTCGCAACATAATAAATAATAATGCAAACTGTGAAATCACGGTATGATATACATAACGGGTGATAACAAATAAATTAGAATTATTTTATGGAGACTTAACAAATAAACTATGTAAATAGAAAAAAAGGTTGTACTTAAAGTTGTTGCTACCTCTTATGAGATTCTTGAATTTCATTTGTTTAATTTTTTCACGCTCTGGTATTTGTCAAAATGGTGTCGAAACAAGAAGCTCTGCGAAAACGTGTAGTACATTTTTATAATTCAAACCTAAACGCGGGGAAAAGGTTTCCAGTGGATCATTTAAGTAAAGAAAATGTACCAGTTTCAACTATTTATAGAATTCTTGCATCCTTGACGATATTTCGCAAAAGTGGTAGCGGCCGGCCAGCGAAGATGATGACCAAGAAAAGACTGACCAGACTCCATAGCACATTTAATAATAATGATTCTATGAGCCAACGAGATGCCGGGAAAAAATGTAAGTGTACCCAACCGTATATTTGTCGATCATTAAAAAAGATAGGTTTGGAATACCGCAAGAAGGTAAGAGCACCGGAATACACCAGTCAGCAACAATCCACTATTATGTCACAGTGTCGCTGGATGGTTCCATATTACAAAGGAAAAACGTTAATTTTGGATAATGAAAGTTATTTTCCTCTAAGCAAAACCCATATACCTGGAAACGACCGATACTACACCAGCAATAGTTCTGCAACTCCGGACAATATAAAACACAAGTATAAGCAAAAGTTTGAGCAGAAAGTTATGCTTTATGTGGCTATTTCCGAAAGAGGTATTTCTAAACTGTGGTTCAAACCTAGTGGTTTAGCCGGTCAACCAAAAAATCTATGAGAGCGAATGTTTAAAAAAAATACTAATACAATTTATTCGCAAACATCACTCCGATGGAGAATTTGTGTTTTGGCCGGATAAAGCATCGTCGCATTACGCCAAAAAAACATTAGCATTCCTGGACACCAATAATATACCTTTTACATATATTATATATTATTATACCATTTTGTACCGAACATCCGAAATCCCACAAACCTTCCACAATGTCGACCGATTGAAATTTTTTCGGTTATTTGAGCAGTTCAGTGTATAAAAATAATTGGAGAGCTGAAAATTGTGCCCAACTAATAAAAAAGGATCAAATCTAGCGATGAAAATGGCCAAATATTCATGTTGTTTCTTTCGAAACTTTGTATTTTCCTATAAAATACATGTAACTTTCTAAAAAAACAAAACTGACGTTTGTCTGACAAATACAATCAATACAATCATACACGTATAATACCTGTTTTATACTGTGTATTTTACACATGTTTATTTAATATATATATCAGGGCCCGCACTTATCAATCTTGTCATGCCTTTGACGCAAAATTGAGTTCACGTTCACACGTCACATAAGGCATAGATTAACGATTTCAATTTATAAGTATTTCGTCATAATTGATAATTTCAACCTGTTTAGAACTGATATCGAAATATAGCCTGAGCGGAATGAAAAGTCACCTGTTCGTATGAGAGCCAATACATTCCGAGTCACTAACTATTCATAATATAATATAATATTGCGAAAAATGCAATGTATTTTACACGTAAAATCTTAAACTTGCGAAAGATTCAATCGAAGATGCGCAAGAAAAGATACTGTATTTTATCGAAAAATACAGGGGCTTTTGAAATATACATGTATCTTTCATGTAATTTTTATCGCTAATCAAAACATGTTTGCGGAAAATGGACAAAAATGCCGTCCAACGCTCTTGTTCGACCATTATGTCTAAACTGCGACGAACAGCTGACCTCGGGCCTTATTCTAACGTGGATTAATGATTTTGTAAATATTTATCACGTGTGTATTCCCTAATAATAACTAAAAAGTTAAATGAGTTTTTTTTTTTCACCTCTCGATTAATTTACATTTTTTTGTTATCACCCGTTACACGGTAAATAAATATGATAACTAATACAGATGATTTTGGGGGTTTAGAAACTCAACATTGACATGGGCTGATATATGAATGGATATAAAAGCGTTCATAATTCTGGCGAAGCAGCAGGTACATATAGAATTTAAAATAAAATACATTTCAAATATTTTTTCAGTAACACGTTTTATTTTAAGGAATTCTTGGCACCTACCTCCTACCTCGTTGCCTACTTACCATCAGATGGCCCGTGTATTTGTTTGTCTACTCCACCCCCCGTAAACCTTTGTATTAAAGAGTTACCCCATTCAGCGCCAAACACAAGACACGTGCGTCAGAGCACCACGGGTGCTTTTCCCTACATATGAAGTGTACATGCTACGGACTACGGCGTAGCGCTACGAGTGTAGCGTGGCGACGAACGAAATAAAAGCGAGAAAGTATTGAACTGTAAGCAGACTTTTATGGCTCTTACTATACTAGACGGGAGAAAATATGCACGAATAGCACTAATAATACACAGGGCAGCAGTACCTACTCTACATCATCACCATTAGCAAGGAATCTCTAAAAGGGAACCATAATATATATTCAATAAAACTCTGCGCTAAACAAATAGCAGTCACACCTAAGTGGAGCCCAAACTATCGGAACGTATTAACAAACCAATAAAGCATTGTCCCAGAAACGTACCAGAGTGAATACAACCCGGGGGCACATATAACTTGGTTTCCCACCATGCATTGTGGTTGACACTCGGCTGGTAATTTGGATGTCGAATCGGGTGTTGGACGTCAATTCCGAAATCGAATTGCGCGTAATTGGACTTGAATGGGGTGTATTAGGCCTGCAGAATACGTGAAGAGAATGCCTACACTATACAATTTTATTTTTTACTATGATTTTATGTGTTTTAACTACCCGGATTACACCAAACAAGAATAAGGACTTCATTCTATTCTTATTTGATCGAATTGATATTTATCTATTATCAAATGCTCGCCAGAGAATATGGGAACAAGACACACTGTGTTGCGCTCTCTGTTGCACTTACATGACATGATTAGTTTGAATTTACGTTTGATAATAGTATAGTGTCAAACCATCCAACAATACTCGTAGTACATTACTACAGGAGCCGGGAATTAAGGTGTTGCCGGCCGAGTACATATAGAGTACGGATAGGTATGAGGCTGGCAACCCCTTTTCACGCCGAAGTATGTATAGTGCTTTTCTCAAACTTTCAATGAAATAAATAAAAAAAAACTCCAAGAAATCAAACTTGAATTTGTATGGCTGAACGCCGTGATGCTGTGCCACAAATAAATTAAAAAAAGACCGGGTTGCAGTCCGGGAGTGCCGGCAGAAGTGAAAACTCAATAACATTGTAACAGTTTTTCGATCAGGTCACGTGACATCTTACGGTGTCACCCTAAAAATGAATTTGACGCAAATTTATAAACAATTATCAATTATTTAGGCGGACGGCCCGCGGGCGCGTTGGGTGCGACGGGCGGGCCCAACCAGGCCTTTAAAACGTTATAAAATGAACCGGAATTATAACGGTATATTCCGTTAGTGTTCGAAAATTACGTTATAACAAAATCAATATTCTCCATAACGATATAAATACCGTAACAGAATGAATAACAGAACGATATATAATAACGTTATAATATCGTTTTAAAATGCGAGCCGCGCGCTACGGCTGCGCCGTTGCCGCTCTGTGCCAATGCCAACATGCCACCACGTGGGCCGTAGCGCGACGTGCGACGTTGCCGTTATGTTGTTCTAGCTTCTAAATCTTATTAATGCTTGTTTACCTCGATCATTTGCAAATTGGTTGTGAATTGTGAATATTTGGTTGGTTGCGACGATAAATGGCGGAATAAAAATGGGACGCAGGAAACGCAACGCTGTCCACAGATTCGTGGACTTGCTCATAAATAAAAAGAAAGAGTGCCAACCTTAATAGCCCCTGTATACACTATTACAATATGTAAGAGGGTCAATATTTTTTTATGTTAATGGTTTGTCTCGGCACTAAGTCGCAGACTCCCAGTATTAGGACCTATTCCAAACAAGCCCTACGACCGACGGTGTTGCCGTGAGCAAAAAATTATGCATAGGTATGTTGGTATGTGCTTTTGTTCATTAATCGTAATAAAATTAAAATATAATTTTAGTTTCCGACATTTTATTTTATTTTTGATTTAGAGGCATTCCGAAAACGACAAGTTAAATAAAATCTGATTATGAAACCAAAGAATGTGTGAATTTTTGATTTCGGTTCTTCGCCATAATCTGTCTAGATAGGCTCGCGATAGATAGGGGAGACCAAGGACGGTTGGTACACATAAATATGTATCGATCCTCCTTTTCTTACGATTCATCCTCCTTTTCTAATTAATCCTTAGTCACTAAATATTTATATAAATAACTAGCTGTTGCCAGCGACTTCGTTCGCGTGGAACTTGTTATGGTCTTAGAAAAAATATTGCTATTAAATTATGTTCGGTGCAAGCTATTTATCGCTGTCCCAAACACACTTCTACCATCTTAAAGATATACAAAATCTATCCTATATCCTTCCAAGGGTCTCAAATTATCTGTACGGGAAATTTCATCTAAATCCGTTCAGGGATTAGACCTACGTAAAAGGTAACAGTGCGATGAGTTCGTTAGTTTAAATTGATAAATCTAAATTGAAAACTTCGTTTTTACAAACATAAATATCTTAAGAATCATCAACAGACGTTTTCATACAGTATTAAAGAAAAATATATTTTTATATGTCTACTAAGCTACATTACTGTTATAATAATAAGTACCCAATGTTGATTAAATCTATTCGATTCTGGGAGCATCGCAGTTCTAACCTAACCTATCCTACATTTCTGGTAACTGTTCAAATCTGTAAGTCTTACTTTAAAAAAGGTCTTGCTCTCTATACAACCTTCAAACCTTTTAACTCTCTTAGGGGATGAATAAAAAAAACGCTGAAATCGTTTTCTAATCATTAAACAAACGGTCCATAACCTAAGTAATAAATCTATTATTTTAAAAATATCTTGCTGTTCGTATAAATTTTGAACCCTTTAGAAACCCTCTTGGGGGATGAATTTCAAAAACATTGAAATGTATTTTTTAGTTTTAAACAAACCGTCTAAAATCGTAGTTACACTAATGTTTTACTTTAAAATTGTCTTGACCCTATACGGCCTTCGAATCCCCTTTAAACACTCTTAGGTGATGAATAAAAAAATCTACTAATCTGCTCTCTCTATTTTAAGACCAAAATTAAAAAATCTTACTTAAAAAAATACTTTTCCCTCCATATAAACTTTGAAGCCCCATTAACGCCTATAGGGGATGAATTAAAAAAAAACTCTGAAATCAGTTTTGTTGTCTTTTAACATACAGACTAAGACTGACATTAGAAATATCTTACTATATTTTCTTGCTCTCCATATAAACCTTGAATACCGTTTTAACACTTTTAACCCCCTTAGGGGTGGTATTTTTCCAAGACGATGAAAGGATTTTTTTTTCTAATAAGTAATCGTACCACAAAGTTGCCCATCTAGCTAAAAAAAAATGTTTCTCATCCTAATCTTGCATAAGTACCTTTTTAACCCCCTTAGGGATGGAATTTTCTAACACGTTAAAAGTACTAACTGTTTTTCTATTCTAATAAGTAATCTTTCTACGCTATTAATATCTGGGGGCACGGCAGTGCCCCCGCCAAGTCGAGCGCGAAGCAAACACTGCCGCACCATCCTTTACTGGAACCATTTCGCCACATTTTCAGGCCCCTATTTGAGAACCTCTGGATAAGACCAGAATGCAGAAATTTTCGCCATCCAGTAAGCTATAATCACATACTTAAAATCCAAAATTTCAAGTCTGTAGGTCATTTAGTTCCGAAGTTAAGCGAAAGCAAAGTTTCGCATTTATGACACTCACTCATGATCATCAAAATAGAACTAGTACTTCCCGTAAACTCAGAGAGCTGAAATTTGGTACAGAGTTAGGGTTTAATGGCCACATAAAGGGAAAACTATAAAAAATTGCTATTTCAACCCAGTTTTCTAGATACACCAACTGTATACATTACTTTGTAATCCTATACAAATATATAGGATTACAAAGTTACATTTGCAGTGAATTGGAAAATTCAAAAGCAAGAACGGGCCTGCATTTATAGTTTGTATGTATGGATAACACATTAACCTACAAAAAGAAGTGAGATTCCATAAAAAACACTCCATGTAAAAAAGAGGCCAAGTCTCGAAACTCGTCCACCGTAAAAAGTTGTGAGATATTTCGTAGAGCCAAGTCTTAGGCATTCTTTAATCTTTATTTGCTTGCTTAATAAAATTCTGTAACTTGGCAATCACACAACTTTCCTGCATTAATGGATTTCTGCATACCTAAAGCTATGTAGTATTGTGTGATTGCCAAGTCACAAAATTTTATTTAGCAAGCAAATAAAGATAAAAGAATGCCTGAGACTTGGCTCTACGAAATATCTCACAACTTTTTACGGTGGAAGAGTTTCGAGACTTGACCTCTTTTTTACATGGCATGTTTTTTATGGGATGATGCATTTCCGATTAATGAGGCACAGAGTAGCTAAAGACAATCTGATTTGAAAATTATTAGTCAGGATATTCGTATCAGGCTACAACCTGCGCCGACAAGCCGAGCAAATCGAAAAATTCTGTATTTTACTATGACGTCGTGCACTCTAACAAACAACCTACGTTACGTAATCACATCGCTTACATTGCACGAGTAGGCTATACTGAATGCGAGAAAGGGGTAGCCTATAACGTTATTACATTATTATATCGGTTAAAAAAGTATCGGTTTTATATTAATGGTTTAGATTTATAACGTTATAATGGATATCGCTATACAGCGCGTCAAATATCGTTTTTGAGTATAGCGGTTTTAGGAATAATAACGTTATAAATGATAGCGCTATACGAAAATAGCGCTATTTAAAGGCCTGGGCCCAACGCGCCGCCGCGGCGCAACGGTGCCGGGGTCCGGCGCGCCGACGGGCGGCGGCAAACACAATACCAATTTGTTTTTGCCATTGGCAAATATATTTCAAAGCTTTATCTCTTTAGGAATAACGTCTAAATTCGAACTATTCGAATTTGCAAGAACGGCAGATGGCGGTGCACGATGGCGACCTAAATATCAATTTGTTTTTGCCATTGCCAAATATATTTCAAAGCTTTATCTCTTTAGGAATAACGTCTAAATTCGAACTATTCGAATTTGCAAGAACGGCAGATGGCGGTGCACGATGGCGACCTAAATATCAATTTGTTTTTGCCGTTGATAAATATTTTTCTAAGCTTTATGTCTTTAGGAATAACGCCCAAATTCGAACTATTCGAATTTTCTCAATAGCGAAACGGTGAAGGACGCGTTGGTATTATTACAAATGTATTTGCAGAATATGCTATTGCAAAAAGTGTTTAACGGCATTATACTCTTACGAATAGCGTTCAGTTTTGAATGAAGGCGAATCGGCTAGCGGCAAAAAGTGACCTCCTTCACATCTGACGTCACAAAACTCTGTCGCGTGTTTAACAATTTTTCCCCATCCCAAAAAGTACTCAGCGCCGCTAAAAAAGTTTCACTTCAAAAAAAAACTTCCCGGAATTTTGTATGAAATTCCTTTACAGTTCTCTCGAGTTGTTCCGCCCGAATCGTGATACTTTGAAGCCGCACGCACGCACGTTATATAATATATATACATATATACGACAGTGAAATGTGCATGATTGAGAAAAAACATTATTCCTAGACTAGTTCATTAAAAATTTATGTTTAATCTCGGATTAAATCATAATTCCAGAATGGCTAAATTGGACCTTAATCAGCCAATTTGTACTAACCATCTAAGATCTGTAAACTATCCAACGTAATATTTAAATAAAATCGGATCAAATCGGAGAAATTCTGACGAAAGGTCAGGTCAAGAGTACCGTAAACCGACGACCGACCCTAAACTGCACGTATGCAGAATATATAATGAAAGTGAATGAAGCACGAACGGTTTGTCAAGATCGTAGCCTCCGGGAAATAGGAGTGATTATATTTATGTATATATATCTAAAATACTCATATTAAAACCACGGTTAAACTTACGTATTAAATGGCACTACGGGCGACATATATATCTCTACAACTAATTACATTAAAGCCAACTAAATTAAAAGCGAATGCTGTATACGTGATTCCATTTACATAAATGTTAATTAAACGTTTGGACTGGCCAATTACGTCGTCATTTTCAACTAGAAATTATGTAGTGTTAGTGAATATCCTAACTAAGCTGACTTGCTTGGCTAACACTTGAAGCACAACTCGACTAGTTTTAATGAAAGCTCGAAACATGGTGACCATATTCTGTGTTATTCGAATGTTCTAACTACTTATAAAATGTTATGTCGCCTAAATATCATAGTAACACGATCATGTCATAAGATTGGCCGTCAATAAACAACGCGCAACGTTCACGTGTGCGCCATTTATTTATTTATTTATTTATGGCTTATAAAATAAATGAGATAAAAAAAAAGTAGAGTTAAGATATCGATATACATGTGGATACAGAATCGATAACTATAAATTCACGTCGCGCGCAGCTACACGCATTCACAGTCAGCTGGAGAGAAACGAGACCCCCTCTGCATAGAAGTTTGCATGCGAGCTATTAACTTATGTCGCCGCGAGACAGCAGCAGACTAAATAGTAGTCATCCGCCTCTATCTATATAATTAGTACGCTTAGAAAAAGATGGATAGTCTATCTCGCCGCTTAGACAGCTCGCGCGAGGTGTTACTCTAGTCTTCTTGGAATATGTAACGTATCTGACCTGCGAGGGACTCTTGACATAGTACTCGGTGTCGTTGATGATGAGCCGGAAGTCGTTCTCGAGCAGCGATTCGACGGTGTCGCTGGACGCGATGCGCACGCGCTCGTCCGCCGCCAGCGCCGTGGCGCGCTCCACGCCGCGATCTTCGGCTTTCACCTACGAAAGAAGAAAAAAAATCAATGTAACCAAATTAGTATATCTTCAGTTGCATAGATTATCTCTACATCTTTACATACATACACACACACACACACACACGCGCACGCACACATATATATATATATATATACACATTTATATTTTTATGTACATACATACCTTTGGCACCTCTCTAACTCATTGATTTAGATTTTTTTTTTTTGTTTCTCTATCTTTTCTGTGTAACAGGTTCTTTTTTTTTTACTGATATTATTTTATTAAACTTGTCTAATAAATTATAGTAGCAACCTTCTCTATTCCTCTTTTTTTATTGTAATAACAAAATTAATAAGCATCACTTAACAAAATTGTTATTTGTCCTTGCTGTGACCGACACAATACAAAGGCTCGGTCTGAAAACCAGTGCTGGGCTGCCTGCTCAGCACATGCTGAGACCGAGACCTATTGCTTCACAATAATTGTAACTTTAGATTAATTAGTTGTAAGTACATATTTATGTTTTAGTTAGTATGAATTATTTGTGGCAATAAATATTTTGAAGTTTGAAGTTTAGTAGGGAGCGCGAGCCACTCCCGCAGCTTGTGGCTCGTCCGGATGTCGTCTTTTGGCGGAAATTAGTGGCTCAATGTGCGGCGATTATAAGGAGTTACCTGTTCAAGAAGGTCGCCGACGGTCTGCGAGACGGGCCGCAGCGTGAAGCGGCATCGCTCGCGGCGCGACGGCAGCGGCACCGTGATCACGGGCAGTCCGCGTCGGTACGTCACCGTCACATCTGCAACAACAACACACAGCGTTAACACACTACCAACGATTTCGTAGCTGATAACATGCAAAACACCGTATGTAATGAAAGGCGCCAGCGAGTAGAGCGCCTCCCTAGCCGGTTCATGGCACTTAAAGTTTTAACACATTCAGTGTCAACGATTTCGTAGCGCTATCGCATGTAAAGAAGGGCGCCTACGAGTAGCCTACGGGTTCCTGGCACTGAAATAGATAATAAGACATACAGACTGAAAGGAAAGTTATCTTTCCTGTGGTCTGTTTTAAACAGCGGTTTATTGAACCAGCATATATAAAAGTAGGCTTTACACCCCCTGACTTTGGCTACGTCCAAAAGAAATGTGAACTTGCATAAAATGTGTATGCATGTGATCACGCCTCTTTCCCGGCGGGGTAGGCAGAGATGACTTGCTACGGTCTAGACACCGACCGTTCTTGCTTTATTCACTTTCATGAGATTCTTCATGCATGCTCGTCGGTTTAGGGTACTTTTGACCTGGCATTTCGCTAGGATTTCTGTTTAATAAATTTAAACCGACAGCCGGCCCCAACAAGCATAATTAATTGTGAATGGAACTGCAGCCAATTCAGCCAACGGCAGATCGCAAATAAACGGGCTCACCAAAACGGCCATAGATGCGACATTGCCGCTCCGGAGTGGTGGAGACAAATATAATGGTTCCCCTTCCATAGGTTCATAAGATAATATACTAGGATATTTAAAATATTTAATTTCATAAAAAAATGTGGTTTATGATAATGTAGACGCTAATGACGCTGCAATCGAGATAATAGAAAAATAAATTGAGTAGAAGTATTACAGTTTTTGCTATTATAATAATATATAGCACTAGATAATAGATATAGCGGATCCCATTGTGTATACAAAGTTGTATGTTATTCCGGCACGTTTGTATGGGGAACCGACTTGTGTCGAGCTTCCTGGGCACTCTAAGGTTGACAGCCCTGACATATTGTGTAGGAATACAAATAATCTTTTTGCTAAATAGGTCATAAATTAAAGAATGCAACCCTATGCGTTATTTGTATGTAAACGAAACGTAGTTTAGAGAAAAAGTGATAGAAAACAAGTGAACTATGAACACATTGTTCGACCGCCAGACATACGCGGGTTTTATTCAATGCTGCAAGCGCAGATAACGTCTGTGCTCGCCTAAACGCCATGATTACACGCGTACACTGGCAATAATAACATTATTTAAGGTTATCTGCTGCTAAAGACAGTGCACTCACAGTAGGCGACCATATCGTGGTATTTGCCTATGTGTCACTGCCACACTAAAGCGCTTGCTTGTAAATTCAGCTGCAAATAAATTCCAAACTATTTGTTTGTCTGAATCAATACATTAATAAAGTATTGCGTACGGGGGTTCGATTGGCAACTCAGACAAAACAACAACAAGCAATACATAGTACACATATTATGAATAAGTTAAACACACGCTCGAACTTAGATTGATTTGAGTTTTTTTTTTTTTTAAGGACTGGCTCGCGATTTTTTAGCGCCACTAGTATTTATATCGGATTAAGGGGTTTAGGGTTAACAGATACAAAAACAATGTAGACGAGACTTACTTTTGCAGTTGTGCCTACTAGTTTGGAAAGATTTTAATTATAATGTAGAGGTCATGTCAAAATATTAGAGTATCGCCTACTGTAGGGCTTCGTTTGCTTCGCGCACAATACTGCTCATAAGTAAATTGTTTCATCAAGCCGCGGACGCACCCTGATTGTCGCGCTCCACTTCGCGTACCTTCCAGTTTCTCCCGCCATGTATGCTAATGTACACCTTACTCGCTTGTAACTACTGCCATAATCACTCGCACGAAACTAAGGAGGTATGTTTGAATAGAAACAATTAAAGATTTACGCCATTTATTTGATATGATAAGATACTCGTACATATGTGCAGTTGGTGAAAGAGACACACAAATAAGAAAGTTTTAAGTTTTACGAGTACTCACTTGCCAATTATTTTACTAGGGATAACAAAGACTAGAGAATTACATAGTTTCCAACATCAGTATCAGTACCTACTCGTTGTTGTAATTTTAACAAACTTTCAAAACGATCATTGACCGTTGTATACTTGTACCTCGAGGCCTATACAAACACCTCATAAGTTGACCTCTTATATTTTCAAATTGTAGTACGCTGACAAGATCAAAAGGAATATTAGAAAATCCTCAAGCTAGATTAAAACTAGACGAACAAACAGAGCATTAATAGAGCAGTTTTTCATCGCTCGGCAGTTGTTTCTGTTCCTACCTACCATCAAAGAACGCTGTGTGATGCTGCTGACTGTAAGGTTTTAGAAGTATAAACTACTTTGAAGTATGCAGACTACATAAATACAAATTGAAGGGAAAAAATCAACTTGAATAAAAACGATTGTGATTCGCACGATCGGACATCGGCTTTTATTTCCACATTTCGTACACGTGCGCGGAGTCCCGGCCACTTCCGATTTCCTTTTATAGGTAAACCTGAGGCAACACAATTGTCCCCTTTTTTCCATTCGTAAACATGAAAGAACTTCCAACAACGTATATCCCTCAAGATTTTGTCTCACTCGTTCGCTAAATGTTAGCTCGATATGTAGTGCCGTTCGCCCACGAACGGGCCAACTTCCGACATTTGAATAAATAATCATATTGGTAACGAATGATAATTTCGGAATAAAGTAAGTTCAGAATCTATATCAATGAACAACCAATATTTTTTCGATAGAGCCGTGAATATATCACATGTTGTTTTGAAGCGGGGGCCGAGTTGAACCTGTATTCAAAGAGGCTGTCTCCTTATCAATCATATTTTGACACACTAGTATTTAGTGTTCTACTAGAAATTCAAACGTCCAAATAATAATGAAATACTTAAAATAGTATTTTATGCAATCGTTATATAATGTATGCCGTTTTAGTCGAGTACAGTCAGCATCATATAGTTAGTAGCAGCCAAAGTAGCCAAATATCGACACACGTCTTTATTACTATAGGAATAAGGAAGTGTTACGATATATTTGGCTACTTTGGCTGCTACTAAATATGTGATGCTGACTGTACCACGTTTAGGCTACGAAGCTTGCTGAGTGGCCTAGTCAAGGTACGAGACTTAAAAAGCTATTTATATAACTATTGTATACTAGTATTTTTCACAATCGTGTTATAATAGAGAGCTTTGTAGTCGAGTACCGTGTTTAAGTAAGGTACGAGATTAAAAAGCTTGATTATGACTCTATTGTGAACAATACTTTTTGTAGGAGTTCATTAAAATAAATAATTTATGTCATTAATACGAGTATATAAGAAAACTAAATATCATAAGTACTATATTGTCTAGTTCTAGGTACTATTGTAAAGGCTTTATGACTTTTCAGGTAGCAAGGTAAGTGTTGCTTCCTCTGCCATATTAGTTATTTCTTGAGGAGTTAAAGATGTTTCGTCACTGTCACTACTCATTTTCTTAGTTTTTATTTTAACTTTTTAAGTTTAGCTTTGAAAAGAAAAGTTATCACATCACACCACCGGCGTCCATAATGTTGCAGTACTGTGCTGTGATTGTCTAAATACTAGCCAATCACAAAGCGTAGTTTTTTTAATGCCCTGGACACAGCCAGCAAGTTCAAGTAGATTTTTGACAAATGACGCGACGCTGCTAAGTTCCGAAACGGCATAGATTGGCAATCTTGTATCGGATCGAGTCTCCTTAAAAAAGTACACATATTATTGAAATACAAAGTTCTATTTTCAATTTTTTTCGGTTGTCTAGAGCGTATCGAAAAAGTTATTTCGGTTGTTTCGGTAGTAACATAGACTATTCAACGATGAAAAGAGTGACGTTGCAGTATTCTCTATGAAATCTTAATACAAAGATTTTAATCGACGAGTACAAAATAGTATTTTATGCAATCGTTATCTAAAGTATGCTTTTTCAGTCGAGTACTACGTTTAGGCCACGAAGCTTGCTGAGTGGCCTAATTAAGGTACGAGAGTTAAAAAGCTAATTATATAACTATTGCATACAATACTTTTTCTACGAGTTAACGGAAATAATAATTTATTATACAAAATTGGTATCTATTGAAAATCGCCCTGCTGAAACGAAGTGCAGCCAACCGCTTTTTTTATTTTTGCGCGTTGATGTCTTGTGGAAATCGAGCCTCGTGATTGGTCATAATTCATTTCAGTTCTGTGTACAGTTGAATAATAATTATTTCGATTGTCCATAGAGCATAAACTTTTTCATCAGAATAAAAGTATACCATTGCGTTATGGTTTGCGAGGTTCTAATTGAAAGATTATAGTCGACGAGTATAAAAAATATTTTTTCTACGAGTCAACTGAACTAATAAAACAGACTTGGTATATATTGAAAATATAAGCCCTGCTGAAACGAAGCGCTGCCAACGGCTTTTTCTTTTTTGTCGTTCCGATGTCTTTTCTTTTCTCCTATTGGTCAAATTCATTATAGAGTAAAGGCGCCACGTCATTGGTCGAATTTATTTTAGTTGTCTAAACAGTTGTAAAATGTTGAGTTGGGAGCTCCATAGTAAAAAGTATGTGATTTTAGTTTGGTGTACGAAGTCTTAACTCAACCAGTCTACGAGTATAAAAAGGTTTTTGAAGTGAAAACTTCTTTAGCGACGCTGAGCACTTTTTGGGATGGGGAAAAATTGTTAAATACGCGACAGATTTTTGTGACGTCAGATGTGAAGGAGGTCACACACTTTTATATTTTGCTGCTAGCCGATTCCACTTCATTCAAAACTGAACACTATTCGTAAGAGTATAAAGCCGTTTAACACTTTTTGCAATAGCATATTCGGCAAATAAATTTGTAATTTTGTTCACGCGTCCTGCACCGTTTTGCTATTGAGCAAATTCGAATAGTTCGAATTTGGACGTTATTCCTAAACATATAAAGCTTTGAAAAATATTTACCAACGGCAAAAAACAAATTGATATTGTGTTCACCGCCGCCGTCCGCTGTTCTTGCAAATTCGAATAGTTCGAATTTGGACGTTATTCCTAAAGAGATAAAGCTTTGAAAAATATTTGGCACTGGCAAAAACAAATTGGTATTTTGTTCGCCGCCGGCGGCGGGCGAACCGGCCCGTCGCACCCAACGCGCCCGCGGCCCGGCCGCCTAACGAATTGATAATTGCTTATAAATTTGCGCCAAATTCATTTTTACGGTGACACCGTAAAATATCACGTGACCTGATCGAAAAACTGTTACAATGTTATTGAGTTTTCACTTCTACCGGCACTCCCGGAGTGCAACCCGGTCTTTTTTTTTTAATTCACCGGTTCGTTTGATAGCCTTAGCGTTTCAAAAACCAACATTTTGCTTGTCTACTCGCCTTATATAACAAGCTTTCATATTTAACTAAGATAATACTCGTATGTTTGCTTACAGCAGCGACCTAATACGATATGTCAGCAAGTCTACAATATGTAACACAACGGAAAGCAAATATTACAGCATGTTTAAGTATGGAAGAGAAGTGTAAAGACACGTATCTCTTTAATAATCATCATCATCATCAATATATCAGCCGAAGACGTCCACTGCTGGACATAGCCTCCGCCAAAGAGTGCCACAACGACCGGTCCTGCGCCACCCGCATGCCACAAGGTGGACTGATAAAGGTTTTTAATATTATTAAACACTAATTTTTGACTGTCCTATACAGCCCTACGAACCGGAAGTGACACAGAAAGCACGTACGTTTCTTATAAGAACAAAACGTAAGCCCAATGTTTTTTCTGGTTCATAGAGAAATTTAATTTCGCGTATTTTTGTTCGTCTATATATTGACCAGAGGAAAGACGACTTTTGTTTTTTGACTCGGTCCATAATTCCCCCATTGTAAGTTATTTATACATACATACATACATATAATCACGCCTATTTCCCGGAGGGTTAGGCCGAGATCACGGATTTCCACTAATAATAATGATATTTATTAGCAAAGACAACAACCGATATTCGTAATTATATACTAAACACGACCGGTTAGCCTAGTGGGTAGTGACGCTGCCTACGAAGCTGAAGGTCCTGGGTTCGAATCCCGGTAAGGGCAAATATTTGTGTGATGAGCATCAATATTTGTTTCTGAGTCATGGAAGTTTTCTATGTATTTAAGTATTTATATCCATTATATATATCGTCGTCTAGTACCCATAACACAAGCCTTACTGAGCTTACTATGGGACTAGGTCGATTTGTGTAAGATTGTCCCCTAATATTTATTTATTTATTTATTATTTATTTATTTATATATCAGTAAAGCATAGGCAATATGAAGGAAGCCAAATGGTATTACAAACAGAGGTATTTTATTGTTCGAATGCCAGCGCCCGCGGCTTGTATTGTTTATCGCACAGTCAGCACTAAACACCAATTCTCGTTCAATTTTGGCATGTGTGTTTTTGTTTTGTTCGCGGCATATAAACTGGATTGGAAAATATAGCCAAACTTTTTACAATAAGTACTACGAAGTATATTTGTCCAACAATATATTACGATCTATGTTTGTCATTTCTAATTTCTTTGTTGTTGATAGAACAATCGTCACCAAAGGATTTAACTTGAAATATGCAGAGCGGGTGTTTGGACTACAAGATCGTTAGAAGCCGCAATACCTGATTAAGTATGGCACCAGCCGGTCAGCGGTAGTTAAGAGGGTTTCCCCGGTTGTATCCTAAAGGAGCCGGGAGTCCGCTTCAACATCTAATCCCAAGATATGGTGTAGGAATTAATCCAATTAAAGCTAATTAAACATGATTGGTGAATTTTGACACATAGATCTTTCACGCAGTACTACCAAGTACCAACTAGTGTTATAAAGATTTCTAAAACCCTCATTACGCGCGTGCGGCGAGCGCGACGCAAGCGCGCAAGTGGGCAGATCGACGTTGTAATTGCCCTGTCACTTTCCTAATTACCATCGCACGTTTCTCCGCGATCTTTGATTGATAATTACCACATGCTTCGTTACTTTTTTTGAATTATTGCAACGATGGCAAAGGCAGATTTAAAGATCTTACATTTTTTTTGGCGTGTGATGAAGCACAAATGTATATTGGAGAGACACGATATATGTTCACAAATGATTTGCGGTCGTATGCAAATAGAACACGAGATATAAATTAGTAGTATTACGCACGCAAAGTGTACAATAATATAATACTAAAAGACGATTTTCTACGTTAAGGCAGGTTTTTGACCGTTGTAGACAATCGAGATTCAAAAACAAATGGTGTCGTTATAATTGCATTTTTATTAACTTGCCGTTCCCATAGTTCCCGGATTCATCCGTACAAATCCATGTGCAGAACAAGCAGACTTAACTGATAAAATGATCCTTTGAAATCCCACACCACACCACAATGGATCACTTAGCTGTCGGTTATCGAAGTCCTGTGCAGGGATTCGCGGGGAAGGGTAAAATATCCAATGACAGTGAATAATGTTTTTGCCTTTGTTAGAGCAACAGCATCAGCCATATTTCATTGCTAATTTTAGAAAAATATTTGTTCAATACTAATGGTACAGTCGCCATAAGATGTATCGAAGCGGCCAAAGTGCTCATAAATATCTGCACACGTCTCTCTATTATCTAGGCATTAGAGACGTGTTCAGATATTTGTGAGCACTTTGGCCGCTCCGATATATCTGATGGCGACTGTACTTTCCGTTCATGTCGCATAGCCGTTGAACATTATACAGGTTTGTATATTTTCCTCACGTTTTCGAAACAACACATCACAGTGTTCGTATTCGAAATCAAATCTAGATTAATACCATGATACAATCTTAAAATGCAGCCCTTAAGAAGATTAATCTCAATTCCCGTCATAATCAATCGTGATTAGAATGTAATCTCAATAATATGTGATTTATTATCTTTAATGTTCTGGGCTGTATTAGGTACCGAACTCGGTAACACGTATGTGACATGCACGACTCAGTTTTGACTACAATGTTTATTAATCCGCGTAATTTACCCTACCCAAGTAGGTAAACTCAACCGTTCCTATAATTTTGAGATGGGACCACGTGACACTTCTTTGTTATGGATGCATTACCGTGTTTATGTAGGTATGTAACTTATTAAATTGTATTGCAAGACATGGCTTGGCATGTAGGTAATACAGTAGTTTGTACGTGTGCAAGATCAGTATAATTTTTACGGAAAATAATAGAAGTATTACCATATTCAACCTTTTGCGTATCTCCAGCCGTGATCGGATCTCGTTTATCATTAAACTGAATGTTTAAGTGATGCTAAGCAACGTAACTCTCGCTTTCACCTGTCTTAAATACCAGAGTCTTTGCCTAGATAACATCTCGTAACGTTACGCACTTGTTTTTGCCGTATACTGTTAATTCAGCAAACTATTACTCGAAACTAGCACTCAAAGTGTGTAAAAGAGTTACCCAACGTACGTAGGATACTATTGCAATAAATAAGTTTCTAACTACAATTTAATTATGTGTAGGTACATAGCCATTAACTACTCGTTGATAAGGTTCCAGGCCATTTTCTGTCTCCATCATCAAAGCTGTTGTGTGGTGCCATGATATTGCATTGTCACCGAACTTAAACAATTAGTCCCTGGGCGAGCGAGCTCTGCTCTGGTGAAAATAGAATCTTCCCAGACACGTGACCTAACTAGATCGATTTTTCGCCCCCGTTAAAGCTATAGGTACTCCAAATCTCATTGTAATCGTTAAAGCCGTTTTCGAGAACGTGATTTCAAATGTATATATTTATATACAAATATTGCTCGTTTAATGGTATAGGATAGGATAGGATGACAAATTTCAGCTCAATCGGATACTGGCATGTGACTGAAAAATTGTTTGCCTATTTCGAAAGACAACTTACATATTAACATTAATTACCTACGGACAGGGCAAGTTATACAAAAGCTTGTAAAACACGAGGTATGTTACTGGTACTGGTACCCAGAATAAAGTAAACACATCTAAGTCACTAATGGCGTATAGTATTTCTGCTGGAACAGAGAAGCTTTGAAAACATTACATTTACCTTCGTTAACTTTACTGCCCAGGAACTCAACCTATTACAGGCCCCGTAGCATGGATGGCGTTATCACGCGATAAGTGACAGGATAGAGCTTCCGTTCCTGGCTGACACCCTTCGATAGAACGAGACGACGCGCCTATCCTGTCACTTATCGCGTGATAACGCCATCCATGCTACGGGGCCAGGAGCACCTTTATCACCGCAATCAAAGTATTCAACCATCTACCTACCCATATACCTAAAAATATAGAGCGGACATCAATTTAAGCGCCACCGAATGCGATGGTTGACACAAAATGTATTTTATGATTTAAAAGAATACTTTCAGTTTAAATAATGTCATAGTCCTTGAACAGACTACTTATGTACTCGTACCGATGTAGCCTTTGTCAGACCAAAGTGGGTGTATTCTACAAGTTCCGTTGGAATAGTCGTTTGTTAAAATGAATACTACTCGGCAGGTTATTATGAGCAATGAGATTCTCCTCGAAATAGACAAAGGCCACAAATTGAGCGAATTATCTTATCGCTGGGCCATCGATATATAGGTGGGTGGATATAGAAAAGTTGGACGCAGAGAACTATACCGGTTAAGTTTTCGGACATACAATATCATACAAATATTCTTTATTGCTCACCAGAAACAGCACATAATTGAAAAATAGAGGTAAATTAAACATAAACAATGGCAGACAACAGGCGGTCTTATCGCTAAAAAGCGATCTCTTCCAGACAACTTTGGGTTGGTGGAGACGATGTAATATAATCATATGATTTGAGCAGGTGAAACAGAAAAACAGAATATAACCAGCTTAACTATACATATACACTACATATATACAATACATAGATACCTTCTTTCGAATTATTAGTACATTTCAAAGAGATGATTATCGAATCTTGTACTTATTGACGGGACTTCTTTGACGATACATAAATTTATTACGAGTACCTAACGAACGAAGAAATAAATACCGGTTATTTTATATTCCTAAAATATATTGAGTGAACTTAAAAAATAAATAGTCTTTTGTAACAAAGTTTCTCAAGATATTAGATACAATCTCGATAGAGTCCCTCAATATCCGCTCAAAGACCGAGGATATGAAGTTAATAGAAATTCTCTAAAGCTCAGTTCAAGTAGCTCCCACAGGATATTGCCGATATAGGTATACTAACATTTTACATAGGTACCTAAGTACATATAAACTATCTTCAATTTAATATTTATAATTGCTCAGAGATTAATAAAACAGTAGAGACCCCTTATAGGAATACTTTTGTCATTGTAGCTGTATAATTATAGTTTTGTCTGTATTTTATATGTGTATTAAATTAAGTACAACCACAGATTAAAGAATACAAGTACAGATACCCAATCTCATAGAGCAAAAGCGTACCGTCCTAATGTAGGCAATTCTGTATACAATTTTAGTCCCGTAGCTACACCAGTAGATGCAGTATCCGAGCTACCACGGCTATGGCGCTGTCAGCCTACCTGATAGTTTTAGTAATACATTGAGATATCACCAGATGGCATTGACTTCCCGGGCAACAAATAGAGTATTTTTGATTTTTTTGGTATAAAAGTAGTATTTTCGAGACAATATTACACATCACACAAAATTATACATAACCAAACGCTTGGAGCCTGTGGTTCCTAGAACTTTCGCGACCAGTGATGGCGCCATCTAGTGACAGTACCCAATAATACGTGTAGCAAACTTAGCAAACTGACTTAACTCACGTATAGTACGAGTTACATGGATTTAGTACCAATTTTATTGCATTTACTAAACTTATACAATTTACCTTTATTTTATGTACGGAAGGATGTTTGCGATACAATTAAAGTACGTTGAATTTATTAAGGTGTAAAAATCATTCTATCTTCATGATTACTGGTTCAAATGTTTCGCTCGGTACCTGTGTCGCCATCTATTAGTTCTTTTTTGTAATAATTATACGTTGTTCAAGTTGGGAGGCCATGGTACAACAAAGGATTTACTTAAACATATACATAACAATTCTTACTCAATAAAAAAACCGTAGTTGCCTGTATGTAATTGTTACATCGACACGCGCTCGCCAACTAAATGGTGCGGTTGCGTCGCCTGAATTTGTACGAAAGATGGCCGTTCCAAGTCGAGTTTTGACATAAAGTTGATCGACTATTACTCGTTAACTATATATAAATTCATTATATTATGTACTACTGCCACGCTTTTTCACAGGGTCGGGACACTTGACTCTAACAAAAATTAGGGCTTTAAGGGGATGCCTTGATTCGAGTCGACCACGCCCCCTAGACAGAAACACGCTTATGCCTTCCGGGCACGAGAAAAAGAGAAGCAACACTTCGGGAATGGCTTTTTAATACCTAACTTAGTGAAGTTTGATTCATATTTCATTAAGTGAGATTTTAGATGAGATATACTCGTAATACTATAGTATTAACTTGATTGTGTCGTAAAATAATATGTTGTTTGAGTAGGCTGAGTAAAAAAAAATAAAGACCCAACTTTGAATTTTCATTCTAGAGGAAATTTTAGGCTATCATGTATCGATTAAATCAGATGAACAATCACATAGTCAAGAATCATATATCTGAAAATCAGACCTTATTGTTTCTTAATCTAGTCAGAACGGCGATTCAAAGTACACGATCATTTCCAATTCACCCCCTTAAAGACCATTATCACGCAAACGGATCACTGAGTTAAAAAAATGGTTAACAGAACCCCATAATGGTTAGGTATAAACAAGCTATCCAACGATACCTGGCGTGGCATGGTCTTAAAGAGAAAAAAAAATTCCCACTTTACGAGTAGGGGAGGTACCCTAAAAAAAGTTAATTATAATTTATAACGATAATAAAATAATAAATCAGCCTATATACGTCCCACTGCTGGGCACAGCCCTCCTCTCATGGATGAGAGGGAACGGGCAGTAGTCCCCACGCTAGCCCAGTGCGGGTTGGGGATTTCACATACACTTTGAATTTCGTCGCAGATGTATGCAGGTTTCCTCACGATGTTTTTCCTTCACCGAAAAGCTAACGGTAAATATCAAATTATATTCCGTAGATAAGTTCCGAAAAACTGATTGGTACGAGCCGGGATTCGAACCCACGACCGCCATTTGACAGCCGCATGCCTAAACTACTGGGATACCGTAGCTTCAAAAAAAAAAATTCTACGTATTGTCGGCGTGATCGATTTATATACCCAAGCCGAATTACAGATTTCTAGTAGTAAGGGTTACTGAGCTAAGCCGCAGACGGACAGACGGACATGGCGAAACTATAAGGGTTCCTTGTTGACTACGGGAGCCTCTAAAAGGTAATCCTTCGTACCCTGAACGCGAATTTACACCTAATCTTCAATAATGCTGTGTCCGTTATTCACAGAGCTAATACGCAGCGCCAGGAGCAAGGAATCAATCCGGTTTCAGTATGCGAACAGTAAAATAACGGGGTTGGGCAGCCATAGGATGAAAATCAAACCTAACCCTTGTTAGGTTTAGGCTGATAGGTATTTTGATGAAATCAAACGAGAGCTTGCTCATCAGTCTCAAACAAAACAAAAGTACGTTTGTCACGAATGTTGAGTGAGATGAAAAGAATTAAATGCTTCGCAAGATGTCTGTTTGGTTCAGATACCAAACACCCCTCATTCCATATACTAATGTTAACAATTCGTCAACGTTTCTTCGTCTAGAATACTACCAAAGGGAAATATTGTATTAGTTTTATTTATTTCGATCATTAAGTGTTTTTCAAACATAACAGTAATAGTAGTAGTACTTAGTGCTTTTAATATAGCTTGGTGCGGGTGACACTTGGCGCACCGTTTCGTTTTACTTAAAAAAAGTTGCTGCGGTCTAAATATATGGGATAGAAATATTTCAGTTGCAGCCTGAATATGACTGCCGTAAAATGTTTGAACATAAAGAACTATGTTGAACGAAATAAATATGAATTACCACATTTTTTATTATCAATTAACACAATTCCAAAGTAAACGTAATATGCATGTAACGAAACATCAGAGACTCGTTTAGTGATGGGATGGGACATGGTGGACCTTGAGTTTATCGGTAGTTATTAATTGGTAAGTAATTAACATTCTTATAAACTCAGAGAGGAGCGTCGTCTCGTTCTGTTGAACGGTGTCAGCCAGTGACGGACGCTCTATCCTGTCACTTATCGCGTGATAAGTGACAAGATAGAGCGTCAATCTCGCTCTATCGAACGGTGTCAGCCAGTGACGGACGCTCTATCTTGTCACTTATCGCGTGATAAGGCCGACCATGATACGGGGCCTGATTATAAACTGGAACATCACAAATATAAATTAAATAAATTCAACCGCCTAAATAAAACAAATCGAGACTGTAAATCGAAAAGATGATTTCTAATTTGTTGCTTTGGATTGATTTATTAAGCCAATAAACACCCTTTTTATGTGAATTAGTGAATTTTTTGGAGGAAATCGAAAACATATCGCATATATAAGGCACTAGCACACGTACTGAGAATTTGGCGACTACCCACAAATTACAGAAAAAGGCAGATAAGATAGGCCCTAATAAATTGAACAAACATATTGATGATGTATTGACATCAGAAGCCGGGGAAGAAGCTCAGGATCGAGAACACTGGAAACGGAGGGGGGAGGCCTTTGCCCAGCAGTGGGACACTACAGGCTCCCAATAATAATAATAATAATAATTGACATCCGACCTCTTTTCTCTCTCTGTTATCTAACAGGTCTTCATATTATGTCATTGTCTCCGCTTTCTCGCTCGCACGATGTATCTCGCTCTCCCAAGCATAAGTGTCGCCACAAAACAAGTACCTCTACTAGCTTAGCTTATAATCGGATTCATGATTAGATTATATACAATTGAGATTTTAAATGATTACTTTTATCGAGTCAATTTTCGATACTTTCACCTGTCTTAGATTTTCGCAGCTGTCACCCCGCACCAAGCTATTATGAAAGCACTGTAGTTGCGTTTCAAAATCGTTTTTTCTTGAAATCGCATGACGATTAACGCAAGATTTTTCTAATCCTATATGATGTAGGGCATAGTTGTATTTTATTGATAACAAATAGATGTTTAAGGACGATTATGATGAATGTTTGATGAAATGTGTATAACTGTAAAATGTAGTTTGAATAATTAAAATACCATTTTATACTCGTCGACTATAATCTTTAAATTAGAACCTCGAAAACCATAACGCAATTGAATACTTTTATTCTGATGCAATAGTTTATGCTCTATGGACAATCGAAATAATAAATATTAAATTGTACAGAGAACTATAATGAATTTTGACCAATCACGAGACTCGATTTACAGAAAGACATCACGCGTTTTAAAAAAAAGCGGTTGGTTGCACTTCGTTTCAGCAGGGCGATTTTCAATAGATACCAAATTTGTTAATAAATTATTATTTCCGTTGACTCGTAGAAAAAGTATTGTAGTATACAATAGTTATATAATTAACTTTCTAAGTCTCGTACCTTAATTAGGCCACCCAGCAAGTTTCGTGGCCTAAACGTGGTACTCGACTGAAAAAGCATACATTATATAACGATTGCATAAAATACTATTTTGGTAGACCTCTGCGTCATTGTCCCAAAAACTATCTGATAAAGGATCGGCAAAAGCATTGTCTAGACGAAGCTTACAAAGCAATATATGCTTTAGTCATGATGATCATAAATTATACAGCGAAGTCTCGATATAATGCAAAAAGGTCAAATCATACGAAGGTCAATGTAAAAATATGATTTAACGATTGATTTATACTATATCCATGCTAAATTACTGTGTTCTAGTAGTAAGGGTTACTGAGCTAAGCCGCAGACGGACAGACGGACAGACAGACATCAGACATGGCGAAACTATAAGGGTTCCTTCTTTACTACGGAACCCTAAAAAGTAATATTGCATTAAAATGTTGTAGGTAGGTATGTTTTGTTTAATTGAACCAAACATTTCACCATCAATCATCATCATCAAATCTAACCCTCTTAAAACACAAAAACCGCATCTAACTCCATAAAAAATAATCTTATCAGGATTTGGAACATTTTAGAGCACCTGTCGAGCATACAACCTTAGAACAAGAGTATTTTAACATGTGACGTTTATATACGCAACATAGTGTCGGTGCGATTGTGCCAACATGCCAACAACACGTTTGCGTCTAGTTTAGTAAGCTTACTAGCGTGAGTTTATCACAGAACACATTTGCTGCCGGCTTTGCGGAAATATTGCTAGTGTACTCGTGGCGTAGACGCACCATTTGTCAATGCCTACACCATTTCTTTTCGCATTCATTGAAGCAAAATTGATTTCCATACAGCTCGTAGCCCTAAGAGTTCGTGAAAGACTCTTGAAAAGGAAACAATACTACACCCCCGTTTTATATTTGTGCTTGATTTGCGATTAAGTAGGTATATTTGAAATGCAATTAATTTTATTTATTTATAAAGTAGAAAAACATTGACTAAATACAAACATAATATGAGAAAAAAAAAAACACAATTTTAAAATAAACTAATAAAGAAAGAAAGTAACATACATACTAAAAACCCAACTATAAACAGAATACACCATCTAAAAGGTCCGCCTGCGGCATGGTCCCCAATACGCTGGCCGCGTTACCTCTTTGTATGGCCAGAGAAATTCTCTGCGCGAGGTAAGCGCCGGCTCTGGGGTCCCCTGAGGTGTCGACCAGCCGCGACGACAGGGCCCTGATAAATGCTTTCATGTCAGACGACCAGTTAATTTTATTGATATACATATGTCTATATACTGGGTGGAACAGATCGATGGACTTTTAAGCAAATGGGATATAGATCAGGTTTAGTGCTTTACTTCTCACCTAGTAACCATATTAATATTTCTAACGGTTACCGAGATACAACTTGTTAAACTTTGGTGAAAAAAACTGTATGTTTCAACCCTATCCAGCAGATTCAATGAAGTCAGCAAGATTCTTGTGACTTGTGACATGTGTCAATTTCAAATGAAAATAATAACTATGTATAGTATTAGGGTTGTCACTAAGATAAAATATTTCGATTTTTATGTTTTTTTTTCTTTTAAATCCAGCTTAACATTTATAATAGATCGTTTGTACGTCACTTATATAACACTGTCCTTTCAGCTTAGTCCAAGGAAATGTTCCTCCCTGTATACTTAAAAAAAGTTTATTTTTAAAATGGAAAGTTTACATGCATACTTTACACATACATAAATACTTTATTGTACACTAGACACCGGTAAAAATACAGACAAAAAAGGTTAAATCGAATATATAATGAATTAATGATGATATGAATGGAATATCTACAGTAATCTACTTAAAAAACGCGTATTTGCCCTACCAGATCATAGAGTACTTTCCACATCTGGTAAGCAATTCGGAAATTACATTAGGATATCCACTTATAATACTATACGAAAACATTGTAACCTTAAGGGTTGCACTATAAATGAGGCAAAAAAACTCATTACTAATCTTCCCCTTTCGTCAAATTACGCCGAGACACAAGCATAAGTTTAGAGTATTTAATAAATTAATTTAAATTAATTTAATTGGCATTGTATTACTATTTATGTAAGACTTATATCATGTTTTTGCAGCTGTTGGTACTCCTTAAGTATAAATAAATAAATCATGTTAAATTGCAATGTTAATTTTTAAGTTCCTTTTGTTTTGTTCTTCCTTGTGTAATTTGTAACAAAATTCTAAAATGTAACTTGTATTTGGTTCGCCGCGAGACAGGCGAAGCCTAGTGCGGAGGCCTCTGGAAATTATTGATATCGAAATTGTGCCAAATAAACCTCTATTATTATTTATATGTATAATGACTTCATTGGCAATTAGTGTATATAACAATATTATTTTATATAATATAACTAAAACAAGAATAATAAGAAAGACTCCAGGGCACGAGTCACACCAGACCTCCCTGGCTTCCTTCAGGGTCGCTAACTCGTGGTATCTGTGGTGGGTTTAGAATAATACTCACAAGAAATACCGAGCCATAGATGGACGGGAGGGACGCCGGTAGTGCGACGCTGTGAGCAAAACGAACACCCAGACCAATGAATCTGATAGGTGACTTATTTTATATTCATTCATTCATAGCTGTTACAATTGTACATTCAGAGCGAATAAGGTGCTCACAAGTATTCGCGTATGGTTAAGAGATCGTCATAAAACTAACGGACAATGTCAAACGCATAGGTACGTTTCGTCACAGAACTGACTTAAATATAACTTCTTAAGCTTGATACTTATTGAAATTATCCCTTTGTGCATCCGGAACAGTACCTAAAGAAATACTTGAAGGCGACTCGACTGTACGTACTAAACTGGCCGCTGAATAGATGTTTTTGTTAGGAGATAATATAAAAAACATAAAATATATAGTATTTTATGCAACTGTTGTATAAGAAGGGTCTTAAAACGCGAGTGTCGTGGATTGCGATGAGAGCCTTGGCGAGCATCGCAATTAAAGTCGCCACGAGCGTTTTTAGACCAGTTATACACAGTTGCATACAATACTTTTTGTACGATAATTTGAAATAAATTGCATTATTTAGACTTTTCAGGCAGCAAGTTTTCTATTCGTTATTTTGCAACTCACGCAATTTCTTCAGAAGTGCAGTTATGAATGACCATTTTAAAAGTAATGTACACTTTTGTCTTCACAAACACGAATAAAATCTTAATAGTTTAGGAGTTATAGTTTATCATCTTTCGTCTTTTCATTTTGAACTGTATTTTGGTGGGAAATCAGAAATATGATACCTCTTGTTTATGGTTTGTTTTGTTTTTAATTTGTTTGCACTTGCCATCCGAACCAAACCGAATCCGGACCCGAACTGAATCCGAACTGTTTATTATTGTAAATAATACCAAGAATTTATAAAACATGTAAATTAAAACACAATAGATGATGATTTAATATTATTATTTTATTATAGTAAATAATTTATAATACAGGGTGAAATAGTATTCACCGTTCAAATTTTGGGAGGTGATTCGGTGGGTCATCTCGATCAAAATTGGATAATAAGTTGTATCCAAATCGCAAAAAAAAAACCAGCTGTTCCATACATTTTGGCGGCTGAGCTCACGCCGTTTGTATGGTGGAACAGCTGGTATTTTTTCGCGATTCTGATACAAATTATTATCCAATTTTGATCGAGATGACCCACAAATTCACCTCCCAAAATTTGAACGGTGAATACCATTTCACTCTGTATACAAATGTTATAGTATTTTATGCAACTGTTGTATAAGTGTCTTAAAACGCTAGTGGAGTGAGTTGCGATGCGAGCCTTGGCGAGCATCGCAATTAAAGACGCCACGAGCGTTTTAAGACCAAGTTATACACCGTTGCATACGAGGGTCAAACTGAAAGTTCTTAGAAAATCAAAAACTGAGCAATCAAGCAACTTATTACTTTTATTATATCTTTTCAAAATAGCCTCCCTTCACATCAATACATCGCTGCATTCGATAGAACCACTGAGAAAATCACTTTGCCCACTCGTCCTTAGGGGTCTCTTCGACGGCCTTTTGAAACGCAGCCACTGCTTCGTTGGCGTCCATAAAACGTTTTCCTCGAAGTTTTTCATTAATTTTTGGGAATAAATAAAAATCACAAGGTGCAAGGTCGGGGCTATAAGGTGGGTGACCCAGTAATTCAACGTTTGCCGTCGCCAAATAGTCGATCGTTTGCTTGGCGGTGTGCGATGAGGCGTTGTCGTGGTGAAGCAGGATCCTACTGCGAGGCCGTTTTTCTCGAACTTTTTCCAAGACAAGTGGTAAACAATTGTTAGTGTACCACTTCGCAATAACTGTTTTTTGATCCTCTAAAATAATTGTTGCGTAATGACCAGTCCTTCCGAAGAACGAGGCCACCATCTTTTTTCCCACACTTCGACCTCTCTTCACTTTAGTAGGCAACTCCTCGGAAGGAAACACCCACTCAGCAGACTGTCTTTTAGTTTCAGGATCATAACAGTAAATCCAGCTTTCGTCACCCGTAACTACGTCGAACACAGCATTTGAGTCACCTCCGTTGAATCTTTGACCCATTTCACGGCACCAATCAACACGACGGACTTTTTGGGCTTCTGTCAAATTATGAGGTATCCACCGGGCACAAAGCTTCCTCACCGCTAAATGTTCATGGAGGATTTTGTGGACTTGACTCATACCAATGGCTAAGCTTGTACGAATCTGCTGATAGGTTACTCTTTTGTCAGTCTCTATGTTATCTTCAGTAGTCGCCGTAGAAGGCCGGCCCTCACGCAGATCATCAGTGAGATTAGTGCGGCCACGTTTAAATTCATTAAACCAGTTGTAAATAGTAGCACGAGATGGGGCTTCATCGTGAAAGGCCAATCGAAGTCTATCATAACTTTCTTGTTGACTTAAATTACATCGAAAGTCGTAAAAAATCATTGCTCGAAAATTTTCTCGCGTTAAATTCATGCTCACGTAGTACACACAATTTTCAATTTGCCGCCAAATCGTAAAACAAATGACAATCGAGTGGAATTCGTACACAAAAATATTAAGAAAGAGTTCCATTTTCAAATTTTGAACTTATTTTTTTATTATATTTATTACAAGTGGCCAGTTCTAAAGACTTTCAGTGTCGCCCTCGTACAATACTTTTTCTACGACTAATTCTACATAAATAGCATTTGACTTTTCAGGCAGTAGTTTTTCCGTTAGTTCTAAACTACTCACGCAATTTCTTCAGCGGTGCAGTTATTTTCTTCTTCGTCCATTTTAAAAGGAGCGTACACAGTTTTCTTCACTTCACAAACACGAATAAAATCTTAATAATTTATAAATAACGAATAGTTATCATATTTCGTCTTTTCATTTTGAATTGGAACTTTGGTGGGAAATTAGAAATATGACACATTGACACCTCTTGTTTATGGTCTGTTTTGTTTTTAATTTCCTTGAACTTGCCGTCCGAACCAAACTGAATCCGGATCCGAAGCGAATCGGATCCGTTTATATTTATAAATAATACCAATAATTGGTAAATATACACATAATACATGATCATTAATTTTTATTTTAGTAAACAATTTATGTTCTACAAATGTTTGATAGTAAAACTTCTTAATAATTTATAAATAACGAATAGTTATCATATTTCGTCTTTTCATTTTGAATTGGAACTTTGGTGGGAAATTAGAAATATGACACATTGACACCTCTTGTTTATGGTCTGTTTTGTTTTTAATTTCCTTGAACTTGCCGTCCGAACCAAACTGAATCCGGATCCGAAGCGAATCGGATCCGTTTATATTTATAAATAATACCAATAATTGGTAAATATACACATAATACATGATCATTTATTTTTATTTTAGTAAACAATTTATGTTCTACAAATGTTTGATAGTAAAACTTTTTATTTCGAAAAATTTGCTTATGAAGTTGGTACTTACCACTGCAATATGGCGGCCTACTGAAAAAAAGTTAGATGATTTGACATCGTGGTAAACAGTGCTTTTATGAAAAATGTATGAACCATAAAAGTACACTAAACAGTGCGTTTATGGGCCACAGAGCATAGAGTTTTTCGACGACTTATTATCGGTGTCATTGTATTTGAGCTAGAGCCTATATAAATGAGAGATAACGGTACAGGAATAGAAAAAATCATAAATAAAAAATTTCGAAAAATGTGCTTATAATAAATGAAGTTGGTACCACTGCAATATAGCGGCCGATTAAAAAAAAGTTAGATGATTTGACATCGTGGTAAACAGTGCTTTTATGAAAAATGTATGAACCATAAAAGTACGTTAAATAGTGCGTTTATGGGCCATAGAGCATAGAGTTTTTCGACGACTTATTATCGGTGCCATTACATTTGAGCTAAAGCCTATATAAATGAGAGATAACGGTACAGGAGTAGAAAAAATATAGTAACAAGTGTTATACTATACATTTAATAATAGAAAACTGCCACAAAAAAAAACTGAAACGGTCTGAAACGCATAAACCTACAAATATATATAGCAGCAGGCTAACATTGGTTGCCGACGGGCATCCAATATCAGGGATCGCAAACTATCGGTTCGGGTATCACGTTGCCCGTATTATCAGTTTCAGTGGCTATGACAGCCCGCGTCACTGTACACTACGAATGGAAATACTCGTAGACCCACATCGCTCGACTAACAAGGGATCATGTTGAAGGTTGGTATTCTCAACGCTCACCTACAGCTCGGCATAGGGGAACCAGTCTAGATCTGAGCTCCGATTGCGAACAGAAGATACGGATCACTAGGTCAGGATATGAGAGTTCCAAGTTGAGTTATGAAAAGGCAGATAGACGGGTTCATATATATTTTATGAGAGGATCTATAAGCCAGATATTTTAAGAATTACCTGGGTTTGAACTGAACAAACTCAAGGACAAGTACCTATCGGAGATTTAATAAATAGCTTACCATCGTGCTTATTAGTCGGAACTTTAAGTCTCTGTATTTTATTTCAGTGAATAAGTAAAGTGCACCTACATAAGCAACACAAAATCGCCTCTTTTCCAAAAAAAAATGGCTAAGCACCTGTAAACTTGCCACTAACTATACTATAATTAATATATTAGCTGTAACACATTATGGCCGCTGCAGATTTGTTCATACAGACGCGAATTAACAAAGTTACACGGCATATCCTTCCCTTGCCGCAATACTTGTACCTACAAGCTGTACTACGTTTGCAAACTGAATATTGTATGAAGCATAAGCAATATTCGTCGGTACCCGAGAGATAACCAAAAACTGCCTGCACAATTTATGTCCCATTTAACATATGCAGGAAGTTATACACAACATGGTGATGTTCTACATATGATCGTTACGACATCAACCAACTTATAACATTCAATGATATAATACTAGTAAAAAAAACTGCGCAGATCGAATAGACATAGACAGTATGTATAGTAGTATGAAAATTATGAGACAGCAAAATTAATACGTGGGTACTAAGTTTGACGAATGAAGCCAATACATTATATAAATCACGAGCCAACTAAATGAACACTGATGAAATACATTGCGTGTATATGAAAACGACCTTTCTCGTCGTCGAAGACGACGACAGGTCGGGAACTCGGGAACCATCGATCACTGGCACACAATAACAATATTGACAAATCCCTGTGACGTACGCACCATTCAAGGGCGTAGCCTAATGTAATAAACGTTAAGTAGAAGTTTTGAGCCTTTACGATGTTTCTTCTGTCCTTATACGAGGATTTTACGGCTTAGGTCCGATTTGATCAAACTACGATAAGGGCTTAATTCCGAGATTAAGCGTCCAAATTGCATTGACTTATCGAATTGACCGTACGGAGTCAAACGTCGATTTGTAAGTCTCTTTGGCGACAACAACTATTTTTAACCCCCGACGCAAAGAGAGGGGTGTTATAAGTTTAACGTGTCTGTGTATCTGTCTGTGATAACGTAGGGCCCAAACGGATGGACCGATTTGAATGCGGTTTTTTTTGTTCATGAAAATCTGTTCAGCCGTTTGAAGATCATCAGCTCTTTTCTAGTTGATGAGGGGATCTGACTAACGTCCTTACTTATGTCCGATAGTCTCGAAATTTGGTACCGTGTTATTTCAATGACATTGAAATTATATGGTAAGGTAGCCATGACCTGATCAGCCGTTTGAAGATCATCAGCTCTTTAATAGTTGATGAGGGGATCTGACTACCTTCCGTATGTCCGATCGATTTGAAATTTGGTATTGTGTTCCTTAAATGATATTGAAATTATATGGTAAGGTAACCATGACCTGATCAGCCGTTTGAAGATCATCAGCTCTATTCTAGTTGATGAGGGGATCTGACTAACTTACTTATGTTCGATCGATTCGAAATTTGGTATCGTGTTATTCCAATGACATGGAAATGATATGGTAAGGTAACCATGACCTGGTGAGCCGTTTGAAGATCATCAGCTCGTTAATAGTTGATGAGCGGATCTGACTAACTTCCATATGTACTATCGATTCGTAATTTCGTACTGTGTTACTTCAATGATATTGAAAGTATATGGTAACCTTACCATATGGTTACCTAACCATGACCTGATCAGCCGTTTGAAGATCATCAGCTCTTTAATTGTTGATGAGGGAATCTGACTACCTTCCATATGTCCTATCGATTCGAAATTTGGTACCGTGTTACTTCAATGATATTGAAAATATATGGTAAGGTAACCATGACCTGATCAGCCGTTTGAAGGTCATCACTTTAAAAAGGACAAAAAAAGTAAAATTAATAATTTTAAAAACCCCCGACACGAAAAATAAACTCTAAAAACCAAAAAAAAAATATTTTAAAGCTATAATAACTATTATCGTCACATATATTATGTAAGTTCAAATATTTTTATTTTCCAAGTATCGTCGCGTCGGGGGACCGCTTCAGTCACCCGATGGTCCCCCGACGCGACGGTCCGCCGAGGCGACGATACTTGGAAAATAAAAATATTTGAACTAACATAATATATGTGACAATAATAGTTATTATAGCTTTAAAATATTATTTTTTTGGTTTTTAGAGTTTATTTTTTGGTTGATGAAAACTGGTACTGAGTTGGTATTCGTCGGCCCGTGAACAGAGGTGGTGGTCTGATATTGTTTAGTTTACCGAAGTATTCATTGCGATTAGTTTAATTCAAACATTTCGGAGTTTCAAAAATAATAGAAAAGACGATGTATCACAGTACAGACCAATTCGAAACTTTGTATAGTTCGCAAAATTTTAGAAAAAATAGTTGCTGATGAACCTTCCTTCACAGTACGAATTTTTTTGTCTCCTAATCAGCACGGATTCTTTAAAGGTCGCTGTGTCGAGTCCAATTTGGTCACCTTTACTGATTATTTGTTAACTGCACTAAGTAACAAATGTCAAGTTGATGTCGTCTACACCGACTTCTCCAAGGCTTTCGATAAGATTAGTCACAGAGTCTTGTTAGAGAAGCTCTGGAGTGCAGGAATACATGGCGACTTGTTTCGTTGGATCAAGTCATATATAACAAATCGCTCACAAGCTGTTTCTATCAAAGGATTTTTGTCAGACTATCTTTATATCCCTTCAGGTGTCCCCCAAGGGTCACATCTCGGACCTTTGCTATTTACACTTTACATAAATGACATTGGTAACGTGGTTAGCAGCAGTGATCACCTATTATATGCAGACGATGCAAAAATTTACAAGATTATTACGACCGTTGATGACTGCTGCAAGCTGCAAGAAGATTCACAAGCAAGCAAGAGCCTCCACAGCTGCATACTGTGATAGTAATCAACTATTTCTAAACCCTGATAAATGTAACATCATTACGTTTACTCGTAATAGAAACCCAATATTATACATGTACAGCTTAAATAATCACCAGTTGAATAGGGTTGACAAGATCCGAGACCTTGGGGTGATACTTAATCGACAATAAACTTACTTTTAACGATCACATTGATACTATTGTTCAAAGGGCTTACAAGCAGCTTGGCTTTTTATTGAGGGTATGTAAGCCTTTTCAACACGTAATGACATACATGATATTATACTACAGTTTAGTCAGATCAATTTTGGATTTTGCGTGTATTATTTGGAACCCTTTCTACAAATGTCATATAAATAGGATAGAACAAGTACAAAAGAAATTTCTAAAAGCTATTGATTACCGTATGGGTCGCGGCCGTAATTCCTATAGCAATAGTCTTTCTCACTATGGTTTGTTGCCATTAGAAGGTCGTCGAATACAGTTTGATATTATGTATCTTTACAAAATAATTAACAACCTTATCGACTCCCCGTCACTTCTTGGTAGGCTTTTATTCAAAGTTCCACAGCGCACTGCATGTCATAAGAAATTGTTTGCTATTCCATACTCTCGTACAAAGTACGTCTCCTATTCTTACTTTAACCGTTGTCTCAATGATTATAACACAAACATGTCTCATGTTGATATTTTCTCGACTGGATATTGTCAAAGTTTCAAAACTCAAATTATTTGTCACTTAAAATCCAAGTTATAACCACCATACTTAGAAACTCTCTGTATTGATATTAAGTATTTGTCCTTTTAGTAATTTATAAGCCCTTTCAGGTTCATTTTTTGTAGAAGCCCTTTGAAATTGACTGCATTTAAAATGTAAACGTGTAGTGCTCCCGTGCGCGCACAACATGTGCGTACACGTGTGAACACATGCACCAACACATTAAACTTTTCCCTCTGCGACAAATATTTAGCCAAAATGCACTCGATTTGTGAATGGTTTTCGCTCTTACCGCTCCTAAGCTAGATTAAGTCAAAATGAGTAAGTAATTTTAGGATATGGCACTCAAGGTCTTTTATATAAGACTATGTAAAACTTTATTTGTGTATTTGACTGTTTGTTGCCTAATAAAATAAAATAAAATTGATATGTATGTTAGTCTTTAAGGTATTTGTAATATGAGCCTTGTTGCCTGATTTAAATAAATAAATAAATAACATCAGCCCGGTTTACTGACACGGTAATTACTTCTATATAATCGTCATGAACGATTTCATTTTGGCTATATTTTACACATTGCAGCATTATGAAGCTCTGTCAACAGGGATGTGTCCGGTGGAAGTTAAACAGCTGAAAATGTTGGTAAAATTATGTTGGGAGTCATGATTATGTTGGCAAGATTAAGTTCTTTCTTCGGAGTTCGTTATAGGTACTGTTAGCGTGTTAGTACTAGTTAAGATGCGCTCAGCTCAGTAAGTATCATATCCAATAGGTATAATAAATAGGTATTAACACATTCATAACACTTCCTTTAAATAATAACCACCAGAAACTTTAGTTTAACCTCATTAGCATAAAGAATATATATTTAAAGGAATTTAATGTTTATTAATGACTTACGATGTCGGTTTCTGGATTTCTTTAACACTGCCGCTTTTATATGATGGCCCCGAGTCCTCTCAAACAAAATACTCCGGTATCCGCGGTGTCGAGATAGACCCTACTTTGAATAAGGTGATCTGATCATTCGATCGTCGATTGAACAGTCATGATAAACAGCGTGTTGTATTGATTAGTAGTTATTTACGATACAAGTGCCGAAAATAGGAAATTAGCAACGAGTGATGATAAATTAAAACACGACCGAAGGGAGTGTTTTAAATCGACACGAGTTGCGAATTACCTATTCGCACGTGTATCATACAACGTTTTACAGTACACATGGCTCTTTAAAGTTTCGACATATGCACGGAAAGTGCTCTTTTCCGCACTAGTGCGGGAAAGTAGCACCATATGTACTGTAATTTTCAATTTAGTATCTCAATCGCCGTGTTCGCGCCCTCGGTATACCTACACCGCACAGTAAACGAGAAAAGTTCAGTTTTGCGCCCGATAAGCCCACCGGAAGGGTCTATATTGAAAAGTTATACTAACGTTAAATCTACGGACATAAAGCTATGAAAATAATATGGAGCAGGACGGCAACTTCCGAGCATTGCAAATTGTAATAGTTATCGCACCATTTTTCTTCTTTTGTGGGATAATGTATCGTACAATGCCATAACTTCGCGACTTATCAGCATAAAAAAACAATCTATAGTAAATTTACCAAAGCTTTTTCAGATTCAGGGTTTAAAACTATTGTATATCTGTACAAATACAATGTTTGAAGCCTGCAAATTAAATTGTCGTCGAACAACCTCGCAGTGGAGAGCGAATACGAAGAAGATAACATTTTAAATTAAGTTCTCAACAAATGCGCGGGGCCGACAATTCCATTTATTTCACCGAGACAAGCACTCCAGATAATTTAGATTGATAGTTTCTTTAAACTATTCTGAAATATAAAAAGCGGCCAAGTGCGTGTCGGACCACGCACAACGAGGGTTCCGTGCCTATTAAAAAGGTCGTATCGTTACTGAAATCTTATGGCACTTACGTCCTTTTCTTTAAGGCAGGCAGTTTTTTAGAAATCTCTCAAAAACCTTTGAACCGATCTTGTTCAAAACAATTTTCGCTGAGAGAATTTAATAAGCCCTATGAGCATGATTTTTTTCATATTTTTAAGATACACGGTTCAAAAATTAGAGGGGGGGTGACACAATTTTAGTGACTTTCGAGGAGATTATCTTCGACTCTATTCACTTAATCAAAAAAATTGCTGAGAAACCTTATATTTATTTTTAAAGGCCTATCGATTGATGTGCCACACGTGGGCTTGCAATGAAAAAAAAAATTTGACTTTCAGTTTTATGTATGGGTTTTTTTTAGTAATTTAGTTACAAAACTATGTAGCGGTTAACAAAATACACCTATCCTGAAAATTTTATTCAAGTACACCTTATAGTTTTCGAGTAAAATGCCTGTGACATACGGACGGACAGACAGACAGACAGACAGACAGACAGACAGACAGACAGATAGACTGACAGACAGACAGACAGACAGACAGACATGACGAATCTATAAGGGTTCCGTTTTTTGCCATTTGGCTACGGAACCCTAAAAAAGGTATCAAAACATGAAATGAGCAAAAATCATAATAATATTATCTTTTATGATAAAACGACTACAACGGAGTACCGAGAAGGGAATATACTTATTTCTGTGTTTCGTATAAATATTTTGGTGGCGTAAATCGAAGGTATAAACTAAAACGGATCTGCTAAGCATTTAATTATGATAAAATAAATAAAACGTTAAAAGTTAGCGTTAGCGTTTTGTGTTAGTTTATTTCTATAAGTGAGAACCTGTAATTGGCTATATGGTTTTATTATTTTGTCTATAAATATGTTGCGCTGTTGGTTTTCCATGTATCAATAAATAAATAAATAAATAAATAAAAGCTAAACAGAGTCCGCGACACGTTTCAAATGTGCTAGCACTTCACTTAGAGCCCTTGCACACTAGCTTTTTTGCCGGCGGTTTCCCGGCGGAGCGGGAACGCTGCGTGCTCGCGGCGTGCACGCTGCACGTGCCGCCGCGGTGAAGCTGCGTGGACCGGGCGATCAAGCCAGGTACGGTACGGCGACGCCGCGTCCACGCTAAGATAATTAATCGCGAAGATATTGCAGCGTGCTCGCCGCGTGCACGCCGCGTACCCGCTCCGCCGGGAAACCGCCGGCAAAAACGCTAGTGTGCAAGGGCTCTAACACCTCGCGCGGCATTCTCTCGATCCCCGATGACTCCATTCCGAGGAGCTTGAAGCCGGAAGAATGCTGAGCGCGTGGCGAAATTAGGTTTTTTTAATACGTCGGAGTATGTGCAATTTTGCCGGTGACAGCAATTTATTGCGTGTTACCTACTTAGACAGGCACTCGTGCAAGAGAGAATGATTTGGAGGACATACATTAGTAACAAGATATATCTTGATGTTTCAAAAGAACGTACGAGATCTAAATTGTTATCGATAAAAATACTTAGTGTTCTACCTACTTATTTTCCTACTCGCTAAGACGCTTTTGTATATTTTACTTAATATTTGTATTTATGAACCTCCAGGTCTGTTTTGGACCTCTATCTTTTTATGTATGACTGTATGTGTTCTGAATAATAAATAAATAAGATATACTCCTAAGGATATTTCAGCTCTTGCCATACAACGTTTAAAACGAGACTATAGAAACATGCGAAAATTAAAAATACTGTTCAAGAAGTAAGTATCCATTTTTTATATCCGATAACAGACCAAGAAACATTGTCAATACGTATTTGATGCTGGCTTAAGCTGTTGAAGTAAGCGAGATAAGCGAGCCAAGCGGCATCAACGTGCCACCTGTTCGCCGCCGGCAAGTTACACTTGCCAGGCTTGCGGTCGTGTATGCCGCTCCCGCATTGGCTTACACAGCCATGGAAGACGTTGTCTCCCTTCTTGACACTGCTTGTATAGTCTGTAATAGACTTAAAGGCCATTGATTGAAGCTGTTGAAGTGTTCTTTCATTGGAATTCCTTCAGCGTATATGACAATCAATAGAGGAATTCGCTGCACACACGCTGACCTTACACTGACTTACCCCTATATAACATAATATGATTATGAGGCAGCACTTTGAATTATTCAAGAGTCCTCAACTGGCGCATCCCAGTTGGAGGTCGTGTATTCGCGGTTGAAATATGGAAATCTCTGATTTTTGATTTAGCACTGAAATCTACATAAACCCGAGTCTCCTTTACTGCGGTCCTACATGTGTTTGATTAGAATCAATCGTTTAAATTGACATAAATGCCTACTTAAAACAGTTTGCACCAATTTGACGGTGGGCCCGCCTAATAACCCTATAGATAACATGATCCATGTTAATGTTGATAATGTCGCTGTCTTTCAAAATTATTTGATAATAAATAATTATATTTATGGCGAAAATAATATCAAATACATCACTGTGTTATACTCGTCTCTTACGCAACCTGGAAAAACCGAAAATCAGGAGTCAATTCAGTACTTCTTGGTTAACGTGTAAGTCTTGGGTGTGTCTTCTCAGGAAACTTAAACTTATATTCGATTGTCAGGTAGCGTCATATACAACGTGTTAATAAAATAACGCAAAACCTGAAAACTGTTTGTTCAGAATCGAGCATAGAATGCGAAAAAAATAAAAAATAAATTTTTTGACAAGATTTATTTTTTACATTTGTATGGAGTGTTGGCCGACTGGGGCGACCTGCTCCATACAAATGTAAAAAATAAATCGCGTCAAAAATTTTATTAACACGTTGTATAGTGGCGGCGCCTACCCACAGTCAGATATGATATGATTAGCAGCTAAAGCCTCAAGGATGCTGCGTAGAGCCGAACCAACAAAAAAACTCAGCAAACTCCTAAAATTCAAGGAAAGTGTTTATGGAATGTCTAAAGAAGAATTTTAAGTATAGAGGAGAGTGTTCGTTAACATTTGTTCTACCTGCCATATGGGCTAGAACACAGCTCTTGAACACTAGAACGAGATTACTTCAGGAAACAGCTAAAACTCCGTTAATAAACTTCCGATGGTATCGAGGAAATTTAAAAAAATCTAGACTGCCATTGCAAAACAGCATAATTTTAATTCTGTCAAACGCAGATAATGAAACAAGAATCTTAAATCACAGATAGATGTCAAAACATTTAGCAGGACAGACAAGACTTACATAAAGAAAATGTCGCTATTAAGCTCTTAACTTCTAATGCTCTTTCTTCCACGCAGTTCGCGAAGCTTTGTAACGCCGCGCGTCTAATAATAATAAGTGTTGGACTTGTTCCTTAAATATTTTACAAGGATTTCGCGTTAGGCTTCTTTTATTTTTGGATCGAGTTTCATAAATTCGTTTCTGTTAACCAAGAAATTTCAATTCAATATCCGTGTCAAAACGTAATAATTAAATGACTTTTGGTTACGTTAATGAATATTCTTATGGGACTTCTATCTTCAACCGTTGATCTTCAAAAGGCAAAATTTTCAATGAAATTTCAATTCAATATCCGTGGTCAAAACGTAATAATTAAATTACTTTTGGTTACGTTAATGAATATTCTTATGGGACTTCTATCTTCAACCGTTGATCTTCAAAAGGCAAAATTTTCAATTCAATATCCGTGTCAAAACGTAATAAAATGCTATAAAATGGAATTAATTACTAGTCATTTAAATTAAAATAATAATATTTGGAATTGTATAAAAATTTTACTCAATTAATTTGTAATAAGTTGTTTGCTTAATTTGTTAAATCACCATATAGTCTTAAATGTAATTTATGCCCATATGTATTGTATCATAGCTTAATTAGGTTAAGTATATTGCAATACCCAAAAATGGGTACATGTTGATACTATTCACCCTATTTAACACCCTGTAAAACACATGTAAGCAACTAAATAAATAAATAAATAAATAATAATTAAATGACTTCTGGTTACGTTAATGAATATTCTTAATGGGACTTCTATCTTCAACAGGCAATGGTTCTAAAACAAATGAAAACATGGACGATCGTGTTTTTCTGACTGTATAATCAAGGAACGAAAACGGCCGCCATGTTTCGACTTAATTTCAGTGAAGGTCTACACTACAGGGACGAACTTTTTCATTCCGCTACTATTTACACAGCACTAGGAACGGAATGTCAATCGCTACAAACCGGACACAGCGTCGCATTGTCCCCTGCTGCCCATCGATCACCGCTCCTTCCGCGACGTTTTCCATTGGGAAAGCAGCAGCTCGTGTAATTAGTAGAAACGAGAGCGAAGCGATTTCCGAGGCGGATCGCGACAATTAGCGGCGCGGGCGCAAACCGCAGGAGAATGGCGACATGCCTGGAGTCATGAACTGAACAATCAATTCCAGAGACGGATAGTTATTTATAACGTATAGTCGATGTCGATATCAACTTAAACGAACATAAGAGAATAATCCACAGTTTATGAGTATATAGGTACAACACAGCTACCTTAAGCTACTCTAGACATTTAATTTAACTGAAGAGTCAACGTCTTTATAGTCTTTCACCCAATAATGCTCTATTTGGGAGAAGCGTCGTTCGTTACGCCCCCGAGTAATGTCACTGAGCGTAATAAATGTAAATCGACACTAACCAACAGTGAAGTTACTTTATCAACAACAGCTTCATAGTCATTGTAAATTGGGTGAAAGTTCAATAAGCACATCATCATATCAGTTACTTTTTATTTCATATTAAATATATAAATACATATTTGGGGGAAATCTTACACTTATCGACCTAGTCCCAAACTAAGCAAAGCTTGAACGGTATACATACTTTGTGCTTAAATACAAAGAAAACACCCAAGAAACTCGTGAAGAACAAATAATCGTGCTCACACAAATAATGCACTTGCCAGGAGTCAAACCCGGGATCGCCAGCTTCGTAAGCAGGGTCACTAGTTCACTACCAAGCTAAAATGGTCGTCACTTTCACTCGACAAATACACAATGATACCTGCTTCGTAAGTTGCTCTTTGTCAAATGTTCTTTATGCTAACATATTTACGATATAAGTATAATTTATCACCATTCGATTAAACTGTCCTCATATTTTACGATTAATTACTCTAATCTGTTTCACCAAGATTCATAGATTTGCATTATGAAGAGCGCAAAAAAACATACTACGGGTTAATCGCATCATATCTCTCGGTACTTGCGCCAACAATTAAGAATGTAAGGCGGGCGCGAGCTGCGCTTGCGACGGTACGCTTCACATTCGCGTCGCGAACCGCCCGGGAACAACGCGGCGGAGAAGACCTCGACACCCTGAACCTCCAAATTTTCCTAATCAACATTTAAAAAAACAGTGACTCAAAAACAATTGACACCGGCCGAATAGCTTATTTATGTTTTTTTGACGCGGTGTTTTTATTTTATTTTCGCTGGGGGTGTCGCGGGTGGCCTGTGTTAGTGACGGTGTGTGCTGTGGTATGGGGTAAGATGGGGGCGGGGCACAGTGCGGAGGTCGAGGGCGGCGCGTACGCAAGCGACCCGCCGGCCCACGACCGCAGGAAAAGCTATAGCAGAAGGCGGAGGTGAGTTCATTGCAGCTTCAAAACAATATTGAACGAAAGAGCATTTACGCCAAATGCAACTTGTTAATACTCAACAGTCATGAGTTTGGGATTGGAATAGCTGTCAGTTCATATAAACTTTGACGTATTAATACGGCAAAACTGTCACCTAACATCCCATTCTAATCGTGGTTTGATAGGAATAGAGTAAATAAAGAAAGAAAAAAGACATTTATTCACTACACAAAAGTCACACAGAGGCAAAGGGAGTAGAAATACAATACAATTGACACATAATGTGTGTGTCTTCGCGGCAGTGAATCGGTCGCTGACTCAGCATTATGCCGAGGTGTCAGACAGACACCTACAGCGCTGATTTCCAGACAGCACCGTACGTGACCCACGGAACATACATTTAATGATGTTTTTGAGTTAAAGCCAGAACGCCTTTTTTTTAATCCAGATAGTTTCACGTTTTCAATCTATTGTAAATATTTCTATAGATGCGTGAGCACTGACCATACCAACTATATACATACATATTCCATTGGACTAACGTTTACTGTGAAGAAAGCGGCATAATGCGCAGCTTCGATCAACACAGATTACCCTACTGGCCGCTGCGCATAACAATGACAAGATACGTGGAGCGTCTGCCGTGACGGCTTCGTGTTTTCACTTTGATGAAATTGTTAACTTTCGGCCATTATGTATATTATGCACCTACGTAGGTACACCTCTTTGAAATCAAAAACAATACATAATAGATAAGGCGTAAGCAGTAGCTATTAAAAGCCTCCTACATCAAGGCAGCTAGACAACGATCTAAGATAATCGACTATCAATCAATTTTCATAATTTAAAGAAGAAAAAGCCAACCTTGCAAATATTGGGATTAAGTGCCACAGGGGACCCCGGGCTCGGGGATGTACCACCGGGAAAACACTGGGAGGATGAAAGAAGAAAAAGTCAATGTGCCAACCTTTAAGAGATATCTTATTCAAATGTTCTGTGTAAACACGGCTTCATTCCGGTAAACAGACAAAAGCTGTATGTAGACGGAATTACGCATAATCTGTTTACAGGTGTCAGGTATGAAAGGAATACACCCAAAGACATTTAACAAGCGGCTCAGAACGTGAGTATCAAAAACATTGGGCCAAACCTTACAGAACAAGGGAAAAGTTTGTTTATATTTGTATAATTCGTTTATTTTTCTTTAGGCTTAGTTCGTAAACGTAGGTCTTATTTGTAAGTCTTTAAACAAGTACGAAAACCACTAAAGTCTGGGATACGGAATCTTGAACTAAGCAAATAGTTGCGGGGCAAATTCAGTCATTCGCCTAGGATAAAGTCCATTACAAATTATGAAAGGCTCGTCAGGAAAACCAGCATACAGCAGTCTGCAGCATAATAAATAGAGAATCATGATCATGGCGGTCGTAAACATAACGTTACTCTGATGTCGCATAGTTATTAGTATTATTACGCAAATATTTATTTGATTTAACATTCAGTAGTTAGGGTATAAGAGAAAGAAAGAAAGCACGTATTCGTGACACGCGTCAATTTTTTCGGAGCGTCGACATAGCGTTTGTTGTTACGTACTCACGCAACATTTTAGTGCAGCCTACATTATTTTCCAACTATAATAGGGGTGTAGACTCGAAAATTATTATTACTCCAAAAGAAAGAACGCAAAAAAATATGCCTAGTGACGAAAATCCCATTCGATATCTCAAAGTATTACGAAGCTACAACCGTTTGATATTGCTTGTTAGAGAGAGAAAACGCAAACAGTGTGTGACGTCACGTTACGGCATGCTGCCGGGGGGGCGCGTCGACGGCGACGCCCAACACAATGGGCACGGTACAATGCCGTCTATTAGTGACGTCACAATCTTCCAGCGTCATCGTTTCATATGAAGTTGCGTTTTGCGAAAAAGGGACAGAACACACCCCCTTCTTAAAACTTTGGACACTTATAACTTTGTGATTATTTAACCTTTTGCGTTGATTTTTTCTCCATTTGACTACATTTTTAATCCTTTTCGAGAAAATATGACATTATTGATTATTTTATTTAGTGTCTACACCCCTATTGAGTAAGTACGCGGCAATTTAAATGTTTATCTATTTTTAAATTCTCGGCAGCCTACCTACCACAGCTGTTTTAATGTAACCCTAAAACCCACCGGAATTCGTTCATAAAAACATTTTTACCGTCATGCGCATGTTTACTAATATGACGGCAGGTGTATGGCATAAACATATACTATAACCGGTTGTCGGGACGCAGAATGTTACAAGAGCCGTTTTTATTTCTCGTTCGGGGTGGGAAAGGACATTAAACGTGTCCAAAACAAGGGATGAACGAAAGTAGTCTCATTACCTCCCTAAAGTTAGCGGAAAAAAATATACGCTAACGTATGTATATTCGGCTCAGTAACGTGGTCAGCATTACTCATGTTATGTAAGAATACATTACTTCTCAAGAGATTAATTAGTCGCCTGGTGCGACGGTTACATAGGAGCAATATTTACTGAAGTTCTAGTTGTCCAAAGAATTTCGCAATGATAGTTTTCCGCGTCTTACCTCGCATAACGAGGAACTTTGGAAATATGCTGCATTTCTAAAGTATATACTTATCACGATAGATCATAATCTTCAGTAGACCATTCTACTAGCTTAACAGCCGTGCCCGAGGTTGCTTTGTTAATTGGCGTATAAAGTTAAAAAAATAATAAACAAGCGTAGTAGTACGCCTTTTAATTATGTTTATGACCTATGAATCTATTAAAACAGCTGGTTTGCGTAACAAAACGCCCTAAACTTTCATAATTAAATTCAAATATGCCAAGCATACACCTTCCGTGAGACAATTGGATTTCGGTGGCAAATATTGTGTGTGCACTATGACAACACACTGGTCCTTGAAGTGAAAAAACCTTTTTCACCTCCCCATCTTGCTTTATCGCTCAAAATCTGCGCCCGAAAGTCCATTATATCCGCTAGCGTGAAAAGTGTTTTTGAATTTTGAACGTAACGCTCTATCGCGAGATTTAAAAAAGCTATACAGGAATGAGATTGAGAGGTCACTATACTGCGTTCAGAAACTTATCGTGTTATGCTAATAATTCATTATTATTATTTTGTTAAAAAACTAATTAGTAATACTTATACTTTCTTAATTACATATGAAATATTAATAATTAGACTGACTTAATAATTATAAAATATAAGTAAGTAGTTTCTTTTTCTTTTTTAATTTTCTTTGGCAATATTTGGAACGCACCTTTTAAAAAGTTAATTTAAGAAAAAACTCACATATACACAGTGTGTTGCCTGTAACAGGAGCAAATATTTAAAAGGACGCTTCCTTAGAGCATCCGCAGTAACCCTTGTGTCCAATTTCTTTTTTGTTTTTTTTTTTTTTATGCGGAGAAATGTTGATCTAAAGTTACGACCTCCAAGTAATGTATCTTGGCACCACGAGATCATAGCACAGCAGTCAATGCACTTTTTGAGGTAACATCGTGTACTGAGTAGGGAATGCAAAAACCGACAAATTTTCTAAACCGGTTATTAACCGAATCGACGCAGTCAAAAACCGGTTAACCGGGTTTTTACTAATAGTTAAAAAAAGTATTAGAGGATAATTTCACTGTACTGTATCTGTATGAGTTCCGGTTTATTAGTAGGCAAGATGTAGTTGAATAAATACTTAACTAATAAAATTGAATACTTTTTTATATATCATCATCAACATTGGCCTTGTTTATATATGATAAGATGATTTAAGCAGAGTCTATGTCATCGTGGTGCGGCATTTACGTACATGACTCGCAAGGCCGATACGGGAGCGACAGCTACGACCGAATATTTGACAAGTAAATGTTGTGCACGGTGATGTAGGGCTAGGTTCTTGCGGAAGTTGATCTCTACACCAAGTGAGAGGTTGTTTGACACTGTGGGCCCAAGGTAGCAGAAATTGTCCACAACTTACAGAGGCATATTATCCAACAGTATTGTTAGACAGATATCATGGATTTATATCGATACTTCTTACATTCTCTCTCATTATTCATGCTCGTCGATTGAATGATGATGATGATCTATCCTACCGCTTTCGGCCATGGCGACCACTTCTACTCCTATCCGTTTTGTCAAGCGCTCTAAGATGGCTTATGTAGCCTATCATTGCGGCGAATTTCCGTGCACATTGCGGGCACGTAAGTACGCCGTTCTGGTAGTTTTATGCTATGGCAGCAGGTGGGCCAACCTTTAACTGGTCGCGTTTATTATCAAGGTCAACTTTGCGCTGATCCTCGAACTCGCGAACTGTTCACCGTCCTGCGCCATTCTGACCGCTGTGCTGCCATTGCCAAACACTCAAATTGAGAGAGCTCAATGTTGCATCTTTTCATAATTATGTCGCTTTTGGACATCCTTGCCCTCCTCCATTTCAGAGTAGAAGATGCGTTTCGCCAAGTCACTCACCTCCGCCATACGAGACACGTGACCACACCACCGAAGCTGCCGACGCATTAGATAGGCCTCAATGCCACCAACATGAGCTCGTCGCAGGACTTCGGTGTTTCGCACTCTATCGGACCATCTAATCTTCATGATGGATCGCAGGCATTTGAGGTGGAAACGATCGAAGATTGCGTATGTGGTGGTAGTACACACACCACGTCTCAGAGGAGTATAAGAGGTTTGGCAGCACAATTGCCATGTACACTGAAATTTAAGTGGCCAACTTAAGGTCATGTGAGCAGAAGACCTTGGAACACAGCTTGCCGAATGCCGAAGCTGCAGCAATGACCCTGCTATTGATCTCGGCATCAAGGTCACACTTGGATGTTACAGTGCTGTTTACAGTGTTCCCCAAATATCGAAATGTATCCACCTTTATCTACCTGGCTCGACTTAAGGCTCGCACCAAGGTCTCGTATGCACTGATTACTGATATCATGTATGCTGATGACTTGTGTTTCGTAGCAGAATCCCCTGACGGCCTGCTGCAACAGCTAATGTCCGTTTTTTCACCAAGGCTGCCGTCGATTGAATACTCTTGACCTGACCTTTCATTAGGATTTCTCCGATTTGGTCAGAAAAAGTTCGTCGAGGTCGTCCCCCTCCAACTTTCTATCAAAATTTCCCTCATACACTCTCTTGGTTTTTTATTTATTATTTACTTACTAAAAATCAATGAGTGTCAATTAAAATAATAATAATATAACTGTAACGACTTACCAACCCAACCATATAATTTTGCTAAATAATGATCTTGGCTCACAATTTCAGGCATTTTATAAATATTACTCGTTTCGGTTGGTAGCCGGTTTATAGTGCACAAAACCGGTTATTAAACGAGATCAAAATGTTCCGGTTAACCGGTTTGCATTCCCTAGTACTGAGTCATAATAGTTTTGGCATTTTTGGTTTTAAAGGATATTTAATTGTGTTTTTTTAATTGTTTTTTTTTTTTTTTTTAATAAAAAAAAACTACTCGTGTCAACCCAAAAGAATAAAAAAAACACATGTAAACTTACTTTAAAGAAAGAAAAAAAAAATACCTGGAAATAACTGCTCACAAGCTCAATAATCTAGCGTTAAATTTTTTGCTCCTATTTTCAGGCCACGCTGTATAATTTTGTTTTGTTCTAAAGCCACCGTAAATTCAAAATAAGATATGAATTTCAACGCCTGCTAAGTTAGCTGAGAAAGATGCGTATTGAGCTTTAGTTCACTCGTCAGCACCAAACAATATTCACGTACTTGCGTATGACTTTTTTAATGTAAGCGTGTAGACTATTTAAAGATGCAAAAATGTTTATGTTACATTAAATAAGTATAAAATGCTTTGATTTTTATACAATGTAAACATGTGATGTGATTCGCTTCGCTCATGGCTTCAATCTTACAATCCTTCGCTAGCTCGGCTTCCAATACAAGCACGCCTTGCATAACAAATAACTATTTCACGCCTGTTATTCAGAAGAGTCATTGTTGCCATCAAATGGAGGATTTCAGTTTTCCTCATAGAAGGAGTGAAAAGCAGTGCCACACGGTAGAAACAGTATTTCCATCTTGGGCGTCAATAGTTGAATCCCTCGTTAGGCTCAAGATTCGATACCGCCTTCGCTTTAACTATATAATTTCGCTCCCTTGAGACACAATCTAATCCAACAAAAGCCGAGGAGACGAAAACGTGATCATTATGAATGCTCAGAAAATGAGAAAGAAAAACCTTATAACTATCAACATGTATAGTTAATTTAATCCACCCGTCCGTCAGTGTCGGAATAAAAATGTTCGTCACTTTTTAACATTCACTTCGAAAACCGGCGAACCATTTCACTCTTCAACTATGCAACTGCATACGCTAGAGGGCTCTATGCTTAGTTATCATAGATTTATCCATAAGACAGTTTTGGCCATAAAGACAAAACTTTCACTGTAATATCATGCTCTAGAAAATAGCACTGAGACCCTGAATTTTTCAGAGCTTCGTATGGCCGCGTTGTCGGCGATCCCAATTACAATATTTCACCCGCTCGGACCCAGTCAGGCACCAGACGAAGTTAGGAAATATCATGCAGTTCCTTCCGCCGCTCAACTCAAAGAAAGAACTTTGAATACGGAACTTTTAGGAATTTTATCGACACGTAATTTCTAGATTCTTCTCCCCTACGTTTCAAAAATGAAAGGAATAAAAATAATTAATTATGTTTAATTTGGTTGCTGGAACTTAGTTTGAACTTAGCCTAAATACATTTTGCAACTGCACCAACTTACGATTACAGACCGATCAACGTTAAATACGGCCACGTTAACTTTCCATATGTACATTAAGATTTTATCGAACAGCGCTTACTATTACTGACGATTTGGTGCAACCCATCATAAGAATAAAATCTAAATAGTTTACTAAATCAGTGCAATATTTTGACCGACAAGTCACAACATAAAGACTTAAAACATTTAGATACTAGTCAATCATGTGTCTTTTCGCAAATTTAGCAGCACGCGCGCCATTTCTTAATACATATTTTTTCTTGGTAATCATGTAAACAGGCATAATTAGTTTAGTTTATTGCATTTAAGGCACGGGCTTTTTATAATACTAGTGCTATGATTATTATGTTGCGTGCGTTTAAATAAATATTTAAAACATAGTATTAAAGTGAGAGACTTCCATATAACGGACAGTTATTGAAAAATAAAAATGTACCTAGATGATAAAGAATTTTAACCGCGATTTCCAATAACAACCGAACACTAATTAAAAGCAATAGTAATTAAATTACACATGCAGGCCTTCGTCGAAACTAGACCACTTGGATTTATTCAGCAAATATGTTCGTTTCGAGCACTTAAATCTTCGTCTGAAACCATTTTTCTTGTTGGAGCATTGATTAAACTGAGAGGCAAGCCAAGCGGTAGCGAAGGAACTAGAGCATATCACTAACTGGATGCGATACAGCTGGAAGTCCGTTATTGACTTTTTTAGCTGATGTGGAAGATGCTGACCGGCATAAATAGGCAGTTTAATAATATCATGTGTATGTAGTGGTCGCTTTGTTTAGCATGCGACGTGCGTAAACGAACGCATGATGCACAATATTAAAAGGCAATGAAAAATACACCGGCTTCTACGGCTTAGCATGTCTGTATCAATTATGTTTTATGTAATAATTCCTCTAAGATTGTTAACCCTTTCATTGTGCATGACGCGCAAAGCACTACGCAGAGTTTTCTCTATACATGGTGTGTGGCGCTACGAAAAAGGCCGCGCGATGGAAGAGTTTTGGTAAACAAAGAACCATTATTGGTTTGTTGTTCGTTCGTTTGTTTATATGTTAGGTAAAAGCGTAATACAACTTTTCTTGTAAATTATTCATTTCGGCATTGAGCTGACAAAATAACAGATTCCTAAATCGACTAAAGTTGCGACGCAAGTGCTCGCCAACGCAACTCTTAAGAGGGGGCGCTCCGCGAAATCGGGGTTCTTAGATTGAATATTTACCTATGACAAACTAAAGCGAATGCCAGGAAAAAGAACATACCAAAACTACATCATATTTGCAATTGAATCGTCTGAACAAAACCATACAAAACCAAAATTGCCTCGATAGAAAAGAACCGCCAAAACATGTCTTATTTTTACTCAATTTCAATAGTGTGAGGTTCCCGTGCATATAAATTAAGTAAAAGTTGAGTGTATAATAGCTTTTCACATTACCTAATGAAAGTACTAGCGGGGTATTTTTATGTAGTCCCTTTTCAGACTTATTGAGGTGAAACGTATTTGGCGTATAGGCCTTTTTTATTTAGCGCGATACCCTTTCTCCCGTCGCGTGTTTCGTGCGGTTCTGTATATCTTTTGTTGCCGTTCGCGGGCGGAGTCAGTCGTAATCGCTCCGCTGAGACGAGAGGACTACGTTCTGTGCTCTCACGACAGCACGATGAACATAATTATTTCAATAATATTGTGACCCAGTATATTCGTCCAGTGAATGAACGTATCATTACATTCCAGTAGATATTTTGCTACATTTTGAAATAATATATTTAAAAGTCGACCTTAACATATAGATCTTAAAGTTCAAAATACAACTATAAGATTACGCAGCGATCGGCGGGTGACCGGCTTCTTAGAATAATTTGTGCAGTACATGCAAAACTAGACGAACATTTTTCTGTCGATCGTGTATTTACTTTATGAAAGATTATCACTATCACTATCACTACATACATAGTATAAAACAAAGTCGCTTCCCGCTGTCTGTCCCTATGTATGCTTAGATCTTTAAAACTACGCAACGGATTTTGATGCGGTTTTTTTTAATAGATAGAGTGATTCAAGAAGAAGGTTTATATGTATAATATAGTATCCGTGCGAAGCCGGAGCGGATCGCTAGTTGAGAATAAATCCGGTTATGTTCAAAATCGATGTCTGAGAGGTCTAAATACGCATTAATAGTCAGAAATATTTCAAAAAGTGGTCGCATTATTTAAAATTTTTGAAACATTCGTTGTAAATTAATATGCGCGTTTTTTTAAAGAACAACATACATTGGCAGGCTTCTCGAGGGTGAAGATTCTAGAAATGATGTCCATTTTGAATTCCAAGATGGCGGACATTGCTTTTCGAATTTAAACTTTCGTGAGACGTGTTGAAACAGTACTAATAATTACACGGTTCAACTCACGTATTAAATGTCACTACGGGCGACATTTTTCGAACTCTTCGGGAATTCTTCTTAAGGACGAGTGTTTTCGCGGCGGTGTCGCTTGAATCTTGTCGTGATTCAAGCGACACCGCCGCGAAAACACTCATCCTGAAGAAGAACTTCCGAAGAGTTCGGAACATGTCGCCCGTAGTGACATTATTGACATTGTTTTTCTTTAAAGTCATCGCGGGTGTCGCTTTTAGGGTTATCGAGAGTGCAGATTCCAACAATTATTGCCTGCGAACTTGGACATTTTGATATTAAAAAAGTGAACATAATTATGCACTTTTTCTTTAATATGTTCAAAATTGATAACTAAAGGGCCAAAGCGTCTCCATTGTCTCCAAGTACGAATCCGAGATCAGAATTGAAAAATTTGGCCGCCACACAGTAGTGGCCTGAAAATCTGACTTTCATAGACATGATCGAAGTTTTCATAATATATTATAGTTTTTTTTTAATGCTACTAATAAATTCACGGTTAAATTCACGTATTAAACGACACGACAGGCGACATGTTTTGAACACTTCGGGAGTTCTTCTTCAGGATGAGTGTTTTCGATGTTTGTTTTGAAGAAGAACTCCCGAAAAGTTCGAAACATGTCGCCTGTTGTGACATTTAATGCGTGAATTTAATCGTGGATTTATTAGTACTATTTTAGACATGTCTCACAAAAGTTTAAATTCGATTATAGCTTTTTTTTGCTTTAGGCTTTTACTAGCCATTATTATGCTAGCTCACAACCCTTACGTGATTTAGTAAAAAAACGGAAGGCCATATTTCAGTTATAGCTCCGGTGGTTTTTTAAGCAACAAAATGTAGGTAGTGGTATTCCTTGGGTAATTAAAGTAATTTGTACTCTATAAAGTGAGTGTTTTCGCGGCGGTGTCGCTTGAATCTTGTCGTGATTCAAGCGACACCGCCGCGAAAACACTCATCCTGAAGAAGAACTTCCGAAGAGTTCGGAACATGTCGCCCGTAGTGACGTTTAATACGTGGGTGAACCGTGTAATTATTGACATTTTTTTTCTTTAAAGTCATCACGGGTGACGCTTTTAGATTCCAACAATAGGGGCGTAGACACTAAATAAAATAATGTGATATTTTTTCGAAGAAGGATAAAAAAATTTGTCAAATGGAGAAAAAATCAACGCAAAAGGTTAAATAATCACGAAGTTATAAGTGTTCAAAGTTTTAAGAAGGGATGTGTTCTGTCCCTTTTTTGCAAAACGCAACTTCATATGAAACGATGACGCTGGAAGAATGTGACGTCACAGAAGACGGCAACGTGCCGCGCGCATCGTGGTCGGTGACGCCGTCGACGCGGCCTGCCGGCAGCATCCTGTAATGTGACGTCACACACCGTTTGCGTTTTCTCTCTCTAACAAGCAATATTAAAACGGTTGTAGTTTCGTAATTCTTTGAGATATCTGAATGGGATTTTCATCACTATGCATATTTTTTTGCCTTCTTTCTTTTGGAGTAATAATAATTTTCGAGTCTGCACCCGAATTATTGCCTGCGAAGTTGGACATTTTTATATTAAAAAAAGTGAACACAATTTTGCAGTTTTTCTTTAATACGAGTATGTTCAAAATTGATAACTAAAGGGCCAAAGCGTCTCCATTGTCTCCAAGTACGAATCCGAGATTGGCCTTATCACTCGATAAGTGACAAGATTCTATCAAACGGTGTCAGCCAGTGACGGACGCTCTATCCTGTCACTTATCGCGTGATAAGGCCGACCATGACACGGGGTCAGAATTGAAAAATTTGGCCGCCACACAGTGGCCTGAAAATCTGGCTTTCATAAACATGATCGAAGTTTTCATAATAAACTACTTTTTTTTTTAATGCTACTAATAAATTCACGTATTAAATGACGCGACAGGCGACATGTTTCGAACTCTTCGGGAGTTCTTCTTCAGAATTAGTGTTTTCGATGTTTGTTTTGAAGAAGAACTCCCGAAGAGTTCGAAACATGTCGCCTGCCGCGACATTTACGTTAATTTTTTAACCGTGGATTTATTAGTAGTATTTTAGATATGTCTCACAAAAGTTTAAATTGGATTATAGCTGTTTTTTTGCTTTAGCCTTTTACGAGACATTATTATGCTAAATTACAACCCTTACGTGATTTAGTAAAAAAACGGAAGGTCATATTTCAGTTATAGCTCTCGAAACTGACATAGCTACTAGCGAAAGTTATATCTTCAAATATAGGTACTTACAGATTTTGTCTTTCTTTCCACTTATTATAATTATCTATAGGTATTCATCATGTTTCATCTGACTGTCGGGGCATATACTATGCGAGAAGGAGCGGGGCAGCAATAGACGCATCAGCGCGGCAGGTACGGGGCGCGCGGGTGATTTCTGATTTTTCCCTGGCGATACGCCCCCTCTTAATTATATGATGTAAGGTACCTACCAATAATGAACGACTACAAAGGAATGCCGACGCTTATGAAACCCTTTACCAGGCTTAAACGCACTTAACCTTTCCAATTTGAATTACCGAGTATCGAATTCCTGAAATCCTCCTCACCTCAAAGTACAAGAGCTTGGAAGCTTGAAGCTCAACGGTGTATGAATTTAACCTACTTCACAATAAACTTATTATGTACATTATCAATTTTAAGGGCTGTGAATATAATGTAGGGCGAGAATCGAGTATTGAAACTAAATTAAAGTCTCTTTGACTTTGCAAAATGTATTTGGTTCATTAATTACTGAGGAATATAAATAAGAAAAGAAAACTACGAGACAGAATATAAATAAGAATCAAAATCGGAGTATCAGGTGACCTCGTCAAAATAGACTGGCTAAAATGGGGAATCCTCATTGGGGATGGTGAGCTCACATACTGCAGGTCCCCAAGAGAAAAAGTGTAGTGGTAACCCGAGAGGTGGAATAAGAAAAGGAAGACAGTACAAAAGATGGGAAGATCAGTTAAAACTAACAGTGGGCCAAACTGGCGGCGAGTCACTAGAGAAGGGGATTAATGGAAGATGTTAGAGGAAGCCTATGCCACAAGCACACTAACCTTAGAGATATTTAATGAGACAAGAATTTCAGAATAAAGGCCTCATTGAAGATATAAAAAGTATTTATAAACTACAGTAAATATGGACGGAATATAAAACCATTTAGAGTCGACAAATGTTCCGAACCACATTAAAATAACCGCATTTACCGCTTACACTAAAGTTTGGAATAAACACAGTAAACAATTCATGTTACTTTCCGGAAATAGAGATGCAAATTAAAATTTTGCGTCCATTTCGAGTAAATTAGTTGTATAAACATGACGGAAGTAGCGGTAATATTTATAACTTACCTACCTAACGGAATCTCAGTGAGATAATTTTGTATTCCGATCTCATATGCCCTTTTCTTGTCAAGCGGATAGCTTTTGTTCTATCTCTTTCATTCGTTTTAGGTACCAAATTCACACCAAACTAGTCAATATATACACTTACGGTATAACCTCGGTGCTTCAGCATAATACCAACGATTATTACAAAGCGAGTAAGTATAGTCGTGTCAGATATTTATGCGCGGTGTGTTGTGGCACATATTAGTGCTGCTGACTGTATACATCTGTCACAAATACATAGTTTCTTCTTTTTTAAATTCAGAATTTATTCAATATGCGTTGTTCTCTGAGAAAAGGGTCCTTATAGTCGTTGGCGCTTATGACATTGTTAGTGAATAAAGATGCGCTAATATACAAATGCGAGGATTCACCGCCTCAGGGATCGAGTATAGTTATATCGTGTGTCGTGCTGTATTTGATTAGCAGTATCACTGTTAATAAAATACAGCACGAATTCCATACTTAAATTATTAATGCGAAAGTGTATCCGCCCACGTATGATACTATGCATCTTAAATATGATAATTAATACATCTTACGACTGCAGCTTATCTAATCATCCGTCATATATGTATATCCCCATGTGGTATCTCATCTAGCCACAAGATGGACTCTTCTGCATCTTCAATAGCACTATTCAAAAACTAATAGCACTATTAAGGTTTCGGTACATATTTTGAGAAGATTAAATCGATACATATTTTTGCACTTGACTGTACGTCTGAAACTGTAAAAGTAAATCCTGTCAAAAAACGCAAGCAAAAAAAACTACCTCATACCAGAACACAAAGTCGTTTTCTGTTTGCATTCGAATTTAGTCTTAAAGTTTCGCGTGAATACAGTAAACTTCCATTCCCCTTATCGCCCTCGGCCTTTCCCGAGACTATCCTATACCACCTTCAAATCGATTCAGCAGTGTAAGGACAACTAATAGATAATAGGTAGACCGTTAACTATATAGTTATCAGGCTCTTTCATGTAACTGTTACAGTCTACAATAAATTATCACTATCCCCTAACAGAGTAATATGTATAAATTATTAAGTATAGTATATCTAACATATTCACAAGGATTTTCACGATTATTGCTCATCGAGTGATTAGCAATTTAAATGGCGGTCAGGGAGAAAAATTTTAATAGGTGTTTTTACGTGAACGCAAGCGGCGGCGCAGATCGCCTCCGCGCGCGCTGATAACCGGCGGCGCGCGCGCCTGTGTCAGCGGGCCACGCGCAGAGAACGTGGCCGACATTCCATCCGCGAGAAAGAGACATGACACCACTGTTTTAAAATCAGAATCACATCAAATAGGGGATATGGCCCCTTCTTCAAATCAAAACCGTATTATAAGAAATGAGTAACAAAATCCGTCCGTGGTATCCAGTCCTGCAAATTTTACAGCAGATCGTGATGACACTGATGACTTTGACTAGTGATAAGTGCGAGTGTACGAAGACATGCTCCAATAGAGATAAACGAAATTGGTTTCAGCTACCGATGCACGATGCTCTGACCTTGAGATCTTGCAATCTTATTAGAACATGTACCACGAGATCTATGTGTGAAATACTGTTTCAATTCATGGGCTAGTATGGTACGGTAGTATGTCTTTCAATTTGAATTAAAAAGTGGAAATACGTCGTTTTAACCGCAACTGGTCCGCTAGCAGTGCGCCGCCGCCGGCGAGCGAGCGGGCGCTGGACGCGTAAAAAAGCGCTCAGCGGACCGTGCGCCGCTCTCGCGTTTCTCCACACTACATATTTCTCGATGACACACAAGTCCAAATGGCGTCACGCTAGCTGAACTACGCAACACTAAATTGCTAGTTTAAAGGAAAATCACTTATTAAAAGCAAATATTAACGCGGTTACCCGCTATCTTACGAGATCTTTTTAATGAAAATGAAAGATGCTGGAAATGGCTGGAAAATTGGAAATGAGAGTACCTCGAAGTTAACGGCTCATTCGGTCCGCTGAGTTTATTGAGTCGGATTCATCTTTTTCATTTTAATAATACAATTACATTTTAGTTTTCCTACAGCTCCGTCTACATTAAGTTTGTTCTGTTCTTCTATTACTGGAATGGACAACCTCGTCGTCATTAAAAGTGGGGAAAGTAAATTTGCTAAAATATTAACTTTTGCGTAATCCCATTATTTGTAAAATTATAAGTTAAGCCAACTAACCAGGAAAGTCATAAATGAGGAATATCCTATAAATGAGGAAGCATCACGTCTTCCTCACGGAAATGGTTGAACCGCAAAATCCGCTATCAGATGATCATTATTTCTCTGTATTAATACGAAACACGTCCTGCGGTACCAACTCTCGGGAACAGATGACGGACACATTTGAAGTCATGTTTCAACCGCAACTTGCCGAACTAGAACAGATTAATTATATTTCGCTTGCCTAAGCATAATAGGCCAAGTTATAGTAGACAGCGCAAACATCAAACTGAATGAGATATCAAAAACCTACACATATAAAGCAGCTCGCCAGCAGGCCTGTGGTGAAATTAGCAGCTATTTCGTTCTAGGGTGTAGTAGCGACACTACAGATTTTTTCCATATAGCTACATCTGAAACTGGGAGAAACAAAAACACAAACAAGGATTTTTTCATATTCATAATGTTGGGTACCTACGAAATTAGGTATATACTTAGTCAATACTAGGTGGGTACTGAAGACAATAGACCGTGGGCAACACACCTAAGTCACATGACAACATGGTAAAATGCATGGCTGAGCAAGAAAGAAAAAAAAATAGCCGAAAGGCAACATTTAGCCCTTTAATCGTAGAGAGAGTAAAGCTAAGTCTGTCAGTCCTGAAATGGCCGGAAGTACAGACGGCGCCAAGTTGTCAATTTTGAGTTGCCTTAGCTAAACTCTCAGAACACGGGAAAATGTAGTGAAGGGAAATGACACGATTAGTCTCCATTTACGATTCACATGTGTACACGTATACTGGATTTCCTTGGCATATAAGACATAAGACATTTATTTAGCAAAATCGTTTAAACGTACCAATTACCAGTCACTGCACCCCTTCGTATCGAAACGTCCCAAAAGCAAATAGTCCTATTAGCATAATGACCTAAAAGCAAATTGCCTGTATCGCAAGAGACCAAATTACATTTTACACTGCATGGTTTCTAATCAAAATAAAATTGGATAGTACATTAAAGATATCAATCTAAATAAATAATGTGTGTGTTTGTTAAAGTGTCTGTGTGTGTATGTCTGTACGTGTGTGTATGTTTTACATGTGTACTTAATTTCAAAGAAATGTTTAATTTGATTATTATTCACAATACTTTATCCCAACGTGTCAACAAACCACAACTCAACCTCAGTGTAGGACTGAACCTGATGGCAGATGGCCTTGTCTTGCAGTTTTTTACGTCAAAATGCAGTGGTCAAGCGATTTACCACTGCAATCGTTGTACAAAGGACAGTCAAGTGTGTAGGATTTATGGGGACACTCCGCTGAACCGCGTATTGGGGTCAAGTGGGAACGCTCGTTATCCGTCGGCATGAGCGGGAGGATCGCCGGCCCAAGCCTAACAAGCAATTCGACTGCTCTACCTGCTAGTTTCACACCTGACAAGTCTGCAGCAATAACGCATGTAGGCACCAGCTAGATCATGAGCAGTGATCGTAACTTTTGTAGCATTTTGGTGCAGCGTAGTGTTGTTAACGGAATTGGTATAAAGAATTGGTAAAATATATTTTCTGTACCAATTCCGTTAACAACACTACGCTGCACTAAAAATGCTACATAAGTTACGATCTGCTCATGAGTGAGAAGTTTTCGCAGAGAAGTCACTTCCAAAGATAGTTTAGACACGTCAATATAAAACATCTCAGGTATTCAAAGTTATATTGATTCTAATAAGTATCTTCTCAAGATCTTAAGAAATAAATTAAAGGTAAATTCAGTTTCTAATTAATTGAAAGCTAAGCTAGTAGAATATCCTTTCTCGTATATCTACTACCGTTACCAAGAGCGCTGTGCGGACAACATTTTTCAGGAAAAACAAATAAAACAGAAACTACCGTTTTATAGACGCTCGGGAATATTAAAATATTCATTACAGTAGGCTCTTTCACGTCAGAGTAACTTAACAAATTGTTTACTTTGATGGTATAATAAAATAAAATAAAGTCAAAACATTCTGGCCAAGAAATTGTGATAAATGTTTTTATTTTCTGTTATACTCGTATGATTGAAATAATGCTAATAATTACACTCTTCGAGTGTTCATCTTCGGGATGAGTGTTTTCGCGGCGGTTTCGCTTGAAACATGACGCCCGTAGTGACATTTAATACGTGAGTTGAACCGTGTAATTATTAGCATTATTTTTAGTATTGTTTGTTAGATCAATACTAATATTATAAAGAGGAAAAGTCTGTGAGATTGTAGCTTTGTGAAATATAAGTTTGTAATCTCCAGAACCGCTTATCCGATTTGGAAAATTGTTTCACCAATACGTGTAGAATGGACTATCAGGATGGTTATATGGATTATATTTTACCCCGCGGGTTTCCCTGTGTTCTTTGCAATACGCGGGCCGCGCGGGTATCTTGTCTGACAATAAAAGTTTACTACTCGTATTATTAAATCTATACAGCTTAGCCAGCATGATCGCGTTTACGTTGGAAATTAAGCATTCGTCCTTCTCGACATAAAGAGTGAAACATGCGAGGAGACATTTCAACGCAGACTGAAGAACCTTTTGTTGGATAAGTCACTTTACTCGGTAGACGAGTAGGGTCATTTCGCCGGTTAGCGACCACCTAATTTAATGTGCCGGTGGGCGACCACTTAAGCTGAGTTGGTGAACTGAAAGGATATTTTAGCGGTTTTTTAGTAGATATCTATTCTAAAACAACAAAAAAATGCATGTACAAGTAGTTGTCTCAATAGGGTGTGTAGAATTGATGTTATCTTCAATAGAAAAAACCTTCTCCTTCAGGTGGTCGCTAACCGAAGGTGGTCGCGTAACCAGCGAAATGACCCTACATCAAAATTATTAAATAAATTGAGAACCAATTTGAATTACTCTGAATATGGTTTTAATTTTGATTTGTCTGTATCTATTACTTGTTATTTATTTTCATTTGTTATTATTTGTTAGATTTGACATCATTGTATTAAATAGTTAGTTGATAGGTACTTCATGGGTACCACATTATTATTTCTTTTATTTTTCATTTTTACTTTGTGACATGTTATGATTGGTACCTGCACTCAGGTACAACATCGTTGGTTTTAATTTTTCTGTTCTTTTAAATTCGTTTTGACTCTTTATTTCTGTGTACACCTGACATCGCAACATTTATTAATATTATTACATTATTTGAAGTGCAGCTATATATTTTGTATATACGCTGCACATTGTTCATTATCTCCGCATTTTTTAAAGTTATTATGACTGTATTTATAACGATCACTATGCGACGAGTAGCATAAGCAAATGTAATGTGTTATGTGAAATTTGTATACTGAGATAAAATAAACTAAACTAAACTCGTAATTACCTACTTAGTTAGGTACTTGCTAGTAAGGTGTAGGACATCAGTCCAATGTTTGTAAGATTAGGCAGAGCAAGATGTGAGCTAAACGACACTGAGCTTCTTGTTACTACACCTCCGAGCATCGTAAATTAACATGCGATGTTTCCGAGATTTAGACATGTTTTGAATAAATATAAGTAGTAATGAATTAATAACATTCATCAACACTAACAAACAGCAAAACATCCCTGAAGCGAGAATTTACTTTCTACCATTAATTACCGGCACAGTTAACTGGTTTTTGTATCTAAAAACATTCGTTTAGTATTCACGTCGGTACATACGTAACTTACTGTTTCTTTATTTACGCAAATCCGCAGTTACGTTGTTAAAGTTTGTTTCCTTCTTTTGTAGATGACGTGTTTTATAAAAGCAAAAGAAATCTACAAATTGAGTTTCCATTGTTTTTTGTAGAAAATTCCTATGTTATAAAGGAATTCTCTAACTTTATTAGAAATAATAAATTAGAATGTCAAGGTCTGTTTTCTGAACTTCACCAACAATTTATTTCAAATGAATATAACATAGAGAAAAGAGAATTGTGCCATAATTTCAAGGCCAATATTAACCTTTTCTTAAGCGTTAGAAGAGTTTTTCTTATACCTTTTAGCGTAACTTCAGGCTTTTTTCAGTAATAATAACCTTGAAATAGTCGTCAAGCTCTCCGGCGTAAGACATCACAGTTTTATGTAAACCCTTAACGTTACGGTCTCCTTAATGTGAGCATATGTGACACTCACAGCTGTAACGACGCAACAAGTGACGGTCGGTGACATGACAGATGATAAGGGTTGCGCCACTATTGTCATGTATTTCATGCTACAGGCAAGAGGATAATTATTAGCGTGCAGACTGGAAACATTTAAGAATACCTACGCACGTGCTACTACTTTTAATAGCGTCATAAATAGGGAGAAGCACTAAGGATACTAAATATCACGTGCAGCCGGGATGTAATTCTCTCTTCGTAAGAGGCTGCAGAAAGAAGTCAATGTTATGATTTGTTCTCTAGTATCTCTTCAAAGTTCTAAGGGTGTTACTACACCAATCGATCGATGCCATCGATCGATTATGTATACGTCGATCGACAGTTTTTACTATCAGCCAAACCTACCACACCAATCGATCAATATCGATTGATGGCATGGATCGATTGGTGTAGTAACACCCTAATAGCTATTTTGCATACATACCTACAATAATATGTACGTGATCCAGAACCCAATTCCACCGTAACTTCTCTAACGTAAAAGACACAAACAACAGGAAAGGAGGCGTCCTACGTGTTAAAGTTTTCAAGCGAATAGCACTAGGAACGCCGCTCAAACATTTGTCGCCAGACAAAACGACCCGAATCCCGAACAATAAACAACATTAGTTTGTTTTGTCCTAATTACTCCTTACAAGAGAAGGCCAATAAAATAGCCGTAGTCAGTCCGAAAGCTTCAATTAGAATGTGAGACTGGAGGGTTCGGTGTTAATTTGCATGTTGGCCTAGAACCAAAAAAGTATATTTGCCCTTTGGGTTGGAAAGTCATTTGGCAGTCGCTTCTGCAAAAACTAATGCCTACACCAATGCTTGCCATTAGGCTACAAGCCTGGTCTTCTTTAAGATGCAACTGGGATGCCGCTAAGAAAGAAAGAAAGAAAGAAAGAAAGAAAGAAAGAAAATTAGTTTATTTCGCAAAAATACAGATAACATCAATATTTTCATGCATTTTGACATTTTGTGAAATGCCAAAAAGGAGTCCACTCAGCACAATGTCGAGCCACAGAAGATGACTCGACGCTGATATTATGTGGATCCTTGAGTTTCACGTCGCCAGGACTGCACTTCCATCGTAATACGTTACAGACAAGTGGAATCAAAAGATATTTCGAAAACCCCAACTGGTTCTTAGGGTTCCGTAGCCAAATGGCAAAAAACGGAACCCTTATGGATTCGTCATGTCTGTCTGTCCGTCCGTATGTCAAAGGCATTTTACTCAAAAACTATAAGAAGTATTTGAATAAAATTTTGAGGATAGGTGTATTTTGTTAGCCACTACATAGTTTTGTAATTAAATTACTAAAAAAAAAATTTTTTAGGGGTGCACTCCATACATAAAACTGAAAGTCAAAAACTTTATTTTTTCATTGGAAGCCCATGTGTGGCACATCAATCGATAGGCCTTTCAAAATAAATATAAGGTTTCTCAGCAATTTTTTGTTGATTAAGTGAATTGAGTTGGAGATAATCGCCCTGAAAGTCACTAAAATTGTGTCGTCTCCTCTCTAATTTTTGAACCGTGTATTTTAAAAATATGAAAAAAATCATGGACATAGGGCTTATTAAATTCTTTCAGCGATAATTGTTTTGAACAAGATCGGTTCAAAGGTTTTCGAGATATTTCTAAAAAACTGCCTTCTTTAAAGAAAAGGACGTAAGTGCCATAAGATTTCAGTAACGATACGACCTTTTTAATAGGTACGGAACCCTTCGTTGTGCGTGGTCCGACACGCACTTGGCCGGTTTTTTTACAAATATTTTAGCCTATGTCACTCCTACAATTAAGAGGAAACCAACGACACCACATAAGTCGAAATCCGTCAAACTGTTTAGGCTGCCAGATAATAAAACATTCACACATACATACATACGCTCGAAAAATATAAAAATATAACCCTCCTCTCCTTCGGCAGTCGGGTAAAACCCAGGACATATTAATATTAACTTGAATATAAAAATGTTCGCATTACAATCTATTTATTTATTTAAACTATTAAAATAAGCCTAAAACAACCAGAAGTTCCATATCTAAGCCGGGACACGGAAATGCTAAGATGGATTAATCTGACGGTCAAGTAGAAAGTTTTTAAGGCGCTTTTTGAAAATGAATAGCGATGAAGATTCTTTAATAGGAGGAGGGATATTGTTCCAGCATTTGGCAGAATAGCTAAAACTACCACGAAAAGCTGCACTTCCGTGTCGGGGACAGACAAGCCGGGCAATCCGTCTGGGTTTAGGATTCGTGAACTGAAGCTTCTGGAACAGGTACGAAGGCTCTTTGTAGTGAATTACACCAAATAAGAGTGTGGCGAAATGCCAAGTCCTACGGGCCTCCATCTTGAGAAGTTTCCCTTTATTTAAGAAGGGGGTCACATGGGCACGCCTGGGAATGGGAAAGCAAAACCTTGCACACGCGTTCTGTATCGCTGAACCATTTGTTTAGACCGGGACAACAAACATTTCCCATAAACAGTGTCGGCGTAATTGAATTTCGATAAAATCAAGGCATCGCAGAGTTTTATGCGTCGTGTCTTAGAGAGCAATAACGTGTGATCGATGGTGTCAAAAGCGCGCGGGAAATCAAGAAGAGCGAGAATTGTACCATTTCCACTGTCCTGAGCATGAAGAATTATTATAAACAACATCTATTAAAGCTGTAGCTGTGCTTCGTTTCTTCCTGAATCCGGACTGGTTGGGAGGCAAAATGTTGTTATACTCTAAATACTGAGTCAACTGTAAGCAAACAGCTTTCTCCAGGATTTTGGACATGAGTGGGAGTATGCTAATAGGTCTCAAGTCCTTTAGCTTCGTAGGCATAAGATATTTTAGGAAGAGGTTTGACAGAAGCTGCTTTCCAACAATCCGGGAAGACGCAAGTAGTAATTGACTGGTTTACAATTGCCGTTATGATGGTTAGTGTACGAGGCAGAGTTAGCAGTAACATATCAAGGGATATTCCATCGACGCCCTTAGCGCTGGTGTGGATAGATTGGATGATCTTGGCGACTGTTGATTCAGGAACAGGTATGAAACTGAAGGAAGCAGTAGAATATCTGTGAAACTCATAGTAAGTTAACTGGGATATATCTATTTCACAGGTGCATCCAAAAAGTGTGCGTTGATGCGATCTGGATCTTTCAAGTTTTGTGGTATATCTAGATCTTTGCTTTTGAAATCTGCTATGTTACGTTTGATATTTTTCCATAAAAACGCGGATTATACGATCGAAAAGAAACGTGGTTATTAAAGTAGGCAGACTTTTCCGATTCAACTGCTGACGTCACATATTTTTTTAAAGATTTGTAATATTCTTTATGGGATTCTATTTGTGAGTGTTTATATCGCGTTAGAGCTTCGTTACGCCTTCGCATCATTTCTTTTATGTTATAGGTTATCCAAGGGAAGCTGTGACCTCGTATACTAACTACTAATTCTTTTTTCTTCTTCTCTTCTCTTTTTTCAGGTGCATAGCGATCAAAGAGGTGCATAAAGTTCGCGCTGAATGCTTCAACTGAATCATTAACATTGCTTGACAACATTCGCTCCCAGTTAATATTTTCAACATCAGAATTAAACGTAACGTAGTCAATATCTTTTAGTGGGCGATAACTGATCCATTTAGGGACCGGTTTCACTATTTTTATGGGAATTTCACAGGTTATAAAAGCGTGACTACTGAGTTCAGGGATATGATCAACAACTATCTTATTGACTCGAGACGTTGAGCATAATACGTCGATGAACGTTCGGCTATCTTTGGTAAAATGAGTGGGTTGTTCAACATACTGAATTAAATTGTGGCAGAAAAGGAAATATGTACGTTTTTTGCTATTTGGGTCAAGAGTGTTTAATAGGTTAATATTAAAATCTCCGAGCAATATAATATGGTCATAGTTACCAAATGTTGAAACCGATTCATTAATGGCAACAATAAAAACATCAATGCTTTGCCTGGGCGACAGATAGGAGTTTCTTTTTGCCGCTAGTACAACGCCGTTACCAGTAATTTTCCTTTCTAAAAAAATATTATAAATGCGAAAGTGTATTGTGTGTGTTTGTTTGTTTGTCCGTCTTTCACTGCAAAACGGAGCGGCGAATTGACGTGTTTTATTAGGTGGAGACAGTTGAAGGGATGGAGAGTAGCATAGGATAGTTTTTATCCCCGTAATCATCCCCTAAGGCGGTGAAATGGGGGGGTAAAAGTTTGTTTGGAGCTGCGATACAAACGAGTTCCACGCGGTCGGAGTCGCGGGCAGAAGCTAGTGTATACATAAATTGTAGTTCATTTCGTGGCAATAATTAATAGTGCTGGTTGTAAGGAACAATTGTTGCTAAGAGACCCTGTATCTCCGACCATAGGAAAATGGCGTATTTTTTTATAGTGTAATTTACGGAAACAGCTCAGACAAGGGGAGTGTTCCTTAGTAATATTGGGAAAATACCGGGCAACTTTTGGAATATTCCCAGTAATACTCGTACTGGGAATTTATTTCAAAAGTAAACCTTTGTTGATTTTGTGCATTTTATGATGCTTTAGCGATACATACAAAACTTTAATATTTCCGTATGTTTCTGTTTGTTGGGAATATTACCGGTAGCGTTACTGAGAAAATTCCCAATTTGGAAATATTTCCGGGATGGCACACCTGCTTATTTCAGCAATCGTATGAGGCTACGATTGCTGAAATAAGCAGGTTTGGAAATATTGGATTAATTAATGAAAACTGTACCTACCCTACCACTCAAATATCATCAACTTGGATAGAAACTATAACAAAACTTATTTATAATATTTCAAGCTAAAACAAATTAAGAACCAATAAACGACGCCAGTCTCGAATAAAAGACAGAACACAGCGTAGGTACACAGGGACGCTACAAATTGCAATGCGAAAAGAATAAGATTAATTTCCTGTTCGGATAGTCCTTTTCATTTCCCGACTTCATGTGATCATACAGACGAATTTCAGTTATTGTAGATCTCCTATAGCGATAGAGTATAAAGTAGAGATATAGCTTTTAGACATATATATATTTATGATTAAGCGTTAATTTAACAATAATTATCTTATTGTGAAAAACTGACACTTAACAGGTAAATAATTAAATATCAGGGGACAACTTATGAAAATAGAGCATGCCTCATAGTAAGCTCAAAAAGGCTTGTTAGACTTGTCATATATACAAACGAAGACATTTAATACATACGAAAACTTAAATACACAGAAAACATCTAAGTCATCACACAAATACTTGCCCTTACCGGGATTTGAACACATTATACCGTCAGGTTCGCAGGTAAGGCAAGGTCACTACTAACCAACTAGACTATAAGCCGGTCGTCAAAGATCTAGTTACATAAATAGCACTGAATTCATGTTACTAGTAAGTAGTAGTAAAGTTACGAGAATTCACATTTCCGCATTTCCTAATACTCATACATTTTTTTTTTTATTGTTTCAAAACAAGGGTTACACGGCAAAGTTAACAGTTAAATTTACGCCAAACTGCATAACATTTTGTTGGCGAATATTCAGTTGGCATATTCAGACCCCAACATTATCAAACTAATCTTATATCTGAACAGACAATGCAGTCAATCCTGCGGTTACCTAAGCGGGTCGATACCGACCACCTGTCTGCAACAAGAACACTTGTTGAATGACAAAACGGATTGGACTTAATATTGATAATAACGTTGAAGATTCTTAGGCGCTTCTCCGTTCTAAATACTCCGTGTTAGAATAGTAAAGCACGTTGTTTTGTTGTTGCGGTCTTCCTCTTCAGGGATGCCTTCCCTAGAACGATGGTTCTATCTAAGGCTGCATGTGGGCTCCTCTCGCAACGACGAGATGGGGCTTGGGCGAGTCCATTGGATTCTGGCCCTAGTGCTTGAGGTTTGATTTAATTTGGTTTGTTGATGCCTGTACTCATCCCATAGGCTGCTTGATGTTCTTGCCGTATGCTTGTTGTCGTTTGCTCGTCTCGCTCGTCATGCCGTGGGCGAGGAGGCCACTCCCGAGGGGGGCCCCCTGTATATAAAGGAATTTTAGGCAAGCCGGTGGGAGTCGGCTTGTATGGGCGCTCCGCCACTGATAGACGCATACCAGCTTTGACTGTATGTGTTAAGCTTGGCTAAATAACTCTAACTCATCTTAGAGCTCGTTCAATCCACGAAGAAGCTCCACACTTCTTAATTGCGGACTAGTATGTGTCTTTGTCGTCTTTGTCAAGTTAAATACCTTTTAAGCGGGGTTGTATTCAACAGCCTTTTCTTTTTTCAATCAATTCGACAATCACGTCACCATTGAAAGCTATTTATTATCCTTTGTTTACAGCAACTAAATTTATTTTACGATGGCTCATTTATCAACTGGCAGACAGCAGAAGGACACCGATCAAATAGGTGCTGTTTTTTCAGTCAGGGGCGTTTATTTGTTTCCCGGGACAAAAAGTTCTGGTGTTGTTTTAGGTATAGCTATAAAAGTTTAGTTTATACTTATAAAGAAATTGGAACAAACAGATAAAACCATTTGTTTTCGTTCATGAGAATAAGTTATGGGATAGAAACGATGCCTAATAAACGTGTACCCACCGAATAAACCAACTATCTAAGACGGACATCATTCGAAGAATAAGTAATTAATTATTTTATGTTGTACTTGCGGATTTGTATGTCAATACTGGACAAACTTTCAAGAATCGACCACACCAAAGCAGACACGCCGACGATGCGTTTACGCACCAATATTTTACTTGTGACCCGTACACTTGACGTCGCGTCGCCGCGTTAATACGAGGCGTCAACCTCCGGTTTCACGAGTAGGTACTTTTCAAGAGTATTTTCCAGTCAATCGGAAAAACTTGCACAGATCGATAGCGGTGCACCTGTGCCTTGGAACTAAGGCTATCTGCAGCGCACTCACCGAAATACTCGCCGCTGTCGACTTCGTGACGGCTTGCAGGCAAACTTACCTGGAAACAAATTAAGAAGGTATCAAACTAAAACCATATTTGAACTTTATTATAGCTATGTGTTTTCTATAACGTCAACTCGGCAAGCTTGGTAGCTAGCTTAGTTAACATTCGAGTTTGCTAGGAGCGCAATGCCGTAGCGCGTAGGTACCTACTAGTTATTTTCCGCTTTGTAACGATTGGGTAGCCAATTTCATAACATGTTTTAGACGTATTGAAAATGAATCGCGTTCGTTCATGCGTTCCATTTTACGTAGCCAAAGATGGTGAGTGCGATGCACTGACATTGGAATGGGATTCATTTAAAATTGTAATGCAAAATAAAGGGCTTATTATACTTTTATTCACTAGTAATTTTATTGGTTACTATTACAAGGTCGTACTAGGTACATTGTCACGTGTACCTAAAGTAAAAAAGCTTGTTTTTTTAGGTTGGCATTTTTAAAAGGATTAAAACGTCAACGTCACCACCAAACAGCTACCCGACGTAAGCCGCCGGACGCCGAGCGAATAATTCACACTGAAACCCAGAGTACCTACGTGCTTTTATCAGCCACCTACACGAAAGTATACTTCGTTTAAGAATGTTAGCGTCAAAGTTACTATTACTTATTTAAAATCAGACATTGCAAAGAAACAAGGATACCTATTTAAAATTAACAAGCATGAAAGTGGTGACATAATATTTCGTGGTCACCGAACTTGTAAGTGACTGAAAAATTGTGAGTTAATTTTGAAGGACAAAGTTAAATGAAAGCGCCAACGTCAATGAAAGCAAGCCGGCGACATTAACTAAGGCAATTAATGAATTGAGGTGGTGTTACCGACAAACGACTGGCTAGCTCTCGTTCTCACGCTTATCAATGTAAGAAAATTATAACTTCTCGATTTGCGTGGACTTGGTATCGAATATTCGCAAAACTCGCTAATCGCCGCTCATCCACTGTTAGACAAACAGGCGCCGTAGCGCTTCTAACAATTTCTCCTAGGAAATCGTTTTCAATACTGGGTATAATTCCATTTTCGATTACTTTTATTAGCAAATTGGTAAAGTGACAATAATCATGACACGCTCAAGCGGTTGCTGGGTGGATTGCAATTTTTTTGTACATAGTTAAGGACCTTAATCTAATCTATGCGTTAACTTTTTTCCATTGTGTAACGATAGTTACCCATATCGAATGTATGGGCAATTGGCGTTACACAATGTAAAAAAGTCAAAGCGTAGATTAGATTAAGACTCTGCACAATAATTTTCTTTGCAATCCATCATGCTACCAATATTGAGAATTCTTGATGAGGTACCTACTATTTGTGAAGTCTTGAGTAGATTAAAAAGCGCAGGCAGGGAAATCGCAATACGAATTTATAATAGGTGAAGATATAGAGAAACACCAGTGAATACTTTCTCACATCTTATCAAATCATAGCGCATTACGATCTCATGTAACAACCCAATTATGTTAGCATTTATGTGAACATTGTGACGACTGTTACACTGAAACATTATGGAATACATTTTCATAAATTTTGATCGCGTGTTGTTTTCCGAATGAAAATAGATTTAAGACTGAAGTCATTAATAAACAACGTGACATTTAGTTCCAAACTCAAAAGACGTGTTTCAAATAACCTTTGATAAAGCGAGAGATTCCCGGTGCGATAAAATCATCAAATTAAGACGAGGTGAAGACTCGTGGCCGACGAGGTCGGGGCCATGATAAGTAATTTGTCATCTACAGAGCTGTTCACAACTGTCATTCACATTGCATCACAAGACGTCTGAGGCGAACCAGACTAAGTCTGCTCTCTGACTACTCAAACTTCTTACGAGTCTCGGGATCAAAATATACCAGGGGCGAGAGCTAAGTATGGACAGATTGTGAATCAAATAGCAGAGCCACACCGACGTCAATTAACGGCGATTAGGCCGCCTGTTCAAAAATACGGACACGATTGGAATGATAAACTTGAACATTCCGTTTTTCGTGTTGAAAACACATAATTTGAGACTCTGATTTCTAAATTTCACGCTTAAACGCCTGGTATGTTATTTAGGAAGCAATAACACGAAGTCTCGCCGACATTTACGTCGGTCAACCGCATATTTTCATTAAGCCAACTTATCTAGGTACATACATATATATACCTACACAGTGACACGTTTTAGTTTTAGATAATACATTGTCTACCAGCACTGTTATCATTATCCTGGTCTGCGAGACAGAGATGAATGACTATTGTGAAATGAATGTAAAATCTAGTTTCAACACCGTGCTGTATAGGTACTTATGAACTAGAACTTCGAATCAATATGGATCATGGAATATAGACCACCGTGTTTTGGGCTAAGAAGATTTTTCACGAACCCAATGCTAAATGAATCCTCCTGGGCCTTCACGCGATTATCAAGAGAAACAATGAACAAACAAGGCTAACACCATTAGTGGCCCATTTCCTCGTTACAAAACGGCGGGCAGAAAAAGTCCATTTACGCATTAGCGTAATCATATGCTGCGTGTACGAAGGGCACGCTAGCTATAAGGTATTAAATGATGTCGTTAATGGTAGGTCTCCATCGTTACGGTACTATGTCGGACCACGTAAAAGGGTGATCGGAAAACGTAATTAATATTATTTTTGGTTTCCCATTTCGATTAATTGATCTGTTGCTAACACAAGACCAATATACATAAGAAAAAAACATTTTCCGGAGAGCTAAAAACGCCGGGGCCTAAATTTTGGTCTTTTAATTTGTTCCGCATATAGCAGTTTTTACATAGATTCAAGGTTTTTAACCTAGTCCTTAACTATCCATAAGCCATAAGAAAGAACTATTTACATAAAAACAAATAAGAAAACCTTAATATAAGGTTTTGTTACCTTTTGTCCCAATAGTTCCTAGCATATTGCACTTAATACCGTTTTATGCGGGGGCGATAGCCTTAAGTAATGCAGATTGAATGTATCGCTTAAAGGGCTCCAAGAATCGGTTGGGAAACCATAAAACGTTTCATGGCGTTTTTAATGCGTGCCCTTTTAGATTTCATGTCTTAAGAGGGGGCGTATCGCCAGGGAAAAATCAGAAATCACCCGCGCGCCCCGTACCTGCCGCGCTGATGCGTCTATTGCTGCCCCGCTCCTTCTCGCATAGTATATGCCCCGACAGTCAGATGAAACATGATGAATACCTATAGATAGTTATAATAAGTGGAAAGAAAGACAAAATCTGTAAGTTTGAAGATATAATTTTCGCTAGTAGTTAAGTCAGTTTCGAGAGCTATTACTGAAATATGACCTTCCGTTTTTTTACTAAATCACGTAAGGGTTGTAATTTAGCATAATAATGTCTCGTAAAAGGCTAAAGCAAAAAAACAGCTATAATCGAATTTAAACTTTTGTGAGACATATCTAAAATACTAATAATAAATCCACGGTTAAAAAATTAACGTAAATGTCACGGCAGGCGACATGTTTCGAACTCTTCGGGAGTTCTTCTTCAAAACAAACATCAAAAACACTAATCCTGAAGAAGAACTCCCGAAGAGTTCGAAACATGTCGCCTGTCACGTCATTTAATACGTGAATTTATTAGTAGCATTAAAAAAAACTGTAATTTATTATGAAAACTTCGATCATGTTTATGAAAGCCAGATTTTCAGGCCACTGTGTGGCGGCCAAATTTTTCAATTCTGACCCCGTGTCATGGTCGGCCTTATCACGCGATAAGTGACAGGATAGAGCGTCCGTCACTGGCTGACACCGTTTGATAGAACGAGACGATGCCCCTATCTTGTCACTTATCGAGTGATAAGGCCGACCATGATACGGGGACTGATCTCGGATTCGTACTTGGAGACAATGGAGACGCTTTGGCCCTTTAGTTATCAATTTTGAACATACTCGTATTAAAGAAAAACTGCAAAATTGTGTTCACTTTTTTTAATATAAAAATGTCCAACTTCGCAGGCAATAATTCGGGTGCAGACTCGAAAATTATTATTACTCCAAAAGAAAGAAGGCAAAAAAATATGCATAGTGATGAAAATCCCATTCAGATATCTCAAAGAATTACGAAGCTACAACCGTTATAATATTGCTTGTTAGAGAGAGAAAACGCAAACGGTGTGTGACGTCACATTACAGGATGCTGCCGGCAGGCCGCCTCGACGGCGTCGCCGACCACGATGCGCGCGGCACGTTGCCGTCTTCTGTGACGTCACATTCTTCCAGCGTCATCGTTTCATATGAAGTTGCGTTTTGCGAAAAAGGGACAGAACACATCCCTTCTTAAAACTTTGGACACTTATAACTTCGTGATTATTTAACCTTTTGCGTTGATTTTTTCTCCATTTGACAAATTTTTTTATCCTTCTTCGAGAAAATATCACATTATTTTATTTAGTGTCTACACCCCTATTGTTGGAATCTAAAAGCGTCACCCGTGATGACTTTAAAGAAAAAAAATGACAATAATTACACGGTTCACCCACGTATTAAACGTCACTACGGGCGACATGTTTCGAACTCTTCGGGAGTTCTTATTCAGGATTGAGTGTTTTCGCGGCGGTGTCGCTTGAATCACGACAAGATTCAAGCGACACCGCCGCGAAAACACTCACTTTATAGAGTACAAATTACTTTAATTACCCAAGGAATACCACTACCTACATTTTGTTGCTTAAAAAACCACCGGAGCTATAACTGAAATATGGCCTTCCGTTTTTTTACTAAATCACGTAAGGGTTGTCAGCTAGCATAATAATGGCTAGTAAAAGCCTAAAGCAAAAAAAAGCTATAATCGAATTTAAACTTTTGTGAGACATGTCTAAAATACTACTAATAAATCCACGGTTAAATTCACGCATTAAATGTCACAACAGGCGACATGTTTCGAACTTTTCGGGAGTTCTTCTTCATAACAAACATCGAAAACACTCATCCTGAAGAAGAACTCCCGAAGTGTTCCAAACATGTCGCCTGTCGTGTCGTTTAATACGTGCATTTAACCGTGAATTTATTAGTAGCATTAAAAAAAAACTATAATATATTATGAAAACTTCGATCATGTCTATGAAAGTCAGATTTTCAGGCCAGTACTGTGTGGCGGCCAAATTTTTCAATTCTGATCTCGGATTCGTACTTGGAGACAATGGAGACGCTTTGGCCCTTTAGTCATCAATTTTGAACATATTAAAGAAAAAGTGCATAATTATGTTCACTTTATTAATATCAAAATGTCCAAGTTCGCAGGCAATAATTGTTGGAATCTGCACTCTCGATAACCCTAAAAGCGACACCCATGATGACTGTAAAGAAAAACAATGTCAATAATGTCACTACGGGCGACATGTTCCGAACTCTTCGGAAGTTCTTCTTCAGGATGAGTGTTATCGCGGCGGTGTCGCTTGAATCACGACAAGATTCAAGCGACACCGCCGCGAAAACACTCATCCTTAAGAAGAATTCCCGAAGAGTTCGAAACATGTCGCCCGTAGTGACATTTAATACGTGAGTTGAACCGTGTAATTATTAGTACTGTTTCAACACGTCTCACGAAAGTTTAAATTCGAAAAGCAATGTCCGCCATCTTGGAATTCAAAATGGACATCATTTCTAGAATCTTCACCCTCGAGAAGCCTGCCAATGTATGTTGTTCTTTAAAAAAACGCGCATATTAATTTACAACGAATGTTTCAAAAATTTTAAATAATGCGACCACTTTTTGAAATATTTCTGACTATGAATTCGTATTTAGACCTCTCAGACATCGATTTTGAACATAACCGGATTTATTCTCAACTAGCGATCCGCTCCGGCTTCGCACGGATACTATATTATACATATAAACCTTCTTCTTGAATCACTCTATCTATTAAAAAAAACCGCATCAAAATCCGTTGCGTAGTTTTAAAGATCTAAGCATACATAGGGACAGACAGCGGGAAGCGACTTTGTTTTATACTATGTAGTGATAGTGGCAGTGATAATCTTTCATAAAGTAAATACACGATCGACAGAAAAATGTTCGTCTAGTTTTGCATGTACTGCACAAATTATTCTAAGAAGCCGGTCACCCGTCGATCGCTGCGTAATCTTATAGTTGTATTTTGAACTTTAAGATCTATATGTTAAGGTCGACTTTTAAATATATTATTTCAAAATGTAGCAAAATATCTACTGGAATGTAATGATACGTTCATTCACTGGACGAATATACTGGGTCACAATATTATTGAAATAATTATGTTCATCGTGCTGTCGTGAGAGCACAGAACGTAGTCCTCTCGTCTCAGCGGAGCGATTACGACTGACTCCGCCCGCGAACGGCAACAAAAGATATACAGAACCGCACGAAACACGCGACGGGAGAAAAGGTATCGCGCTAAATAAAAAAGGCCTATACGCCAAATACGTTTCACCTCAATAAGTCTGAAAAGGGACTACATAAAAATACCCCGCTAGTACTTTCATTAGGTAATGTGAAAAGCTATTATACACTCAACTTTTACTTAATTTATATGCACGGGAACCTCACACTATTGAAATTGAGTAAAAATAAGACATGTTTTGGCGGTTCTTTTCTATCGAGGCAATTTTGGTTTTGTATGGTTTTGTTCAGACGATTCAATTGCAAATATGATGTAGTTTTGGTATGTTCTTTTTCCTGGCATTCGCTTTAGTTTGTCATAGGTAAATATTCAATCTAAGAACCCCGATTTCGCGGAGCGCCCCCTCTTAAGTAAAGGAAAAAATCACAACTTTATTTTATCGCATAAAATACGGATAGAAAATACACGTGTTTAATAATATCGAAACAAATACAGTGCCGAGGTCGATATGATATTCAAAATTTGAATATCGATTGAATAATTCAATAACAAGTTACTCATAATATTTCATATTTTATATTCGTAATAGAGGCTACGAAGTAGCAAGCCTGCTATGGCATGCTAATTTTGTTCAATAGAACTTCTCTTATTGCATCGTTACTTCTAAAAAAGTAATTGGAAGGAAAAATGGCATATCACTATGGGAACTCTACTCGCTTATGCCGCTTTAATTTGCGAAGAGATTACAGCTTAAATCCGCTTCAATCGCTTTGATATCGATTCCCGACGAGATAAGCTGCGTTGCTAAGGACATGTATTATATCCACCAGCCGAGGACCGTTTATTATGTTGGAAACGGTTACGGAGAAAGAAGCTGTTTATAATATGGACCGATGCGAGCTACGGATGGAAGCTGCGAATTGGAGTTGAATCGCATCTTGTTAATGTAAATATGAACCCGCTTCGCTAGACCGCCTAATGGGCAGCTTAGCCACTTCACTCATCTCCTTTATAAAACTAGACACTGTAGGACTAAACCTTTGTGGGTTTCAATGTGTTTTGTCCTCTTAGAAACCTAATGTCAATATGGCAGATAATGATGAATGAAGATAAACTAGAACAGATTTAACGTAAGTTTAAGAATAAGGGCATCAGTAATTACATATTTTTTACATGTTGGATTGATCAACGTGTCATTGACTAATTAGCAAGTACACCTAGAACTCATAGTGAGACAGCAAACGTAATTAAGTACATGATTCTGTTAATAAGACTAAAAAGCAGCCATGTTATTAGTTCATAGACAACATTAATTAAGTCAGTGATGATCCGAATAACGTTATCAAAACAAATATTAGGTTTTATGAATAACCTTGGTTTCAAAAAGGTTGGGATTGGGGCACTTTAATTTCGGTATTTCGGTATAATTACATAACAAGATTTCATTACACAACGTCAACGGACGGGCACCGGGGCATGTAAAACTAATTGAAAGCTCGTAGAACAACAGTTTCACCGATCCGACTCGGCCCATATGAGGTAGGGTCAGTTCGGGTAAGTGCGCCAGAGGGTAAAGTGCGCCCCCGGGGTAAGTGCTGATATTGATTTATAAGACTGAATGATGAATGAGGCGCACTTTACCTGGTGGCGCACTTACCCGAACTGACCTTATATTCTACACTGTATAATATAATATACCACAAAACGGAATTTTTGAATTGCAGCTGCCGAATAATATTGGAGGTGTCATTGTCACACCTGTTTTAATACACCCACTGCGCTCGGCCTTCTAGATTCGTAATTCGCGAGAAATATAAAACCAATTCTAATTAAATACATACTAAAATGGGAATATACGAGTTATTAACCAGTATTAAATTAAGCCAATAAGTCGGGGAGAAAAGATGCCGAGACGTGTAACTACGTCATACAAGTACCAGCCCTTGTACGCAAAGCGCTCATATCCCAGAACCGAGTTTTCATCAATTGGTCATCGTGTCCTGTGAGGGATTTCACGATTGTCACTAGATGTTTCAAATGCCAGCAGTTTGGCCACGTCGCTAAGACATGTAAGCAACCAGACCACACATGCGGACATTGTTGCAAGATAGGGCACTCGCAGTGGAAGGAGTGCCCTAACAAAGCAGATCCTCCCAAATGCGCAACATGCAAACTATTGAAACAGCTCAACGACCATAGTACAGGAGACAATGAACGGCGATATATAAATTCTATTCATTACGGAGGGGCCTAAGTATCATACAATTCATTTTGTTTTATTTGTTTTTTACCCGACTGCCGAAGGAGAGGAGGGTTGTTTTTCATGCGTATGTATGTGTGTATGTATGTGACCTTATTCTTTGGCACGCCCTGCAGCCTAAACCTTTTGACGGATTTCGACATATGAGGTGTCGTTGGATTCCTCTTAATCGTGGGGGTGACATAGGCAATTTTTTTTTTAAAGCAGCTGGGTTTTTTGGAAAAAAAAAAACAAAAATTCATTGTGATGTTTTAGTTATTATTGTATGTTACCTGCATAAGCCGATAAAATGTTCATTCTATATAGATCCGTCACCAATATTTTAATTACTTACTGTACGTCGGAAAATTGTGGTCAATGTGATCGATATCGATCCTATGTGAAATTAAAATGATTAAGTTTCACAGTATTGTTCCTATCTGATAGTTCACGCCACATAAAACCAGTATGAATCTGACTGACCTCTGATAACGCATAGTTTTTAGGGTTCCATAGTCAACAAGGAACCCCTATAGTTTCGCCATGTCCGTCCGTCTGTCTGTCTGTCTGTCTGTCTGTCTGTCTGTCTGTCCGTCTTCGGCTTAGCTCATTAAACATTACTACTAGAAAACTGTAATTCGGCATGGGTATATAAATCGATTACGCCGACAAAACAGTGCAATAAAATCTTGAAAAATATTTTTTTTTAGGGTACCTCCCCTACGCCTAAAGCGGGGGTGTATTTTTTTTCTCGTTAAACCCATATTGTGGGGTATCGTTGGATAGCTCGTTCAAATATATTATGGGTTTTCTATAACCATTTTTCAAATCAGTGATTAGTTTGCGAGATATTGGGCTAATTTTTGTTCGAGTCATGTGTATACATATTTATTTTTACAGTTTAAATAGGAATTTGAATTCATAAAGTAGGAACCTACCTTGCATAGTCCTTCCACCAACCGTGTCAGTAGTAGAAAAGCCGAAAATACTTACTCATCTATATGTTTATACTGAAACTAACGTAAGAAAGAAATACAATTAGTCTCTCAGCTGCCTTCCAGTGACACGGATGGTGGATCAGCCTATATACATCTTATTCGTATTGGCAAATAATAAAATAATAGCTCAAAAAACTTCAGAAACCAAATTCTATCAAGCTATTATTTAAATAACTTTTACACAAGTAACAAGAATGATAACAACACTAGTATACAAACTGCTTTACTAAACCTCTTTTATGAACTGTTTTTTTATATATCGATATTAACAGCACTAGCGAAACTGTGGCAACATTCGTGTGCAATGAACTGTCAAGTTAGTTCGCCTAGTTAAAAATCCGATTATAAGACAGACATGCAACTACGGAACCCTACACTGCGCGTGGCCCGACACGCACTTGGCCGGTTTTTATGAATCTCTGAGTCAACATGTACATGTGCTAGGAACGCACTTTATGAAACATTATGAATCTGCTAGAAATCCACTGGGAGTCCACTTGATCGACAGTGATTGGCCAGTTTATTGTACCGATCCCTCTGCTCTATTTACACGACCACTTTACCCCGCAAGTGGGGCCCGCAGCCGACACAGCGACGCCTACAAATGGATTGACCACTACGTTGTATCCGTTGTAAATTCACGTTAGAATTTACAACGCTTTTAAGGGCACTGTTTTGCACTGAAAACATTGTAGCTTATCGTATGCCAGTTTTATTGGTAGTAGTGTTTTAACGCTACGCTTTGTGTTCGACTTTTTGATAGCTTTACACGGTTGTTTCGTATAGTTCACCTCTATGCTATTGTGTGCAGTTGAGAACCAAAATTCATCTCTCTCTGTGACTTTAGTTGCTAGATTCGACACTTTAGAACTCACCGATATTGCAGAGGTCAATAAAGGAGTGATTTATAGCATTACTATTATTGAAGTCCTTAAGGAAAAATGTAGACGTACGTCGTATATTTTTATGTCCAATATGTTACATGCCCACCGATCGTAGTCTTTTAAAAGTGGTATGGTACACGCTAGCTAGACAATAATTGAAATATCTCATGAGAATGAAATGTGTACCAAGAATTGGTAAGCCACTGGAGAGCTGCAGAAATATAAATAATACACAGTTTATGTCGGCATATTCACTCGTGCTGAAGCCACTGAAGGAGACTTCTTCTCCGCAATCACCAAGGATAAATAAAGTAGACACGTAACATAATATGTATTTTCACGTCTCATGCTCGAAGGCTTCGTAAGCGGGGCTAAAGTATCTTTAGCCTCTAGGGAAAATATTTGGGTGGCCGTCTAGTGGCATAACAAATATTGTCATAATATCGATTGTCATACAACATTACGCATAAATTTGATGGTCATATATTTTCTTTGGCATAAATTATACTACTTATGCATAATTGTCTCCTGTCATAATTATACGGAGTCATAATTGGTTTAACCATAATGTAGAATGTTATTTAATTATTTAATATTTAATTACATTTATTTAGTCATAATATTGATAATGATATTTTTTTTAAAGTAATTATTGTAAATGTCATACCAATAAATAAAAGTCAAGTCAAGCCATAATATTGATGATTCTAATTATTTTCTCAGAGATCAACCAATGCCAAGATAGTGGTGTATTAAAGTTCAAGTTTTCACGTAGGCAGTCGGGAACAGGGACTTAGTGGCAAAACCGACTCGGACCGCGGATAGGTTAGAAGGTTATTTTTTTTATAAAAGAGCGGAAAAACTTGTTATTAAAACTTGTTTGTAAACTTTTATACTGATCGCCCTTTGCTATACTGTGACCCAACGTAAAAGAGAACTTTGTAACTTAACTAACAAAAATAAAACCTTTTCTTACTAAGAAAAACATAGGCTTATGCGTTTTGCAGTTTATGCGTTTATACAGTATAGTTAAATTGTTTTATGAGCAACCAATTTATGTCCATTATAAAGTATGCTTAAATCATTTTATGCGCATCAAAATTATGCGCATTAGAATAGAATAGAATATCATTTATTCGTGACAACAACACATACATACACGTAAATCACAAATACAAGAGATAACAACGTTGCCACGAAATGGTTCCATCTCAGCGTTGTGCTGGCCTGGTGGCCAGTGCTGGTCTTCCGATGGAACCATCCGGTGATTCCACTGCGTGACACATACTTTACACTCGCACAAAAAAGAGGAAAAATAATAATATAATAATAATTGTAATATAAAACAAAAACAATACTGCAAAGACAAATAAACAAATTCCCGAACGCAACCATAAACGCGTCAACCGACCAACTAGCGCCATTGAGATGACAAGCGGAAGTTCCCGGCAACTAAAACGTCAAACTAACATAACAAGACTGACATGTGATGTGACGCGGACGCAATGCCAATTTGACAGGCTATAGGTATATGAAGAAACAAAACAAATATTTCAAGCAAATAGATACAAAACAAAGCTAAAGCCAAACTGAAAGCAGTACAATAACAAACATTAAAAACCTAGAGAGACATAACACAGAGGTAAGGCAACGTTATCATTTGAGTTCCTAAATGCAGCTCGTGTCTAGCCTGCAGGTTTCCTGGCTCTTTTGATGGTTCAATATAAAAGTTTTGAGTTTGATTCTAAAGCTGTGCACATTTCCTAGGTCGCGCAACGGCGGAGGGATGACTACCCGCGAGTGTGGAATTGAAACACAAGCAAGCGAAAGGATGCTATAGTTGAACCACTCGCTTCGCTCGTGGTTCTAAAATAGAGTCCTGAGCGTAGCGAGTGTTTTAACACACGAGAAGTAAAATACATTTGCGCCCGTGTGCAACACAAAACTTTTCATCTCACTGTAGCGAGGAAAGTGCAACATGCAAAACAACTTTATTTAATTTAAATAGGTAATAATATTTTTTTAACTACTGTTAAAATTAAAGTTACTACTTAAAGTTATTATTACTATAACTAGCATCTGCCCGCGACTTCGTACGCGTATAAATTATGATTTAAGTACATGATATTTTTATGTTTATCTTACGTTTAACTATACATCTGACAAATTTGAAAATAAAGATTTCATTTTATCAGTAAACAGTTCACTTCGAATCCAAATAAACACCCTCATAAACTTGTTCGTCAATAATCCTTACTAGTATTATAAATACGAAAGTGTGTGTGTTTGTATGTTTCTTTCACGTCGCAACGGAGCGTCGTATTGATGAGATTTTTTGTATGGAGATAGTTTAGAAGCTGGAGAGTGACATAGGCTACTTTTTCCAGCGGGAAAGCATCTAAACGGGCGAAGCCGCGGGCATCAGCTAGTATTATATAGATGCCCAAAGTATCATTTTAGAGAGGGCTCCCTATGCGAGCCTCAGGTCCGAAGGCCCTAGGGCGAGCCCGACGGACACTCAATATCCTCAGATGTCTTGCAAGCGAGACCTGAGGCCAAAGTCCCGAAGCTGTGCGGCGAGGCAAGCGAGGCCGAAGGCCGAGCTTTTCATTGGAATTAAAGGCCTAAAGCAATCCTTCAGAGAGCGGTCTCAATGCGAGCCCGAGGGTCTAAGACCCGAGGCCGACCCCCCACGGATACGCGTTATCTCCGAGTAACTTGCAAGCGAAACCTGATGAGGGCCGAATTCCTGAAGGTATACGGGGAGGCAAGCGGAGCCGAAAGCTGAGCTTTTCGTAGGAAGGCTAGGCTAGGCTTTTAGAGATCGGTCGCAATGCGAGCTCGGAGGCTGAAGGCCCCCACACGGACACTGTCCCGCGAAACTGGAAACCAAGTCCCGAAGGTGAGCGGCCAGGCAAGCGAAGCCGAAGGTCGAGCTTTTCGTAACAATCAAAGGTCCAAATCAAGCTCTCTTAAGCGCTCGGGGCTGAAGGCCACTTACTATCCCCAGGTGGCAGAAAGGCCAAAGGCCGAGCTTTACGTTGGTATGAAAGGCCCAAAGCATCCTTTTAGAGAGCGCTCTTAATGCGAGCCCCTACGGACACTCACTATCTTCGGGTGTCTTGCAAGCGAAACCTGGGGTCCAAATTCCCGAAGGTAAAAGGGGAGGTAAGTGAAGCCGAAGGCTGAGCACTATAGCATGCTTTTAGAGAGCGCTCCCTAGGCGAGCTCGAGGGCCGAAGACCCAACGGCAAGCCCCCACGGATACTTACAATCGCTAGGTATCTTGCAAGCGAAACCTGTGGCCAAAGTACCGAAGATGAGCGGCGAGGCAAGCGAGCCCTCACGGACACATACTATCCCGTGTAGGTGAGTTGCGAGGCGAGGTAAGTCCCGTAGGTGAGTGGCGAGGCAAGCGAGGCCAAAGGCCTTGCTTTTCGTTGGAATGAAAGACTCGAAGCATTCCTTCAGAAAACGCTCTAAATGCGCCCCATGGACGGATACTCATTATCTCCCTGTGTCTTGCAAGCGAAACCTGAGGGCGAGCCCCCACATAAATTTATTATCCCCCGGGGTCTTGCAAGCGAAACCCCAGGCCAAAGTTCCGACGGTGAGTGGCGAGGCAAGCAAGGCCTTTTCGTTGGAATGAAAGGATTGGGCCCTTCGCAACCCTTTTGATAGCGGTCTCAATGCCAGCAATGACCCCTAACGACACTCATTATCTTCCGATGTCTTGCAAGCGAAACTTGAAGAAAAAAAAACCGAAATCCTGAAGGTAAACAGGGAAGCAAGCGAAGAAGAATCGAAGCGAAGGCTGAGGCTTTCGTAAAAAAGAAAGCCCCATTAATATTTCAGAAAGTCACGGGAGTTTTGTACATAAAAAAACTCAATTCTCCGCGTAAAGCCGTTTTGTCCAAATTTTATACCCACATTCTTTGACGTTGGTGAACTATGATAATTCGAGATAAGTATTCAACTCAACCTATCAAACAATTTTAGATGACCTATGATGTCATAGCAAATATAATATCTTTTACGTCACACCTGGCCATAATGTGAGTTTTACCACACGCTGCGCGTAGGGTAAAACTCGCATTGTGGCCAGGTGAAGACGTAAAATTGTGTACTCACCACGGGCAGTAAAAAAGGAAGCCCTCTATCGCATATTTATAACCCTCGCCTGCGGCTCGGGTCACAAATACCTGCGATTTCGGGCTTTCTTTCTTTCACAGCCCTTGGTAAGTAATGTACTATTTCATTACACCTGCTCGAAAAGGGCTTCATAATGCGCAGACATATAGAGCTGTAATAGCTTGTGTTACGCCCACGGGCGTAACGGTTTTTTTTTTTAAATTGTATCTGTCACTCATGCGGCAGTTACAAAGCAAAGAGGTTTTATATCAAATACGATGTCTCAAAACGTATTTATAAATAAATTTAAACTTAAAAAACTACTTAAACATGTTTAACTGAATTATTTACAGATTTAATATGTAGTTATTTAGTGTCTATGTAAAATGTTTTTAAGTGTTTTCAAATCGTGGCTGTATACCGAAAGGTCTTTGCCATACGCGCCTCACGTCAAATTCAACAAAATGGACGACTGACATGATGCAGTGTTTATTACGATAGTCATCAAAAGACCTCCGCGATAGACTCTTGTTCGCAATATTCCACTTCCGCCCCTCGTTAAACAATGTACTATTTCGAGGCATTGTAAGGCCGATAAACAAAAAAAAAACATTAATCAATCAGAGAAAAAAAAGAAACGCGTTGTTTATAAAAAAAAGACCGGGTTGCACTCCGGAGGTGCCGGTAAAAGTAAAAACTTGAATAATTTTAATTTTGCAAAAAAAAAATTGCCCCCCAAAAACCCCCCCTTTATTCCTTCCCTTCAATCCCCCCTCTCCTCACATCCCCACCCCCGGGCCGCCCCCGCCGCCATCAAACAATTCTCCCCTCCGCCCCCAAGCCTCGTCCCGAATCTCTCACGGTGAAAGCCTCGTCCCGAATGTCTCTCGAAAGTATCACCATCCTACGGTCACATGACCTCCTTCACATCTAACGTCACAAAAATCTGTCGCGTGTTTAACAATTTTTCCCCATCCCAAAAATTGCTCAGCGCCTCTAAAGAAGTTTTCCTTAAAAAAAAAAACAAATTAAATTTAAAAATAACCATGCAAGAAAAAAGTTAACGCATAAATTATCGCCTCGCTGGGGACCGAACCCAAGTTGTACCCCACCCGGTCAGTTACGTAACTCGACGACATTAGCTATCGGTACCGAAGCGAACTGACTATAATTTCGCGCCGTATAAAGTCGCGGGCAGAAGCTATATTTATTTTACCTAAATTTCAGATAATTCAGCTCAGTATTTGTTTTACCTATTATTCAATATTATATGTATAGATCAGTATGAGTATTACTACCAGTTTATGCGTTACTTATATACTACGTGACTTAAATTGACATAACTTTTTTATTTATTAACCGATTTGAATAAAATAAACACTAAATGTTCAGGGAAGTCAAGCATAATATATAACTGTAAACCGCATCCAAATCGGTTCAGCCGCTTCTGAGATTAGCGTGCACAAACGCACAGACAAACAGACAGGAAATTCAAAAATCATTTTTTTGGGCTCTATTGCGTTTATGAAGGCCCCCCATAAAAGTTTTTTTAATAAATTTGCTATGTACAGACAGCGATCAGTTACGATTTTATTATATGTATTGATTGATGATAACTTTAAGTAGTAACTTTAATTTTGGTCAAGTGCGAGTCGGATTTTAGTTTTCCCATACATTTTGAGACCCAGCGCCTGATGAAGGCAACAAGCAATTTTTTAAAGGTTCTTAAATATTTATTTTATTCAGATTTTTAGTATTTGTTGTTATAGCGGCAATAGAAATACAAATACATCATCTGTGATTTTTTTGTATTATGAGCGTTTTACATAAATATGCATTTTATTATATAATATTTTATATTATATAATAAAATGCATTATTGCCCGCTGGTTTTAAAGGATAAAAGACAGCTTTCCGAGGCAGTGAGGGGAAAAAAAGGCTATAGATAGAAGGTCAGAGGATTCGTGGTGTCAATATTTTGTATGTGTCATCACTGACAATAAAAAAAATTAACAATCTTTTCGCCGCGGAATTAATTATTGATTGTGGATAATCTTAGTTACAGTCGAAATGAAGAGTTGAGTGCTCTAAAAGCCATATTACCCCTCGAACAATTTCCCCTCACTTCGTTCGGAAAAATAACCGTCTCGTGGTAATATGGCTTATTTTAGACCCTTGTCATACAATCTACTATTATTAGTAAATATTGGATTGCCGCTCAAAGCCATTTCCGTTGGGCTGTCCGAAGTAACATATTGTAATAAAATTGCCCGCTCGACAGACTACATCTCTATTTTGAACTCGGTAGTTTATCGAAAGCTTTCCCAACGTATGTTCATTATCTAATATAATTTTATTAATCACCTACTTATCAACCTCGCTTACTTGTTCATCACATTTGCAAAAGCTTAGGCACACACATTAGCTAACTTAGCAGTAGAAATAATAACGCCACCTGTTTAACAGTGTCAACATAACACTCATGCCTGTTCGCAGACAAACGTTTAGCAAAAGGCCGCACAATTTTTCCCCATTGCTAGAGCGAGCAACTTGTTCGCGTTATTTCTGGTAGTCTAGTTATTCGACTGAACGTATAGAACTGAACTGAAGAAATTATAGTTGGTATTTGTCGTGCGCGGTCGTTCTAGCAGGTTAGGTGTATGTAGAAGCAAGCGCGCGAGTAACACAAAACCGATTCCAATTCATCAAGTTAAGACGAATGTACTGCCTGGACGCCTCAACGAAAATATCCTTTTCCACATTGCGTCTCTATAACCAACTTTTAAGCTCTGTTTTTGTCCTCTTTTCCGTGTAACTTTAACGTTTTCGTGTGTTTCATTGTACAAGCGGTACTTTCGGGACATTTTAGACGAATGGTCGGTATTAAATAGTTTGTCCTTTGTTGCTAGTGATTAAAATCTTCGGGGTTATAAGTACTTGGCGGGAACTGCAGGGTTACCAATTATAGAGCGATCAAATGTAATGATTAATGGTGTGCTTTTATACGGTAAGTAAAGTAGGCCATCTCGGTCAAACTCTTGGCGAGAACGAGCAACGGTACGCATTGCGGAGATAGCGTCCTCGGTGCGTTTCGCACCATTGATCAAAACGGAGCCAAATCCATGCGCAACCGAATTATTGCTTTTCAAATTGGGAAGCAACGATTAGAATATAGGTCACCGTTAGTACAATAAACATCACTTTGAGCGACTTCGTTTCCAAACCAAAAGGACAAACGCTTTATCAATTTGTGACATAGTTTCGGATATGATTGGCTCTCTGCAATCGTTTTATAAAACTATGTTATAGTTGTTGTTTTAAAATTGTGAGTAAGTTCTTTCCTGTTATTTTAACTTACAAGCAGCATAGTTTCATTGACTTATATTTATGTCAAATACACTAGTCTTTATAAAATAATTCTTCAATATTAATTAACATTACGCAATGTTGTTCTTAGATGTATTATTCGTACGTGTATACATATACAAGGAGAATCAGACCAAGCATTCGCCTGAGGCTGCAATGATGTGGAAAGGAGTTTCGTGTAATGCCACCCTTGGCTCGGCGTACGTAAGGACATGTTTAGCATATACATACATTTATGTACTATACAAAGTAGCACATGACAAGTGATATTTTCGTTTTAAGTGATAACAAACTATAACTGACAAGCGTGAACCACAAAGAAAAGGAAAAGAAATAAACTGTTATAAAAAGCTAAAATGACACCAATTACTTACTTTGGTCGCAGAAAATATTTTAATTGCATGATACGATGCGAAACATTCACAATATTTACATTTTACATACAAATACACATATTTATTCTGCAATCAAAATTTCACAACTCAACCAATTTGAAATATAACCAATACAATTCCGAAAACAGCGATCGGTAAATGTATAGGAACTGAAACTTCTCTTGTACTGCTGCTTACCCCTATTTTCATCATTGGATATTACGGTTCAGACATTTTCTGACGCCATATCATTCTCTGCAGGCGGTATATTGAAGTATCTGCGAGCTCGGGTGGAAACAAGTGGTACAGTCGAGTTCATAAATATATGTACACTTTTTTACCTAATCGAACGCGTTTGCATACTAATTGTTAGCGGCCGCATTCGAGTTGGTAAAAAAGTGTACATACAGTGTTTTTTTTAAATGGGACAGTATGGGGAAATCCGAATCTAAAGGAGATAGAGGAAAAGTGTCCAAGGAGACATTAGGTGTTTTTTTATGTAAACAAAGTTGGCTCATTAAAATTTTTGGTCAAGCGTGAGTTGTTCTTAAAAAAATATAAAGTTGGTCAATTTTTTTTTTGACGCGGGTCGGCTCTGTTTCATGTAAGGATTATTTCATTGTATGGAAAGAAAAAAATCTGAACAGCAGAAGTTGGTCAAATTTAATGAAAACTAATCTTCATACAGTTGGTTTATTACTTGAGTAAATGTTCGATGTGGCCGCCGTCTTGTCTTATGCAGGTACGAGCACGCTTCAAGACACTTCTAGTTGCATTTAACAGAGACTTATGGTGAATTGTGTTTAAAGTGTTGTAAACAGCATCTTTTAATTCTTGTACGGAGTTGTATCGGGATTCATAAATTCGACCCTTAAGGTAACCATAAGAAAAACGCCATGATGAATAAAATTACAAGCATGAACTGATTGGAAACAAAATCACAGCTGCAGAAATAACTTACGTTCCAAATTTGAATTCTTTTTTTTATAATTTCAAGACTATCGCGTGCCATGATGTTTACGAAGATTAAAAAAAATGTTCTTCTCTTGAATCATCTGGAGCTCTTATCGATTATCGAAATTTAAAAATAGAATAATTTTAAATATTTTTTTACACTAGGCACTTGCAACAATATTAAAAGGCGAATACTGCAATTGTATGAAGATTAGTTTTCATTAAATTTGACCAACTTCTGCTGTTCAGATTTTTTTCTTTCCATACAATGAAATAATCCTTACATGAAACAGAGTCGACCCGCGTCAAAAAAAAAATTGACCAACTTTATAATTTTTTAAGAACAACTCACGCTTGACCAAAAATTTTAATGAGCCAAATTTGTTTACATAAAAAAACACCTAATGTCTCCTTGGACACTTTTCCTCTATCTCCTTTAGATTCGGATTTCCCCATACTGTCCCATTTAAAAAAAACACTCTGTATATTGGAGAACTCGACTGTACAATGAACTACTAAACAACGCTGTTCTGTCATTTATAAATTGGTATAATAAGGGACAACGTCAATAGGTATCTACACTGAAACAAGTTTCTGTCAAAAATTTCATTTTTGGTACAAGCTTTTATTGCCGACTGTACTTTTCTGCATACCATCATTAACTACTCATTGAGACGATTCTAATAAGCCCAAATTCAATGGGGTTACGTCGGTTAAGTGCTGAATTCCCATGGCCACCTTCTGTCTCCATCATCAGATCAGCTCGATGGTACCTTAATATTGAATTGTCATCCAAACTATACTTATACCCAAAATTTCAGCTCAATCGGTCACCCCGAAGTGGGTCAAATTTAACTTCCAAGATTTGATTACAGACAGGCAGACAACGGGACAGGTGAAACTAATTAAAAGCTTGTAAAAAACAATCACGATTAAAATATGTAACATAAGTGTTCGTCATTAAGTATCAGCAAGTTTTCTGACACTATTGTCTACAGGTACATGTTTTATAAATATGGTCGTTTGGCGCTATTAAAGAGCATAACTTACCTACCAATTTGTTCTTGCTGCAATGTATTCTAGTTACAGATAACGCATAGCCACGTTATGGAACACAATGGTGATCAGGAAATGGTTTTCAATTAGTTAGACAGTAAATACTCACGTGAGCGTAATTGCGACAAATGTCTGCTGTCATATGGCACGCTATGTTTGTTTAGCTTCAACACACCGGAACATCGGAGACAATATGGAATTATACATCTCAATAGCGTCGAAGGACTGTCCTTTCTCACCGAATTTGCATTTACTTACCATCAATATTTTCTAAATACTGGCATATGCACGACAGCCATGAGTTATGGGGGTGTCCCAGAAGTAAAGAGACAATTTAATTTTCAAAATATTTAATATAAAGTAAACAATAAAAGTATTAACTTTTTGAAAGTTGTTACAAAAGTAATTAAATTATAAGGTTTATATTAAGAGTAAATTTGCGCTCACGACACCTATAAAAGCAATTTTTCTTAGATTATTGGCGGCATTACGGCTCTTCCAGATTTTTCGGCCACTTGTTTTGACAATCTGGTCCATCGTTGCTTGAAAGCTTTTAAGGATTTTGGTTTTTCTGTTCGTTTCTTATATTCCCTTTTACATAGAGACCAAAACATCTCGATACCGCGCGCTTGAGGTACGTTTGGAGCACTTTTTCTTTACGTACGAAGTCGATTCCTTCACACTCTAAGTACCGACCGAGTAACTTCAGTAGCGTAGTGGCACGTTGCCATGTCCGGCCAAAAGATAACCTTATCTCTGGAATGATGCTTGTCTATGAAAGGTATCAACCGTTTAATAATGCATTCATGCAGATACACTTTTCCGTTCATGGAGGCTGACGTAATGTATGGCTCGGAGACATTACCAAATTCGTCTATAGCTTGCCATACTAAATATTTTGTGAAAAATTTGGCTTTTGGTACAATTTTTTGGTCGTAAGTCACATCGTTACGACTGGTTGAATGGCAATACTGCTTTCCAGGAACATCGTTGGGATCCGCCGGGACATAAGTTTCATCGTCCATAACGAGTACTTTTCTCAATCGACTGTTATAAACTCTTCGGCACCCTCTTTTGTTCTTCTCACGTTCCTCTTGGTCCTTTATGTATTTAGGAGCTGATTGTTTCACATATGCTTTCAAACCTAGATCGTTCTCCTCCTCCTCTTCATTCTGGCGACAGACGACTTTGATATTTGTAATTTATCCGCTGCCAGTCGGACGGAAGTTGAAGCAGTCTTATCAAAAAACGATTTAACTCGATTTACATTTCGAGGTACCGTCACTGACCTATGTCTTCTCGGAATCTTCTTAAAAGTAACCTCTTCCGTTTCTTCATAACGTCTTATTATTCTATATATACTAGTTCGTCTAGCTCCTTCTTGAAGAAAGTGATTTACTGTATCCATTTTATTATGTGACTCGTAAAATAGAATCTTCAAATTCTTGACGCTTCATGTTGAAAAAATCGAATGCAATAACGAAATTCCCGCTTTAAATGACAGATAATGAAACCATAGACGCAGTGACACCAAAACTTTTTTTCCTTTTAATAACATTTTCAGTCAGTAAGACTTTGAAAATTGTCTCTTTACTTCTGGGACACCCTTTATGTCATTGCTTGCTCCCACAAACTAAGAGGGTGCTAAAGTCTATGAAATTTAACAATAAATATAATATTAGTTTTACAGTATTTGATAAGCAGTAAAAAATGGTGTATGCCATGCTTAACTTAATATCTGGTGACACCAACTACCAGCAAAAATACTTTAATAATTAGCTAGATATTTTTGGTTATAGATAATATTGTTATATATGGAAGCTCCAGCTAACTCAGATTTATACAACCCCACGAAAGCCATTATTAACTATATTATTAATATAACATTTATAAGACGTAAGACTCAGCAGTAAGGAATCGTTACTTATGTCGTAAAGTCGGCCTTGTAAGCGCATGAACCGTAATTCATTGGCAGACTGCGTGAAGCCTCAATTTAGCGTCCACGAATTATATTTCAATTTGTAACCTACCTTTTAAATAAGTACGTCCCGTTCATAGATACGTGACGAAGCGCTTATGAGAGGGAGAGAATTAACAACGAAGACGATTTACATATGATTTCAATGCAGCAAAAGCGAGTTCCGAATGTGGACCCCGATTGTTGTTTGCTACTCTCCACTGCAATGTTTCCGCCATTTCCATTCCGCCTTCCTTCCGCGTGCAAAGTGCGGGAGTTATGGCACAATTACAGCCCAGCTTGTAATGCATTGGACGCTTTGACAAATGTATTTGTAAGCCAGAAATCTTTATGACAAAAGGATACAATCTTTAAGACGTTGCTGTCTTCAAGATTGATTACTTGTGATGAACATGGACAAGCCTTTTTATTGTGACATACGTAGCAGCAAATAATAAATTGTATTTACAAAATCCGAAAAATACGGGATGATTACAAAGGCACCATTCTTGAATACGCTACTAACGTATTGCGTTGCGATTGGATCCAAATAGTGCACCCTCACACATTTAACTACACTCTAATTTAGAGTGCGCACACACCAATACCATTACGTGAGTAGCCTCCCTCTCAAATTAATGCAAAACGAGTTGAGTAAATAACTAGGTGCCAATCTTGGGCCGTGACTTGCAAAATGTTTTACTTAAATGGCTACATCGGCTTCGCCAACGGAAACTCCACGACAACTTAAAAAGCTCGGCGTTAGAGGTTGAAAAGCTCGTAGCATCCTTAAGTTGTCCGCTACGCCAGCTTGTAGACGGCGCTACCTCTACGCCGTAGCAATTTACGTAGCACGTGTTACTAAGAATCTTTTTCTAGATGTATGCAAAAGCTGAGAAATAAACCGCATCGTTTTCAGGCACGTTTTACCTCGTTTTTTACATTCACTACCAAGAATCGCTACGCGATAAGCTAGTAGCCGAACTCGTGGTTTTCCCGCAGAACTTGCAATATATTTCTAGTCATTAAATGCGTTCAAGATTTTTAGATTTATGGCAGGTACTAATCTGTTCCGTGGTGTATTTTAAGACACTTGTTATACTATTATAATTCTTAAGTTATTATGATTTTATTTGAATTTGTATTAATAAGGTATACAGCACGTACACAACGTGCAGAGTCGCCTCGAGCCATACAGGTACCTCATTTTGTCATTTGAAATAAATGTGCGAGTTTAATTCTAAAGGTTGAGGTCCATTGTCACATAAATTTTACGATGAGTGAGAGTAGCTTTTAGTCGTTCTCAGAGTGGGAATAACAACTTATATTTATTCAATTTATGATACTCGTAAAAGAGAATATAGTGTAAAAATATCACCATATTTTTAAACTATATTCTCTACGAGTGGAAACTCAAGGGTGGATATGAAGTCCCCACCCGCACTGGGACAATATATTTCCAAACGCATTCCCTCTTGTCCATAAGAGGAGGACCATGCCCAGCAGTGAGAACTGTACAGTGTATATGCTGATTATGGTGAGAGAATATATAGTTTTTATCTTCGCTCTTGCTATAAAATTTTCGTTAACTTAAATTCATAAAATTTACAATGTATTTGTAAAATGATAGACGAGATACGTTCACAAGCATTTGAACTTAAGTGGTTTTATTACGTCTCTTGCAATCTTGGCACGACATGCAATAGAACTATTATTCCGTAATTCTTCTATGGTTTAAAATGCTTTTTTCTTTATTAAACTTTAAACGAAATGTCGTGCTTGTGCTTTTCTGGCTGGTTGCACCAACTAACACCCCGTTCACACTGCGTCCGTTTCCGTGTCCGGGAGGCATCCGTTTCTTTCGCACTCGGGCGAAACATCGCAAGCGAGAAAAAGAGGGATGCCTCCCGGACACGGAAACGGACGCAGTGTGAACGGGGTGTTACGATTACAAACCGATCATTGCAACGTTATAGTACCTACATTACTGCAGAGGCCGGGAAAATAAGTATTGGCAGCCAAGTAGATATAGACGGACGAACGTAGCGAGGCCGGATAGGGAGACGAGGCTGGGTATTCCTTTTCACGCCGAGATAAATGTGAAATGAAATAAATAATATGTTATGTTTATGGTTGAACGGCACGATGTTGAGTCACGAATTGACATTGCCTTTAATTTTGTATGAAAATTAATTACGGATCGTCTCGCCGCGCCCGAAACGTGATACTTCGAAATCTGTAATAAAGAACACAACGTCAATATTTCATTGCATGTTCGACAAAAATATCCTATAGTCAAACTTTCCTTATATTCAGATTTTAACGGACACCGCTTACGATTACAGATGGTTTACTGCAACCCACCCTTACCGTGTGTTCACACTGCGTCCGTTTCCGTGTCCAGGAGGCATCCGTCTCTTTCGCACTCGGGCGAAACATCGCAAGCGAGAAAAAGAGGGATGCCTCCCGGACACAGTAACGGACGCAGTGTGAACACGCGGTTAGAGTGTACGAATATAGTGTAGATTAATGAAAATCACGCTCTAAACTACGAGAATCAAGTCGTTGATAGCGTTAACCGATAGTTAGCTTAATGGTATTTCCTAACTCGGTAAGTAGTTCCAGCGAGTGCCAATAAACATTTTCTGGGCATTGGAACTTTTGCAATTAAAAGCTGTTAATGTCTGATAATCACCCAAGAAGTTGGAAACTAGACCTTTGCGTTGGAAGGTTAGATGCAACTTGTGCCAACGCCAATTTTTGGGAACAGGTAGAGACGAACCAGGCGGCCCCCTTCAGGATGCAACCGGGATAACGCAGAGACCAAGGGAAATGTGCCAAATCATTACATAAATATTAGGAGACAATCTTACACAATTCGAACTAGCCCTATAGTGCGCCAATAAAGCTTGTATGGTGGTGCAGGTTACTTACTACGAGGATATATTTAATAGACTAGCTGATGCCCGCGGCTTCGCCCGCGTGCTTATAGAAAAATGTAACATATTGAATTTTCCCGTGGAAATTAATATGTCACTCTCCAGCTTCTAAACTATCTTCATACAAAAAATCACATCAATACGACGCTCCGTTGCGACGTGAAAGAATGACAAACAAACACACACACACACACACACACACACACACACACACACACACACACACACACACACACACACACACACACACACACACACACACATACACACTTTCGCATTTATAATATTAGTAAGGATGTAAATAGTTAAATACATGGAAACATCCCAGAAACAGATAGTACATTACCTACCAAGGGCTGTAAAAGAAAGAAAGCCCGAAATCGCAGGTATTTGTGACCCGAGCCGCAGGCGAGGGTTGTAAATATGCGATAGAGGGCTTTCTTTTTTACTGCCCGTGGTGAGTACACAATTTTACTTCTTCCCCTGGCCACAATGCGAGTTTTACCATATATGGCTAGGTGTGACGTTAACATAATAATAGTTTTGTATGTTATCGAAATTATACCTATATTATGTAAGGAATGTTCAAACACGATGTATATTGTTCATGAATAAACTACTATGACTACTATGACTAAACGCATACATATTCATGCTCGTCAATATTAATTTAGTCCATCAATTATTCTACTTGGCAGTTCTGATCTATATAGAAGAGGTATACTCGACCACTTTTAAAGACAACTAATTAGTTTCATTTCGTTTCATTGTAAGGTAAAAATGGGCTCCAGGTTTTGGCATAAAATAGAATATCCGGAGCAAACATATGTAGCATAACATAATACTTGTCAACGAATTCCCCGCCACGCTACGCTCGTGCGCTACGCCGTAGTCCATAGAGTCAGGTTTAACTCCATATGTAGCGGAAAGCGCCAGCAGCGCTCTGACGCATACAGTGTGTCGAGATTGGTATTCAGCAATAGGTTAATATAATATTGTAGGAAGCATAACTTCCAAAGTTATTATCTATTTATGGCATATTTGAAGTAAATATGTAAGTACAGTCAGCGTCATATAGTTAGTAGCAGCCAGAGTAGCCAAATATTCCGTAACACACCCTTATTCTTACAGTAATAAAGACGTGTACCGAAATATATGACTACCCAGGCTCCTACTATATGACGCTGACTGTACTATCGCCTTATTCAAATTTCATTATAGTTTTTTTATTATTATTAATATGGTAAAGTTGCATAAAGATGCATAGCCATACTTACAAAATGTCGACACACTTCCATAAGACATGTAGGTAAATAAAGTCTGTAAAAGAATTAGGTTTAGCTCTAATAATTTTTAGTAATACATATTTATCACAGGACAATAGTTTATTCATTCCGACTACTTTTCATATCGTATTCATCAATAACACAATTATAAAATACCCCACCCAGTTCACCCGCTTGAGGCATGGACCCTAGAACGCTGGCTGCATTGCCGCTTTGCACCGCTATATATATAGGCTTAGACAAATAAGGAACCGGCCCCTGTGGTCGCCTGAAACGCCAATAAGTCGGACCGACACCTCTTTCATAAATTTTTAGGTTTCGGACGACCAAGGGCCTAAAGTCTCCACCGCTGTTCCGCTGTGTTGTTTAGAATGGACTCGTAAGCATTCCAATAATAGCATTCAATGTAGTTACCACCCACATTTGGTAGGATTATAATTCGCAGGTAAGCGATATCGCATTTGCTGAACGATCAGAGGGGCTTCCGCGAAATCAAAAACGAACGACTTCGTTCGGGTATCTCCCTCTCTGTTGCTCAGACTGGCAAGTACATCAGAGAGGGAGATACACGCACGAAGTTCGTTTTCATGTCGCGGTAGGCCCTGAGCCTTACCCGCGGCGGGATCGATTAGCATTCACATCGCGGCGGCTCGTAAAGTTGATAAAGTGGAGACATGTTTAACAAACCTACTTACTACCAGATTACTAAACTCCGCTTGATCGAATTTTAGTTTATCTCTTAAAATTTTCAGAGACTGTAGGTACATCCATTTAAAATTTATGAATGAACTTTACATTGATCCTGAACGACGTATACAATCGAGGGGTGCTAACTTCAACAAGTGTATCTAAAATCCAATCGTGTGCATATGACACATACGATTTGAGTACGGAATATTTAATCGAAATTCTGGTCTCTCGTAATGGTTCTTAGCATGTTTGTTGTGTTGGGGTGTTACAAACTTTTAATGTATGTATTTACTAGCTTCCTCCCGCGACTTCGTCTGCGAGGACCCGGGATAAAGACAATCCTATATTTTAATCCAGGCTATAAACAATCTTCGTGCAAAGTTACATTAAAATCGGTTGAGCCGTTTAAGCGTGATTGAGTAACAAACCTCCAAACTTTCGCATTTATAATATTAGTAGGATATTTGATCTAAACCTCAGTATTCAAATGCGACACATTTGTCGTATAGACATAATAGTTTGATTGCTTTTATTTCGGCGAGTGCGTAACCTGATTACATTAAAAGCACGCCAACAAAACGCAACACGAACAATTAAACAGGAGGGCTTTCAAAGCGCGGCCTCGAATTTTACAGAGTAGCATTATCTCTTTTACACTTGAAGTGAAAGCATTGGTTGGACAGGGATCCGCGAATTTACGTCACAAGTTGCGTTGTTAAAAACTTGGCCAAGTAGGTACGTTGAAAGAAGTTTCAATGCAATTAGCGAGTGAAAAGTGGAAACTGTTGAAACGACAGACAGAAGTGTAGAACTGTCCTATGAAATTTTTGCAAAGGGATTGAAGTTAAAGTTTGAGAGCGAAGTGTTCGAGTTTATAGACTATTTATTAGTGTCTGAGTAATTACTTACAATTAAGTTGTTACATTATGCTTACAGTCAATTTCGCATTGATGATTATGGATATGACATTCCCTATTTACCCAATTCCGCATTTAACTCTTTGAACGCCTACACCTAAAGGTGTCGTGTCAATAACCCGTATAGGTGTTATGACATCAGCTGTCAAAGCAACCTTCAGTCTATAATATAAGGTTCATATTGGCTCTCTTGTAACAATGACATTGGCGTGACAATGGCTCTTTTGGGTGTCGTCATTGGCGGCGAAAAGGTTAATAATCATGTTGTTAATCAAAAATATTTATATTTTAATGTATGTAGATATCCGTCCATCCGGCAACCGGTTTCAGTCAAAATAATCGGTTGAAATAATTGGTTTTACTACAGTAGGAGGTATGTATCTACGAAACTATGATTTTATACATCACAGGCTGGACCCTGTGTTATCTTTTTATCATGTAGCGCTCAAGTTATTTGGTCTATAATTTACTTTAAAAACAAAGTTTTAACCGACTTCAATTTAGTACTCCGCCAAGCCACGGGAACATTTCCACATTTATTTTCCAATTTACCACATGAACTGATTTCCGAGAGCAAATGCGTTGATTATTAGAGAAAAAACCCAATCGCTGTATGTGGCCCGATAATATTTGAGGACTTCCGTCGATTCCACAAGGATCACCTTTGGTACTTCATTAGCAGCTATTTCAACGGAATCTTATCAGAATCTGTGACGTGCTTTTGTACTTTAAGTACGTAATTGAGGAATTCCATAACTCATCGCGTCGCATTGGCGTCGGTCTTCATCATCAGTTCCACTCCACCAAACTTATGATTTCCGGGTGTAAATACACGAGATATAATAGAAAATACCAAAATCACTACACGCGTGCCTAATATAATTGAGGAGTTCTCTCAATTCCTCATGGATCCCATCATCCAACTTAATTTTTATTTTTTTAATGGGAGCCACCTGGATGCATATACTTACAACCAAATTGAGAACCTCCTGCTTTTTTTTGAAGTCGGTTAAAAATATCATTTATTAACCTTTTATTCGATACTAAACGTTAAATTTGGTTTTATTTGTGTTTCGATCCTCTAGGGCCCAGTCACGTACAAAAAGGTGCAGATCTTCTAGCGATTCTAGCTAATGTCCATGATAAGAAAAAAATACAGTGTACCAGTACCTAAACCAACCTTTGGTTGTAGCGTGTGCTATCTTTAGTATTCACGACACGCCGACGCGACGGCGAGTGAAACGGTGACAACTTATTTTCAGCCTCGAGGAAAAATTATGTTGTTTACATACCTATTTTGACGCAGTTTATTTAAACGCTGGGTAGACATAGTCAACATCGAACGCATTCTACCTGACCCGCTACCTATCTTGATACTTAACGCTCTGTTAATGAAATGCCGTTTTTATAAAAGTGCATGTAAAAATTAAATAAAGCATTCAAAGCCGAAAGACAAAGCAGGAAAATCTTGAATTTGGAACGTGTTCAGCGTGTACACGTTCCAAATTCAAGATTTTCCTGCTAAAAAACGACATACCCGCAGCACCTGTTGTTTTAGAGCACGCAACTAAACACACGCGAGGCGCGGACGCGGGCTCGGCTCGGCAGGCGCTACATCTCGTTAGCGCGCCCAAATAAAAATACCCAACCATTGCCAAGAACGCTTTGCCGGCGAACAACTTATACCCTAATCGTAATTCCCCCGACGAAAGAGCGAGTTTCCTTCGTTGAATTTAAAATAGCCTGCAAGAATATAGAACTCAAATGCATGCTATATTAGAATCCTTTTTATTTTACGCATGACACACTTTTGAAATATTGTTACCTATTTCATTCATTAGCGTAATGAATGATTTTGTATATGCCATTATTTCGGTAACTAGGTAAATATACCTATACATATAAGTACCGGAAGATATGTGTAATCCACGTGCGAAGTTCTAAATACCAACTGTCAAACAAAAACAATGATTAACTGTACCTATGTCAAATCTTGGGATGGGAGGATGATGAGATGCATCTTGTTGTTTAGCCTAATAGACTATTTTTGGATATAAAATAAAGAATGTGAGTAATGGAAACGGTAGCGATGTTATTATTATTTATTTAGACTCTCCCAGTGGACTTTCCATAATCAAAAATCAAATTGTACGAAATTATGTAAGCGGATTTATTTGCAATATCATAAAAGAGGTATACCATCATAAAATTCAAACTCGGAGAACACTTGTAATCCTAGTTAATTCGTGTAGACAGTAGAACAAAACAATAAACAAGTCAATTCTAATACAATACCGCGTTCTAATAAATTATATATTACAAAGCACAAACCGTTTCAATTATTTTTATACAATTTTTCAAGCAAAGCACGTACGGGGGCTTGCACGCGACCGTCACTTGATTTTAAAAGAATGAAACTGTAGCTTAGTCGCAACTTCGTTAGAAAATACTATATACATATACAGAGTGTTTTTTTTAAATGGGACAGTATGGGGAAATCCGAATCTAAAGGAGATAGAGGAAAAGTGTCCAAGGAGACATTAGGTGTTTTTTTATGTAAACAAATTTGGCTCATTAAAATTTTTGGTCAAGCGTGAGTTGTTCTTAAAAAATTACAAAGTTGGTCAATTTTTTTTTTGACGCGGGTCGGCTCTGTTTCATGTAAGGATTATTTCATTGTATGGAAAGAAAAAAATCTGAACAGCAGAAGTTGGTCAAATTTAATGAAAACTAATCTTCATACAGTTGGTTTATTACTTGAGTAAATGTTCGATGTGGCCGCCGTCTTGTCTTATGCAGGTACGAGCACGCTTCAAGACACTTCTAGTTGCATTTAACAGAGACTTATGGTGAATTGTGTTTAAAGTGTTGTAAACAGCATCTTTTAATTCTTGTACGGAGTTGTATCGGGATTCATAAATTCGACCCTTAAGGTAACCATAAGAAAAACGCCATGATGAATAAAATTACAAGCATGAACTGATTGGAAACAAAATCACAGCTGCAGAAATAACTTACGTTCCAAATTTGAATTCTTTTTTTTATAATTTCAAGACTATCGCGTGCCATGATGTTTACGAAGATTAAAAAAAATGTTCTTCTCTTGAATCATCTGGAGCTCTTATCGATTATCGAAATTTAAAAATGGAATAATTTTAAATATTTTTTTACACTAGGCACTTGCAACAATATTAAAAGGCGAATACTGCAATTGTATGAAGATTAGTTTTCATTCAATTTGACCAACTTCTGCTGTTCAGATTTTTTTCTTTCCGTACAATGAAATAATCCTTACATGAAACAGAGCCGACCCGCGTCAAAAAAAAAATTGACCAACTTTATAATTTTTTAAGAACAACTCACGCTTGACCAAAAATTTTAATGAGCCAAATTTGTTTACATAAAAAAACACCTAATGTCTCCTTGGACACTTTTCCTCTATCTCCTTTAGATTCGGATTTCCCCGTACTGTCCCATTTAAAAAAAACACTCTGTATATAAAGTACAGTGTTACAAATACGATAAAGGTTGGTGTACTAAATCAGTAGCTAGGCATTATCAGCTCCTAATTGGCTAACAGATACATTACGTTAAGTACTCATCGAGATAAATGACAGTGCCCTAAATAGGTCCACTTAAGGTGGTTTTCCACCGGATGAGCGCGGATTGAATTGATTTTTTATTTGCACGCTAAATTGAACCGTACTGCTGTACTGTTAGAGTGCAAATCACACTGAAGATTATTTTCAAGCGCTTGACATCGAGGGAATATTTCTTCAGTGTAATGTGCATTCTAATAGTAAGGCAATACGTTTCAATTTAGCGTGCAAATAAAAAATCAATTCAATCCGCGCTCATCCGGTGGAAAACCACCTTTAGTCTACCCGCATTGGGTATCCCCAGAGCTTATTTTGGACACAGAATTACTCTTCACGGGGTGAAAGCACCGGAATGCTTATGTAATGAGCAGGAATGAATAATTAAAATTGTTGGACAGTCAGTTAAATTATGTTTTCTGGCGTAAACTTAATTAGGTACACTTTTTCGTGGTAGCCGAAAATCAATATCCGAACACAAAGGTAATTCCCGTAGCTATATTTTAATGTGAGTTACATCTTTCTCGAAAGATGAATGATCTATTAAACTAAGTTATTGGTTAGCACGTGCTGAGTTATCCTTGTTTGCTATTATCGTCATTTAGCGTGTAGATGTATAGGTAGTGAAATACATTTTATGTAAATACCATGGCGACCACGCTGACAATGTTGCTTGCTTGAATATACCATAAATATTCATGAGACGTCACTTTTAGTACCGACGTGGTTTGTTCGAAGAATGCCTCATCTTCGCTCATTTGTCACGAAATACAATAGCTCTAATAAATAATACTTATAACAGACTTCCAGAATAGTAATTAGTCATATTTTCAGCTTGACTTGTCACTAAACTCAATAAGCGTACAGACAGAATGCGATGATCACGATTTTGCACGCTTTGATATTCAGTTATAAAAAATCGGGGATATCTACGTCAGTAAATGTAGTGTGCATGGAAAAGTAATTCCATCACTGTAACGTTACGTTCGAGCTCCGTTGAAATGTAAATATTGAAACAAAACATGTCAAACAAACATTGCGCGGTTTGATTTGGTATAAATATATATTCGAGGAATTTAATTGAATACCGGTATTGTTACAATTGATTCTTTCTGTGTTTTTGATATTTTAGGAAGTCATCAAGAGTTTATAGATGTAAATTACAGAGTCAATTTAACAAGACTGGAAGTTTCATTGCGAGGCTCCTTTAAATACGAAAATAGCCTGTGGCATTATAGGGGTCTGATTTTCCCGAGTATTATTTATGTCAGGACAAACTTGGAGGCACCAAAAATGCTTACCTACCTATTACTTTTGTGTAGCTTTGTCGTCTACACGAAACAATCTGGGAGGCTTTCCTTTAAATGCCTCTTTACGTTTACTTGGAAACAATCGAGTGAGAAGTACTTTGTACGGCATTATAGAAGGGTTTAATGCTTCGGGGCGAACTCCATGTCAATTATTAAATTAAATTTACAAGAATGTACGTTTACGAAGTAATCTTTTCCAAGGCCTATTCCACTCGCATTTTCGCGCGAAATGACATTTGTCTTTGGTAATCTCCCGACGTTGGCTAAGTTGTCAGGGTTATTGCCGCAATGAATATCGGACACCGCGGTAGGTATTTCCAACTTGCTACAAATACTCAAGAAATAAAGTCGAATGTTATTTTTTGTTTTGCTTTTAACATTACTGAGTATTTATCCTCGTCAAATTCGATGATGTCGACATATGATTTGTCCATAACCGAGCTTTGGGCTTATAACCACTAAATTGCATTTTACCTCTTTATCAATATTCCCAGATCTCAAAACTTCTTGATCTCAAAACACCTAAATTGCAGAATGCCTAATTTTTTTTCTTAATACACCGGAACCTTATGCATGCCATATGGCCGAATTTCAAAATAGCTTAGTCCCATAATGCCTAAACTCAAAACACTTTCATGGCAAAACAACATGCTTAAAACAACCAAAACTCAAAATACCTACATTTCGAGAAAGTGTGTTTTACGGGCCTAACTCACCCAGATTAATTATACTTTTTCTGCCGCGACGGTAATCTTTTGGCACAAACTCTATAGTTAACCATTTTGATACCTATCCTAGTTTAATGCTGGCCACTTGAAATTAACCACTTGTGAAAAAAAAATAGATTTTTCCATTTAGGTGTTTTCAGTTTGAGTAATTTTAATATTTTGTCATTTCTATCATTCGATATTTGCAGGAATTGTGCATTTCAATCTTTAGGTAAGTATTCAGAGAATATGACGTTTTAGGTCAAAGTCATAATGAATTTCGTTCATTATAAGAATGAGACAATTTGAAATTTTAGGTATTATGAGCCCATGCTGATAATTTGAAAATTAGGGGTATAAGTGAATAAGGTATTATGCAATTTGGTGGTTTTAAGCCCAAAGCATAACCGACGTCACCACTCTTGTATTGTATATGGTATAATTTGAGAGCTAATGTGAATAATAATAATAATAATAATACTTGTGATCGTGGACTAAGAGAGCGACATTTAACTTCTGTAGTTTTATGGAAACGTTTTACCAATCATATTTACCAATCAGGAAACTTAAAATAGGTACATTTAATAGGCCTAGGTGCTAATAAATATATATACTTAAATACTTTTTCCAAATAACATTCAAGACTCATTTACAAATTGTTCATCATCAATACTTTCCTTTACCAGAGGCTCTAGTATAAGCTTTACCGAAACAAAACTTTACGATCGCATTTGCGTTTTACCCTCAATTTGTATGGGATTTGATAGCTAAACGCAAACGCGGTCGTAACGTTTTGTTTCGGTAAAACTTATACTAGAGCCTCTGGGCTCGACCCCGGCACTGCAGAAAGCGTGCCTGTTAAACATCACGGAAAATAAATCACAAGAGCCTGAATACAAGTAAAAAAATATATAAATTAATTCTGTATTGATTAGCAACGTTTATTTTTGGTCGTTGGCGGTAGAGTATGAACCTACACACGCAATAGTCAAATAATCACACTGGAGTAATATAATGGAGTGACGGCACCTAGTGATATATTCATACAATGGGGTCAATTTTAATTACGCATTAATTTATGGCGCGTTTCCTAAAAAAATCCTTAAAATCATAATATTTATTTTGTAACTAAATAGGCTTAAGGTAGCTCTTTTACTTTTACACGTCATGTTTTAACTTAACTAAGCAATTTTACATAAATAAATGCTTCTTTGTCATCTATAAATTCTTTTTCCCCTCACTGGAAAGCAGTCTTCTATCCTTTAAAACCAGCACGGCTGGCACGCGACGGCGCGCAAGCTCTCTCGATTTTTCTCGCACTATCTTATTAGAACACTTAGAACTAGAGGTATAGTGCGATAAAAATCGAGAGTATGTCGCGGCCGTCCCATGCTAGACGTGCAGTGGGCAAGAACGCACTTTATCCACTAGTGGGGAAATTAATTTGACCTTGGATCGTGTTTAAGTAACTTTTGACAGATAACAAAACGTAAAACGCTCATAATACAAAAAAATCACAGATGATGTATTTCTTTTGCCGCTATAAAAACAAATACTAAAAAAACAGAATAAAATAAAAATATTTAAGAACTTTTATCTTAATCCTGTCGGGGGTACAGACGAAGATGGTTTATTTTTCCAATATATTCTTTCTCTGTATCATATCGTAAAACTTTTAAAAAATTGCTTGCTGCCTGCCTTCATCAGGCGCTGGGTCTCAAATTGTATGGGAAAACTAAAATCCGACTCGCACTTGACCAAAATTCTACTTGATATTACTTAACGTAATACTGTTAAAAAAATAAAAATAAAAATTTATTTAAATTAAATAAAGTTGTTTTGCATGTTGCACTTTCCTCGCTACAGTGAGGTGAAAAGTTTTTTGTTACACACGGGTGCAAATGTATTTTACTTCTCGTGTGTTGAAACACTCGCTTACGCTCAGGATTCTATTTTAGACAATAGCATCCTTTCGCTTGCTCGTGTTTCAATTCCACACTCGCGGGTAAAATACAACTTTGCACCCTTGTATAACAAATAACTAGTATAGTATAATAAGATTTCTCTATAAGATGGTGTTTAACGCTGGACTTAAATCTATTCATTGACAGTTTCAGTATATCAGAAGGAAACTTATTGTAAAATCGTACACAGTTCCCCATAAACGACATATTCACTTTGCAGAGAGGGTATCCGGAAATGGTTAATTTATTCTTATTTCTAGTGTTATAAGTATGAACATCACTATTTAATTTATACATGTCAAGATTTTTAAGAATATACATTATATTTTCATAGATATATTGTGAGGCAACGGTGAGAATATTGATTTCTTTTATAGTGGTTAGTTTTAATTAAATGCAATAACAAGCAGAAGTTGATTGCATTTTCGAAGACATTAGATGTGATTTGTCAAGCATAAAGTACTCATAAATAAATGGGATTTACAGCAGCTATAATATTAAAGCCTGTCTATCACTAACAGAACTCTGATCCCCCTCTACGATACCGCCTGAAGGCGAGCGAAGCATAAAATAAGCCATTACTGTAAAATGGCCGCTGTAAACCGAAACCATTAGTAGCTTTTATTAAATAAGCCGTAAATCTTTATCTCGGGGTTCTACACGCACCCTAGAGCCCCTGGTCATGTCTGTGACGTTCTTTCTTACCTTTGGCTTTGTGTTTTCCTTGAATGATAGTTAGAATTATTCATTATAGGTTTATTTTAATAGTTAAAAGTGCCTACCCCAATGAGATCCCCTACATCTTATGTCCCTTCTGTACAAACCTCGCAGTCACAAGGACATATACAAAAGAAATGTATTTAATACAACTATAACTATTTTTAATAATTTACCAAATGATTTAAAAACATTATCGGGGAACATATTTAGACATAAATTGACGAAATGGCTGATGGATAAATGTTTTTACAGTGTAAGGGAATATCTAAATTATAAAAATCTACTGACATCTTACTGACTGATTGTATCTTATTATTATCATTATTTTTAATTCAGTGACATCTATCAATATTGTATTCTAGCGTAATTTATTAAGTATTTGTACACATGCTTGCATGTTGAATACAAGGACATTTTATACTGTAAAACCTTTTATAACTGTATTCTGACAAATAAAAACTTCTGACTTCTGATTCTGATTCTGAGCAGGCACTTTTAATATACAAACGGGCGTGACTTAAGCATGTAGTTAAAAGAGAGATTAGAGGGCAACTAGCGACCCGCCCCGGCTTCGCACGGGTACTAAACACGGGTATTATACATATAAACCTTCCTCTTGAATCATTCTATCTATTTAAAAAAACCGCATCCAAATCCATTGCGTAGTTTTAAAGATCTAAGCATACATAGGGACAGACAGCGGTAAGCGACTTTGTTTTATACTATGTAGTGATGTTACACAAATTGAACTAGTCCCAATTATCACGTTCAAAAAGAATTGTGGTGGGTAATAACGACGATACATTTAAAAGGTAAAGGTATATAAAATATAAATACTTAAATGATGCCAACTGAACAATTGATCATACAAGACTCAGAAACAAATGTTCATGTTCATCACACTAATATTTGCCCTTACCGGGATTTGAACCCAGGACCGTCAGCTTCGCAGCCCATGCCCATGGAACCGGCACATTTGCACGCGAAGTATATTATAACCAAAACATATATAAGAGCTGTCGCCAAAATTAACCATATTGTGTTTGTTCCAGGTAATCTCGGAACTGCCTTTGACATTATACATTACACAGAACAGCAGAACGTGATCAGTAGAGTGATGTACGGGGTCAAGTATGCTATACCGGCAGGTTAAGTAATTACCTTATTTCTAATACCGTCGAATTTGGCACAATTCATTGTACCTACGTAGAACAAGTTCCTATATCAACTTAGGTGCACGTATGTTTAAATTGGATAGATGATACCACAAATTGGTCTTATGAAGTTTCTTCAATCGCTTGGTTTAGTGGTGAAGGACAATTAAGATTTCGCTATTCGAAAATTGAATATTTTACATATGTATATACGAATACATCGCTAGTGCCCTATAGGTAGAGACGGGTGGAGGCAGATACATAACGGCGTAGGTTTTGCGGCTGCCGCCAGACCAACGAACTATACTACAAATACATAGGTATGAATAAAATCCAATCAATATTAATCCAAATTAAACAGTCGTAAAAGAGATCTCAGATAATTGAACCAGTTTGCCTTTAAGACCGTAATAAATAGTAATACAATTAAGACAATTTTCGTATTCGCAAGGAAAAAAATAAACACGTTCATGTACGATTGTCGCCGACTCTAGTAATGGACGATAATTCGCGGATAATGGTTACAAACATGCAAATAACTCCGCTTCCCTAGCGACTAAAAGAATAAAAACGAAAATGGTCAGTTTATACAGTTTCTGGGCCGCAGTATAAACGTTTACGATAAAGGATCGGGTAGTCTTAAAAACCTGAAAGGTGCTCTAAGACAATGGAGCTCAGTTTATTTTCGTTTGTTACGGCAGGAAGAATGAATACCCAAAATTTTGAAGCACGATATCCAGTATTACTTTTTATTTTAGCCGCTTCACCATTATTCAACAAAGGGACATGTTCAGTTTAACCACGAAAACTAATGATGTAAATTTTATTTCACCGAAGGAATTTGAACGTTAAATCGAAAGTGTATGTGTGTGTTTGTTTGTTTGTTTTTTTGTCCGTCTTTCACGGCAAAACGGAGCGACGAATTGTCGTGATTTTTTAAGTGGAGATAGTTGAAGGGATGGAGAGTAACATAGGATAGTTTTTATCCCCGTAATCGTCCCCTAAGGGGGTGAAATGGGGGGGTAAAAGTTTGTATGGAGCTGCGATATAAACGAGTTCCACGCGGACGGAGTCGCGGGCAGAAGCAAGTGTAATATAAAGGCTTGTTGCGGATTCTATCATTGTACCTAGGAGGATGTTTGTTTGTACGCAATTGACGAAGCCTGCGTTGCGGATATTTTTATGTACCTAATCATTCTTGTTTATCAAATAAATTCATGTTTTATATAAAGGACCTATGACATATTATTAACTAAGCTACATCTCATAAAGACGGTTCGTGACCGGAAAGCATTATGTCTACCTATGTACCTAGTTAGTTAAAGAATGACATGAACCGTGAACGTTCAAGGCAACAGTTTCCGATGATATCTTGTTATATTACGCCGGTGGATGAGATTAAAGGATCCCTAGTGGCCCTTGTCTGGAATTATTAATGAAACGGACAGTATATTGAGTTACATAAGTTAATTAAGTCCTCGTCCCTATAGATAAACTTAGTTATTCAATTACAGTCGAGTTCATAAATATATGTACACTTTTTTACCTAATCGAACGCGTTTGCATACTAATTGTTAGCGGCCGCATTCGAGTTGGTAAAAAAGTGTACATATATTGGAGAACTCGACTGTACATACACTTATGGCGTTATGCATAAACGTCAATCAAACATATTTTAGTTAAAGGTGATAAATAAGCCTGTCATTATCGGTCACTTTCGAGTCTATACTGTAAGAAAAGGCGTGTTAAGAGTCCTCAGCACGGTCGATTACAGTCTACTCTCCATACAAACTTGTGAGTCATGGTTGTTTCATTTATACTCAAACGACAAGGCTAAGTTCGTTCCGTAGCCAGTTAGAAAATAATTTCTATGAATATGTCATAAAGGAGGTAAATTCATTTCCAAAGCCTAAGGCCCTTGTGACGATAATTGGACTTAATAATAACGCTTTGACTACAATGAACCTTGTAATAAAATAAAACAGTAACTCAGGTAGTAATTTGTACGACAAGTGCACGGCTTTGCTATTCCGAACCTTCTGGCGCTTGGGGTAATCCAAGAGATGATTTCTTAATAAAGTTTAAGTGGTTTTTGAAAGATGAGGCTTCATTCAAAAAATGAGAATTTGAAGACTTGGAATCGGGTTGTAATAGTATCAGGAATTTTTATTGCGCTTTTAGTATCCTTCTAGACATTACGATAACGATTTTCCCATTAAGGTTAGCTTACTTAGCATAAATAATAATTGGTTGAGCTTCGTATTCATTAGTATTACAAGGTGCTCAGGAGGAATCCAAATAATTTTATCACCGTAATCATGAGGTCTTAATGAGTAAAAATATATGATTCAAGCCCTAACCAAACCGGTTTTATTTCCATTCATAACAAATTTTAGCTTGTCCAGTAAAAACGTGCTTTAGGGGCGACTAAATTACATAAAGAAAAACCGCCGAACCCAGCTTACTATAAAGTAAAACGTCAAGGAAAAGTCATTTTTGTTTCCTAAAAATTTTGATGAACGCGCCGGGAATAACGCTATTGTGATGATGGTGATCATGAACACGCTGGTATAATTATTTTTCATCTCTTATACTCTGAAACTAGGTCATTGTTTATCTAAACAGCGGGTTGAATTGAAAGTGAGGCATGTCGCCCCTAGGGTTGAAAATTAATAAAAAATAAAAAAGCAATGGCAGAAACTAGTACAGCCACAGTTTCAGAAAATTTTATTGATTTTGGAAACTAGTTGACAATCATGCGTTATTTTTTTTTAAATATTGTTAATAAATTAATTCTTGTATGACTAGGTAATTATTGCTATTTCAAAACATTGAAATATTTTTTAAGTGTTCGTAGTTCAATGTAACCGCTTCAGACCCGCGTCATATAAAGTCATTAAAAAAATAACAATGGCAAAAACCTATACTGCCACACTTCCCATAAAATTGTGTTAATTTTTGAAGCTTGTTCATAAGTATGATGGTTTTAATTATTTATTACTAGGTATATGGTATGTATAATGTATAAATACATTTAATAATGTAATTTTTCATTCAAAATACAATTAAAATTAGTTTTTCGATATAACCGCTTCGAAAGCTTTTCATTTCATTTCCTGTATTAAGCAAAATGCAAGATAAGCAGATCCATGTTAAGAGAAGAGGAAGAGATTAGGCTTTAGGGTTAAAGGGAAGTCGTAAATTAATGCTAAAATGCTCCCTTGGGCTAAAGCATCTACCACAGATAACCTCCTATGATAGCCCCCCGCTTACCCGCGCCATGTTGTCAGTTACGACCAGGTACGCGATCTATACGTGCGTCAAAATAGCAACAAATTAAAATTGTTTTACGCTACAAAAATGAGTTATTGCTGTGTGAAGTGGTGTGGGAAAAACTCCCGAACGTCTTATTTCCCAACCGAAGGAATAACATTTCACAGGTAAGTTAAATTTATGATATAAATGTAAATTTCATTCTGTCACGCGGAGTTCATTTTACACTGGTCCATAAGAAGTAGTGAAGTATGCGTGTCCCTTTTCATCCAATGGAAATTGCAATATACTGGTCCTTTCTCACGAAAGCACGTGACACTCTAGTGATGGGGCTAGTGATGCTTTCGAATTTTACCGATTCAGATTCGGAAACAATACGTTAATTCATTTATCCGTGCTTTCGTGTACTATTTTAATACGAAAATTCACCAAAGATTATATTTAAGTATATCCTTGTCATTGCAATGTCAAAATTCTCTTGTTAGAAATCATAGATAATGTATACGATGTACTAAAGGTTTAAACTGCACCAAGAAGGCAACGTGGCGAACTGCAACCGTCTTACAAGCTATGAGGTAGAGAGAGACGAAAGACGTAGTGAATTACTATCTCGCTCTATTTTATAGCTTCCAGAGCTAATGAATGGAATATATTATTGTAGTATATACCTACAGCACGTCTATCATGAGACGGCAGCGACATACTCTCGATTTTTCTGCGCTCTATTCTGACGCTCTATCCTGTCATTTATAGTGTGATAAGGACATCCATGCTACGGGGTCAGGCCAGGCCATCACGCGATAAGTGACAAGATAGAGCGTCCGTCTCGTTCCATCGAACGGTGTCAGCCAGTGACGGACGCTCTATCTTGTCACTTATCGCGTGATAAGGCCGACCATGATACGGGGGTCTGCACGTCTATCATGAGACGGCCGTGAGTCGTGACAAACTCTCGATGTTTCTCGTACTATACCTCTTGTTCTAAGTGTTTTAATATGAAAGAGACGGATAGTGCGAGAAAAATCGAGAGCTCGCGCGCCGTCGCATGATAGCCGTGCTGGAAGTTTTTTGTTGGTTTAGGAGTGGATATTATGTAGTTTTATTTTATTTATTAGGTAAGTAATTTAGAGTATTGTAGAACAATATGTAGTGTCGAAGTTAGCTATTGCTATGTAGTATTCATATAAAGTAGAATTAAATATAATTTAATAATGAATACATAGGTAGTATATTCTCGCAGGTGGTTAGTGATGGAATACGAACGGGACGAAAGCTTCTTGTCCGATATAAACACGATAATGCAATAAATGTTGTAAAATGTCTAGAAATAACTATTTTATATGACTAGTCGATGTGATTAACATACTTTTTTATGTTACTTGGTGATCAAAATATTCGATGAACGCAACATGATAATAATATACCTAACAGTGACATCCGTTCAAAAATTTAAACCACGTTAACAACCATGTTAAGTACCTACGCCATGTAAAATATTCTACTAACAATTAATTGCGGCACCGCTAAAATCCGTTAACGACCAACGCGTCCCATCACTACGCTTCTGGCGCCGTGATGTGACAAAGCGCGCTACTTTCGAAACAGCCAATCGCAGCGCCGTTACCGACCTCCCCGCAACCCGCATTTACCGCCAACTGTGTTGACCTTTGCATCGAACTAAATCGCTTGTAGGCTCTATCTATAGGAGGTTATCTGTGGCATCTACAGAATTGTATAAGCAAGCGCTGCTTTGCCATTTTTATTTCATACTTGATGCAAAATAAATTACTAAAGTATCATCATCATATCAGCCGAAAGACGTCCACTGCTGGACATAGGCCTCCCCCAAAGAGTGCCAAAGTGACCGGTCCTGCGCCACCCGCATCCAGCGGACTCCAGCAACCTTTAGCAGGTCATCAGTCCACCTTGCGGGGGGCCTCTACCCACGCCGCGCCTTCCGGTACTTGGTCGCCACTCGAGAACCTTTCCGCCCCAACGGCCATCGGTTCTACGTGCTATGTGGCCCGCCCACTGCCACTTAAGTTTAGCGATTCGGAGGGCTATATCGGTTACCTTCTGATGCGATCGCGCAGAGAAACTCCATCATAGCCCTCTTGGGTGACTTTGAGCCTTCTTATGAGGCCCATAGTAAACGACCACGTTTCAGTGCCATCACTGGCAACACACACTGATCAAAGACTCTCGTCTTGAGACACTGCAGAATATTGGACGAAAAGATGTGCCGTAGCTTCCCGAACGCTGCCCAGCCGAGTCGGATTCGACGATTGACCTCTTTCTCGAAGTTGGACCTACCTAACTGGATAGTACTAAAGTATATTGAAGCAGAAACAGAAGCACTTGTGATCCTCAAATTTCTGTGGGCGTTTTCAAGTTCCAACTGGGTCAGTTATGGACTACCATTCCCAGTTTGAACTGTAAAACCCGCGATAGAGCGCCTAGGAAACCAATACGTATCCAGAGACAATATTGAAAACGCGACACTGTGTAACTCCAATTTATGGAATAGACAATTTCGAGAACACGATTTCGACGGTTCGTAGTGAGGTCTTGCGTTTACTTGACAAACACTACTCGTTGGTTTACGACCTACAAAAAAATACTTTTGTTGTTTTTGTCGACTTAACCGCGCTTGACATTTAGCGTGTAAACCCGGCAACTTTGACACATCTCATAATTAGGTTGTTTTGTAAACATAATTTTCATAATATTTATGAACCTCCAGGTCTATAGCATTATGTCTGTTGGTACTCTATGTGTACCCCATATATATTTGTTTCTGGGACTGTTTGTATATAAACTAAATATATATATAACTTTTATTAATTTATTTCCACATTTATAACTTATACCAAGTTTCCACTACATTATTTATTAGAACGGTGCCATTTATTACCTCCCCCTGTTGTGTTGACAACGCAACAAGTTTGCGGGGTATAATCACAATAGAGACTTAATTACAATATTAACCGTATTTAATCCTACATTGACCCCATCTGACCTGGGCGATGAGAATAGATCCCAGACAATAGTGTCGTAAAAGAAAGACGTGACAAAAGCTCTTTATTAGAACTCTGCATTCGGAAAGTTTCCTTTGCCGTGTTTTGTGTGACAAAAACTTCGGCCAGATCTGAAACTGTCGTTTTCACCTGGAAGATAAATTACTGCACACACAGTGTAAAATCCTTTAAACCGTTTACAATAAAATGGTTTGCTCTTGTTTTAACGATTTCCTAGAAGAAGAAGAAACGATCTAATGAAAATTCGGCGAAACAATGCATTCGGTGAAACGTTTACAAATACGTAATAGTTAATTTTCTAAATTCATGTAATTGTTTAATTGGTTTTTTTATTTTATTTCCGGGCTCAAAGGCAAGACTCGTGATTCATTTTAAAACCTTACGATGAGACTTGGTTTTTATATATTTATATTTATTTATCTCTCGCCTATCCCAATATTATTATACTCGTATATATTAAATTGTATGACGTTTCCGTGAGGACCGTGAGTCACCAACGGTGCTGGCTGAAAATCAGCGCTGTAGGTGTCTGATTGGCACCTCAGCATAATGCTGAGCCAGTGTCCGGTTCACTACCGCAGACACACACTTGTTTCATGTTTTATGTGCTTTTCTCGTTTTGTTTATTATTTAATATGTGTTTCCTGTGTGTTTGTGAACAAATGTATCTTTCTTTCTTCTTTCTTTATGTGTATAAATTACAACACATCCATAATTAGATAGAGAATACCACTATTTACCTACTAAAAGTTAGTAACTAAATTTACCCAATGTTAGCAAGTAACCCTTGTTGCTTATTGTACTTACGGCACGTCACCGGAATAAACAGACCAGTATCCGTATCATTAGGGTATTTACCTGCAACAAAAGACAAATTCAATTTAGGATGCTTTTAATTAAAATTTAAAGTTCTGCAAATATTCGTTTTGTTTTGTTTTTATGTATTTTTTTGTCACGAATAAATGTTTTCTTTCTTTGTTTCTTCGGTCTGCGTTCAAGCATACGAAAAATTTAGTTTTATTAGAGTTTTGTTTATTATCATAAAAATACTTTAATTGGTATTGCAGTAAATACGTACGTGCTATATAGTCGCTATTGCTTTCTCTTACTTGCGTTAATTCTATTAATCGCAAGGTTTGGTGGCGTAAGAAGCCCGATTCAGGGTCAAATACGTTTGTACAAACATCAAAAATGGTATTTACTTATTGATTAGAAAACTTAGCAAAGACTATATACATAAAAATTAACATACCTATTTGTCTTTTCAAAACTACAACTAATTGTGATTATAAAACACTTCTTTACAAAATAAGTTAGGGACTGCACCTGTAGAAGATAGCTAAAGAGTTGCAAAGGTTACATCAAATATTTAAACAGAAAGCTCGAACAGCATTCATCATCATCCTCCTAGCGTTATTCCCGATTCTGCCCTAAAGGAGCCCGGGGTCCGCTTTGACGTCTAATCTCAAGATTTGGCATAGGCATAAGTTTTACGAAAGTGACTGTCATCTAAACTTCCAACCCAGAGGGAAACTAGACCTTATTGGGATTAGGCCCGTATCCTCGCGTAGTTTCCCTTCACCGAAAAGCTAACGGTAAATATTCCGTACATAAGTTCCGAAAAACTCATTGGTACGAGCTGGGATTTGAATCCACGACCGCCGCGAACCACTAGGCTACCGTAGCTCGAACAGCATTAAGATTTATATATAAAAAACTTTTTACAAACCAATTTGAACCTGAGTAAATATGTAAACACCTCATGTTATAAGCAATCTTAAGGTGGTTCGACGACCCGACAATATAAAACGTTTTTTTTGACATTCGCAGGCTAACGGCGTGATATTTTAAGAAACTTAAGTAACACACTTTCACAAATTGGCTTTCCATTTGCGCGAAATTCCCCCTTTCCTAGAATAAACTTGTATATAAACTAGAACCATTTGTGAAATTTGTTTGTCACGTGATACTATGGGAAAACGATTATTCCTAAATTATTCTAGTTTATACAAGTTTATTCTAGGAAATGGGGAATTTCGCGCAAATGGAAAGCCAATTTATGAATGATTGTTACATAAGTTTCTTAAAATATCACGCCGTTAGCCTGCGAATGTCAAAAGACGTTTTGTATGGTCGTGGAACCACCTTAAGCATAACCTATTTGAATACGAATACAATAATTCAAAATATCACGCCGTTAGCCTGCGAATGTCAAAAGACGTTTTGTATGGTCGTCGAACCACCTTAAGCATAACCTATTTGAATACAAATACAATAATTCAAACTCATGAAATATAATAATCCATCCTGGGTACCAAAAAGTGAGGTATTCATAGTGGGCATACAACAAGTACTCAATTATAAATCGTTAGTCTCCTAAATTGGACGGATTTTAATTCCAGCACGGGTTGATGCGGCAAATCAATAAGTTCCCGTGCTAAAAGCCCTTTGCTTATCTTAGACTACTCCTTGGTCTAGTTAGTGAGTCTACCTAGTCCATAAACTGCCTCTATAAGGCACGTCGATCATACTATGTGTTTTCGTCATTTTTATAACATAATCATTTACTTAATAAGATTTGTATACGTGTTAAGTTACTAAATGAGTCGCCAGCGCTTAACGACTGCTTAGAGTAATATAAGTCCGCTCTGCAACAATGCTTAGGTATGCACGCATGGTTCACAATGATTCAACTTCACACGCGTGATTTGCACGCCTACGAAAACAGCGTACCTTTTTAGGTAAACAAAGCCATTTTAAAATAATGCATTTGTGAGTTTTATTTATTGGGAATGAAAGTAAGAATAATTTAAGACTGTTTGTCAACCACCGTATTAGTCGAGCCCTCGATTAATTTCTTTTATCAGACCAAAAATCCAATTCGGGGCACGTTTTTGATGTATTAATAATATTAATATGAAATGTGAATCGACTCTCCTTATTACATTAGCGCATAGTAAAAATCGTGCAAACGCAAACCATCCGACCCAGGAGTTTTCCAGTTCGGAGTTGTACCTACGGACGGCAAAAACTTACGTCATCGGGGCTGATAATAAAAGAGCCTACACTACACCAGTCACATTCGACAACATTCGTCCACGAATTTTTCATTACCCGAGTCCAGTCCATCGTGCAGCGTGATCTTAATATAGCCTACATATATACATACCAAGAAAGATAGTTATGAATGGCTTTTACATAATTATCTATCTTACCGGTTTATAGCCATATCCCTAGGGACATAATATAAGTATATCATTGCTATAACTATTTCACTGCGAAATAATAGTCTTTCCCTATGTATTCAAGCTTTAAGGTATACATAATACCTGGATAATCGGTAAAGACATCTGATGATGAGCTCCCGGCCGATTTCGGCCACAGCGACTACGTTCAAGTATGCTGTCAATGGTCGTGTGATCGCATGTGACTTATGTAGCCAGAGGTGTATTTTCCACGGAACGGTATAAGTATAATATCACGCAAACGGATCACAAAGTTGATGAATGGTTTTCAATATTTTTAAACAAGCTGTCCAACGATACCCTACAATATGGGCTTAAAGAGAAAAAAAAACCCTACTTTAAAAAAGTTTTTCCTAGATTTTATTCTACCTTTTTGTCGGCGTGATTGATTTATATATCCATGCCGAATTACAGATTTCTAGCAGTAAGGGTTTTACTGAGCTAAGTCGCAGACGGACATGGCGAAACTATAAGAAAACAAAAAACAAAACATGATAAAAATGTAAAAGTAATAGTACGAGGGCTGCCTTTTAAGTTGTGTCGTTTGGAAAAACTAAAGACAATTTAAGTGTTAAATGGTATTTATTGTTTTTCAAAGTAATCACCGTGATATGTAATACACTTTTTCATTCGATCGAACCAGTTTTCGAAACACTTATTCCAGTCCGAAGTCGGGGTCTCCAAAATGGCCGTTTTGTATGCCTCAACCGCTTCTTCAGGCGTCTGGTACCGTTGACCACGAAGTCGTTGCTTGATTTTTGGAAAAGTGAAAAAATCGTTATGCTTAAGTTTGGACTGTACGGCGGGTGTTCCAGAATTTCGACGTTTTGCTCTTTTAAAAACGCAATAGTTTGCCGGGCGGTGTGCGAGCTCGCATTATCGTGGTGCAGTCTTATACGACGTCTTGGGTTATTTTTTCGAAACTCGCCGATGACTTCTGGTAAACAGACAGTGGTATACCAGTCAGCATTAACCGTTTTACGATCCTCGAGCACGATGGTGGCAACGTGGCCACTTTTCGCCACAAACGTGGCGACCATTTTTTCGAAGTGCTCCGTGAGCGTATTACTTTGGTCGGTTTTGGCTCATCTTGGAACACCCAAACAGTCGACTGCTGTTTAGAATCGGGATCGTAGGCATATATCCAAGATTCGTCACCACTGATAATGTCGTAAACATGTTTCGAGTTTCCTCGGTTGAATTGCCGCAGAGTTTTGCGACACCATCGAACGCGAGCCGTTTTTTGGTCTTCACTGAGTAAATGTGGTATCCAGCGTGAGATCAACTTTTTTACGCCTAAGTGATCATGCAAAATACTGTGAACACTGGTCCCTGAAATACTTAAGGAAGCTTCTATCTCACGGTATGTTGCATGGCGATCTTCGATGATCAGTTGCCGTACAGCATCAATGTTCTCCTGGGTTACTATGGCTGTTTTTGGTCGACCTTCACGATGTCTATCACCAAGACTAGAGCAACCACGTTGAAATTCTAAATACCAGCGTTCCACAGTCCGAAGGCATGGTGCTTTATCATTGAAAACCGTAGTCAACTCTTCGAAGCACTGAAGTCGCGTTAAGCCCCTTTTGAAGTTGTAAAAAATTATCGCACGTAAATTTTCCTTCGAAATTTCCATTTTCACAACTGACTTGTCAACTTTGAACGAACGCTGTACTAAAACGGTTGGGCCGATTTCGAGTCATTCTTTTGTTTTCAAATTCTAAATTCAAATATTTTAACGTGACACTAGTTCTTTTTTATGCAATCACGGGAGGTTTGCAAACGACAGAACTTAAAAGGCAGCCCTCGTAACTTGACACATCAAGTGTCTATTATTATCAGTTATTCAAGCTTAGCTGATTATTTATTAGTCATTGTTTTGGCTTATAGTTCACAGCTACCGGCCTTGAATGAGCAGTAATTGGCCACAATCTCTTGCCAAGACAATCGGCTCTTCCTATCGAGTATAAACTTTTTGCATGTTACGTGAAACTGAGATTAAATCTTAACTGGAGGAGTGGAGTAAAATAGGGAGAACCGGTAAAATTAATATGAATTCGCTAAACTGACAAAAAACCTGTCTTTCACGATAAAAATATTATAATTCATCGGGAGAAAACTAATTATAGCAAATGGGTACTGGGTAGGCCCCTGTAGCGACTAAGGTAAAGTTACAGGTGACCGACCTATACACGCCTTACTTATAAGCATACCTATATTATAAATCCTGCACACGATTCGGCAAATATTGCCATATAAATAGTACACCTGAACCATTCAATCGACGTCACGGTCTGAGAATACCAAAACAAAGCAGTGTACGTAGTACTATTACTTATTTTGTGGCAGTGGCGAGTTGTGGTATCAGTACATACATCAGCTTACTTAAGCACGTCTACATATGGTACAGTCGCCATAAGCGCTTTGGCCGCTCCGATATATCTGATGGCGACTGTACATACAGAATGCACAAATTTATTGTTAGATAAGCCTAGGAACGGTGTGATGTACCCTAAACTAGGTAAACTGTCTTACAGGGAACAGGGGTGTTCCAATGCTTATTCTGAGATCGCTACGTACATTGGTACTTATTAAGCAAACCTAGATAGATGTATCCAAATTAGTTTTTTTTACTTTATTCAGTGTTGTTTTCTTGGGTGATTATTTGATCAATTGTTATTGGTTATTGACCAGTTTACTGATTCAGTCCATTAAGGCCTGGTTTGGGCTTTATAGCCCTTAACTTTGGCAATGTCCAGAGAAGAGAGGTGAACCTAAATCTCTGTATGGTCCATATGAGTGACGAGACGCGATATTATGATATTTATAATTCAATCTAACAGGCTTGAAAGCCAGCTAAGTGCCACAAGTGCAGCTAAGTGAGTCGGCTTGATCAATAAATTTCTAACATATTTTTTCTAAAGAAATAAACAGTTCAAATTTTAAATATATATTTTTTTGTTTTTTTATTCGGTCACCTAAAAAGGGCTGTACTTATTTAAACCAGATTTCTTATTGTTATTATCGATTTTCAGACTAGGAATATTAAGAAGATGTATTTATATGTTCATCGTATTATCTAAAGTTAAACTCTTTACGCAAAATATTTAAACTACTACGGATTAGGTAGGTACCTATACTCCGTATTGGACGATGGGCCGAAAGTGCGGATACATTAGTCATTGGTGTTGAAAAGGTTAAAGTTCATCGTTTGTGTGAAAAATGCAAGGGGCGAGGTTTTGTAATATGCAAATTCTTACGTCTCGCCTTTTTCTTTTGTTTACCAACATATTTACAAGTACTTTCAGGACGCAAAGATTTCACTAAGTCGTACAAATGCCTTTACCCACGATGTAACTATTGTTTAGTTAAATGAATGCCTCGCCTAGGCTAGCTAATAGCTTGGTCATTGGCCGACCATGATTGCGCCATGAATAGTTATTAAACCGTCTAAACCTTAGATTTATTATCGGATAATGTGTGTTTCTAATAACCTTCAAGTTACACGATTCCATCGCATAAAATATATGTCATCAATTCGATGTCCTAGTTAGCAACTTTTGTCGTGATGTGACGGGTTTATAAGTTGAATGGGTACATTAAGCCCGGATTAGGTCAAACTGAAAGAGGTTAGTCTACTATAGTTTCGCAAAAATCTGTTAGCAAACATGGATTACTTCTCGGATGTTAACGAATTCGGAATAATCCTCTTAGTAGCCGGATTACACATCGACCGCGATTATATTTGTAGATGCCTTGCCATTGCTATTTAATGTTAGTAACGAACTAGTTTATAGATGTCGCCAATTTCTCCAGGTGAAATTCAAAATGTTACGTTAATTTCATCAAATACCTTGATGATCGAACAACGATTGAGCAGCGTTTTATTTAACTGCGTTTGTCAGTATAGTTGTATCTGTTTATAATTAATGTAGCACACATAATACAGCCCACTGCTATTTCCATGTCAATTACTTGTTCTGTGATTGTCTCTACACCGGCTTATATTAGGATCATTTGGGTTCTGGTGGCTCTTTATATTTCTCTATACAATGAGATGACATACATAAGGTAGTTAAAATAGCATGTTGGTTTTATCGTCTTGGCGTGTTAGTTACACGAATATCAGAATGAAGTTAATGAGTTGTTTAAATGGGCAGTTTAAAACTAACGCAACAACATATTTAACTATTACGCCGGTAGGCTTCCATAATGTCCTGACCAGTAATAACTATCATATTGTGCCTAGCTAAACAGTCTCATGAATGATCATTACCTCGGTGAGGTTTACTACGGTCCTGAAACGTGACTCGAACTAACAAACGGAAAATGTAACGTTACTCTGAATAGAACTTCGACTTATGATATCCAAGATTGAACGATTGTTTACGATCCATTTAATCTGTGTATTTCTATCCGCAATGAGTCAAAGCAATTAAACCGATTATTAGTATTAATTCTTGTTATCATTACTATTGCTTGCCAGGACTGGCTTCCTACGGTGCGGCTTGACCCACAATTAAACCCGATTTAAAATGATGATAAGCTCAATTGATAATAGTTTCGTTCAACCAAACTTTATTGACGTGCATCACATGAAACCGTTCACCAAAGCAAATGTTTGTTGTATGTAACCAAATTGATGTCACCGAAAAGTTCCAGTTTCAAACACGAGCATTCAATGAGCAGATGTTCACTCGTTAAACTGCGCTCGCCTAGGGAAACAGCAGCAGGCACTACTCCAGCCTCTGTTTGCTCCCTCCTATTGACACAGTCTGACTGGAAAGTGCATGGAGTTTTGTGTGACTAGGGATTTTGTTTGTCTCTCTTTAATCACTGTTTCAGTCCGAAAACTTTCTACTACTCGTAGTGTAGCGTGTAACAAAGTGTTCTGTTTGTGTTTGTGCAAAGAACGTTCACGTTTGTTGTAACATAGCAAACTCGACAGAGCAATTAGTAGGATCATGACTGTATTTAAATGACAATCGAGACTAAACTTAACTTCAAATGAGTAAGCTCTGACATAGTTTTTACCTGTACCGATTGTGAATAAATTATTCTTTCTCCCTCTCCCTATATCCTAATCCCTAATTTATCAGGAACATAAATGCCCTAATTAATAACCTAGTTCCATTTATGACCCAAATAACCCACAAGTTACCGTAACTTGAATAAATCGCCATTCAGAGTCCTAAAAGCGCTTCGGCATCTGTATACAAGTTGCTATAACGATTTCGTCAGATTGCAACCATTCAGTACTATAGATAACCGCTGGACCGTGGAAAGCCCCGTTAGTTCCACACTCTGCCGCAGCGAGCCGGCTTTGCGGCGCCACCGTCATGGATGCACGTGATGTATGCGCGTACGCAGCCAAACAGACGCGCAGCCGCCGCGCGACAGCCTCCCGCATAACTGACGTTACCTCCACACTTATCAGTACTTAACGCGAGTGACAAAAAGTGAATGGTATAATTTTAATATTTTTTGTGCCGCGGTTCTTGTGATACGCGATGTTCCTCAAGGTAGGTCGTGTAAACATAACTTAAAAGTAATAGTTTATTTATAAACGTGGGCAATAGAAACCCGTGACTTTTTATACAACGTATTTATATTTACGTGTTATTGTTTCAAATTGATTTGAATTATGAAATTGTTATTAGGGTGATGCATTATTTACCTAGTTATTATTATTACTATTTTTATAGAGAATTATATCTTCGGATCCAGTTTGCTTATTTACGCTCAATATATACTTACTCACTTTGATGATATGCCGCTAAATATTTTTAGTTAATTTAAGTACCTAAATGGTCATTTTTGTATAAAATCCTGTAATGCGAGGAAAATTGTTTACGTAGGTGTGTATTGCTATGTGGGTTTTTAACTAGGTTCTATATTCAAAATAGCGTGAAAATCCATTCATCAAAAAATTGATAGTAGGTGTCTTCATAATTTTCAAATGATGCAACTCTTATACAAGGCGGTTGACAAATCACGGTAAGTATTTCTTTATTCTGTTGGGCATTGTATTGGCAACGTAGATATTATTCTGTAATTGATTGCCATGTTCGTACTGTTCGTGCTCGTGTAGTAACAATAGGGAACGGATCATTGTTTGGAGGAATCTTTGTCTCAGCAACCTCGAGGATAGCGCAACTCAACACATTCAATAAGAAACGCAATCTAAGTTTAATCCAGCGAGAATCTTTACTATTTAAGAACTATTTTAGTATTGATAATCTGGTTAACTGCGCACATGTAGCGATCCCGGGTGAACCGTGGCTCGTAGGATACTAAATCCCGTATGTACCTAAAAGTAAGCATAGCGCTTTGTCACAATATTGGATCACGAGCAGTGTAAAGGCTAGAAAGACTGAAATCGTAGACTATAGTCTGTTTTAGGTTTACAAACTATTATTACGACCGAAGAGTTACACATCGGTCCTGGTTATCTTTGACTGATAAAATTGAGATGCGCTATCGCTGCTGGAAGCAGATATCGTCAATGATTACATGAGCGACTTTATAAAACGCACATTTAAGACGCTGTCAGTCCAGAGTAGTTGTAGGTGGTTAGGATACAATTTGAACAGGTCTAACAGAGAGAGGAAGATTGTATGGGAGTGCGAGTTACGATTCAATCTAGTTAGAGACAGTTAAAATATAATTGTAATGAGCTGAGCCGCATCACATAGAATAACTTCTAGGTATCAAAGTTCTGTACGTATAACGCTCTTCTTTCGAATATGTTATTTCTATAGCCACCTAAATGTTTCGATGACCGTGATAGTCACTGATAATTGGGTTAGCAAACTCGCACACAATCGCTAATATTTCACCAAAAACGTATCTACTCACAGAGCCTTCCCTACTTCGTAATAAACATTACTCATCTCAAGGGTGGTATCAAGGACACGATGTTTGTCACTTTCACGTCCTCTTTCCTTTATGGAAGTCGTATTATGGAGTCAAGTGACGTGTTTCGGTTCACGATTACCCACCGTCCCATTTCGTATGTGAACCTACTTATTAGGCATTTAATGCCCTTTTACAAACGAACTTATGTAATTAGTACGCGAGGTTCATTTAGAGTACTGATTCTTTAGAATGTTAAACTAGGTAGGTAGGTACTGTAGCTTTTTGTTACTTACTTGAATCTTAAGTTTGTTTAATTATTTAACCGCTAAAAGGCCCTGAAGTTCTTGTAACTACCTTTTTTGTGCTTGTTTGCTTTTGTTGTTTTTCTAGATATGCTTCACTCAATTCACTATCTAAATGCACGATCCATTTTAAGGTTCCGTAGTCAACAAGGAACCCTTATAGTTTCGCCATGTCCGTCCGTCCATCTTCGGCTTAGCTCAGTAACCCTTATTACTAGAAAACTGTAATTCGGCATGGGTATATAAATAAATCACGCCTACACAATAGTAAATAAAATCTTTAAAAAAAAATGTTTAGGGTGCGACCCCTACACCTAAAGTAGGGGTGTCATTTTTTTATCTTTAAACCCATAGCGTGGGGTACCGTTGGATAGCTTGTTCGTTTGCGAGATAGTGGGCTTTAAAGTCTTTATGTTTGTAGCTGCCAGCTAAATGGCTACTACTGAGGATGTGAAAAAAATCCTGGTAGTGTACCTACTACATATTATGAATTTAAAAGTAAAACTATCACGGTTAAGTAGGCATAACTAGTTACCAAGTAACAGTCGACCAACTTAAAATGTACTTGGAAAGGCCAACTTTCGTACAAATTCGGCCGACACAACCGCACCATTTAGTTGGCGCGCGTGTGTTGATGTTACTAAGATAGACAGGCAACTACGGAACCCTACATTGCGCGTGGCCCGACACGCACTTGGCCGATTTTTTCATAATTCAGATGTTAAGCAGGACAGCTGACCATGGGATGACGGTAGTCATTTTATTAGGCGGGGAGGGTCCATTCAAGGAATTAACAGGATGATGATAGGGGGGGAGGGGGTCTAAAATCAACAAAAAAGATGACGCAATATATGGACAAGCCCAAGGTTAAGTTGGATAAACGACACTAGGACTTGACAGAACGTGACCTAGGCATCATTCTCTGCAATTGCGATGCTAATAGATGGAGTAATTTTACAAATAACCGACGACCAAGCGCACTCGAGATCTGCGTACCAGCTTTCTGCACATTTATCAAATAAAAAACGTTAGCCGCTACAGTCAGCAAAGTAGTGTGGTAGGTTTTCTTTGCTAACTGCAATTGCTGCATTAGACACGATTATTATTATTCTCTGTATTCAGGTACTTTTTTTACGTACTTTTTTATCGTTGTGAAAATGCATTTACGCATCCCGACCTGTCCCGGAAAGCAGGACGTGTTTACCTACATTGCAATTTAACATACCTAAATGTAATATGTACTTGAAACATAAAAACGCTTTGTAACATAAAAAAACCCTTTTAGGATTTTATAATGAACAAAATGCTGCTAGACTAAATAACAAAACATGGAGTAGTTGCGGAAGGTCTCGAATCTACATTTTGTTGATCACAGAACAACTAATGTTGATTAGAAAAGTCTAAAATGAGCAAATTTAGCGCGCAAAACAAGAACGATTCGGTGAAAGATCGACATGATATAATTTCGACAAAAAAACAACCGTTATCATAACACCTAATCGAACATACGCGGTTTTGTCCAGAGACAATGCGGCAGGAACTACGCTTTGCGGGCGGGGGAATGTACAGCTGTTAGTGTCATTAACTCTTTTGACTAAGTAATAAGGTTTATTTTCCCGTGCATTCGGAGAAAACATTCGTTAGTAATTACTTGTTTTAAAAATTTGCGGCCAGCTATTCCGGCAGCATCTGCATATCAGTAAAATAAAATGGACTTGCGTAATTAATTAGATGAACAGTTTTAATAAACAAACATCTATGTTAACAGTAATTTATGTATTTGACTTCCAGTTAGCCCTATCTATTTAAATAAATGATGACAGTAAAGCGTATTCTGTAGTCGTATCACAGCAAGCATTTTCATAAAATACTTGAACTCACTTCAAACATTCATGTAGATCATTTATCATATTAGCAACTCAAATAACGAATCGTTAACTCTGCGACCGACCGAAGCTAACTATTAGGCAGGAAAGTGGACCAACACCTGCGCAATCTGCATTATTGCAGCACCAACCATATGCAACACATCTTGAGATGAATAGATAGGACGCTAATTGTTTCAGATGCTCATGCTTATCTGAACAGCCGGGCGTGCCAATAGAAAATATATAATCGAGAACTTTCACTGTTCTCTTTCTAAGACTGTAATTTGTATTACCCCAAATCAGTAGATATTGTCAGCTGTTTAGGTACTGATATGATTGGCTATTATTACGCCTAATCGCGTTTTAGAATACAGCTTCAACGATTACGACGACGATAATTCAGTGGTGAAAACTATCTAGGAGTCTCATTCCATTCTCATTTTTGGGAAAAGTACTTTTTGTATCATCAAGATCACTCATGCCCTAAAGATTAATTGTATCTTAAATTTCAAAGTCTGACGTAAATTAACAACATGTATTAACACAGAGTTATTTATAGCGAGAGATCATCTGTTTAATTTACAAAATGATTTAGTGATATATTAGTCTTGACATTTAACGATTTTGAAGATAAATAAGTGGCCATATTATTGTAATTTATGTTATTCGAATGTAGCTCAGCACGCTATCGTTGCCGAAAGATGAGAATGAGAAATCGTTGTGTGAAACTCCATTGTCATCCCTTGCACATACAATGTGGAACTCAAAAGATAAAAGTATAATATATTTATATAAACCCCTTTGAACACCCATTTAGGATGAGATTAAGAATGGACAAGAAAGACACGAAAAACAAAGAGCAGGAAAAAAAGTTAGCTGCAAGAATAATATCCATTTGGACATCTAGAGATGACAGATATCTCCCATTAGTTCCGGTTATCTTTAATTTATTGATCGAGTTATCTACGGGCCAGTCTAAACGACGACACATCTAAGCGACAAACTTCACACACAACCTTCGATGTCACAGACTATAGTTATATAGATCAAATGGTGTTTTACCGAGCGTTGCCAGTCCGTCTCGCATCATTACATTGACTTGAATAACGTTCTACTGTCTTCTATGATGAGATTAGAATTACAAAACATTACCAGGAAAAAGAGATATTTAATGATTCACCCGTTCTTGTTGCAGTAAAGTAGGGCTATGTCTTGTACAAACGCGGCACCTTTATTTAGAATTCTACTATAAAACCGTGTCACTGCTTCAGAATATGAAGTAATAAAATGATCTCAAAGAAACTTGTGAGTAACTAAATAAGTCACGAGCGAAATTTCATTTGTTTCAATGACAGCATACAGAACATGGCGAAAGAGGCGATGTCACCGGCAAAATCTTTTTATCTATTCGAATAGCATTATTGGCAAAAGTTTTATTTATCCGCAAAGTTATGGCCTATGACAAATAGGGTGATACTGATATGTAATAAGATTTGCAACGTCATCGTCATTGAAGTAAGTGAATTTCCGTTCTGGACCACTTTACAAGGTTCATTTGCATTGGTCGATATGGCCCGCATGCCACTTGCGGCAAGCCCATGTTATCCTGGTTTTTCCTTTAAGTAAAAAAGGATAGCATGAACACATACAGAAGGTGATCCTAATCAACCATTGTAAGAGCCTGTAGAATTCAAAGCAAAGCAAGAATCGATTTAACCATATCTACCTACAGCAAAGCTTCCATAGAACTCGATTCCCACCGGATTACGTTTTAATTTAAGGCGCCGTAGGTTCATGGTCTCCTCTCCCTCTCACTGAGCATAAGCGTGAGCGAGATGAAAGTGCGTGCTCGGAAGCGCGGATATCATGTTTTTTAATTTTAAGTTTTTGGCTGTTTAAATAAATAAAAATGTAAACACTGATTTCCCTCAAACATGATACTGCCGATTTTTAGAATAAATAATATTTATAGCTTTTGTGCATAATTTGTTACGAATATTTTAATTGTATTTCTGTGTGTTTTAGACCTATGTTCGTGATTTTTTTCTATAGAGCGAAATTTGCTTAATCATGTTTCGAAGCACTGATTTCCCTGCAGAAAAGCCTCAAGATCACTATTCGTATTTTTTTGAAACCATATTATTATAAACAGACGCATTACATTGTTTCAAAAACTCTGTTCGCTTAACTTCGCTGAACCTACGGCGCCTTAAGAACGGCCTATCCTGTAGCCTTTGAAGAAATGTAAATTTCCTCAAACTCCGGGTTTAAATTAATAATGTCGATACGACACGAATATCTCTAAACGTTTTAGTTAAACTGCGTAGCGGAGGAATGTGAAATTAGCACAAAATCTTTGGAAAGGCCGTTTTATTTTAGCGACTTTGCCACCTCAGTGAGAGCTATTGCAATAGCATTGGCAAAGTACGAACAGGCGACTGAAAGTCACCTTTTTATTCTGTGATAAATGTTTTAACGTTCTTTTCGATAATTATACATCTGCACTTTCATTGCTAAGAACCTAGTTGTGGTTTCTCTTTATATACAAACAACAAGCTGGCTGGCGATGGAAGTGTTAAGAACTTTACAAAAGCTTAATAAGCACTTATTGTTCTTTAAACCAAAATAATGAAGAAATGTTTTTATGTTGTGTTTTAAAGACTGAGGAGGGCTAAGTAGTAGTAGATGTCAGTAGTTGGGTTACGCCTACCGTAAAACTGTCAAACTACTTCAAGAAGAGTTTTGCGAGTTGAGCGAGCGTAGCGGAGGAGCTGCGGCTCATTGGACTGAATACATTAGAAGGACTGTTTTTTACAAACACAGGTTCAAATAGTTAGTATCATAAATTACAATATCAAGAGGGGCTACGTTTAGCAACGGACCGATTATATTGTTAATTGTTCTTATCAAACAGCCTACAGCTAGTAATCTGTTTAATGAGTCATTTGTCTTGGCTAGTTACGAAAATAGGAAACAATCCTGCTGTGGATGTGTATATCTATCTAGTCGCGAACCGGTTTCAAAATATAATGTAATATAACTTAGCTTGACCTAATTAATATTGTAACAAAAAAAAACAGTTAACAACAAGTGTGCTTTACTGACACACGGCTTTATTCACGCAATTTAAAATCCGTACCAACAACATAAAACGTTGGTGATAGCATAGCACTTTCACCGTAATCTCAATTCGAGTGTGTGAATCAGTATTGCAAACAGTCCTTAGTACTTATCAGAACCAGTAATGTAGGAACAGTGTGGGAGCGACGTAACGTGATATATCATTTATAGCATCTTAGATAAGCGCTCCGTATCTTGATGCATAAAGAACCCCTTTAGCGAAATCAGAGTTCAAAATAAACTTTTATGAGAGCAGAAACGTTGCCTTTACTCCTATCAGTGTATACATATTTACTACTACAGACACTACAACTAACAATATTTTAATAATAAATATCCTACTAATATTATAAATGCGAAAGTTTGGATGTTTGGCCGTTTGTTATATACCCAATAACGCTTAAGCGGCTCAACTGATTTGGATGAGATTTTGCAAGAAGATAGTTTTTATAGCCCGGATTAAAATATGGGATAGTTTTTATCCCGGGTCCACGCAGACGAAGTCGGGCGGAAGCTAGTGGATAATAAAGAGGAAATGTATTTGGTCTAATTACTAGATGAATATGAAATTGTTATTACTTATAGTTTTATTAAGAAATAATTACAATATATTAGGCTATCTTCTTTTTACCCCTGCCCCTTTTAGGGATAAAGGCGTGAATGTATTGTATGTAGTATGTATGTGTATGTAGTATGTATGTGTATGTATTGTATGTATCTTCTTTTTGCAGCATGCCCCGTAAAAGGGATAAAGCAGTTTAGGCAGGTTTGGGATGAGAAGAAAGCCAATATCGAATATATTTTCTGCACTCTACTTTGGGGACCGTTAACTCAAGTTAAGCTATTGGAATTTTAGGCTTTCAGACTCAGACCATTCTATTTGCAGCCTTCCCTATTGCTTCCTCCGCGGACTTAGTTTCGGATCAGTGAAGCGGTGAACTTGAAAGACGTAGCGTTAAAATTTCTGTGGATTTTCGTATTTATAGTATTTAAAATAGAAGAGTTTATCTGTACTTATATACTAATACAATAAAAAGAAAAAGTCTGTGAGAGTTGTAGTTGTAGCTTTGTACGTTTGTATGTTATTAGTAATCTCCGGAATTAATCAAGCGATCTCAAAAATTCTACACCTGCGTACGTATAGATTTTCCAGTTTTGCGAGTTTGCCCGCGTTATAAGCAATAGGCGGGCCAAGACGCTCGGGCAGCTATATAGTAATTTATAACTACAAATTAAAAATAATGCATAGGGATGAAAATGCATCGTAAAGCAGTGTTAATATGCTGCGCATGACTTCACCACGTCATAGCGCTGTATCAACAGTAAAAGCGTGTACCTGAACCTCCACTTGTTTGGTCAACTCATACACACGCAACCAGGACATATTTATTAATATAATTGGGCAATACTTACACATGTTTACAGCCTTGTCAAAATCACGCTTTCGCTAAATGTTATGCAAATTTACGAACCGTTCTAGATTTTGCTTTCAGTGCATCAATGCGAATTAGTAAGCATATCAAAAAGTAAACTACCTGATATAATGTGTTCTTTATTGCATATATTAGGTACTGATATTTTATAAAAAAAAAAAACACTGAATCAAGCCAATTAAGTTTCACTAATAATTAGTCTTATCGGAAGTAGTACTTCATTTGACTCATAACGGACCATAATTTAACGTGATCATCACTAACTTACTTTTGCTTAATCAGCAAAAAACATAAATAAACCTTGCGCAAGCCAAGTTGACCTTAACACCAATGTGAAGTTGTACTGTCGCGACGTTTTGGTAAACCACTGATGCGGGCAATCGAATTCGTTGAAAGTATTAAGATCATTTCATGGGTTGACTCCTCAATGACGTTAACGTTTAAATTACGTCGCCATTACCATTAAATTGATAATATTAACTGAATTAGCAACAGTCAGGAGAGGTTGATCCAACTAAATGTAATTATGATTCTTGGCACACAATACAATAAACTAATGTCCACTCAAACAGAGAAGTCGATTAGATATTATTGTAATCATCATCATAAGATACGCCACTTCAATTAGCGTCTGGTTACATTCATTATATTCTCTTCATGAAATGTAGTAGTCGAACGGCAAATATTTTATCTAATGTTAAGTAATTAAGTTGTAAATATTCTATTTAGGTAACTTTTATTTAATTTGAAATCGTAGAGGTATTTTATTATCGTTATTATATACATTCTCGATATGTACACTTTTTATTAAAGGCATATCATGTAACTTCCTGATATGTTTATGACTATATTGACTATGATATCGCCCTAAACCTAATACAATATTGGTTTTGGTAGAATCCGTAAATCTTATCTAATGGAGGTTTGAATAACCACACGAAGTACATGCGTTGGCGTATATGTACTTTGGTATTAAGTGAACATGTGTTGAACTGATTTAAGATGTGTAGGTATCTATATCAACTGATTTAAGTAGATTATCCTGTCTTAACCGTTGACATACTCGTTAATCTACTTATCAAGTTAAGAAACAGTTTAACATACTATAATTTAATATGGTTCATGGAAGTTTCCAATCAGACATGACATTTGTCGGTTTAGTGAACTTTAATCGGTAACTTGTTCCACTGCCTTCAAGGTTACTTGTTAATTAAAAGTTTAATCAACGTAGTCGTGAAAGTTATGAAATCTTAATATAACTTCACGAACGGCATGTACCAAAATTTTGATACATTATTCCCTCTGACGATTTCATTAAAGATTCGAGTACTCAAGTTTTCCTTTTAGGCTGGGTTCGATTAAACATGAATAAAGATTTAATCAGAGGTTAAACGACGACGGAATTAACTCTATAATAGTTTAGATAATTTAATGAATAATTCAAACTCAATTAGTTTATCAGTACTTTACTACATATTACGTGCATTACTTAACTAAGAAATAGTATTGCGTAAAATACGAGTATGGTTGTTCTAGTACATGTTGCAAACAGCGACATACACTGCATACACGTATCTTATTATGTAATAGTATCATTTCACTCGCGTAATATACTGTCAATTGATACTGCAATTAGCTTAGAATACGGATAAGACGTGCTTTCCTGCTAAACTCCGCTGCGTGGTTTACAACTATAATGCTATACTATTTTCTTTTTTTATAAAACACCACGTTCGCCTCAATTATACACAATAAAATATTTAGAAACTAGTATAGGTATTATATTTCCCGTTTATCATGCAATAAATCAGCCATCACTTACTAGTCTTCTTTAGTTATTTTCGATTCGTCTATAAAAAGTTCTTTAAAAATAATACCGAAATCCTTTTTATTTATATCCAAAAATTGAACGAAAGCCAAATAAATCGTTGCAGACAATGTCGTTACTATTTATTTACACCGCTCTATTTTAATTTAGGACTGATTCAATTTGGTTGGCCTGTCGGTTGGTATTCAAGCTGTGTCAAACTGCGCCTGCGTTATAAAATGAAACAGGTGCTGCCGTGTTTTCTGAATACCAAATCAAATGCGAGTACCGTAAACTGGGGTGAGTAGGGTTCGCGGGGAGAGTTGGTTTATGAATGGGGAGAGAAGGGATGAAAGGGGGGTGAGATGGGATTTTAAGGCTACTGCTACAAAAATAATGTATTCCAATTTAAAATGGAGCTATAGTAATTAATACTCAAATTAAAAAAAAAGATCCAACAATCTTCCAAAATCACCTTTGTATGAAATCCCATCTCACCCCAATTACGAGGGACTACGGGGTGAAGTGGGATTTCCTGTTTATGGTCAAAGTTATGAAATGGAACTACCCAAAATAAAATAAAAACTAAAATACAAACGTCCGGAACACTTATTATATACTTACCCCATTCAGTTTGCATATGTAAAAATAAAATGTTATCGAGGTTTGAATGTCAGTTTTGCCCCTACTCACCCCATTTTACGGTACTTACAATAGTTTTTTAAGATGGAACTGATATTTTATAATATTTACAAATGGAATAAGCCTGAAGAGTATTCTTAATATACATTTCTTGTATAAATGAGCGCACTTGCCAGTTATGTCGAGTCAATTGAAGAGTAGTTCACATCTAACTTCAACGAACTAATCCGCTGAAAAGTTTGTTTAATGGCGGCCGTCTATCTCTACAGCGACAGGAGCCTGTAGATCGGGAAACGGTGCAAAGTCATGATAGTAGTTGATAGAGTTTCCTAACATTTCATTTAAAGCGTTATTAATAGTACATTACGTAATATTTCAGATCGTAGGTATTTACGAGTACCGCAAGCCGAAGTGCAAAATTATCCGCAAGATATTGCCACTTTTCATTTAGTATATATACCTACTTCCAAACCTATATAATAAAGTAGTGGTGGTGTGTAACCTATATAATAAATCAATATAAGGGCCCCCCACACTACCGGCGTGTTGTGAACGTGACGCCGCGCCGGGCGTCGACGCAACGCACGATTTTGTATGACAACGTTCACAAGCCGCCGGTAGTGTGGGGGGGGGCCTTAATGGACAATCATACACAAATCGTCCTAGTCCCAAACTAAGCAAAGCTTGTACTAATGTACTACGACTGGGTATGGGTGGGTAGACGACGATAAGCATACTGATATAGATAAATACATACTTAAACACATAGAAAACACTGGGGAACAAATATTTGTGATCATCACACAAATAAATGCCGTTACCGGGATTCGAACCCAGGAATACTTGCTTCGTAGGCAGGGTTACTACCAACTAGGCTAAAGCGGTCGTCCATATGTATAGATACTTTTACCTTAGCTCTTAGGTATAATTTTACTAATTACACGAATCAAAATGGAAAGGTATGAAATGAAAATAACGAAATGGAAGCGAGAGCGGGTAACGTTTTATAATGGAGTGGTTGCCGCAGCCGCAATTTGCAATCTTTTATGTTCCCTTTACGGTACTGCCCTCCGTAACTTGAAATTTGAAAATCATTTCATGGCAAGGTTTATTCATTTACATGATATTATCCATATTATGTTTTATTTTTAATTTTTAACAATGTAAACTTATTTACCATATCAATAAAAAAATAATGAACACTGATCGCAACTGGGGTGTCACGGACGGAAGAAAGCGGCTACCGCGGATGTGGATAAAAAGTTAATTATGTGCCAACTGACATTATGTTCCCCGCATATCCACATACACGCTCAGTAACAAATGTAAACATGCAATTACAGGTCAAAGTCGAATATCAACCTCGATAATGAAAACCAGTTTTAAATTAGGTACATTCATTTGAAATCTGGTAAAGTTTTCGTAATGTTTATACGTCTACACATTTACGCCCCTCGTGACCTAAAAATATCTGACACTGAATCTCAAACACTGTTCTATTTCAACGCTTTAGTAAAAAAAATCTGGTGCGGTTGACGACGAATGCGAAAAACGTGAGACAACGCTTTTAGAAACATCTTAACGATGCCGTCACCGTCACGGCACTCTCGGTAACGAGCGGTTTGAATAGTCCAACTCAATTTTAAGCAAGTCGGATTTTGGCTACTATCTATGGTACCTACAACCGGAAACTATCTATACGGGTTACAGAGTTACGAAAGAGTAATCCAATTATTCATAAAAACCGCATTAGAAAAAACCAAATTGTTAGTCACGTTTTTATTTTTATGCATCTTGTCACATTTAAGTTTTCTTGACTTTATGTTTTTTTTATTATTTATCCATATCCATATCCATACTAATATTATAAATGCGAAAGTGTGTGTGTTTGTTTGTTTCTTTGTCCGTCTTTCACGGCAAAACGGAGCGACGAATTTACGTGATTTTTTAAATGGAGATAGTCGAAGGGATGGAGAGTGACATAGGCTACTTTTTGTCTCTTTCTAACCCCCCACTTCCCGAAAATGGGGAGTGAAAGTTTATATGGAGCTACGATATAAACGAGTTCTACGCGGACGGAGTCGCGGGCAGAAGCTAGTTATAAACTATATCAGGATCAGTGTGGACACAGTGGTGGATGCAGGATTTTGGTTAGGGGGCGGGTTGAACCCACTGAGTTTAGATTTTGGTAAACTATCAGTATAGTTTGGGGGGAGGGCTGGATCCGCTACTGAGAGGATAGATATTATAAAACAACCTTTATAATTAATCCTTGATTTTTATTTCCTTCTTAAGAAAGAGACGTTATGTGAGTTACGACCGACATCAGCTGGCTAAAAAACAACTAAATAAATGACAATACGAGAGCGACATGACGAGGAAAGGGCTGTTGGTAGACCAAATAATCTCCCAAAGAAATTATCTAATTTACATGGCATTTTAAAAATTGTTTGAATTTGAATACCATTGCCTTAGAGAAATAAACCTGTACAATGTGTTCATGCAAGTCTCGTCTGTACCAGGAATGTCTGTCCTCATGACTCGTGACAAAATATAGTACCAGCAAAACTACCTGACAACAACAAAAGATGTTCCGGCCAATTTAGAAGAAAAAAACAGCTTGAAGATTGACGGAACAGTGCGATTTAGCAAACTATTCATATGATTTCAGTAGACATTGTACATTCTTGATTATGTGCGAACTACGAGGTGAATAATGACAGTTTTTGGATGCCGTCCGTTAAGAGGCTCCCATACGCCAATGACCTTCGATCTGAATCCCTTGGTTTTGTAATGTTTTTGTAGCTTATTATATTAACAACAACGGCTTTAAGCAATATAATATCCCATTATTTACTTCAAAGTTCATAGTTTTTGAGATGTTTGACATCAAAGTTGAGCAATTTTAGGCCAGAAAACTAGTTTTCTGGCCATAACTTTTGTGTTAATTGGTTTAAAATGAAAACCCTCTGTCAGTTTTTAGAGACGTCACAGACGAACCCAAATATGTAGATTTCGTATATGTTAGATCTTTCACGTCAATAGAGATACGAAATAAGTGTTTTTTTAGACAATGTTTAAAAAAATCATACAAAATTAAGTATTAATTTGTTTCAAAATCCGGTCAGTCAAAATGGAGATAAAAGATTGAAGAACCGATAGCCGTTTGATTTATGATTCTATCTGTAGTGCAAAAGTAGTAGATACGATTCAAAACTTGTCAAAAATCGATGAAAACCTCGGGTAGCCCCTTAAGGCGCCGTAGGTTCAGCGAAGTTAAGCGAACAGAGTTTTTGAAACAATATAATGCGTCTGTTTATAATAATATGGTTTCAAAAAAATACGAATAGTAATCTTGAGGCTTTTTTGCAGGGAAATCAGTGCTTCGAAACATGATTAAGAAAATTTCGCTCGATAGAAAAAAATCACGAACATACGTACCGGTCAAAAGTTTAAGTTCACTCTGTAATTTCGGTTAAATGAAGCTATAACACAATGTACTAATAAAAGTATTTAATAATCTTCTATTACATACAAAAAGAAAGGTAATTCTCTAATTTAAAACTACAATTAAATAAAAAATATCAGTTTTTGCCAACTTTAGACTCTTCAAAATATCCGCCTTTTGCTTTCAATGCTGCCGTACACACTTTCGGCATTCGCGTAATTAGTTTTTGCAGTGTTGATGTCGAAATTTTATTCCAACAAATGTGTAGGTATTCCCAAAGCTGTTCTTTATTAGTTGGCCGCATTTTTCTCACACTCCTGTCCAATTCATCCCATAACAACTCAATCGGATTGAGGTCGGGCGATTGAGGTCCATATATTTTAATTCTTTTTGTTTTTCTTTGGATGAAATGTAGTTTTTGCACAACTTCGAAGTATGCTTGGGATCGTTGTCTTGTTGGAAAACAAAACCTCTGCCTACAATCCGTTTTCCAGATGGAAAAGCGTGACGTTGCAAAATGTTATGATACATTTTCTTATCCATTATGCCATTGACTCTCACGAGATCACCAACTTTATCACCCGCAAAGCATCCCCAGAGCATAACTGATCCTCCACCGTGCTTCACTGTTGGCATCACGCATTGCTTTATCATTCGTTCGCCTACTTGTCGTCGAACATATTGACGACGTCTCCCTCCAAAAATTTCAAACTTCGATTCGTCAGAAAATAAAACTTTAGACCACTGTTCAGACGTCCAGTTTTTGTGTTTCATGGGCCCATTTCAACCTCTTAACTTTATTCTGACTACGTAACAAGGGTTTTTTGGCAGCAATACGACCTTTTAGACCATAGTTTCGCAGACGCCGTTGCACTGTCGAAACCGATACTCGCTGTTCTCGGGTGGCGTTGAGTTCTTCGCAAATTTCTGGAGCAGTTAGAGTACGTTGGCGTTTGCTCTGCACGCAAATAAATTGGTATTCGCTTTTAGACGTGACTTTTGGCCTACCTGATCGAGATCGACTGCAATTAAGACCGGTTTCTTGTTTTCGTTTCAAAGTACTCACGACAGCGGTTTGAGAAACCTTCATTTTTTCAGCGATTTTCCGCGTCGTGTAGCCCTCATTTGACAGAGCTACAATAACAGCACGAGTTTCGACACTCAAATCGGCTTTGCGACCCATTTTAAATGATTTCTAACTTCACGAAATCTCATAGGAAATACGGAACAAAAATATTAAATGGATCAAATTTTCCGAATAACATAAAACGATTCCTCCAAGAGGTATTTTTATTGTTATTTGGTAGTCGTGGAAACAATTAAACGTTTGAAATTCAAAACATATTCTATATTTGAACATAATTTAATATGATAACCTTATTTCGCAGAGTGAACTTAAACTTTTGACCGGTACTGTAGGTCTAAAACACACAAAAATACACTTGAAATATTCGTAACAAATTATGCACAAAAGCTATAAATATTAAAATTGCTTCTAAAAATCTGCAATATCATGTTTGAGATAAATCAGTGTTTACATTTTTATTTATTTAAACGGCCAAAAAATTGAAATTAAAAAACATGATATCCGCGCTTCTGAGCACGCACTTCTATCTCGCTCACGCTTATGCTCTTGTTAGAGAGACCTTAAGCTCGTGTGAGAGGGAGAGAAGACCATGAACCTACGGCGCCTTAACAATTCATCCATTGTTTTATAATGTGTAGACGTTTTTGTGTCAAGCAAGCGTCCTACCCGCTATTAACTACTTGAGACTTTTGCTAGTGTAATCTACAAAATAGCAACGAACGTTATGCATACACAGAAATCCAGGAACATAGGTTAGAAACGAAGTTGTTCTGTTTTCAGACTTATGTCGTAACCATCCGACCGCAACGATCGGATTCACTTGACCGCGAAGAGACTGAGTAAATCTATGTCTTTTATCTATAGAGCTTGACGTTGAGGCTCCACATTTCCAATAACACCTGCCTACATATTAATGTTTTATAAGTTTTAACCATTGTTTATTAAGTTTTCAATAAATAATATTCACGACGTTATAATTCAGATGGACACTTGGACAGTGTGCATAATGATAAATTCGTTTATAAGACCGGTGATTCTATATATCTAAGTAATTTACCCACAAACAAGTTTCTCTCAAAAATTTCATTTTTGGTACAAGCTTTTATTGCCGACTGTACTTTTCTGTTTACCATCATCAACTACTCATTGAGACGATTCTAACGAGCCCAAACTCAACGGGGTTACGTCGGTTAACTACTGAATTCCCATGGCCACCTTCTGTCTCCATCATCAGATCAGCTCGATGGTACCATAATATTGAATTGTCATCCAAACTATACTTATACCCAAAATTTCAGCTCAATCAGTCAACGGGAAGTGGGTCAAATTTAACTTGCAAGATTTGATTTAACTTGCAAGACAAGACAGACCACGGGTCAGGTGAAACTAAATAAAAGCTTGTAATAGTTACCACTCACGTTTTCATGAATCGGTAGAGCGAGAATGATTCGGTTCGTAGACGTGTTCTAGTTAGTGTAAGATCTGCTGGAAACTGAGCTAACTTGAGTTTTCGAGTTTAAGTAGTCAGTATTGATTTTTTTTTCATTATAAATCACTAATTAGGATATGTTTCGCGACCTTAAACCAGAGATATAGGTTAAAATAACCACCACTTGTTTGCCTTTGCGTAAATATTATAATTGTGTAACCGGAAAGAGAGACAAGCATGGAGTGCGGAAAAACATCCTTAAATTTAAAATACGCTATTGTTTCACACATACACCGAATGCATCGAGAAATTGGGACCGTCCTGTTTTCAATCATTGTTGTTAGGTGCCTCGAGATCCCACTGCACCGCGGTAACCCGGCCATCTTAGATTAATTTAGACTGAATACGAAGCTTAGGTGTATGTCTTTGAGGTAATTGAACTGATTTCCTTTGTGGAAACCTCACCGTCTGCCTAATGTATTTCGGGGTCTAACACAACACCTCTAGGCGTAGTTTGTGAAACGAGAAATATCATCAATCAAATTCCGACACCCTAAATCGCAGGGAAATGACTTCTTGTTTTACGTAGGTACTGCGCCTTTTATCAGTTCTTTAGAAAAAAATAATATGTATCAGATTTTTTTTAATCTTGAGCAAGATTGCTGAATTAAGTATTGTAAATGAATACTTTATCACCTTTTCTTATATAACTTATTATTTATTGTCGTGCAATCCGACACATATTTACAGGTACACTTGATTAATTGTATCCTGCTAATTATACGAGCATTACACATGATCACAATTAATCTTTCTGTAGGTATCATAATATTAATATTAGCGTTGTAGACGTATATACCTATCGATTGTTACTTACAGACAAAAAGGTCTATTTGGTAAACAGCCAAACGCTTGTACACATATAACGAGAGCCCATCCTCACCAATTTGATTGATTGATTGATTTCGAATTGCATCATGTATTCATTATTTTCAAAGCAAACAATTCATAAATAAACATATTAACTGATCAAGATTTCGATCGCAATGAGTGTGATTTTATAGCTTTCGAAATTCAGAAAAAAAAACAGGTATAGAACATGTGTTATTCTTTTACAATATTCAATTGAGCATCCTTGCTTAAGATTAAAAACTTCGGACGGCCGTATATTACTGTCAGCAACAAGGTGTAAACATATCCCAAGTTCTGAGACACTTCCTGGGTGGTAATAAGATTCACGACTGGCCCGAAAAGGTCGTCTTGAGTGAGACGCGTCTGGAGCGTGAATATTTATAGACGACACTCTTAGTAGACAAAACTGAAAGTATTCATGTTCAGGGAACGACGATACTGTCGAACGTTACGACGAGTCGCTAAGAACTATTTTATCTTAAGAAAACGATATTTTATAAGTACAACATACACCATCGTGTTACTCGAATGAATAACTGTTCCGAAAATTATACATATCTTATAAATGTCACTCTGTATTTCCTACATGGAAGTATTAGCTTAAAATTCCTAATATTAAGCAAACTACTCTACACGCCAATCGTATTTAAAGGAAACATACGAATTTTATTTTTTTCCCTCAGTTCTGAGGTAGATAAATCGATATGTATCGCAACAATGTATACAAGGAAAATATGAAATTCATACCCCACTTACCGAATAAATTTTGTTAAATTATGCCCAGGGTAACTTATTTTCTCGCTTTATGAAAACGGTGCCAATTTATAAAAAGTAGGTTAGAGAATATTATGGTGACTCCAAATGTGTTCCCTATTAAATTCCGTCCCAGAATAGTAGGCGCCGGGTCTTTAAGGCAAGCCTCTTTTGGCATGGCTTCAAATAGTCTCTGCAGATGTTTGACATTAAACTTCGATCAATTAATACAATATCAGGATTCTAACTTAACCTGTCATTAAATAACGTGAGTGTTGATTTTAGCCTTGAATTACAATATTGCAAGCTAAACTTAGCTTAAAGTATAACTATACTACAAATACTATAAACAAATAAATGACCTATACCACAGTCATATTATGTTGGTAAAATCTTTAGTAATTACCGAAACAGTTATGTAAAACTAGCTTCCCCCGCGACTTCTTCTGCATGTACCCGGGATAAAAACTATCCTATATTGTAATCGAGGGTATAATCTATCTTCATGCAAAATTTTATCCACATCGGTTGAGCGGTTTCAGCGTGATTGAGTAACAAACATTCAAACATCCAAACTTTCGCATTTATTTATATATAATACTGCTTCCGCCCGCGACTTCTTCTGCATGGACCCGGGATAAAAACTATCCTATATTTTAATCTAGGCTATAAACTATCTTCGTGCAAAATGTCATCTAAATTGGTTGAGCCGTTTAAGCGTGATTGAGTAACAAACATCCAAACATCTTAACATCCAAACTTTCGCATTTATAACATTAGTAGGATTATTTATATATATATTAGTAGGATAATTCATCACTAAAGTAACAGGTACGTTCTATACAGGATGTTAACGGGGTCATGATCCGGAATGACAAAAAGCGAATAAGATGATCATACTGAACAACCTTTCCCATGGGACCAACCACGAAATCGCAAAAAAAAAAGAGCCAATTAAGAGTTAACTGTGAGTTAACTGCGATTTAATTGAGAGTTAATGTATGGAATACCTGGTTTTTTTTTGCGATTTCGTGGTTGGTCCCATGGGAAAGGTTGTTCAGTATGATCATCTTATTCGCTTTTTGTCATTCCGGATCATGACCCCGTTAACATCCTGTATATGCATTGAATGATAATGTAATTATACTCAGTCTCAAGGGCTCTTTATAAAACGGACTAGCTTCCGCCCGCGACTTCGTCTGCGTGGACCCGGGATAAAAACTATCCTATATTTTAATCCAAGCTATAAACTATCTTCGTGCAAAATTTCATCCAAATCGTTTAAGCCGTTTAGGCGTGATTGAGTAACAAACATCCAAACATCTAAACATCCAAACATCTAAACATCTAAACATCCAAACTTTCGCATTTATAATATTAGTAGGATTAAGTTACTTAAGACGATTTTATCACGGTAGCTCAGATATCTCTTTATCCTTTTTTTACATTTAACGTTATTTTATATATATAATTCATTTCTTCCTGCTTCGATAATGAAGAGTAAGCTAGTATTTGACAAGACTGTTGTTGGCACCTCTGGACGACATTGGCAGGTCGCCAACGTTTCACAGCCATAATAATGGGCGTTGCTACCCCAGAATTCTGAGCTAACACTAATCTTTCAATCCTTGATAATTCCATGACCCAAAAATAAAATGTTGAGCACACAAAGACTATCCTAACTCAACATGGGCTTTGACGTCATCTTAAACAACTGTGACTCAAACAAACCACGCCAAAAGCGTATATCTTAAGCAAACACGGTTATCTTAGCTTTACACTGAAGGGAGACGACCATAATCTAATCTATTTGTGTTTTGCGTTTCAGGCATTCAGTGGACTCGGTCGCGTCGTATTCTAGCCAGAATCACGTTGACCGCATAAGGACACAGAACTTCTCAGCGGCTTCTTGTCAAGACGAAGGCGACTTCGGATCGATTAAGACAAGCCTCTTTAGACGCTCTTCATCTAATTTGGAGTACCCTCACAAACGACCGGAAAGCGTCACGTCCAACACCAGCTCCACAAGAAGCCGCCTTCGAGAACTTGTCGAAAGGAAATCGAACCAGGAAGAACATAAAACCGCAGCAAACACCGTTGGCGACATCCAGTACTTTGAAAACCCTACGGAAACATTAGAGTTCGATAAACGGAGAAATTCACTCGAATCGAAAAAAAGTCAAGAAGAACGCCCAAAAAAAAGGAAGCTTGCTAAATCTAAAGAAAAGGACAAGGACACTTGTGAAAATAAGAACAAAAAACACGAGAAATACCAAAGTAAATTAGCTGAATATTATAAGCTACCTGTGCAATTGCCACAAGACGAGTTTTACCAACATCTGACAAGGTCTAAAGCGGCGGAAGAATTACTCCAGAAAAGATTTTCTAATTCTGATACCGAATTTAACGGGAGTTACGGTAGACTGTGTAAACACAAAGAACCAGAAGGTTCCAATTTACGCCGCAGCCGAAGTTTAGCAGTTATCAGAGAGGAAACCTTCACTGACTTACAGATTCAAAACCACGCAAAGAGCAAGCGGTCCCAGCTCATACCACGAGCTCGCTTATTCGACAAACCTTGCTTCAAAGACAGGTAAGATATATTGGGTAATTTCAGAAAAAAAATGTCTAATGTCCATAAATAATCGGTCAACAGCGAGCTGGGTTTAAACGGTCGTCTTACCTTATTTTGTTCTTTGTTTCAACTAGCACTTAATCGGTTAATATTTTATTTTCATAAATGTAAATTCAATGATTTTTATCAATACATATGAAGCCACAGTCGGACAAAAGCAGCTGTACTTTAGTCATAGAGTCCCATTGCTACCTAAACCTAGATGGAAAAATGTAGGTAACATTTTTGATTTTAGCGTGTATTGGAACTCTAAACCACACAAATCTAAAATTATATTGATTTAAACTTTCACGATTCGCACACATTATTTATACTAAACTTAATTATACGCGATTAAGTCCCGTTTAGTATAAATTAATCTAAAATTGTTGTTTAATATAGTTCATACGACCGTATTGACCGTCTTTGGGATCCATGACTCCACTATATTATAGTGGCATGACATCTAAACTAAACAATATATAAATTAAACATGTTGGTAAAGAAATACACACACTGTAGTTTTCAATTACTTTTTCTCCTGTTTTCAGATTGCCAGGACGTGCTAAATACCAAACTAAGGAAGAAGTATTGGAAGGCATTTACATCGATAGTACCGCGTCTTGTTTTGGCGCTATAAACGGTCAAAAGGAAAACGAAAATCAGGTTGAAAGCACTGATCGCAAATCTGAAAAAGAAGACGCCGTATCACGAAACGAAAGCCACCATTCAAGGTCTATTAGTGGTAGCTGGCCGAACTTAAACGACGACTTGAAACCAACCAATCTCTCCGAAGATAGCATTGGACACTCTCGTAACCCTAGCGAGATAGACAGTCTAGATTCCAATTACGTAAGGAAGCATTATAACTTCGAAGCACATCTTAAAAATTACAAAGATAGTTCCCCAGAGTCTGAGAGGTCAGTTGTGACTCCGGAACGCAACAAAACACTTTACATAACTGATCACGATACAGATCAAGAAGACAGAGATCGATCTAAAAATAATACCCCTAAATCATTTACCAACGACAGTTTATCGAACACTCAGAGCGATAAGGATAAAAAGGAATTGACCGAGCTGGAACAAGTAAATAACGCAGACTCTTATGACGAGATTTCCATTAACAGCCAGAAAACTGAAGCGTCAAAAAAACCTGAGCAAGAGGATATAAACTTTCAAATAAAGGATAATCGAGAGGAAGTAGAAACGCAGTCTGTGGTATCTGAAAACGACGGAACAATATCAAGCCCACCAGATAGCATTACTTCGTACATATCAATTTCAATAGCGTCGTCTACAGATAAATCACATAAACTAGAATACTTAGCTAACTCGCTAGCAGAGAAGATCGACGAATATTGCGAATCACAATTCAAAGAAAACGCATCAGTGGCATCACACACTATAAATTCAGAAAACAATAACACTGAAAGTGACCCTATCTATACAAAAGTTAATAAAAAGAAAACATTTGCTGACATCAGACGAGATTCTTTCTTAAGCAACAAAAGTAATATATTTAATGAAATACCTAAGAAAACTAACAACGAAGTATTTGTAACTAACACATACATCGAGAGTGATAATTACTCTACCAAAAGCAACTGCACATCATCTAAAAATATAACCACAGAACCATTTGTAACCACATTAATAGAAAATCAATACTATTCATTGCCTGACATAAACATCAGTAAATGTTTAAGAAAATCAGAAAGAATTGACGCTCAGTTGCGAGAAGAAGATCAAGAAGACATACCGTGTGAAAATACATATGAAATAGCACAGACGCATTTCAGAGAAATTTTGTCAACTAAGTGCAGTGAGAATTACGGACAGTTGAATAAAACGAATGTCATTAATAATCATAATCTGTCAAACAAAACCAGTGTCTACCTACAAGATTACAGGGAGCCCCAAATAATACAAAGTTTTACTAAACTTGAAGACGATTTAAAGTCTATAATCACAGTAGAAAGTTCTAACGCTGATGACAAAGATCCAAATTACTTTCGATCCGATTCCCATCAAAACGAACGAGAAATAAATGAAATTGAAGGGACTATTCGAAACAACAAAGTCATCACAAAATCGGAGAGTTTAAAACTAACCTCAAATTGTATATACCGACCGGAAATTAATATATCAAAATCGTTTTCACATGATAACATAACCAAATCTGCCCACGACAAAAAAGGACGGCAAGGAATACGCAAACATTATTCACTGCGTCAGCGTGATCCCACTGATGATGATATTCATCGTTTACCAAGCCCTAGTACCGTTGAACGACATATAACTAAACCTTGTACTGTCAGAAGTTTAGTAAGTGTCGGGGAAGGAAATAGTACTCCTTTATTATCAAGAGTACAGTCTTTTAAAACGTCTGCTGAATCCAACATAGCAATTGTACCTTTAAGTGGCCACCAGACGATTGTAATAGATCCACCTCTCACTCAGGATTTGAAAGACAGAGGCATAAAACCCGTCCAAAAATCAGAATCGAACCAGTCTCAAGCAACGACAATTAAAGAAAACCTATCAAAAAAGGAATCGATTAAACTACCCCATGAAAGTGTAAACGACAAAAACAAAGCAGTTAAATCCAAGAACGGATTGGTAGACAACTCAAGTTATTGGATTCCCAAAGATCCATTTATTACAATCAAATTAAATAAGATTGTCAAAACCACTATTCCCAAACTGAAAAAAGGTAATTGCGAAAAAATTGCCGGTGTCCAATACAAATTTGAAAAACCACCATCTAGGTTAATAATTAAAGATAATAAGCAAATATCAGACAAAGAAAACGCACAAATTGTGCACAAGCAGGAGAATCCTAACATGACTCGACCACAAATATTACAAGTAACTGACTCCAAAAACAAAAAGCTAAATGATTCAATGAAGCAAGAAACTCAGAAAAAAATAATGGCAGAATTGACAGAAGCTGAACATGTGACAAAGGCAGAAATAATCAATGATTCAAGAGAAGAAATAAGAGATACAAAAGGTGATAGCAACGTTAAAGAAAAATTAAGCAATGCTATTAAGACCGACATTGAATATCAAGAAAAATTGCATTCAGTTAAAAACTATTGGTCAAAACTAATAGACAAATCACCAGAAACTAAAGACAACGGTAGAACAGAGTGTAAACTAAAGACAAACGAGAATGTTGAAGTTGAAACATTTATTGAGCCTGTGAAAGATTCGTTACAAGAACCTGATTGCTCAAAAGAACTATCAGTAGGTAACATTATAAAATCATTGGAAAGCGTAAAAATTGTGGACAGCATACGAAAAATTAGTCAAACCAAATTACAATTATGGAAAGATGAATCCGAAAAAGTCAAAAGTGACTCTGAAATCGAAGAAACTGCTGTTAAGAAAATTGTTAAAGATTGCGAAAGTAATATTTACGAAAAACCAATAGTGAAAACTAAAAAAACTGAATTAGATCTGTGTCGGGACACTCCAGAAATCGAAATAGTAGAGCTGAGTTGTGATGATAATCAGAACCAAAAAACTCAAGCGACGCTTATAAAAGCAAAGGGTTTCGATCAAGAGTGCGACGAATTTGATCACGTGCGATATAAAGTTATGAAATCAGAATTGTTTAGAAATAGTATGATCGCTAACTACCGAAAAGAGGCCCAATTCGACGGGTTACTGCAGTATTTACAAGATTACAGTTTCCAAGAGTTGTTGGTAAACAACAACATCGTTATTATTGAACCTGTAAGAACTAAAATTGAACCAGTGCCCCGAAACAATATTAACTCGGATACACGCAAAATACCACCTACATTACTAAAGAAAAACGATAACTCTTGCAGTCATGTAGACAGATCAAAAAATGCAATTCGCCGACATTTTTTCTATCACCCCATTCGAGTCAACAAAGAAATAATTGAAGAAGAACTACCAAACCCAGACACGGTAAAAAAAGTACGGCATTTATTTGAGGATACTCTTAAAATGAAAAGTCCGATGACTATGACGCAAGATCCACCTTTAGTAGACGAAACTGTGGGTTTGACAAGACGAGCAACTTCTTACCGAAACCTCAATGAGGAATCAAAGGGCAACAAAATTGGGGGTAGAAAGAAAGTTATACGGCAGTTAACTATCGACACAAACTTTGGTAATAAAAAATGGGATAATGCCAGTCTTTCGAGTGGAGTATCTAGCGGAGACCTAAGTTCAAACAACGATTACGAAAACGAAGGCCTAAGCCCTTACCCAAATAAGAATTTGAAAGATAATGTGTACAGTTCAAGTGACGAATATCTATGTGATTCTGTAAGCCACGATTTTTGTTGCGAAAGTCAATATGTAAGTCAGGATATTATGAAAAAGATACGAGAGTGTGGTACTTCTGTGACTTACTATGGAGGGAAAGTATTAAACTCAAAACCGGGTTCAACGGTTAGTCCGATGACTAAAGCAATTATGGAAGAAATAAAAGGATTGCAGAAAAATTGCAGTAGAGACTGTTATTCCTGTCAGACGAAATGCCGAGGAGACAAGTGCTCATGCTTGGTAACCGATAAACACAAACAGGTAGTTTCGGACAAACAAAGTTCTAATGCGTCATCGGACTCTGGCAACCCAGATCCCGATAAAAACAAACGTTCGGAGAGTTTCCCTGGCTTTAAGTTTAAACTAGTGAAATCTAACAGCTGTAGCAGTAGACTTGAACTCACTGGTACCGACGATAATAAGAACCCTCGTTTGAAGTACAGATCACCAAGCAAGCAAAGGAAGGGCGATGATCCTCCACTTATGACTGATGAAGAAAACTCTGTTAAGAACAAAATATGTCGCCTGGAAAGTTATAATAAAGGTATCGCCAAAACCCCATTCGAAAAGAAAGACAACGAAGACAATAAAATTAAGCACGCTGCTTCAATAAGTAATAAATTAAATGAAGGCACATTGAAGCACAGCATTGTGCAACCACAACAAGTCACTCAATCGGTTCCGGTTAAAGAAGAATCAGACCTTGAAATTATAGAAAATAAAAATTTCACTCATTGTGACCCCAAGCAAACGGATCACAGTTTTGAAAAGAAGTATTATTATGTAAATGAGAATTTAGAACAAAGCAAAATAACTCCAGGAAAATTCGGAGAGATGGTATTCGAAGAGTTCGAAGTTTTAGAATCCTGTTACGATAGTTTAAATAGCAATAAATCATTAAAATGATTAACTTTTACCTTAAAGCTTATAAATGTGATCTGTTTTTGATTAATGCTATTAAATTATTGCTTGTAAATTTAGTACATTATTATAAATGTCTAATGTGTATTTAATTTAGTTTACGTCTCGTATTATGTAGATGCGTCTATTATAACATAACTTTTCGAATTGAAGAATACCGTAGTCTTGGTGATGGTTTCTTTGTATTAAAATAAAATTATGAGTAGTTTCAATGCGTTTTCTTCTTCCATTCCCTAATACCTTACCGTCAGATTTCTCGTGCTCAACTTTTGAAGGCGTTTTGGATCCGTGGGCACATACGGTTGTGAAAAAGGACCGCCGAGCCGGCCGCCACCGCCGGCACCATGACTCCTGCACAAAAATACACTTATTTGACCTATGCCTGCAATTTCGTCAGGGAAAAAATGCTGTAATTTTACAACATAACCATTGTCATTCAGCGGCCTTTATTAATTTTAGGAATTTCTTAATAGCTTTAGGAGCATGCAGGTTAGGATCCGTAGCACCAACTGGATGGACCTTTTTGGTTACTAAAAACTCACGTGTAGCACCGATCTTTTATAATGAACAGACCTAACTAAATGCTCATAGTTACAATAGCTAGGTAAGTGAACTAGATACCTGGGACCTGGGTGACCTGGCACTGACGCAGTTTAATATTTTAAGATGTACAATGAAATAGGTGTACGACGTCGTTAAATTAAATATTGCAGTATCGTGAGCCAAGAATGTTAAGACGCATGAAGCAAAGGTGCTCTGGATAATTCATGTCAATTTAAACTCCACACACTACTGCAACACTACTTACTTAAGAGGAAACACTAAGGGCGAGACAATTGAGAAATAGGTATTTGTAAAATGTATTGCTGTCGCGCCAACCTCAAGCCTCCCCCCGCAGATCGCGATAGAGACAACTGCAGCTTGGACCGCACATACCTATTTAAAGTATATTTTTTATTAAAAATCAAAGAAAGGCTTTGGGCGTGTTCCTGTTTTACTTTTTTTTAATAATTTAGTCAAAATTGTTTTCTGGATGTTGCAACACAGCGGAAAATCTGGCATTTTTCTCAGGTTTTTGAAGGTTAATATCTCTTTGAAGAATAAATCTATGAAAAAAAGGAAAACATAGGAACATGTCAATAGTAGCCATAGATTTATCGAAAAAAAAATATTGCTCTACTGCCAGGGAGAAAACAGAAAATCGGCCCTTGTGTTTTCTCTTAAATTCGTAAACTAAAGATCCTGTTAGCACGCAACGTTGTCATTATGTACCTAATTAGATAATGTGGGTAATATTTGTTATACTGATAATGTAGGCAAACTTGGAAACATTGCCATATTTAGAAGTGTTAGAACTTTTGCACTGATTGATGCGATCTTAATGTTAGTTAGATTTAGTGACATTCTTTCACTAAACAGCCTAACATGTAGAATTGTTGAATTAGCAAACCTATAAAAATCAAACAACAATAACAAGCAATGAACTTCGAATAGGCTTTTCAGATGTCATTGGACGCTTGCCTCGGCCAAATACCTAACATTCATAATGTAGTAGCGACCTGACGCTAAGGTTTGGGTATCGAGTCAATTAAGCGGTCATTGAACGCCATGTCGTTTTGCAGAATGTGAAGCATGGTATTTTTTTATATTGTTACATATGTATAAAAACTGGCCAATACTTAGTGAATTTGTCATGCACTATATTAACATACTGACATCAAGAAATAAATAAAATGTTTGATGTTCGTCTCGTGTCTCATGTATAAATATGTCAACATCTATTGATACACAGGGTGTTTGGAATAACGATGTAGGCACTTAAGGAGGTGATAGACTGGACTATTATTTGAACCTTACATGTCTTAGTCCAATCTGTAAGTCTTTTTTTTTAATCAAGTTTTTCAAATTTTTTAAATCACTAATGGTGAACTACAAAAACGATTTTAAAAAAAACTTGTGTAGCAAGTGGGAGCCTGGGAGGGTCGTACATTGTTGCGCGATGTTAATTAAACATAAATAAGTTTGATTTATTTCATACTTTGTTTTAAATTTAATTTTTCATGACAATTTTTGATACAAATTTTAAATAGAATATGATACAAAAAAATGTAAAGTGCTAACTCTTCCTAATAGTCCAGTCTATCACCTCCTAAGTTCCTACATCGTTATCCCCAGCACCGTATAGGCAAATACACCTTGCTAAAATTAGCTAGGAGAAAAAGCCATAAAAAATGTCTACATACTCTACATATCTGAGTTAAGCACTACAGTTTTTGTCGTAACTACCTATGAGCTTCAGACAGAAAGACATATACATGATACATATATGATGTATATCATTTTGAATAATTTCATATTATTTCACATATTGAATAAATCGTGGTTATAACCATCATCTAACATGATATTGTTTCTGCAAAAATGTTAGCTATAACTATGTACCTACATGTTTAAAAATCATTTTTGAGTAAGTACTTCATAATAGTAAATTACCAACCATTCATGTCATGTCATGTCATATACACTCAGAGAACCAGCAATGTCAGGTCAAAGTTAAATAACTCAGTAAATTTTGACATTTCTTACCATCATTAGGTCTAACGGATGTTTATAAAACCGGGGGTGAAAGTGTCAAACAAAATATGCATTATGTTATGTTTCCATAATAAATGACAGAAGGTATAGTGGACAAAATATAATTTGCTCTGATTCGCCATACAAGGTGTTTGAGGAATGCATATCTTCATACTCAAATCCATATTCATAAACATCCAGTTAGTTTAGTTAAAAAATGCTGTTAAACTGTGTTTTTTCTTATCAGTCACTAAGATATTATATAATTTTAACAACAACAGCCCACCTAGCACACTAGGTTTTATGTCGGATATAAAGCATTTGTCCCTCTTGCACTCGCATATTGGCCAGAATGGGACGAATGCTTTATGTCCGACATAAAACTTAGTGTACTAGCCCCTCAGATGTCTGTTATATATTATGACTAATAGGGTTAGTATACTTATTCTTGTTTTTTTAATAATGATGTCTGGATGTTGTTAGTTAACAAATAGAAAATACCATTAAAAAGAATAGCCTATCTATCACAAGAACCTGACACAATCTTTAGGGAGGCACTGTTGTTTGGCCACTTGTTTGTGTAAAATATTTAAACATTACAATGGATCAGGCTAGAGATCAATGTACTTCTTATCTGGTTTGTGGGCATATAGATTGGCCCGATGGAACCATTCTTATTTCCATGCTAATTTATATATTCGTATAATAAATAAAGCTAGTTTAAAACCCACTTATACCACATACCAAAATAAATTACTACCAGTTAGCAGAAACTAATGTATCGGTGACCTTCGGCACACATTTACTGATTATGGTTGAAAAGGATAAATTATGTGAAGTCAATAATAATTAATAACCCTATTATTTCTGTGGAATGTAATTAATAAACTGCAAGAAAAGTTTTTTTTTTATTTATCATAACATAAACTTATATTTTATTTAACAGCTAAGTACTTACTTGCGTTCATATCATCATCAATCCAATATCCTCATTTTATCATCATCAAAAAGTTAGAGGGAGTAGTTTTACTAGAAATTCGTACCCCGCTAAATATGTTTTCGTCTACTTTTCCAAAACTTAAAGCGTACCTACATTCCATTGGTATTGTTTATATCTTAAGCACCGATGTCATTAGAGTAATTTAACAATTTTCCTAAAATAGAATCGTGTACTATTATTATTAGGATAAATTTCATGTTTTCCTCAGCTGACAAATCCAATAAGAAATATGTTTACAAACTGTCATTCATAAATATTTATAAAAAAAGTTTATCATGGAAAGTACGAACAGTTAAAATCTAAAAAATATACATTAATTTAGCCGCTTCCATGACGTTTCACAGCTGCTTTTGATTCATATACGACACTTATATATATCTAAATTTACTACACGTGCATAATGGAACAGTCTTTCAAAGGAATACTCTCAGAAACTGTATGTATGGCATATATGTAAAGTTTGAAAACTAAATGCTGATAATAGTAACTTACCCTGTTATTTGAAAAATCCCTAAATATCGGCGATAAACACAAACCACGATTTATTTCTAATTTTGCTAAAAGACGGCACCTCGAAACACACACAGTCGACGCCATCTTTGCACTACGTATGTATAAGTACTAAATATGTGTAATCGCTCGCACCGAATTCTAGGCGCTACGGAATAACCGGTGATGTGTATTATATTCTTAATCTGAAAATATGTTTATTTCAAATGAATTAATATAATTACGTATAACGATAATCCTTCAAGAATAACCCAAATCCATTAGAGCTGCGGGAATTCTGAGGATTGATAACGTTCAAAATTAATGGGTCAGTGTAGCAGTGTCGTCGAAGAATAAGGAAGTAAAATAAACGTAATTGTTTTATGTACCATTTACGTTCGTAACACTGGACATCAAGATACTTAACAATGCGTATTATTATTTTAATCAGACTACTCGGTCAAGAGAAATGAATTTGCACACCCCGCGTTTTTTTCTGCGTATGGTATTATTGCGATTTATGGCTGCGTTCACAATAAACCATAGACCATTTTTCATTCCACCTTAAACAGAGTTTACTTCAAATGTAAAGCTGCGCCTACACGTCACTACTTCAACGCGTTTTTAGGCGTATCTGAAACGGTTATTCTGTTGACATCAAAAGTGACATGACAACTTCTCTCAACAGTCTCAACGCTCACCGCGATTGTTTCGATTGTCACGTACGAACGATACCGTTGCCGTTGAAGATATTATTTTGTAGCAATGGCTGTACCTGTACCTGATTATAAGCTTAGTGCAGTTTTATATGGGCATTCTCTAGATGTACGATGTGTGGCGAAGACCAAAGAATGCTGTATATTATCTGCATCTCGCGACCGAACCGCAAAATTATGGCATCCTGAAGGGTTAGTGTTTTTGAACAGTCATTTCTCAGTATAGTGCGAATGATTTGTACATTTGAAAATGTATTTACATTAATTTTGCGTTTATCTTGTACTTTCTAAACAGAGTTAAGGACTTCATCAACGCGGTCACTTACAAAGGGCACAAAAACTTCGTTTCATGTATTTGTTGGCTGCCGCCTTGTGAGGCTTTTCCAGACGGCATCGTAGTGACCGGCAGCAACGACAATACAATTTTAGGCTACAACTTACAAGATGGTAACATCGTGTTGACCCTGGAAGGTCATGAAAATGCTGTGTGTAGTATTACACCTGGTTCTGATTCGGGGATTCTGTTGAGGTTTGTTATTCCTTCACAACTCATTCTATCCAATATTTGTGTATATTGTGTGTGTGATGATTAGGGATGTTACGGAGCTTCGCCTCCGCATCCGTTAAGGCGGAACTTCCGTTCGGTTTTACACCTTCGGATTCGCCTCCGCTTTCGCTATTTTTTTATTTTACACCTCCGCCTCCGCCTCCGCCTCCGTTAATTTTTTACCGAAGTTATACCGGAGCTGAAGGTATTGCATTTGTCGCGGTAGCGCGGCGCACGCCTACGAGTTTTGACTTGTCCGGGAATTACTTACCTATCACTCACGATCGTCCGCTTTTTGTCTTAACTTCTTAAGCCGGCTGTACACATTGGGCCAACGTTGGCGCGTGAGCAGGATGCAGCTATGCAAACTAATGAGAACGAAATAAAGCCCTCTTCCTTTAACGCATAGCTGCATTCTGCTCACGCGTAAACGTTGGCCCAATGTGTACAGCCGGCTTTAGTTTGCATAGCTGCATCCTGCTCACGCGTCAACGTTGGCCTAATGTGTACAGCGGCCATTTCATATAAAATATAAATCAGTTAGTTCCGTCAGTTAGTTCCGTGTTGGTATTGCGTTGCGTCATATTAGTTTAAAAAAATACGTTTAAAACTAGTGCCCTATGGAATTACTTTGTTAATATAAGTACAAATCGGCAAAGTGTGAATTATGTGAGAAAGTGTAATTATTCTAGGAAAGGACGAATAAGGGCCACCTAAAATCGTTGCACCATAAAGAGTATGAATATGAAGACTGCCAAAGCAGACTCAGAAAAAAAGGTAGCTCCGTGTCCTCAGGTTCGAATTCTATGCATATTCAAGAGGTAAAAAAACAAATTAGGCGGGGTTGTACCAAATTGTCTGTAATCGTAAACGCTGTTCGTTAAAATCTGAATGTATGGAAAGTTTGACAAGTTTCTATGGGGTGTCAGCTGCCGGCGCCATATTTAACGTTGATCGGTCTGTAACCGTAAGTCGGTGCTACTCGCCCTTAGAATACAAGATGTGTTGACGAAAAATCAAACATCTCACACCTCCGGCTCCGCCTCCGATAAACCTCCGGATCCGGCTCCGGATCCGGCTTCGGTAACGGCTCCAGCTTCGCCTCCGGATCCGGATCCGACTCCGTTAAATAAAAAAAATAAACTCCGGATCCGGCTCCGGCTCCGGTAAAGCCGCCTCCGTAACATCCCTTGATGATACTGATGACCGATTTAGCCTAGTGAATGATATCTATATATTTATATGTATTTGATTATTGCCATGTACCCATAACAACTTATTGGACTTACTGTAGTGTTAAATTGATTTGTGTAATAGGGTGGATCACCTTTATATGAAATTTTTTTTTTTTTCGAATTTCAAAATGGCGGGCCTCCAAAAAGTTAATGTGATGGCAAAATAAAGCTAATGTCGAATATGAGCAAGATTGGATAATTTTAAGTACTGCCGCAAGCCCAATAAAGTATTTTCATATATCAAAAATTTCACTTCCTGATGTCCTTGTTACACGGACTCTGTTAATATACTATACCAGTTATAAAACGTTTCCTGAATAATCAAATACATCTTTATATATTAAAAATAAATTGTTGCTGCATTATTCTAAAAAAATATCAAAGTACCCTCATAATAGCTTGACTTAGTTTTAGCATCAATGTTATACTTCCAGCGTTTTTAATTTTGATCCGCCAACGTCTTGCACTGTATTGTTATTAGTTGTTTTTAATTTCTATTGCCAAACTCACTATTGCATATATGTAATAATGAGTTTGCGTAATCGTGATAAAGTGTGTCCTGTGTTTGGTACTGGCAAGGAATTACCAAAATATACTTTACCGACATACCGTGATATGATGGAACATTTTATTTACGTTTCTAAATCTTCGACGAAACATTTCCAAGATTTGGTGAAGGAAACAAGTAACATTGTTGCAACCAATATCGAACACATATGGATGAAAGCATCTATACCAATAGTGGAACAATGTACTATCTTAGCAAGAATAAAAGCTTATCACAGCAAATATCGTGATATACTTAAATCATACCAGGGGGGCTAGCACAACTGACACCGCGCCGCGACGCGACTCGAGAAAGATCTACCCTCCTCTTTCTAATTTGCATGGTGCGAGTGAGACAGGAGACGCTCAGTCGGGCGCGAAGCGACTTGTCACCAAGTTGTGCTAGACGTACAGAGTAGAAAAAATGTCGCATCCTTTAAAAACAAGCTCAGTAAATTTCAAAGAGATAGTAACATGTTGTTTGATATTGCGACTTGTAGGTGGGCTTATTAGAAACCTGTTTCTGTGAGAAAACACGAAGGATACCTAAGAAAGAGATAGAATTTTTGATTGATCAAAGAAGTCACAGAAAAATGGGGATTGGTTCGTTAGATAGAAAAAGTACAACAAAAAAACCTGGATGATATTGAAAAAGAACGTAAATGGGATTTATATTTGGAAAAATGTCTAGACTACTACTAAGACTAGCGAGAGGGATGGCGCGCTGGTGTACATTATATCCTTATTCCTTATCATGAAACAAATTATTTAATTAAATATTTTTGTTTCGTGTTATTTTTAACGAGGAAGTTATCCCGATCATACCTGAAACTACCTGATGTGGTTCGATTAGAATGGAGCGGGCGCATAGCACGCCCATTAGAGTGGTGCCAAGACTGTGAAACAAGTCTGTAACTCGATACAGAGAGGGCGCTAGTCTTAGCGGGAATATAATGGAAAAATATACAACTTCCGTCACTGTCCTCGTAGCTCAGTTGGTAGAGCAGTCTAGTGTTAATAGATAGGTCGCAGGTTCGAATCCTGTCGGGGGCTACAGACGAAGATGGTTTATTTTTCCATTATATTCTTTCTCTGTATCATATCGTTTACTGTCCCCTAATATTCATATATTTATATGATATATCTTGCAGTTCAAGTTGGGATAGCACAGCCAAGGCATGGAATGTCAATAATCCCCGCGCCACTCCCTTGACTCTAAAGGGGCATCAGGCAGCGGTCTGGGCTGTAGTGGAACTTGGCAATGGGACTTATGCCTCAGCTTCAGCCGACAAGACCATAAAGTTGTGGAAAAAGGATGAATCTCTCATAACCACACTGGCAGGTAATTGTTTACTAAGAATTGTTAATTGGGGGATGAGACATTATTTATGAAGATTTGTGAGGTAAAATATAATATAAGTTCATAGAATGACCTACTAAAACTATTATTCTTCTAAATAAGAATTCTATACATTATCTTGAGGGCGAATTCCAAAAACCCTTAAATGATTTATGTGATGTGACCCTCATTCAATGTTTGACAGCCAATTCCTGTTTGTTACATCTATTGCTTTGTTTTAAGAGTCCCCAGATGAAGGAAGAAATAAAGATAATTTATTTGTGGCACAAAAAAACACAGGAGAAATCATCAAAATACAAAAATATTATTAACATGTATGGTGCCGACCTAATTGACCAGGGCTGGTCTTCCGTTGGCACCTTTTTTTCTCTTCATTTCATCTTTATTTAGTTTCATGTTATTCCAGCATGCCATTTTGAAATGAGAGCTAAATTATGTGTGTACGTCGTCGACTTGTGTTGAGCGTGCTGAAGGACTCTTTCGATTGAACATGCTATTTCCAATTGTTTATAATTCAAATTTTGGGTGACTTGAGACTTTAACTATGTATATTGAGACCAGCACATGGACATCTTGTTTCCAGGTCACACTGACTGTGTGCGCGGACTGGCCGTGGCTGGTCCGGACTCCTTCCTGAGTTGCTCCAATGATGCCTCCATCAGATTGTGGGCCAACAAGGGAGACTGCCTTAACACTTACTATGGACATTCTAATTATATTTATAGGTAAGATTGACCACTACATAATGAACTTCAAGTTAAAACAAGAAAGGGATAATTGATTGATTCACCAAAATGTTAAATTCATTCGATTTATTCTACCTTAGTTTTAAGTCATTGTCTTTGCTTTTTTCACTTTAGCAGATTCCCAATTTGCAAAAAAATACTTAGGAAGGATACTTAAGGGGCTACCCGAGGTTTTCATCGATTTTTGACAAGTTTTGAATCGTATCTACTACTTTTGCACTACAGATAGAATCATAAATCAAACGGCTATCGGTTCTTCAATCTTTTATCTCCATTTTGACAAACCGGATTTTGAAACAAATTAATACTTAATTTTGTATGATTTTTTTAAACATTGTCTAAAAAAACACTTATTTCGCATCTCTATTGACGTGAAAGATCTAACATATACGAAATCTACAAATTTGGGTTCGTCTATGACGTCTCTAAAAACTGGCAGAGGGTTTTAATTTTAAACCAATTAACACAAAAGTTATGGCCAGAAAACCAGTTTTTTGGCCTAAAATTGTTCAACTTTGATGCCAAATATCTCGAAAACAATGAAGTTTGAAGTAAATATGGGATACTATATTGCTTAAAGCCGTTGTTATTAATATAATAAGCAAGGATAGGACAAACGCCCGTCATTTTGAAAACTTAACCCTGTTCTGTACAGTAGAGACTTCCTAATGATATTTTTTTTTTTTTAGAAGTTTACTCAAAATATTATAATTTAATGTACTTCAACACATTTATCAATAAATTACCTATTCTTCTATCATCGCATTAGACGCTACTTGATTTCAATGACTTTGTTTACTACTGGCCATTTAGATAAAATAGGTAATATTCTAATCATCCTTGTCAAGCATTGACGTTGTCACTTTAGAAACGTGTAAAAAAAAAACAAAACAAAAACCAATACATAAAAAAAAAAAAAACATAAAACATTACTTTTGTCCTTTGTTTTGTATTGTCACGAATAAACTATTCTTATTCTTATCTAGTACCTAATTTTTTTTATTAATATAAGGAAGTCTCTACTGTACAGAACAGGGTTAAGTTTTCAAAATGACGGGCGTTTGTCCTATCCTTGATAATAAGCTACAAAAAAACATTAGAAAACTAAGGGATTCAGATCGCAGGTCATTGGCGTATGGGAGCCTCTTAAGGAATTTCATTATGTATCTTTGTGAACATAATATCTAATCATTAATATAAATCTTGTAAATCAAGTGTATTATGTTGGTATTTTAAACAGGTACATAATCAATTCTTTTGAACATTTAAACGCACCATGATAATAATAAATGGTATTTACTTGTTGTTTTTTTTTCGTTCTTTTGTTCTTTCGTTCGGACAAACAATCGAAAGAAAGGGAGACCTCGAAAGATATGGGATGACGATATCAGGCAGGTGGCAGGATGCACCTGGAGCAGAGTGGCACAAGACCGGGTAGAATGGAGAAGGTTGGAGGAGCCCTTTGCCAAAGGGCAGGCGGACACAAAATTTTAAATGTGTGAAATAGTGGATAGGTGATTTGTTAAAATAGTGATCTGTTAGATTAGTTATTAGTACCTATACATTTGTAACTATTACTTAGTGTCTGAAAATAAAGGCTATTTTATTTATTTACTTGTCAGTATAAGCCTGCACCCGGGCCTGAATGGCTGGGCGACGTGCGGCGAGGACGGGTCGGTGCGGCTGTGGGCCGCCGGCGACTGCGTGCGCGAGATCCGGCTGCCGGTGCACTCCGTGTGGAGCGTGGCCTGCATGGACAACGGGGACATTGTCACTGGTACAGCATATTGCTATTTATGTGGTTGGAGAACATTCAAATGGTTGTGACAAGGAAAAATCTTAGGGACCCCGGTTAATTGAGGGACTATTTTACTCTCACATCTTACAGGTCGGGCGTATGTGTTATCTAGGTATTATTACAGGATTTAAGCTCTCAATAGTCATGGTGCCATACATCCCAGGTGATCTAGATGAAACCATTTTTTCTTCATCATTTATTGACTAACTTTCCTTATATACAATTTCCCCTTTAAAACGGCATTGTGCCTTCAGGCTCCAGCGACGGCTTAGTCCGCGTGTTCACCAAAGACCCGGAGCGGTTCGCCGACGAAGCCACCCTCAAGCAGTTCGATGAGGAAGTGGAGAAGCTGGCCGCGGCCTCGCAGCAGGAGATCGGGGGCTACAAGCTGTCCGAGTAAGTGTATATTTGGGTCAATCAAAAGTTTTTGGTCACGCTTTGCTGCGGTTACGTCTCTTTAAAACCATTAATTTAAAGGTCCAAAATCCACTGAACATCTGTTTTTGTGACGCTGGTACGCCCATTTTATGGTGGAGCATGCTAGTAGCCTATATTATAATCGTTTTTTTGAAACACTCACTATTGTCTCTTGGCTTAGTGGGACAGAATAACAATAAGAAAAAGTTGATCAACTCATTTTTCTGATGGGACCCATGAGGAATCAAAGGATTTCCTCGTACTGGACCAATTGAAGTCGTTTTATTTTATAGTTATCAACCCAAAATTAACCCGATCCATTAAACGATGCGTATGTCCATTGTCGCGATTACGCCTGACGGATGTCCGGCGTTGGATGTGTTATCGGTTGGTTTAGGATAATAACATTACACTTTACAGTGGCTACTGTGTGACATTGAGCGATGTAATAGTTATTTACGATACAAGTGCCGAAAATAGGAAATTCGCAACGAGTGGTGATAAATTAAAACACCACCGAAGGGAGTGTTTTAAATCGACACGAGTTGCGAATTACCTATTCGCACATGTATCGTACAACGTTTTACTGTACATATGGCTCTTTAAAGTTTCGACATATGCACGAAAAGTACTCTTTTCCGCACTAGTGCGGGAAAGTAGCACCATATGTACTGTAATAGTTATTTATGCTACAAGTGTGGAAAGTAGGTGATTTCCGACGAGTGTCATTTTTATACATGAGCGAGTGAAGCGAGCGAATGTATAATTAGACACGAGTCGGAAATCATCTTTACGCGCGTGTATCATACAACATTTTACTATGCCTTGTGTGAGGAAATGTATTAAATGTTGAAATGTTGGTTTAAAATAGATCTAGGTTAAAATTAAAGAACCCAGGTAGATTGTCACGTATCTACTTATTATCTGGAATTGCATTTAACAACTTCTTCACATCTTTTGCTGCCAAGCTTATTCACTTAAAAGTTAAAACCATTGTATTGTGGTTTTGGAACACAATTAATTTTGAGTAACTCAATATTATATTAAACAACAAAAAGACGCTGTACCGTCGTAGTTCTAAGAAACATACTGACACTATTGAAACGCAATAAATCATTATTATTATTGATTAATCACTTTCACTCGACCGTTTTAACATATTTACATAAAATAACTACACAAAACTCACAATAAACAACAATGGCGGGCTTTTAGATACATGCGCGGTCAACATATGCGCATTGCGCATGTGCAACTTGTGCAAGCCGCCATACTGTCGTATTGTAAAAGGCATAAGAAAGTTATGCGTTCAGCCAAACACATTAACTGAATATTAAAAATTAATTAATTAATTGACCAAATTCAAAATTCATAAACATTAATAAATCATTTTAAACGTTATTAGTATTTATGTACCTAACTTTTATATGAAAGAAAACGTGTAATTGAAATATTTGTAAAACTTTTCTCGAGTAATAAAAACTCTTTGTGACGGGCTGACGACGGACTTGAAAATTAAAAAAAAATTGAAAAGTAAAAAGCACTAGTGCGAAAAAGTGGCACTTTTCGCACGAATTTAGTGCTTGGAAAACGCTCTTTTCGAGCACATGCATTGTAAAAAATATTATAGTAGATTAGTTGCAAAGTGTGATAGTACTGTACAGTCGAGTAGTTGTATGTAGTAGTTACTTTTGCCTATCACACGCAAAGTGTGAGTTAAGTTAAAGTCTATCGTCCTAATTGCCATAAGCTATGTAAGTTTTTCAGGCCAATATTACATTGATTGAACAGTGCAATCTTTAAACCAGGGCGAAAAGTTTAACGTTTGTTGCGGCCCCCAGAGCAAATGAAACAAAATGTCGGCCCTTAACTCAGAAAAACTTGAACATCCTTTGAGCAATTGTTTTCAACGTCGTAAAAATGTATACGTTCAAAAGAACCAACCAGAAGTGTAATAGGGGCGTAGACACTAAATAAAATAATCAATAATGTCATATTTTCTCGTAAAATTATTAAAAATGTAGTCAAATGGAGAAACAATCAACGCAAATGGTTAAATAATCACGAATTTATAAGTGTCCAAAGTTTTAAGAATGGGTATGTTTTGAGGCTCTAGTATAAGTTTTACCGAAACAAAACGTTACGACAGCGTTTGCGTTTAGCCATAAATAAAGTATAAGAAGATATGTCAACGCCATACATTAAAATAAATCCGCCTTATTTGCTATGAGCACCAGGGGGCGTTAGTAACCTGGTTATGTAGATTGCTGTCAGCAATAGATGTCGCTTATATCAATATGCCTTTTACGGACTCATCGAATACACTAACGACATCTGTACCTACAACAGGTGATGTTGTAAAGAATCTGTTTTACGCAGTCAATAGATGTCACTTTGAAAGAAAGATTTACACAAAGTAAAAGATACAAAGTAAAATCATAGTATTTTTTCCGTTTTGTTAGAGCACACGCGAGCAGCCAATAAAATGCTTAATTTTCGTACCTTTTCTTGGAACCTCCACCATACCATCATGTACCATAAATAAAGTACCTATATAAGCATATATAAGTAACCTTACAAAAGACCGCAGCCAAAGTTCCACTACTTGCTACTTTGGTATGTGGTGTGTTCTTGGGGGTAAGCTTGCCAGTGCCAGGGCCCCCGAGGGTGAGTTATGTGAATCCCCACTATCAACAAAACTCATCCAGCTCATCCTGTTTGATGATGTGCATTTGTACTATCATGTACTATCAATCTCAAAGCTATGGCTGTACTCTGATTCGTCTGTTTGCTGCCATGCGATTAATTGTGCGAGTGGCTCTATGTGCTCTAGAACTCGCAGACCAATCTTCTTTTCTTCAAAAAGTTAAATTTGACCCACTTCCCTGTGACCGATTGAGCTGAAATTTTGGGTATAAGTATAGTTTGGATGACAATTCAATATTATGGTACCATCGAGCTGATCTGATGATGGAGACAGAAGGTGGCCCCCGTTCACGTGGCCGTCACGGAGCGTCGTGGTGGAACTCCGTAATAAAACCACATAACCCTATCGAGTTTGGGCTCGTTAGAATCGTCTCAATGAGCAGTTGATGACGGTATACAGAAAAGTACAGTCGACAATAAAAGCTTGAACTCAAAAGTGAAATTTTTGAAGTTATTTATTTCTAAAAAGTGACTCGACAAAAAAAACGATATACTAAACGAACCTGCTCACAAAATTTCACGAGAATCGGTTGAGAATGCGACCTGTAGAGGAGAACAGCTGGACAGACACCGGACATACGAACGGTGTTCGGTCGAAGCTGAAGCGTAGAACTTCGTTCGCTTCGCTCCTTCGTTCGATAAAACACATCGAATACTCAATTCAGTAAAGGAAGCGCGTTTTTGACTCCATTACATGCGATTCGAGACATCCTTCTATTTACTGCCTGTGAGTAATGCAGATTTCCTTGAGAAAATTAAGGTAAAAGGGGGTTCAATAAAACGTATTATATGTAAATGATTTCATTCATTTTGTAGTAGCCTAATTTTTTGCTGATTTTGTATGAGATTTACAAAAATATTTTTTTTTAGTAACAATAATTTTTCCAAAAACATCTATGTGCTCTGTACAAATACATTTTGAATGTATTTAAATAATCTGTCTGTAGATTACAAATTAAATTATTCAAAATATATTTATTTACATTTAATTATTTTTTTACAATATCAAATTGTCGTTCATATTTCGTAAGACATACGTCAATCACTTGGTAAAAAGTGTCACTTGCAGGGGCGGCTTTATCTATAGTGCAGGAGATGCGTTGCACGCGGGCGCACGGTCCTAGGGGGCACCGAGCGCCACTCACAGGGCGCCACTCGCCTCGACTCGGGCGCTAGCGCGCGCTAGGGGGGGTGCTAGAGGGCGCTACGGTAATGATTGCACCCGTGCGCGACATGGGCTAGAGACGCCTCTGGTCACTTGGGCATTTTGGTTTTGTATTTTCAGCATTTCCATCCAAAATGAATAGTTTTTTTGTCATCTAGATCGGCATTTACAGTCATCACTTGCAAGCATTTTATGCACTTGAATTTATCGTTGCATTTTTTGGCTAACTATCCCGCAAAGTAGGTTACAGAGCATTGCTCCTTCAGCGGATGCGTTGCTCGACGCCGCTGCCCCGTTCACGCAAGAGGAGCTTTCTTCCAGACGTCTTTTTATTTGAGGAGCCTCAGTTGGACGTGGGCTGTGGGGATTCGGGTTGTGGTGCTGAAGTTTGCCACTCCTCAGGATCATTGTCAGGTTTTCTTACTTTGTCCGGTAGGTCGCACGTCAATGAATGTAATTTCAGTACCAGATCCTGAAATTTAAATAATAAATATTAAACTAAACAATATTATCCGAGCATACTTAAATTTTGTTATCATCCTATTTACCCCTTCCGTTGAGTTGATAGAATTAGGACTCCTGCGATAGATCGATTAGGTAGTGTCTGTATACGTTTATTCAGTCATTCATGTGTAGAGGAGACACAATTTCTTTGAAGTACCTAATTTGAAATTCAAAGCTGTATGTGAAGTCCCCAACACGCACAGGGCCAGCGTGGGCATTACTGCCCGTTCCCTCTCATCCTTGAGAAGAGGGCTGTGCCCAGCAGTGGGACGTATATAGGCTGATTTATTATTTATATTATTATTAAATTATACTGCTAATATTTTCAAATATGCTTGCCGCCATATGTGAATAAAAACCGGCTATATTTGAAACCTAACCTAACCTAATATAACGTATAATTTTATATTAATTTTATTTTCAGTCTTGCATGTTTAGCTAAGAAATTCAATACATGACATACTTAATTCATTCATTACTTAAAATTATAGAAATGTCTTCTAAAAAAACGCAACAAGCTGAACACTAAAATTATAACTCAATAATCCAACTTTGGATGTAGGAATGTAGATATACATTAGGCATTAGGGGTGCAAACATGAAATGAAGGATTAATAAGGACACTAATCACTTTGGGGCGAGAAATAAATTGATAAAATGTCAAGTTGACTGATGCATGTCCGACATTACCAAAGTATTGTACGTGCTTAGTTGTATAATTTTGTTTATTGTAAATAAAACAGAGCTTACCTGAATTGTTAATCCAGATCCGTAGGCGATTTTTATCACTAACTGGAAAACGGAACAATGTGTGACTTGACAGTTTATGAATTAGCACCGATGTGCCATTTTGGTAAATGCAACAATATCAAATCAGTCCGGTAGAAGTCCAAGTGGGATGTAAATCACTGGCTAACAAATCCATCTCTAAATCAAATCCTAGGTCCTTTCAAATAAGCGGAGGTCAAATTTTAAAAGAATAACATTAGGGTTTAGGTTAAGTTCGTGGTAGATACCTATCGTCTCTGAGTTACAGTGTTGCCAGTTAAGTCTCTATCTTTCCATATACTTCTGATTCTGACGTTTTAACTTCGCCCATGTAATTACACGTGTATTTTCACTACGCTTTTATAAAAAACTATCATACCGCACGTTATCTTTATTTGTATTTTTAATTGAGACTATAAACTCATACTAAATCATTTTTTCGCAAGTGTACAAATGGACAAAGTTTCTGCTGTTTACCTACAATTTAAAGGAATAATTTTGTAGCAACATTTCCTCATTTCGTCTGCACTGAGTCGTTTCGTTGTACGCAGTTCTCTTTACCATTATACAGTTTCAAAGAAGAGTTAGAAGTGATAAAGAAATAAATAATTATTATGCTCCATTATTTATTATTAATTTAAGATATTGTAGTCACGTTATGTTCATTTTAATTTAATGTAAAATATTTGTAGTGTTAACTACACGCAGTGATTAATTTGTTGTAATATATAAGATGTCGAAATGGAACGTTATGAAGAGATGTTAAAAATAATAAAATAAATTGGAAATTAGTATACAGTTAGCGACGTTGCCAGATCGAACCACGGCGCTGACAGCGAGCTACCTATATAGGATGGCTGACAACGTCGCGCGTCGTAAGCACTTCGATAGGTACTAATTGGCAATTTGAATCATAAATTGATACATACTCGAATGTGAATGGCAGTAGGTACATATAGGTATTAGTCTTTATTTATGGTATTAGATACCTATGTAAAGAAAGAATATTCAAATAAGTTGTAAAATAAAAACAGTTTTACGTATAGGTACCGAATAAATTTATGATTTTTTTTTTACTTACTGTAGTGTGATGTTTTAGGGACTAGGTTACCTATTCTAATAATGATCTACTAAACTCATCAGTCTCATCACAATCCTCGTAGCGATATTCCCGGGTTTGCCCCTAAAGGAGCAAGGGGTTGACACCTAATCCCAAGATTTGGCATAGGCACTAGTTTTTACGAAAGCAAATGCCATCTGACCTTCCAACCCAGAGGGAAAACTAGACCTTACTGGGATTAGACCGGTTTCCTCACGATGTTTTCATTTACCGAAAAGCTAACGGTAAACATTCCGTACATAATAAATAAGATTAATAAGTTCCGAAAAACTCATTGGTACGAGCCGGGATTCGACCCCACGACCGCCACTTGACAGCCGCATGCCTGAACCACTAGGCAACCGTAGCTTATTTAAAAAACTGTCTAGGTAAGTTTTCTTTTTATATATTTACGTAACAACAATACGTTTAGTAAATATATCAGGTTTAAAATAGCGCCATCTATGGACACTTATCCTACTAGAATCCTGCGCATGGATACTTTGTCCACTTACAAGCTAAGCTTTAATAAAGGTCAAGCCGTTCACTAGATGGCGCACAAATAAAGGATGTTATAAATTATTTTGAATCGATTTACGATCTTTTAAGGACTGTTTCTGGTTGTTTTTATTTAAAAAATTTCAATAAGTGAAAATGAATATTTGTTAATGATAATATTTGAGATTTCGTATAACGTAAACTATTAATATCCGTAAGTGGTGCTCCAAGCGACATCTCTTAGAGTTCCTCAGAACTATTCGACCGCAGTATGGGGTAGTTACTCTTTGTTATATTTACTTTATGGTTTAGCTGTCAAATCCCATACAAATTGAGGGTAAAACGCAAACGCGATCGTAAAGTTTTGTTTCGGTAAAACTTATACTAGAGCCTCAGTCCCTTTTTCGCAAAACGCAACTTCATATGAAACGATGACGCTGGAAGAATGTGACGTTACAGAAGACGCTAACGTGCCGCGCCGCATCGTGGTCGGCGCCGCCGTCGACGCGGCCCGCCGGCAGCATCCTGTAATGTGACGTCACACACCGTTTGCGTTTTCTCTCTCTAACAAGCAATATTAAAACGGTTGTAGCTTCGTAATGCTTTTAGATATCTGAATGGGATTTTCGTCACTAGGCAATTTTTTTGCCTTCTTTTGGAGTAATACTAATGTTCGAGTCTACACGCCTATTTGCTAACAGTTTGTATCCATCACCAGCTTACCAGGCCCAGAAGTACTGCTGGAGCCCGGCAAGACGAACGGACAGACGAAGTTGGTCCGGCGCGGTACCAACGTGAAGTGCTACTCGTGGAACGCGGGCACCTGCTCGTGGGACGAGCTCGGGGACGTGATGGGCGCCAACCCGCCCGCTGAGGGCAAGACCATGTTCCAGGGCAAGGTGGGTGACGCGGGATACTCTCTAGCAATCTATTTATTCTACTTCTACCTACACTAACCTGAGTCCGCAAGCTCGATTTTCCATACAAACGTAGTTACGCTCTCATTTTAAAACTACCTGTTGGATTGTAACTAAATGTTGCATGTGCAATGACATGAGGTATATCTAGGTCCGTAATTAATTTATTTATAGCTTCAGATACAGCTCTGCGGCTCTGTAGTAGTGCTGTGTTCCTGGAGGTGAGCAAGGTCGCCAGAGCTCCCGAGGATGCGTTGTGTTGAGAGCGAGGAAATTTGTTCCTTCAGCTCTCAACACAGCAAATCCTCAAATATATCAAGGGTCGGCAACGGCCATGTTACTCCTTTGGAGTTGCATGCGTCTATAGGCTTTGGTGTCCGCTTACCATCAGGCGGTCCGTACGCTTGTTTGCCACCGTCGTTGTATTAAAAAAAAAGATAGTAAAAAAAATACAGTGAATAAGTTTTTCATACAAAACTTGGTTTTGCTGTATTTTGCTTGTTTTATAAACTGGAACCATATAAACTAATTAAAGACATATATACCTCATGTCATTGTATATGCAAAGTTTCGTCACAATCCAACACGTAGTTTTCAAATGAGAGCGTAACTACGTTTGTATGGGAAGGTGAAATTCGGCCGAGCTAACTGCGGATTCGTAGCGGGAGTTGAGGCAAGCGGTGCTATCGGTTTTGGGCTACTAACTTCTAAAAATTTTACACGGTTTTTTTTTACTGTAATTTTATATTATAGGCTACAGGTTCAGTATTATTCCGGTAATACACAACATTTTTGCAGAATGTCTAATCTTTCCAGAAAATCTAATGTTAGCAGGCTTTTCACTTTTTAAGTCTTATGCAAATACCTTCTAATTTTACGAATTTATTGATTTACGATGAATCGTGGACAAGCTAGTAAGCAATGAGAACGAGTGGAGAGATCCTTCGGGGATTGAGGGATCTGTATAAAGCGATCTACTTTAACATCACTAATAGTTGGTACACTCATGTTGTCAGGAGTACGACTTCGTGTTCAGCGTGGACATCAAGGACGGCGCGCCGCCGATTAAGCTGCCGTTCAACAAGAACGAGGACCCGTGGACCGCCGCGCAGGCCTTCATACACAAGTCAGTTCATCATTTATTTATTTACACAAATATACAATCAGTTCCGTGGATAGGTACAACTTTACACTTGGCTTAGGACTAAATGAACATTGTGTACACTAGGCACAGCATGTCCTGTAGGTAGCCAATTCGAATGTGAATTTGCATAATAGGTGCGAAATGTTAATATGATCAGCAGATTAAAGTACTACATTAAACATACGTAACACGATAAACAGCAGAAGTGTGAGATTTTTTAATCTAAAATTAAAAACGACAGTTATAATTAACCCTTAAATGCATGATTTTTTGTATAACTTTTTAATAATTTGAAATAGATGTGTCATGTTGTATAGATTGAGGGAAAAATAAAGAAAAAAATCATAGTATTTAAAAAAACATATACAATATACGATGCATATATACATCATTATGCATTTAAGGGTTAATGTGTGTGTGTGTGCGTGTGTGTTGAGGTTATTTAATAACTCTCATTAGATCCTATATGTCTTCATACGAGAGAGAATGAAGCCATCGCGGCAATTTGTGTTTCACTTCTCTAACGGATAATAGTTTTAGGGGAAAATTTGACGCTAAGTTTATTGTAAATGAACGGGTGGATGAAGTTGGGAAATCTCTTGGCTCTCTCGATTTTGTTGGGGGTACGGGGATCTTAAAGTTGCGTTTTTTTTCAAGAAAGTTTGGTAATTAGGTGACTTTTCGACCACTTCGTGCATTTTTGCAACCACACGGAGAACGAATAATCCATGGACGCTGAGAACCCTGTACCTGAGACTGTTTGATGTTAGGACTCCAAATGTAAATTCCAAAACTTATAGATAAACTGCTGCTTGTTCCGCTGATTGCCAAAATGTTAATTTGCTTTATATAGTAGTTTCTGAAATGATTGCTTGATTGGTTGTTATAATCTGGTCAGATTATAACAACCAATAGGTCACGCAAATATGCGTTCAGTGCTATATGCTTACGGCATAAAGTCCGCCTTTTGTACGATAAGTTGTTCTTTTGTGCAATAAAGATTAAGATTAAATATAGCCAGAGTATTTCCATCGCTATTGTATTAATTTTAACATGTTTTCTTGTTTTCAGAAACGATTTGCCTCAGGTGTACTTAGAACAAGTTGCAAACTTCATTATCACGAATGCCAAATTGGATTCTTTACCTGCTTCAAGCAATGGGTAACTATTAATTAACCACATTCGGGATTTATTCCATGATTTCATACAAAAAACCGTATTTATTATCTAGTAACTTTGTGAAATGTATTTTTTTTTAATAGGTACGTATAATATTCAAATGATGCTTTAAATTAAGCTACGTAAACGCTCAGTGCAAATACAGCTTGGCAGTGGGCAGGGCACATTGCACGTAGAACCGATGGCCGTTGGGGCGGAAAGGTTCTCGAGTGGCGACCACGTACCGGAAGGTGCAGCGTGGGTAGGCCCCCCACAAGGTGGACTGATGACCTGGTAAAGGTTGCGGGAGTCCGCTGGATGCGGGTGGCGCAGGACCGGTCACTTTGGCACTCTTTGGGGGAGGCCTATGTCCAGCAGTGGACGTCTTTCGGCTGATATGATGATGATGATGATGATGTAAAATGGATGAAAGAATGTTCCGTTGAACTTTTCCAGATCCATTGACTGGTTTGTAAAACGAGACAATTTTTTGAGTGAGTTTGTTTCCAGGTTCGCGGACCCCTTGACGGGCGAGTCCCGGTACGTGCCGGGCTCGGAGCCCCGCGCCTCGGGGCTGCCCGCGCTGGCCGCCGCCGACCCCTTCACCGGCGCCGGCGCCTACACCACCGCCGCCGCCACCGCCACCGCCACCGCCAGCGCCACGGACAAGCCGCTCGTGCCGCACGACGCCTACATCATGTGAGGCCAAGGAACTTTTCTCAAACATGCAATGAAAGACGAGAGATCCGTAATGGAATTGCATACAAAATTGGAGGCCTAGGCGACCTCCTTTTGTTTCAGTATAAATTCGTAACCCAGCTCCGAGCGTTCAGCCATTAAAAAGAATTAGGTTTTAGGGTTCCATACTCAAAGTGTAAAAACGGGACCCTATTACTAAGACTTCGCTGTCTGTCCGTCCGTCTGTCTGTCACCAGGCTGCATTTCAAGAACCACGATAGCTAGAAAGTTGAAATTTTCACAGATGATGTATTTCTGTTGCCGCTATAACAACAAATACTAAAAACAAAATAAAATAAATATTTAAGGGGGGCTCCCATACAACAAACGTGATTGTATTTGCCGTTTTTATAGATAATGGTACGGAACCCTCCGTGCGCGAGTCCGACTCGCACTTGGCCGGTTTTATTTGGATAATGGTACGGAACCCTCCGTGCGCGAGTCCTTTATTACTATCCATCACAGATATCGGAACGCAAGAAGATTGCTTTGTCTTTTCTAAAATGCTCGGAGCCAATTTAGGACTCTAGTCCAAGTTTAGCTCAATATCCACAACATCGCATCGTCTTCCAACTCACAGGCGTAATTACAACTGTCATGTGAACATAGCATTAATCTCTCAGCTTCACTTCACGTTCCAAATAAACTCTTGTCTGTAATCCCTCATGGAATATCCGTATAGTTACAATAGAGGTGTAGACACTAAATAAAATAATCAATAATGTCATATTTTCTCGAATAAGGATTAAAAATGTAGTCAAATGGAGAAAAAGTCAACACAAAATGTTAAATAATCACGAAGTTATAAGTGTCCAAAGTTTTAAGATGGGGTATGTTCTGTCCCTTTTTCGCAAGACGCAACTTCATATGAAACGATGACGCTAGAAGATTGTGACGTCACTAATAGACGGCAACGTGCCGCGCCGCATCGTGTCCGGCGCCGCCGTCGACGCGGCCCGCCGGCAGCGTCCTGTAATGTCACACACACTGTTTGCTTTTTCTCTCTCTAACAAGCAATATTAAAACGGTTGTAGCTTCGTAATTCTTTGAGATACCTGAATGGGATTTTCGTCACTAGGCATATTTTTTTGCCTTCTTCCTTTTGGAGTAACAATCATTTTCGAGTCTACACCCGTATTGACACGTTATTACGTTACAGATTCGACCAAGCGAACCTAACCGCGATACACGACAAGTTGAAAGAGTTCAACAGCAAGGTGGGCGACGGGCGGAGTGCTCTGACCGATAAACAACTAAATGATATTGTTACATTAGCACATAAATTAGATGAACTGGTAAGTCAAACTGACAGTTTTAAAGGGGTCTCTAAATTATTTTAAGTTACCTACGATACAACATTTAAAGCTTTGTGTATAAGGAGGTGAGCGTTTTCACTGAAAGTGTACCTATATTACTTTTTTCTCAGTATTTGGAAAGTTTGGTAACTCTGAATCATACGCAATGAGCACTTTTCATTCTCAAACATAAAAAATGGGTTAGCTTTTTTATCCCACTATCTGACGTTTTCATACACTTTGTATGAATAGATAGTAGCAAGGTAAAAAAGTATCGGAACATTAGAGACATTTTCTTGTCAAAATCAAAATTAGACGTGATATTATTATTTATACTCATACTAGCTTCTGCCCGCGACTCCGTCCGCGTGGAACTCGTTTATATCGCAGCTCCATACAAACTTTTACCCCCCCATTTCACCCCCTTAGGGAATGATTACGGGGATAAAAACTATCCTATGTTACTCTCCATCCCTTCAACTATCTCCACTTAAAAATCACGTCAATTCGTCGCTCCGTTTTGCCGTGAAAGACGGTCAAACATACAAACAAACAAACACATACACTTTCGCATTTATAATATTAGTATGGATGATTATGAACAGAGGTCGGAATTTTCGTGGCACTTTTGAGCTGTCATAGGGACTTCTCGTTTATCGACTTCCGATGTATATCGTTAAATACAGAATACAATATATGTAAAATATGATTAGAAGATTACGAGTGATGGGTAAACAACATGCAGTCTTATCGCGATTGGGCGATCTCATTTCTAGGAAATTATAAATAGAATTAAAATAATAATATTTTATAGTTGAACATGAAATTAATAAATAAATATAAATAAATAAATAAAAATAAATAAATATTAGGGGACAATCTTACACAAATCGACCTAGTCCCATAGTAAGCTCAGTAAGGCTTGTGTTATGGGTACTAGACGACGATATATTTAATAGATATAAATACTTAAATACATAGAAAACATCCATGACTCAGAAACAAATATTCATGCTCATCACACAAATATTTGCCCTTACCGGGATAAATGTTAAAACATTGAACTGAACTGATTCAATTTAAAATTGTTAACTATTAACTTTTCATTGTTTTCATTGCAAATCTCTATTTAACAATTTCAGCCACTCAAAAGTTATCTAAAAGAGATCGCTTTTTAGCGGTAAGACTGCCTGTTGTTTCCCTCTACTTTTAATCTTGTTTCATATGTTGTGTTCTATACTTTATCGATATAATTTACATAGTATAAAACAAAGTCGCTTCCCGCATGTATGCTTAGATCTTTAAAACTACGCAACAGATTTTGATGCGGTTTTTGAAGTGAAAACTTCTTTAGCGGCGCTGAGCACTTTTTGGGATGGGGAAAAATTGTTAAATACGCGACAGATTTTTGTGACGTCAGATGTGAAGGAGGTCACAAACTTTTATATTTTGCTGCTAGCCGATTCGACTTCATTCAAAACTGAACGCGTAAGAGTATAAAGCCGTTAAACACTTTTTGCAATAGCATATCCTGCAAATAAATTTGTCATTTTGTCCAAGCGTCCTTCACCGTGTTGCTATTGAGCAAATTCGAATAGTTCGAATTTGGACGTTATTCCTAAAGAGATAAAGCTTAGAATAATATTTACCAACGGCAAAAACAAATTGATATTTTGGTCGCCACCGCCGTCTGCTGTGCTGCTGACACTAAATAACTACATATTAAATCTGTAAATAATTCAGTTAAACATGTTTAAGTAGTTTTTTAAGTTTAAATTTATTTATAAATACGTTTTCAGACATCGTATTTGATATAAAACCTCTTTGCTTTGTAACTGCCGCATGAGTGACAGATACAATTTAAGAAAAAAACCATTACGCCCGTGGGCGTAACACAGGCTATTACAGGTCTGTATGTCTGCGCATTATGAAGCCCTTTTCGAGCAAGTGTGATGAAATAGTACATTACTTACCAAGGGCTGTAAAAGAAAGAAAGCCCGAAATCGCAGGTATTTGTGACCCGAGCCGCAGGCGAGGGTTGTAAATATGCGATAGAGGGCTTTCTTTTTTACTGCCCGTGGTGAGTACACAATTTTACGTCTTCATCTGGCCACAATGCGAGTTTTACCGTACGCGCAGCGTGCGGTATAGCTCACATTATGGCCAGGTGTGACGTAAAAAATATTTACCAACGGCAAAAACAAATTGATATTTTGTTCGCCGCCGCCGTCTGCTGTTCTTCCAAATTCGAATAGTTCGAATTTGGACGTTATTCCTAAAGAGATAAAGCTTTGAAAAATATTTGGCAATGGCAAAAACATATGCATTGGTATTTTGTTTGCCGCCGCCGACTGCTGTTCTTGCAAATTCGAATAGTTCGAATTTGGACGTTTTTCCTAATAAAAGAGATAAAGCTTTGAAAAATATTTGGCAATGGCAAAAACAAATTGGCGAGTCGGCCCGTCGCACCCAACGCGCCCGCGGCCCGTCCGCCTAAATAATTGATAATTGTTTACAAATTTGCGTCAAATTCATTTTTAGGGTGACACCGTAAGATGTCACGGGACCTGATCGAAAAACTGTTACAATGTTATTGAGTTTTCACTTCTGCCGGCTTTGCAACCCGGTCTTTTTTTTAATAGATAGAGTGATTCAAGAGGAAGGTTTATATGTATAATATAGTACCCGTGCGAAGCCGGGGCGGGCCGCTATATTATATACAGCCTATCTTATGTGACTCACACGACTACGAGGACTCCAACGACACCTCATCCGTCAAGATCCATCAAACCGTTATGACTATTCCCGTCAAATTGAATTTTCTTGTAATAAAATATTTAAAAAAAGTAATTGTGCAAAACTTAAAACTTTATATTTTGGTTTCAGATTGGAGCTTACAGCTCAGAAACGATAGGTTTATTGAAGAAAGCATTAGAATGGCCAAAAGGTACTACACAGTTTATTAATTAATTCTAGCATACATAAACCCAAAATGTACAAGTATACAATGGTGTTTTTTTTTTTTTCAGAAATCCTCTTCCCCGTTTTGGACGTGACTAGGTTAGCCGTTAGAAATAAAGAAGTCAATGGTCAAATATTCGACACGACGTATGGGCCAGATTTTGTCAAGTACTTACTGACGTTGTTAGCCCCAGGTAAATACGAAAACATTTTTGATTGAAATTAGAACCTATGTTCCGCATCGTGGGAGCTTGGGGTGGTAGAATACTGCACGTCTAACATAAGATCTGTCGCTTTCTAATTAGATCACGTAGAATTAGACAGAGGCTCTAGTATAAGTTTTACCGAAACAAAACTTTACGATCGCGTTTGCGTTTTACCCTCAATTTGTATGGGAGGCTCTAGTATAAGTTTTACCGAAACAAAACGTTACGACCGCGTTTGCGTTTAGCTGTCAAATCCCATACAAATCGAGGGTAAAACGCCAACGCGATCGTGAAGTTTTGTTTCGGTAAAACAATTACTAGAGCCTGGGATTTGACAGCTAAACGCGAACGCGGTCGTAACGTTTTGTTTCGGTAAAACTTATACTAGAGCCTCTGATCGTTTATCTCGCGTGCGGTCTTATTTGGGTGAGGACCAAATTCTTGGCCAGTAGTTAGCGTCGTTAATTAGTAGTAGTTAAAAAGTTCCGTTGTGACACGAAAATTAACCATAGAATTGTATGGCTAATTTTCGTGTCACAACGGAACTTTTCAAATACTATCAATTAATTAGGCTAACTACTGGCCAAGAATTTGGTCCTCACCCATTTCACAACATTCCAGGGGGGCTAGCACAACTGACGCCGCGCCGCGACGCGAGTCGAGAAAGATCTACCCTCCTCATTCTAATTTGCACGGTGCGAGTGAGACAGGAGATGCCCAGTCGCGCGCGAAGCGACTTTTCAGCAAGTTGTGCTAGACGTACTAATCATGTGCTTGCGTGTGATTCGAAGTGGTAAAAATAATGTGTTTTTTTTTTCTTCAGGTAATCTCCCCCCGAACCAAATGCTGGCGATGCGCGTGCTAGTGAACGCGTTCAGCCACCTGCCCGGAGAGATGCTGGTGCTAGCCGCGCGCGAGTCCATCGTGCACTGCATCATCTGTCTCACGCAGCTCAGCGCCAACGCACAGGTCAGACAGAGACGGGATATAGCCGTGTAGTCTAATGGCTCCTCTACACTATCGTAGATTAAAGACGATTACGGGCGAGCACGATCGTGTAGAGGGCATGCTGAGTTGTACACGCCGATCATAGTCTATGATCGCCTTCGATCCGTGATTTATCGGTTTTTCAGGCACGCATCAAAGGGAATCACGCATCAGACGATAGTGTGGATGCTCGCACGATGATAGTGCCGATTATAGACGATCACACGATCAACGATCATCGTCGATAGTGTAGAAGGGCCATAACATGTCCGCGCAGCGGCTGACCGTGTGTCCGAAGAATTGGAGGATTTGTATTCAAATGTATTGTGATATTGGGCTCCTGTCAGTCTGATATATAATGATACTAATTATGTAAATTATAGATAGCGGCGGCGTCTCTCCTGTTGAACCTGTCGGTGGCGCTGGGACAGCAGAGCGACACTGCGGACCTCGCGGAATGTATTCTCAACCTGTTTACCAAGATCACCGACAACGAAGCCTACTTCAGGTAAATATTGGAGATTCACTATGATTATCTGTGAACCATTTCAAGAAGCTACAAGTTAAGCCTCTCACAGACTAGCGCGGCCTGCGGCGGCGGTCCATAGTCAATTTGAAGTTCCAAGTTTACTATTGACCGCCACCGCAGGCCGCGCCAGTGTGATTCTTACAACAAGTCAACACTGGCAACACTGAGGCGCATAACCAATAACGAGCGGCCACTTAACCCGTTTTGCCAGTTTAGACAAAACTAAAATAAGGATGAAAAACCTATAGTAGCGCGTTTTATAAAGCTACGACCTACGAGTTACAATTTTACAAGTGTAATCTGCCAACAATGAAGGCAAAAAAAAAACGCTTCGTCTTATAGAGAAATATAAAGAAAGGCGGAATGTACATAAGTTGAAATTACTCCACCGCCAAGAGCCTAGCTCTTAAATAAGAAGAAGAAGAATCTGGCAACGAAGAGGTGTGTTGACTAATGATGGGGGCCTTTTTGCCCAGTGGCTGGCTGCCTCACATTATTTTCTAACATTCACTACACTTTTATTTTGTTCTTTCTTCCTTTCACTTTGCTTTCTTTTTTATCTTTTCTTTCTTTACATTTTTCCTACTTCCCTACCTCTGCGCTGGCCCTTAAGACCGCTCATAGAGGTTGCTCCACGATATGATCTGTTCCGGGCCGTTCAGCAGGTCAACCAGGGAAAAAATGGAATTTGCTACCAGGCTACCTGATCCGCCACTTAACTGTACTGGCTGGCCATAACCTAATCATCAATTTATCTTTCCAGGGGTCTTGTAGCTCTCGGAACTCTGCTAGCCGAGGCGCCGAACCGGCTCGTCATACAAAGCAAGATCGTGTCCAACACCGCGGTGCACAACCGGCTCAAACGCGACGGCAACTCGGACATGAGCAAGGTCGCCGTGTGCTCGCGACAGATCCTCGCACTCTTATAATGAACCGCTATGTCAAGTGACAAGTCACATTAGTAAATACGGACGCAGTACTGGCCCGTAATACATTACCTTCACGTTGTTTTAGAACTTTTTGAAACGAAGTTGCGCATCGGGCGAAAGTCTTGAGATTTTGACAGTCACTGAAATTGGTTTTCATTTTTGACCTTATGTGTAAGCAAAGGCTTATTCTCAGATTGTCGTGAGATATTATAAAGGTGATGTTATTTGCCGATGTGTTACATCAGATAGGCGCCCACTCTGTGCCTGACACACATAAGTTATGACTTACACTTGACAAGAACAGTATCAAAAATGACGACGAGTAAAGTTTCGTTATTCGAAAGGAATTTTGACATAGAATATGAAGCGGACAATTGGCAAATATTGCGATATACGAGGGTCGTCTGAAAAGTTCTAAGCCTAAGATAGAAAAAAACAATTTACAAAAATGAACTCGTGTTTATTTTTCAATATAGTCTCCTCCTAAATCAATGCATTTTTTATATTTTTTATACAGTGCTTTTAGGCCATTAAAAAAATAATCTTTATTTTGCCCTTCAAAATGCTCCTGTACAGCCGCCTTCATCTCTTCGTCACTTCTAAATCGCTTTCCCCTCAACTCTTTCTTCAAATTATTGAATAGAAAATAATCGCTTGGGGCTAGATCTGGGCTGTAGGGTGGGTGGTCAATTTCCTCAAAACCAACTTCCTTCAGAGCACGCCTCGCAACATTAGCGGTGTGAACGGGTGCGTTGTCTTGCAAAAACAAAATGCCTTTCCTTAGTTTACCCCGCCTTTTCTCAACTATGGCTTGTCGCACCTGTCTTATTAGATTTGCATAATAAGTTCCGTTTATCGTAGAGCCTTTTTCTAAATAATCGATTAAAAGAATGCCATCACAGTCCCAAAATACCGTAGCCATTAACTTAGAGGCCGACTTTTGCACTTTAAATTTCTTCGGCGGCCTTTCACCCTTTTCAATACACTGCATCGACTCAGACTTACACTCCGGATCATACTGTCTGATCCATGTTTCATCAACAGTTACTATTCGGGAACAAACTTCATCTAAATCATCTTCGCACAATTCTAAAAACGCCCGAGAAGTTTCCACACGACGTACTTTATCGAAGGCCGTTAGCATTTTCGGTACCCAACGAGCACCGACTTTACTCATGTACAAATGTTCATGTAAAATTTCTCCGACTCTTTCTTTACTAATACCTAAGACCTCAGCTATTTGCCAAACCTTCATTCTTCTATCTTCTAATACCAGCTTTTTGACTTTTGCTACGTTTTCTTCGGTCACTACCGATATTGGCCGCCCTGAGCGGGGGTCGTCTTCGATCGATTCCCGTCCGAGTTTAAATAAGCGACTCCACTTTTTGACTGTGGCATAAGAAGGCCCAGAATCACCGTAAATAATAGCCATTTCCTCAAAAATACACTGCGGTGATTTGTCACTTTTTGTAAGGAATTTAATTACAGCACGGTGCTCAATTTTCGTAATATTCGTTGCTAATTCACACATGATGTACTTTTCCGTTGAATATCTCGAAACAGAATAATAAAAACGTGACATGTTATTTTTTAATAATTTGTTTTTAAATGGCCTTTCTAGTGGCCAGTATCATAAACGCATATATAACCTCGAAATACCTTAGGCTTAGAACTTTTCAGACGCCCCTCGTATAGGCAGAAGACTTCTTCAGCGCATCCTTCTGAGCAAAATTCCGACGGCGCCGAGGTAACACACATAGGTATGAATAAAAATCAACGCGCAAATGTAACTCTCCTTCGTTGCCTCAAACACTTAATTTGAACAACAACATCACATTCAGGCAATTTGACGGAATTCACACGTAGAGTACTGAGTACGATGTCGAGACTGCGTATACTATCAGTGATTTTTTAATAACATGCATATAAATTGTACCTGTACTTTTGACAGCTGGATATTATACGAAAGGCTCTAGGTCTAAATGTTCTAAACATCAGATAATTTAAAATAGGTCATCACTAATACAATGAAATGACAATGCATTATCCGTTCGATTATTTACTAATGTGCTAAAATAATATTTATCTTGATTGGTAGGTGTGGAATGTTCTCTTATTAATGTCAACGGAAAGAGTAATAACTAATGTAATGTTTATTTTGTATGTATGTAATCAACTGCCAGACTGTGATTATGCTCGTATGTAAAAAAGCGCATTAACCATATTCAAAGGTTTAAATTCATTTTGAATTGTAGCAGTACTGGTTTTTTTTACTCTTCGCTACAAAATATTCTCCTTAAGGCTGTTAAATGTTAGCGAAAGCTTTCGCGTTTAGTTTTTAGTGTTGACTTGCATGTAGCAATTAAACGCTTAATGTGAAGGTATTAAGGTTTATACCTTACTTTGTGGGTCACAAAAATGTAAAAGCAATATTATCTGTACGTACTCATCACGCGCAGATTTTTTAAGAAAACAAACATTCATACAAAAAATATTTTATTGAATGAACTTATTTCATAAAAAATGTAATAAGGATTATAATACACAATTTACAGTTGCTAGTTTACAGTTGCTAGGTATCTATAACAGTGGTGTTTATGTTCAATAGCAAAGATTAAATAATTTTAATATAATATTTATTTTTATTTTACAACTATCACATTTTCCTGCACCGTTATGTAAAATCTGCGAGCCTATGATACAAGTGTTTATTTCTAGATCTGTCACATTCGTACTTATTGTACTTGTCAGGACGTGACGAGGAAGTCAATTAATCATAAAGGCGATCATACACTCGTTCGGAAAAAGCATACAAAAATATAAAACACAGCAAACTGTGTAAGATTCTTTTGAGACAAACATTCATTGAGTCTTATCTTTCGTGGGTTTAGACCAAACAAACCGACCAGTATTCGTACACTTACGATTTATTTATCGCTTAGTAAAGTTGACAAGTCATGTCAGAATGCCAGTTTTATTCGCTTGGCCGCCATTAGACGGGACACGCAAGCAAACGGATCTCTGACAGAAATACTAGATCGTAACATTAGTCTATTAAACTAAGGCATACACTACGATCTTTTATTGACACTATAAAAGGCTTAAAAAAGCTACAAGGTTACCTGATACTTCCCTTCCAAAATAATATCGTCATTATAGTAAAACCAATGACTTGATGCCAACAACGTTTAGCGGTGCTGGATTAATTTACTTGTCATAAAAAAATACCTCGTGCCGATCCATTCGGCCTCTGGTAGGTGTAAATGTAGGTTGATGTGTAATTGTTAATATTTTCTGATCTCTTACGAGATCCTGCCTTGGGGTGGTATTCCACTTGTCCAATTTGCTTTTGATCAAAGATATCGGATGACTTCATAATTATACTTCCCTACTAGAAACACTGACATTTAATCAAATATTACGTTAAGGACAAATATTTATGTGATGAGCATGAATATTTGTTTCTGAGTCTTGGATGTTTTCTATGTATTTAAGTATTTCTATCTATTAATTATATCGTTGTCTAGTACCCATAACACAAGCCTTATTGAGCTTACTATGGCACTAGGTCGATTTGTGTAAGATTGTCCCCTAATATTTATTTATTACGAATGACATTTAATTAAAAATGGCTACGCAAATAGTATAAAAACTTGAACCAAGCTATTAAATAAGTGGTTTGGGCCTGCATCAAAGAAATTTGATTAAATATTAAAAACATACATTGGACAAAGAGGACTTATTCTGATAAGGCTAAATGGGCAATCAACTTTGTTCTATTCTGTCATTAAAACTGCTTGCAATAAAAACAAATGATAGACCCACTTTATGGCTTATTTTCTAATCATTTTAAGATCTTAATTATAACATCCGCAATTCAGTCACCGACATCTTCGCTTGCGGGACCGAATAACACGATCTACATCCAGTTTACTTCTTCTTCTTCAACTCCTCAAACCGTCGATTCAAATCGTCAAAGTCGATCTCGTCGGGCGCGCTCCCGTCCTGTCCCGGGCGGCGCTCGGGCGCCGGCAGCACGTCGGACGGCACGGACGGCAGCTCGGGCAGCTCGGGGTATGAGCTGCCCGGCGGGGCCCGCGCGCGCGGCGTGGGCGTCGGCGCCGGCGCCGGCGCGGGCGGCATGTGACCCGGCATGTGACCCGACATGTGACTCGGCTGGACAGGGGGAATTAATATCAGGACATTAGATAATGTTGTGTGACCACTGACATACTGCTCGTCATCATCCTCCTAGCGTTATTCCCGGTTGTGCCAAGGAGCCCGGGGTCCGCTTTGACATCTAATCCCAAGATTTGGCATAGGCACTAGTTTATCTGACCTTCCGACCCAGAGAGAAAACTAGACCTTATCCCTAGACCAGTTTCCTCGCGATGTTTTCCTTAACAGAAAAGTCATTGGTGCGAGCCGGGATTCGAACCCAAGACCACCGCTTGACAACCACATGCCTGAACCACTAGGCTACCGTAGCTTCTACCACTGACATATTGCTGTCACATGAATGCTTCGCGTACGTTGGCTTTATGAACCGCTGGGTCCAAAACTGCTCAAGCAACTTTGGGCTACGATCACAAGATTGGATGGCCAAGATGGACAATCGTTTTTGGCCTGATAAGTGAAGCTCAGTGTGATAAACGGACAGGCAGATACCGAGGTGATGCCGGAAAGTGATAACACTATTTAGAATTTAATTTGACAAAGTTCTAATAAACTCGTTAAAGTTAAGATCGTAACGTATATTGTTTCCAATTATTAAGTTAGGTATTTCTCATTAAGTGGGCAAGCAAACGTGCATCACACAAACATGCATTAAAAAATAAAAATAAAATATTACCAAATCATGATTAATGCTGTCGTAAGCGGGAGGGAGGTTGTGCATCTCTTCCTGCAAGAAAAGTTGAGGGTAGCATACTCGAAAAACAAAATAGGATGACATTCAAACGAAAAACTTACACAAGCTTTAAGGTTGTTAGGGGTTCAAAAAATAATTTCTTACTTCTTAGAAATGTCATGTTCTCAGAATTTTTCACTTGTCGTATTCGTTAAACATTTTATGATAGGTGTAGCCAGAATAAAGTTACTTCTCTCTGAATAATCATCTTTTTATTGTGGCAACATTTGTGCCCTTTTGCAGATTTTAGTTCAAGCACTGCAAGTTCAGTACATTCGAAATTCGAATTTATAACGCAAATTTTTAAGTATCATGCCAGTTATCATATAAAAATATAGATTTTAGACGAAGTAATAATAGCACATACACGAAAATTTGCAACATGGTACAAAAGTGACATTTTATCTTTTGAATTCCATCGTTTCCCAAAACGTTCAAAAAGGGGCCACTATAATTTCCAAAGCGCAGAATGTCAGTAACATTTGGCAGTCGGCGTGTGACTCAGACTTGGCATATGTATTTAATATGGGGTTCAAAAGGTTAAATAGTGCTAGATATTTAATATTCTAACATGATTGTGATTGAATACACAAAGCATACAGGGTAATAGGTAGACCATTTAATTCAGTCCTAGTTTCGCCTCCCGCACGCCGCCCGCGCCCCGATATCGCCATACCCCTGCACCCGCGCGCCGCGCAGGCGAGGACTGAGTTAAACGGTCTACCTATAAAAGCTTACAGGTTCAGGGCATTATTTACACGGACTCAAAAAACATAGGCATGGTCTCTCCCGAAGGCATGCCATGGTCCCATTATTGTATACAACCTTGATAACGACAAGCCGAAGCATGTAGTATCCTCTTCCCGTGTTGTGGCACCCAAAAGAGACGAGTAGTTAGTAAGACGCTTGAGTACTAAACTTCGGACGTTCGAACGACGTTGCCACAAATTATGAATGTCTGGCATCAATTCTATAATAACGGGACCTTAATAGGGTAACCCACAGAATCCTAATAATATTACAAATGCAAAAGTGTTGATGTTTAGATGTTTGTTACTTGATCACGCTTTAACGGCTCAACCGATTTGATAGTTTAGTAGTGGATTAAAATATAGGATAGTTTTTATCTCGGCACCCGGGTAAGTACTGTAACTACAGACAAACCTGCAAGAAGCTGTTGCTGAGGTCCTTCGAGTCGACTCCAGGGGGCAGATTGTAGTTCATAGGCTGGCTCGGGCCGGGCCCGGGCGGGGACGCGATGAACCCGCCCGCCTTGCCGCCAGACGGACCCTGGTTTACACGGCCAGTTATAATGCTTACTCCAAGCAACTAATAAAGCATTGTCAGGACTATTTTCACTTTATTGGGCATTTAAGAATAACAGGGTGAGGCTGGTATTCCACTTGTCCAAGATCTTTGTGCAATGGGAAATGCGAGACGCAAATACACAAAGATCTTGGACAAGTGGAATATTCATATTCATACTCATTTATTCGTAATTGTTAATATTACATGTCAGAATGTTTATAGTTACAAAGAAAAATATAGTTATATTAGCATTACAAAAAAGTGTCTATAAAAAGTTAATAAATAATATAATAGTTAATTCAACAATATTTAAATAAAACCATTCACACAATATTCATAAATTCGTCGTAGCTATAGAATGTGTGCTCGAGAAAACATTTTTTTAGTTTTCTTTTGAAAATACCAGCCTTAGCCAGTAGTCTATGTGAACCAGTATTTGATAAGAGTGAGAAACATCGCCATCTACATTCTGTATGTATTCAAGATCGCCATCTACATTCTGTATGTATTAAAGAGCGCCATCTACATTCTGTATGTATTAAAGATCGCCATCTACATTCTGTATGTATTCAAGATCGCCATCTACATTCTGTATGTATTAAAGAGCGCCATCTACATTCTGTATGTATTAAAGATCGCCATCTACATTCTGTATGTATTCAAGATCGCCATCTACATTCTGTATGTATTAAAGAGCGCCATCTACATTCTGTATGTATTAAAGATCGCCATCTACATTCTGTATGTATTAAAGATCGCCATCTACATTCTGTATGTATTAAAGATCGCCATCTACATTCTGTATGTATTAAAGATCGCCATCTACATTCTGTATGTATTAAAGATTATTATGTAGTAAAAGATTGTATATTTCTTCTGGAGTTCCATAAGGTCGGACTTGGAAAATGGCAACTCTTCAGGAGTGCAAAAATAAAATTCCGAAATTATTTGGCTAATAACTAGAAGGCCTAAGAAACAAACCTTTTTTAATAGCTTTAGTTTTGTGTTCTTTAATATGCATTACCTTTACCTCCAAGACCTTAAGGAACTTGAGTGGAGAAATGAGATTCCATTTGAAATTTGCAGCAGACATTGTAAAGGCCTATTATTCAGAGCAATGACGCATAGTTTCAGTGTCTACCGAAGTGTTGTGGACTGGGGCGGAAATATAAAAAAAATGAATAACTTACTTTAAAAACAAAGTTTTAACCGGCTTCAATTTAGTACTCCGCCAAGCCACGAGAACATTTCCACATTTATTTTCCAATTTACCACATGTACTGATTTCCGAGAGCAAATGCGTTGATTATTAGAGAAAAAAACCGAATCGCTGTATGTGGCCCGATAATATTTGGGGACTTCCGTCGCGTCGATTCCACAAGGATCACCTTTGGCACTTCATTAGTTGCTATTTCAACGGAATCTTATCAGAATCTGTGATGTACTATATACCTACTTTTAAGTACATAATTGAGGAATTCCATAAGTCATCTGTGGTCTTCATCATCAATTCCACTCCACCAAATTTATGATTTCCGGGTGTAAATACACGAGTTATAAAAGAAAATACCAAAATCACTACACGCATGCCTAATATAATTGAGGAGTTCCCTCAATTCGTTATGGATCTCATCATCCAACTGAATTTTTGAAAAAAATGGGACTCACCTGGAAGCATATACTTGCAAACAAAAAAAAAATTTGAATCGGCTCATCAATGACGGAGTTCTGAGGTAACAAACATTGAAAAAAATATATATATATATAAAAAGAGCGGGTTGCACTCCGGGAGTGCCGGCAGAAGTGAAAACTCAATAACATTGTAACAGTTTTTCGATCAGGTCACGTGACATCTTACGGTGTCACCCTAAAAATGAATTTGATGCAAATTTATAAACAATTATCAATTATTTAGGCGGACGGCCCGCGGGCGCGTTGGGTGCGACGGCGCCGACGGGCGGCGGCAAGCACAATACCAATTTGTTTTTGCCATTGCCAAATATTTTTCAAAGCTTTATCTCCTTAGGAATAACGTCTACATTCGAACTATTCGAATTTGTAAGAACACAGACGGCGGTGGCGAGTTGGCGACCAAAATATCAATTTGTTTTTGCCATTGCCAAATATTTTTCAAAGCTTTATCTCCTTAGGAATAACGTCTACATTCGAACTATTCGAATTTGTAAGAACACAGACGGCGGTGGCGAGTTGGCGACCAAAATATCAATTTGTTTTTGCCATTGCCAAATATTTTTCAAAGCTTTATCTCTTTAGGAATAACGTCTAAATTCGAACTATTCGAATTTGCAAGAACAGCAGACCAAAATATCAATTTGTTTTTGCCGTTGGTAAATATTTTTCTAAGCTTTATCTCTTTAGGAATAACGCCCAAATTCGAATTATTCGAATTATCTCAATAGCAAAACGGTGAAGGACGCGTTGATATTATTACAAATTTATTAGCAGAATATGCTATTGGAAAAGTGTTTAACGGCTTTATATTCTTACGAATAGCGTTCAGTTTTGAATGAAGTCGAATCGGCTAGCAGCAAAAAGTGACCTCCTTCACATCTGACGTCACAAAACTCTGTCGCGTATTTAACAATTTTTCCCCATCCCAAAAAGTGCTCAGCGCCGCTAAAGCAGTTTTCACTACAAAAATAATACAACCGAATTGAGAACCTCCTCCTTTTTTTTGAAGTCGGCTAAAAACGGGTTGAACCGCTTCTGGAGCTCAAATACCGCGAGCCGTGCGATACTGAAACTACGAGACATTGCAGTCTGCATAGGCCCTGAGAACTCGGACCATGTGTAGGTAAGTCATGTGTGAAGTTTTATATTAAAATTTCACTCAATTGTAAAAGAATTGTACTCACAGATGGATAGCTGAAAGGTGTGACGGTAGGTGGGGGCAGATTGGGCATCTGAGGCAACGCGGGAGGTTGCGAGAAGCCAATGAAACCGGGGGGCATCGGCGGACCGTTGATGTCGATTAGCATCGCGTCTCGACCTGCAAAATGACAATTTTACTCAATTAATCCCGCCCTCAACATTTCGCCATCTTGGGACTAGGCGAGGTCGTGGGTTCCACCCTTAAGGTCTTCGCACATTACAACAACTCAACGGCGACTCGACTCTATGCCTAATATTGAAATTTAAGCCCTATGTCATGTGTTGTAGGTTGAATTTCAAAAAAATAAATTAAAGTAGTGTACGACGAGTGGTCTACGCGTTGTACACACAGCAACACACCTAACTAACCATACCGTGAAAACCTAGAACCTTACTACAATGCACTTAAGGTCAGATTAGATTTCCGATGGTCACTTAGCTGTGTTGTCGACTGTACACTAAGGTCAACTCCGACACGTTTGCCACGCATTGACCACACGTCGTCCCCGCAACGACTATGCGTTTGCGACTGACGCGTGACGGGCAACAATTCGTTGACACCGCGTTGCCCACTCGTTGACACCGCGTTGTCCACTAGTGACCATTGGGTGGATCAACTAGTTGCCTACTCATCGAAAGTGTGAGTTGAGTTGCTGTCGCAGTGGCGTGGAGTTGATATAGTGAGCGAAACCAAATCAATTTACCACTGATTTGCACGAAGCGCTTTGCTTCCAGTTTTCTCGCGAGGACAGCCAAAGAGTGGAACTCGCTTCCGAAAACCTTTTCCCAGTTACATATAACTTGGATCTTTTCAAGAGGAGAGTGAATAGGCACTATCTAGGTATGCATGTAACACCCTCGACCTCATCATCACTTACCATCAGGCGAGATAGTGCTCAAATGCGTACCTATACGTAATAAAAAAAAAAGACCGGGTCGCACTTGAATAATTTTAATTTTGCAAAAAAAAATCCTTCCTCCTCTCTCTCTCCCCCTGCGTGCCAATATATCTAATAACAACCTTATTAGTAGTAAGCTATAGTTCAACTTAACTCAGCTAAATTGATGAAGGAGAGGAAGAAATAAAATACCAACTGGTTTTTGCCATTGCCAAATATTTTTCAAAGCCTTATCTCTTTAAGGATAACGTCCAAATTCGAACTATTCGAATTTTGCTCAATAGCAAAACGGTAAACGCGTGGACAAAATTACAAATTTATTTGCAGAATATGCAATTGCAAAAAGTGTTTAATGGCTTTATACTCTTACGAATAGGTTCAGTTTTGAATGAAGTCGAATCGGCTAACAGTAAAATATAAAAGTTTGATAAAACAAAATGGAATTTGCATTTACGGAAAATGTGTTACGACCTTATACTGTTAACAATAAAGTACAAATTAGAACTATGTGCCCCTAGTCAAACCCCCGTTTTCCCCCCCGCCCCCAAGCCTCGTCCCGAATCTCTCACCATCCTACGGTCACGTGACCTCCTACGCATCTGACGTCACAAAAATCTGTCGCGAGTTTAAAAAAAATCCCTCCCAAAAAGGTCTCAGCGCCGCTAAAGAAGTTTTCACTTCTAAAATAAAAAAAACATTTGTTGGTAGAACTGTAAGCAATAGCTCATTCATTCAACCACGGCGTTAAGATCGCGAACGAACTTTATTATTAATCTGGGCAAGACAGTTTTCTCTACAGGACAAGTATTATTAACTTACTTTGGTTCCTTCCTACGTGTATGAGATGTAAACCGTTCACTACAGATGGAATACACTTCTTTTTAAATACTTGCTTCTTTTTTAGAATAACATAAATAATTTAAACTATTGAAAAAATTACATAGTAGTCACCAGGTAAATAAATTTGACACACAAAATATAAACTTTGTTACATTAGTGATAAGGTGGAATATCATATGCATTAACACCATTTTGTCAGTGGCTAACTCCATCTAATCATAGAGTACAGTAGCAGTAGATACAGAGAGGCTATGGGGCAAAAGCATCCAAGTCCTACCAGAACAAGTATTATTATTATATATTAATAATTATATTAAGCTAAAATGGGCCAAGCAAATTCAGATGAACCACTTCTTTTACTGAAGTTGGATTGGCAAATAAAAATGAATTTATAAAAGGAATATGGCTTACCTTCTTCTTCCTTCATGACTTGCTCATCAGGTGTGTACTCCACATTGTAATTCTTAGCTATCTCTATGAGGTACCTCTCCACTAGTATCTTCGGAGGGCTCTGAACCGACAGTTTATGCTTCAGTTTCTCGCTGATTGTATTCACACTCTCATTTCTACACGCATCTGCATATATTTTACCATACTTGGCAGTCAACAAGTCTGATATGATTTTCAGTTCCTAAAACAGTGCCAAGTAATTATGTAATGAGGCAATTGTTTTGTAACCTTACTTCCTAGTAATTAAAACCATTAGTATTCAATCTACTAAAACATTTACATTTTAATTACATGCACACTATACTACTTTCATTTCCATGAAAAATTCCAAAGTATAATGTTATGCAGTTATTTATCATTATTTATTTACATTTGAAGTGTATACTGTAAAGCACAATGTTGTTAAAGATAATAAAATTACTGAATCAGTAAAGAAATGCCACATTCTGTAATAATTTCACTATAATACTAGGCATGTAATGTTACCTGGATATCAGTATGCATCCGCGGTGCAACCCAGATGAGAGTAGAGATAGCTTCAGCCAGACCCTCATCAAGTTCTTTCATCTGAGTCACCAGCCCAAAGCGAGCCAAGATCAGGTCGCAATACATCTCCACTATCTCCATTGCTTCAACCATGTAATCCTCTCTGTACATAACAAGCACAATGTATGTATATGATACATTAATCAAGATTGAGAAAAAAGGCTTAGGTACATGTTATGTGTATTATCGAATATGATAAAACTTATTAAGGAATTATTGATATTCAAAAGTTACAAAATCAAGGCTATTCTCATTTAATGTTGTATAAAGTTATAGTCATCAGTACCCAGGAAATTTAAGCTAGTACTTACCTTATTATGTGTTCTACACGGATTTTAGCTCGCTCGCTCTTTCCCGCAGCAATATATTCAGCTATTTCCCTACGAGCCTTCTGCGCCAATTCGGTTTTCTTCTTTTCCAACAATTTGAGTCGATTTATAGATAGCCTCAGATGAGTTTTTAGCTTAGTGTAATTAGGGTTTGTGGAAAACATGTCTTTTTTTAACTCTTGACCACCGTGAAAAGAATACTACTGGGACAAATATTTTGTATAAGATGAGTAACACAATTCGTTGTTTGCTAAAGATGAATCACAGCTGTGACAGCTAGCTGACAGCTGTAACTTGTCAACTGTCATTCAGAACAGAATAACGTAGGTAGGAAATTGTTTAAGTAACAGAATTAAACTGCAAAGCAATCAAAGATATATTTTTACTTTTGAAATTAAGTATTAAGGGCGGTATCCTACTTTTACGGCGAAATATGTTTCGCCAATTTTTATTTCGCAACCAGCTTTTCGCAGAAGTTTCATTCGGCAAACCAATCGTTGGCCTAACTTTACTTCGCACTTTTCTTATTTGGCAACATTTTTATAACGCCAAATTTCACTTCAACAGTTTTATGTGGCAAATTATTATGAAGCAAATGAAATGATTTGCTTGGTAAACTGCCTTTTCGGCGAAATATATTTCGCCAATTTTCACTTTTCGCTGAATTTTCATTTGGTAAACCAATCGTTGGCATAACTTTACTTCGCATTTTTCTTAGTTATTTGGCAAACATTTTTATACTTAATGCAAAAATTTACTGCCATAAACTTTTATGAGGCAAATCATTATGAAGCAAATGATTAGCTTAGACAAATCACAGGTATAGCAAAAGGGGCCCGATTTAAAGACTAGAATTTACGATGAAAAATGTAACCAGTATAACCTCTGTTTTTTATTACTGAATCATATAGAACATGTTAAAATAAGCATCTTTTATTGATTGAAGTTTTTTCATTAACTTGACCGTTAACGAACTAGAGCACTTCAAAGGTCATAGAAATAATGAGGCGCGGAGCACTATTTTGGACGCGGATTATTGGGTCGTGCTTATCAGGGCGGACAAAAATGGCTTGTCATAAGCGAACTCTATCTTAGGTCAGTTAGGTTAGGGTTCACTTGTGTCCCTCAGACCAGCAATAGACACCCCGCACAGAGGCGTGGCGTCGACTCGATGGAGATTATCAGTCCCGCACAGATAAAACTATGGCAGAATACTATAACTTAAAACCACTCTAGTTCGTAGTTCGTTCGTTTGACGAATACATAAATGACATCTTTAAAAAAACCCAGGTATTAATTTACCAAATCAATAGTTGCGAAATGATATCAGTGCTAAAAGTATGTTATGCCAGCCAATACATTTGACGAATACATAAATGACGTATTAAAAAAATCCCAGGTAATAATTTGCCTAACAATAATTTATCAAGTCATTCATTGGGAAATGATATCAGTGCGAAACGTTGAGTTGGCAAATAAAACTTCGCCCAAATAAAAATATGGGAAACATAGTTTGGGAGTTCAAAATTTGCTAAATAATTTTCGACGAAACATTAGGGAACCATTAGGGACACCTAGCAACTTTTCACAGAAACCAAGATCTACCCTCCTCTTTCTAATTTGCACGGTGCGAGTAAGACAGAAGCAATCAGTCGCTCGCGAAGCGACAGAGCAGCAAGTTGTGCTAGACATACCTACAGACAAACCTTGAGATAGTGTGGCTGTGTACGTGGCTAGGGTCAAATACAAACTCGTTGGGCTACCTCCATATCCATACTTCCATACAGTATAGTATATATACTATATATACTATTACTATATACTATATACTTACTATATCCATACTCCATACTACATGTACTCCATACTTATATACTTATACTTATCCATACTTCCATACTTAATATTATAAATGCGAAAGTGTGTCTGTCTGTCTGTCTGTCTGTCTGTCTGTCTGTTACCTCTTCACGCTTAAACCGCTGAACCGATTGCGATGAAATTTGGTATGGAGATAGTTTAAGTCCCGGGGAAGGACATAGGATAGTTTTTATCCCCGAAATCATCCCCTAAGGGGGTGAATGTTTGTATGGAGCTGCGATATAAACGAGTTCCACGCGGACGGAGTCGCGGGCAGAAGCTAGTAATATTATAAATGCGAAAGTGTGTCTGGCTGTCTGTCTGTCTGTCCGTATGTCTGTTACCTCTTCACGCTTAAACCGCTGAACCGATTTGGATGAAATTTGGTATAGATATAGTTTGAGTCCTGGGGAAGGACATAGGATAGTTTTTATTCCAAGGGGATGAAGTGGGGGGTGAAAGTTTGTATCGAGCTACGATATAAACGAGTTCCACGCGGACGGGGTCGCGGGCAGAAGGTAGTAAACAAATATCCATACTAATATTATAAATGCGAAAGTGTGTCTGTCTGTCCGTCTGTTACCTCTTCACGCTTAAACCGCTGAACCGATTTGGATGAAATTTGGTATAGAGATAGTTTGAGTCCTGGGGAAGGACATAGGATAGTTTGTATCCCGGAAATCATCCCCCAAGGGGATGACGTGGGGGGTGAAAGTTTGTATGGAGCTACGATATAAACGAGTCGGAGTCGCGGGCAGAAGCTAGTATTATATATAAATGCAAAAGTGTGTCTGTCTGTCTATCTGTCTGTCTGTTACCTCTTCACGCTTAAACCGCTGAACCGATTGCGATGAAATTTGGTATGGAGATAGTTTAAGTCCCGGGGAAGGACATAGGATAGTTTTTATCCCCGACATCATCCCCTAAGGGGGTGAATGTTTGTATGGAGCTGTGATATAAACGAGTTCCACGCGGACGGAGTCGCGGGCAGAAGCTAGTAATATTATAAATGCGAAAGTGTGTCTGTCTGTCTGTCTGTCTGTCTGTATGTCTGTTACCTCTTCACGCTTAAACCGCTGAACCGATTTGGATGAAATTTGGTATAGATATAGTTTGAGTCCTGGGGAAGGACATAGGATAGTTTTTATTCCAAGGGGATGAAGTGGGGGGTGAAAGTTTGTATCGAGCTACGATATAAACGAGTTCCACGCGGACGGGGTCGCGGGCAGAAGGTAGTAAACAAATATCCATACTAATATTATAAATGCGAAAGTGTGTCTGTCTGTCCGTCTGTTACCTCTTCACGCTTAAACCGCTGAACCGATTTGGATGAAATTTGGTATAGAGATAGTTTGAGTCCTGGGGAAGGACATAGGATAGTTTGTATCCCGGAAATCATCCCCCAAGGGGATGACGTGGGGGGTGAAAGTTTGTATGGAGCTACGATATAAACGAGTCGGAGTCGCGGGCAGAAGCTAGTATTATAAATGCGAAAGTGTGTCTGTCTGTCTGTCTGTCTGTCTGTCTGTCTATCTGTCTGTCTGTTACCTCTTCACGCTTAAACCGCTGAACCGATTTGGATGAAATTTGGTATAGATATAGTTTGAGTCCTGGGGAAGGACATAGAATAGTTTGTATCCCGGAAATCATCCCCCAAGGGGATGACGTGGGGGGTGAAAGTTTGTATGGAGCTACGATATAAACGAGTTCCACGCGGACGGAGTCGCGGGCAGAAGCTAGTACTATATATATATATATATACTAACTAGCTTTTGCCCGCGACTCCGTCCGCGTGAAACACCTTTATATTGTACCTCCATACAAACTTCCGCCCCCCATTTCACCCTTTTAAGGGATGATTTCCGGCATAGAAACTATCCTATGTCCTTTCCCAGAATTCAATCTATATATGCACCAAATTTAATCTCAATCGGTTCGGCGGTTTAAGTATCTCCATAGAAATTGTAACCCCCCATTTCACCCCCTTAGGAAATGACTTTCGGGAAAAAACTATCACCAAATATACACCAAATTTCATCTCAATCGGTTCAGCAGTTTAAGTATCTCCATAAAAACATGAACCCCCCATTTCACCCCCTAAGGGGATGAATTTCGGGAAAAAAACTACCCTATGTCCTTTCTTAGAGTTTAATCTATGTATACAATAAATTTAATCTCAATCGGTTCGTTGGTTTAAGTATCTCCATAGAAATTGTAACCCCCCATTTCACTCCCTTAGGGAATGACTTACGGGAAAAAACTATCACCAAATATACACCAAATTTCGTCTCAATCGGTTCAGCGGTTTAAGTATCTCCCTAAAAAAATTAACCCCCATTTCACCCCCTTAGGGGATGAGTTTCGGAAAAAAAACTATCCTTACCCAGAATAAAAATTATTTTTGCACCAAATTTCACCTGAATCGGTTCAGCGGTTTAAGTAGCTCTATACAAATTGTAACCCCCCATTTCACCCCTTAGTGGATGACTCAGGAAGAAACTACCCTATGTCCTTTCCCAGAATTTAATCTATATATGCACCAAATTTAATCTCAATCGGTTCGGCGGTTTAAGTATCTCCATAGAAATTGTAACCCCCCATTTCACCCCCTTAGGGAACGACTTTCGGGAAAAAACTATCACCAAATATGCACCAAATTTCATCTCAATCGGTTCAGCGGTTTAATTATCTCCATACAAATGTGAACCCCCCATTTCACTACTTTAAGGGATCAATTTCGGGAAAAAAACTACCCTATGTCCTTTCACAGAATTTAATCCATATATGCACCAAATTTAATCTTAATCGGTTCGGCGGTTTAAGTATCTCCATAGAAATTGTAACCCCCCATTTCACCCCCTTAGGGAATGACTTTCGGGAAAAAACTATAACCAAATATACACCAAATTTAATCTCAATCGGTTCAGCGGTTTAAGTATCTCCATAAAAAATGTAACCCCCCATTTCACCCCCTTAGTGGATGAATTTCGGGAAAAAAACAATCCTTTGTCCTTTCCCAGGATTCAAACTATGTTTGCACCAAATTTCACCTAAATCGGTTCAGCGGTTTAAGTAGCTCCATACAAATTGTAACCCCCCATTTCACCCCTTAGGGGATGACTTTTGGGAAAATACTATCCTATGTCCTTTCCCAGAATTCAAACTATCTCTGCACCAAATTTCATCTCAATCAGTTCGGCGTTTAAGTATCTCCGTAGAAATTGTAACCCCCCATTTCACCCCTTAGGGGATGACTTTTGGGAAAATACTATCCTATGTCCTTTCCCAGAATTCAAACTATCTCTGCACCAAATTTCATCTCAATCAGTTCGGCGTTTAAGTATCTCCGTAGAAATTTTAAACCCCCATTTCACCCCCTTAGGGGATGAATTCCGAGAAAAAAACTATCCTATGTCCTTTTCCAGGATTCATACTATCTCTGCACTAAATTTCATCTCAATCGGTACGGCGCTTTAAGTATCTCCATATAAATTTTAACCTCCCACTTCATCCCCTTGGGGGATTTTTTCCGGGATAAAAACTATCCTATGTCCTTCCCCAGGACTCAAACTATCTCTATACCAAATTTTATCAAAATCGGTTCAGCAGTTTAAGCGTGAAGAGGTAACAGACAGACAGACAGACACACTTTCGCATTTATAATATTAAGTATGGATAGTATGGATTAGTATGGATATTATAAATGCGAAAGTGTGTCTGTCTGTCTGTTACCTCTTCACGCTTAAACCGCTGAACCGATTTGGATGAAATTTGGTATAGAGATAGCTTGAGTCCTGGGGAAGGACATAGGATAGTTTTTATCCCGGAAATCATCCCCCAAGGGGATGAAGGTTTGTATGGAGCTACGATATAAACGAGTTCCACGTGGACGGAGTCGCGGGCAGAAGCTAGTATATAAATAAATAGATAAATATTTAGGGACAATCTTACACAAATCGACCTAGTCCCAAACTAAGCAAAGCTTGTACTATGGGTACTAGACGACGACATACATACGTATATAGATAAATAAATACTTAAATACATAGAAAACATCCATGACTCAGGAACAAATATTGTCATGCTCATCACACAAATAAATTACCTTACCGGGATTCGAACCCGGGACCAAAGAGAATATAACCACTACGTTCTAAGAGACGGGACTTTGAACCAAAGAGTATTGTAATATAGAGGAGAAAGAGTGGCAACTCTATCGTCAAATGTGCATGTATGGACGGCGGTGCTGCCCCTGTACGGCTGTTGAAGAACTAATAGTGACGTCTAGATATATAGCTATATATAGGCATGTATAATAAAGCTGCAGTACTACTCTATACATACGCATCTATAGTAATGTACATTGCGGTATGAAAATATAACCAAACATTGTAAGCTTGTATCGATTTTATTGACGCTTTAAAAATGTACTTGGTATAGAGTATATCTATCGAAGAAAGTGAATGAATGTAAATAGTTATTTACGATACAAGTGCCGAAAATAGGAAATTCGCAACGAGTGGTGATAAATTAAAACACGATCGAAGGGAGTGTTTTAAATCGACACGAGTTGCAAATTACCTATTCGCACGTGTATCGTACAACGTTTTACTGTACATATGGCTCTTTAAAGTTTCGACATATGCACGGAAAGTGCTCTTTTCCGCACTAGTGCGGGAAAGTAGCACCATATGTACTGTAAATTAATAAATGTTATTGACCCGAATTAATAAAGTCGAAAAATATAGTGTATAGTAAGTATATTTAACACTACGCGTCAATAAATCGACACAAACTTTACAACGTCTAATTAAAATTGCATACTGTATTGCCCATGCTATAGATGCGCATAAATAAATATTAACTTCTTGCTTCAACAATAACGATACCAAACTTACCACAATATACAATTAATATCCGGGCTATAAAGTCCGCATACTAAGTAATCCTTCATCGCAAATTTCTCAACGACATCAAACTATTATGTTAATTTCATGTCATTAAAACTGTAATATTCATTTAAACTATGAATATTACTTAATGAAAACTGGGTCATTTTCTTCATTGTGATTTTTTTTATTATTAGGGAAAAGAAATAAGACAAATAAAATACGTGATTTCGTTCATTTTTTTATTGACTTATGTGTATTGTGATACACTTGTGCAGCTTTTTTTACAATATCGTCTCCCTCATAATTAATCTTACCATCTAAAATCCTATTTACTGTTCTGCACCAACTGTAAATAATTATGTTGATAGTTGTATTTAATAAACAGTCTTTCAACTTATCTTTATGACTCTCACAGTTCATAAAAGAAAAATCAACAAATAAATCTATAAAAGCAATGATACGTTCTTTAATATTCTTTTTGTAACATTCACTATTGAGGAAAGCAATTGTTGTTTTTTGTATATCATGGAAACAAGCTACTAGGCAATCAGAGGGATAAGTAAGCCATTCTCGATCTTTTTCATATTCTTTGGCCCGTATGAACCTATATTTTGCATTCTTTGAATCGCCTACTAGCTTGCTCTTACATTTTTTACACCCTTTAGATACTTTTTGTAAACATTTTGTCAACGCCCATCCACAGACATAGGTTCTTTGATCATCCCCAGAATCAGCTACAGTACTTTGCATGACATCCAGAGGCTGATCGATTACTATGTCTTGGGGTTGCGAGGGAGCATTACCGGTATCTTTGTGTTTTATAAAAAAGGATAATGATTGTAAACACTTATTCGAGTCTTTTTCGCAATTGGAGTGGACTGAGTGATCACTGCTTATATTATTTAATAACAGAGTTTTAAATGCTCCCTCGAACCCCATGCAGTTGGGTGCAACATTTCGTGCACCCAAACTGCGAATGCTGCCAAAAAAGTTTTCGAGTGGGTCCTGGTTGAAATTGCGTGTCAGCATTGAATCCAAACAATATTTTTTGGACAACAATTGCCACAAGGATTTAAAACCCTCAATAGTTTTAATAAAATTATTGACCGTTGGTACATTCTTGACTAATTTTGACCCGTCACCTCTTATAACTATGAATTTAATCGATTTTAGTAATTTGATAGCCTCTTGCCAGAGCTCATGGTGGGGAGAGTTCCTTTTAACGGCCGCTCTGTACTTTTTGCCGCGTGGCACTGAGAAGCTCGAAGCATTGAGGGAGTCGAACAATTTATCAATTAATATTAAAAATGGTATGACATCTAAACATGCTTGCGGTAAATCGCCTCTCGCCACCAAGTTGTCTGTAGCAACAGCCATACTGTGACTGAGCACTTGGACGGCATGTTTTACTCTCATTTTTTTTATTCTTGTGGGATCAACATGTTCCCTCGTTATTTTCGGTAACAACCGCAACTCACCATGAGCCCTGTCAGCGGCAAAAATTTGTTGGAAATATTCCCACTTCACATTTTTCGTTCCATTTTGATCCTTATAAATGATATCTTTATTTAGCAAATTATTTCTTATTCCTTTTATCAGATGTGGAACGTCAAAAAGAGGGATTATTTCCTGATCATTTATAACTATTACATCATTTTTCCACTCTTTACCTTCATTAAAATAATTCTTCTTAGCTTCTAAAATTAAATTGTTAACACAACTCGAATTTGGCGAGCCCTGGTCACAAACGGTTGCTACTATTTTGAGACCAGTAGCTTGCACTTCGGTAGCTACCTCTTTTAAAATTTCCTTAAGTCTCGGTGTCGACAACCGTTGTGTGAAATAATATGCGACTGGCTGTTTGAAATTTTTCTTCACACCTTTCACCATAAACACCAAGGCATGATTTGCAAAATGTTTTGATTTTGCTTTTCCTAAATTTTCGAAACCTACAAGATCGTCTGTGTACGGGTTATAAAATATTTGCGGATAAATCGACATCTCGTCAAATATTAAAGTACACAGACGATCTTGTGGCTGCATTTTGGAAACTGTTGTTTTTAATTCATTAAATATAATTGGGTTAATGCCTGGTTGCATTTTCACTTGGGCCAATAATGTTTTGAGCACCTTCCTGGACGGCAAGGTAAAATATTTACTCATCAAAGAGTAAGCTTTAGGGCTTTTTTTGTACAATGACAAGGATAATATTTTTTCATCCAATGTAAATCTATGGCCTTTTTTTTTCTTATGCCCTTCCATGAATTGCATCCTCGTAAATATTTTGGATGATTTCGGCATATTTCGTGTCAGCTTTTCAAAATCTGTTTTTAATGATGCATTTTTCAGCTGTCGAAGACGCATTTTGTAATTTTTAACTTTTTGCCGCAATCTGCTAATCTCATTTTGCTTACGTCGCACTTTTCTTGCGCAGTCCTGGGAACTTTTTTCTCGTAAAAACTCGAAGGTTTTTTCTGTAAATCAAAAAAATAACATTATATTAGACAGAGGAGAGAAGGCAATAATAATATTAATATATCGGGTATGTTATGATTTGTATAAAAACAATTTCTATAATTTTATTTCCTATATACATATAGCCCGACGAGCCGCTATTTGACCCTAAGATAGTCTCGCTGTAAAGGGCATAATATATGGCAATAATACACATACGTCATGTATAGTCAAGACACTGTCTATCGGCTTGGTGTTGTTTGTTGAATGTAAGATAGTCTCGCTGTAAAGGGCATAATATATGGCAATAATACACATACGTCATGTATAGTCAAGACACTGTCTATCGGCTTGGTGTTGTTTGTTGAATGTAAGATAGTCTCGCTGTAAAGGGCATAATATATGGCAATAATACACATAGGTCATGTATAGTCAAGACACTGTCTATCGGTTTGGTGTTGTTTGTTGAATGTAAGATAGTCTCGCTGTAAAGGGCATAATATATGGCAATAATACACATACGTCATGTATAGTCAAGACACTGTCTATCGGCTTGGTGTTGTTTGTTGAATGTAAGATAGTCTCGCTGTAAAGGGCATAATATATGGCAATAATACACATACGTCATGTATAGTCAAGACACTGTCTATCGGCTTGGTGTTGTTTGTTGAATGTAAGATAGTCTCGCTGTAAAGGGCATAATATATGGCAATAATACACATACGTCATGTATAGTCAAGACACTGTCTATCGGCTTGGTGTTGTTTGTTGAATGTAAGATAGTCTCGCTGTAAAGGGCATAATATATGGCAATAATACACATACGTCATGTATAGTCAAGGCACTGTCTATCGGCTTGGTGTTGTTTGTTGAATGTAACAATTCTGTGCTTTATAATAAATAAAGATTTCAAGTTTTTTATGCATAGTACATAAAACAAGCATATTTAAAATAATAAGATCGTAAGCAGTTGCTCTAGTATTAAACCGTGTCGCAGCTATTTACGCCCACCTCGGGACATAGGGAGAATTATTATTTTAGTTTCTTCGGTTTCGGTTGCACGCCCTATTCACAGCTAAGGAACATTATGTCAATAAATATTTTAATATTAAAGGACAATCTTACACAAATCAACCTAGTCCCATAGTAAGCTCAGTAAGGCTTGTGTCATGGGTACTAGACGACGATATATATAATAGAATAAAAATACTTAAATACATAGAAAAACTTCCATGACTCAGAAACAAATATTCATGCTCATCACACAAATATTTGCCCTTACCGGGATTCGAACCCGGGCTTCCTAGGCAGGGTCACTACCAACTATGTAGGCTACAGAGGTCGTCAATATTTCATTGCATGTATAAAAGAGTATTATTTTCTCACCTGCGTCAAACTTCGTGCGTGGTGCTCGATATTGGGACATATCAGTTGCAGTTAGACAAGTTGTTTCTGAAGATCCAGATGGTAATGGAATTTCGGTTGGCTCAACTGCAAGTCTTGACGGCCCCGGTAGATTCGTTATGTCCATTAATGGTACAGATTGGAGACTTCCTCGTAGGGGATTTGTATAGCAATGGTCTGCTTGTAAAAAAGTAGTATATCCTTGCTGTATACCTGGAACACAAAATTGCAATATTGTTAACATATATTTTTGAAGAAATTCCATACCCTGCTCACATAAAAGTTATATAAATAGGATCAGTAGTTTGCTTCAGAAATTACCGTTACACACAAACCTACATAGTCAAAAACTTACTAACTTTACCTCTTTGTATTATTATTATTTATTACCTACTGTCGGCGGCTTTCCTCGCATTTCACAAAAAAGGCTGGCAGAGCTACGGTGTAAAGAGTAAAATAAATTATTGGCATTTTAACATTTTGATGCAGGCTCTTCCCTTAGCTGTATTTGAAGTAGAAAACAAAAGGGATGCAACACGAATATTTGCCAAAGAATTTGGATAACTATTGACCATTGTAATTTCTTTGCACCATAAAAATGTTAAGATTAAATTAATTATACTTACGATGTAAATTCACTGATGGTATTGCTGAAGGCTTTATCCGATCTACTGACATCTTGTCACTGGGATCAAAATGATGATCACACAGCCTTTTAGACTTGTATATTTTCATACGGTCAGTTTCTTTGAGTTTGTCTCCAACCACTGACACCCAAGCATCAAAAACAGCAGGTTTTTTTTCCGGGTTAGGAAACCGATGTACTGGTACACAGAATGTGACTGAAACATAATGAAATACATGTTATTTATTATTTTTTGCAGAGTACATACATATACTCAAGCCCATATCCAACTGGGGTAGGTAGAGATAAAAAAGCGTCACATAAATAAACAAAGATTAAGGGAAAATCTTAAACAAATCGAATATTAAGTTCAATTAGGCTTGTGTTATATATAATAATGACTAGATGAGTATAAAAGCTTAAAATACATAGAAAACACCTAGTTATGACTTTTTAGTTTCTCTCCACTACCCAAAGGTTGTCTGGAATTGATCACTCTTTAGCGAAAGGACAGCCTGGTGTTTGCTTTTGTTCTTAGAGTCGCTGTTTTCTGTACTTATACTGTTTTCTATATTACTATTGAGGTGTGCAATAAAGAGTATTTGTATTGTCAAACATCCAAGACTCGGAAACAAATATTCATGCACACCTCATCACACAAATATTTGCCCTTACTGGAATTGGAACCCAGGGCGTCAACATCGTAGGCAGGACCACTAGTTACTACCCACTAGGCTAAACCGGTCATCATAGTCGGTACTAGGCTACTACTACTACCAGTCAGTGCTAGATTAATATGGTCCTTACCTTACATACTTCTTTCGTTATGATCTCTCATACATATCATACAGCATCAGTTATAATAAATATTAATTTGCTGATTATAGTCATCTGTGTATGCTATTCTTTCTGCTACAATTACTGCAAATCTTCAATCAATATTTAAGTAATTTAAGGAAAATTACTTTTTGTACACAAAACAACCTGAATAATATTAATGATAAGTTTACCATTCTCATTTTTCGCTGCATATTTTTTTCCTATGCCATACTGTATGTATACTCACACAAATTTTAAGGGTAAATGTTTCATGCCTACAAAACTAAAATAATTAATTTGTTTGTTTTATTTCGCCAGTCATGTTACGATATTATATATCATTTATATTGGCAAGACAAAGTGGATCCCATAATGTATTTAATCACTTTGTACAGTACACCTATGTTCTACAAATAAACAAATGAATGATTGATTGATATACTAATATTAATAATGCAGTCTGCGAGATTGTAGGTTTTAAGTTTGTAAGTAGGGGGTAACCACCGGAACCAATTATATTCATACATACATACATACATTCACGCCTTTATTCCTTTAGGCAGAGCACATGAAACTTATGTTCCAGCGCCACTTTTAGCATAAATGTGGATATAAAAGATGGACAAAATGTGACATTGCAGTGAAAGGTTGCTAGCCCATCACCCACAACACACTTCAACCCTGTTCCCTTAGTCGACTCTTATGACACCCACAGGAAGAAAGGAGGTGATGCTATGCTAACCCAACACCACCCGGGGACCCCTTACACAATTTCAAAACTTCTTTCACCTGTGTATAGAATGACTTACTGAATGGACATAGGCTATATTTAGTCCCGCGGGTTTGACTTTGCAATACACGAACGAAGCCATGCCGGTAGCTAGTCTCTTATACAAAAATACCACTTTGGAGCTCTTGGCGATAGTGATAGATAGATAAGTCCAAAATATTAATATGACTTGTAGTGTTACTCAACATTCGCACACAAGAAATAATGGCTTAATAAGAAAGTGATTATTCACAACACTTCTTATTCTGTTTATGACCGACAGCACTGTATAAATTTGTATTTGTAAGACAACCAATTTATAACTATGCCTATTCTTAAAGATGTGTAAACAAGAAGAAAATTGGTTTTTAACTAGATACCACAACAGTACATAGAAAATAGGACATGTACAAAATGGATCACAACCATGAAAAAAGTATTTAGTTACTTATTAGGAAGTTGGTGTTACCAACTTGTTTAAGTACTAAATCTGCACGGCTATCACAAGACGGCACATGAGCTCTCTCGATTTTTTCTCGCACTATACGTCTCTTTCTAAGTTTTCTAATAAGAGAGACAGATAGTGCGAGAAAATGGCACTGCAGCTTAACATTGTATTTTTACCCGACTGTCTCAGAAGTAGTGCTTTTCAAGTGTATGGCTTCAATTCATGTATGTTTATAGACAAGAATAATTATATTTCATGGGCTACAGACCAAACAGTTTGATAGATTTGCACAAAGCTTATTAGCCAGTTCAGAAAAATACCACGCGAAGTAAATACGACGTATTTTTCGGTTTCCTTTTAATCGTGCGAGTGTCCGCCTACAGCAAAGGGGGGGAACAAACACTTAGAAAAAAAATCATCAGTGATGTTATTATGTGTGTATAAGTGTTTGTGCCCCCTTTGCTTTAGTCCAGCCCACTTGCTGTATTTAAATTTTCGTATATGCTTGGCGTGGTATTTTTTTGAACTGGCTAATAAGCTTTTAAAGAAAGAGTCCAGAATCAGGTATTCGGGCTTATCGGCGTGAGTTAAATATAATCTAAATAGTGTAATAATAAGAGATACTACTTACCCAGAAAGTCACAGCCAAAAACACAATATCTTTTCGGAATTTGACTCATGTTCAAACAACACTTGAAAACAAATAAAACTTAACAAGAAACAAAACACAACAATAACAACGTTAAAGAAAAATAAAAACAACTAACAAATTAACAATAACTTTTGCAATAACAAGAGATAACCTCGAAAAGAAAGCGCATAAACATCCAAACAACAGAGCGTCAGGGTTTACAATGGCGATGACAACTTTGACAAATCCATACAATATGGCTGCCATTTTAGTTCATTACCAGGCGTCTGAGGTCGCTGTCGACTATGAAAAGTGATGACATATATAAGTGTGCCCCCCCTGCTTTGAACTAAGTTTTGGATGACAGTGACATTGTCATTTGATTTTGACATGATAACTCAATTGAATTTAGCTATTTTGCCATACCACATTAAAAAGTCCAATACGGAAGTAAGTCGTACCAACATAATGGCACGAAAGGGATTAGGGATGTAGTACTTAACATTATCGATGTCGATAAATTATGATGGTCAGGTCCACTGCATGAAGAGCAAATTATTAGAAGGATAATAAATGTTTTATGTCAGTTTATTTCACACCCACTTAAAAAAATATTTAGGAGTAGGTATGTATCTATTATGCTGGCTTTAATCTGGTTGATGACGAGAATCTTATACGTATATACATTTGAAAATAGTTAAGTACGTGTTTTAAATGTATTCGTCAAAAGCATTGGTTTTTTGACACACATGTTTTCTCCTGAAGTTATAATATCCATGGTAACCATCCAAATGCCACAATGACAGAAAGAGAAAGAACGGAAGCAAGAGATAGCATTTGTCCGCCGTTGGTCCGCCATGATAGAAGCACAGATAGAAAACTTGTCACTTGTCAGATTTGATCTGAATTTGAGCAAATGGATGTCATTCTTATAGTGGCACTACACTTGGCGGTATTTGACCAAATATTCGTGGTGCATCTTTTTTCTTCCTACGGCAAATGAAAGAGAGGCAAAGATGCAACGCGAACACGCATTCCCAAGTGTAGTGCGACTATTAGAGATGGGGAAAAGCGTTACATTTTGATATCAGTTACTGACGATCCCGTTCCAAAAAAGTCACAGTGAAAAGTCATCGTGACTTTGTCACTTCTGTTACTCGTGTCACTGCATGATATTTGTGATAAGTCACGGTCCTGTAATGAACGTTTTTTTGTCACACTGTTATTTTAACGTGACTGTCACGCCTGTTACTCATATCACCATACAATATTGTTGCGGTGCTATTTGACCGTGTTTTTGTCAACGTCAGTAGCGTCACGCTCCGCGTTTGTCGTGATTTGAGTCTGTTACTTAGTCTCTGTTAGACTGCGCTAGGAACAGTAGGAACGTATGTGATTTTGTAACGTTGTTCTTTTGTGAAAAGTCACAGTGACATCTTTTGACGGCGAGTCACGGTGACTTTGTCACCGTGACGTTATTTATCCCCCATGTCTAGTCATTCTTCTTTTTGTTCCTAGTTGCGTGACACTGCCCTGCCCAGGACCTCTAGCTTCGTAGGCAGCGTCACTACCAACTAGGCTAAAGCGGTCGTATATGAAATATGAATGTTTTTTTTAGCACAGTCTATTGAATTTGAATGTATTTGTTCGAGTTGAAGGAATTAGTTCGCATACACTCAACGGGCTCACTCACACCGTCTGTAGAACGCTTTATTTGTAATTGTCATCATATTGCCACTGTCACATTTGACATACACAATTAATTACACACATTGCATTTAGAAATGTTGATAATACGAATTAAAAAAGCACCACACCACGTGCTTTGAAGTAAACCTTAAGAATTTCGCGTGGATTAACACGCAACTAATAAAAGTATTACATCTACGTACGGTACGTGTCAATGTGCCAGCTAACACATTTAACTAATTTGCTATAACCATGTACGACGACTTCAAACCACTTGTAGATCTTATACTAAACAATTGGACTGCTTTGCAATTGGCTATTGAACATGGAATGGGTTCAAGTGGATCCCAAACTGCACAAGCTGTATCAGATTACGTAGCCCGGTACTGTGTGGAAAATGTAAAAGCAGATATTCATGATCTTACCGAAGTGTTGGAAGACTTAATGGACGAGGAGTTTGATACCGTATGTGAAGATAATTCCCCTAGAGAAGTGGCAGCGATATTGTTACAATATCTCACGCTGCTCAAGGAAGGTAAACGGGAGGAAATACAGGCAAGAATTGTAGCGATGCCTGTATGCCAAAAGGAGCTGAGCCAAAAAGTCTGTCAACCCCAAGGCGATTTCGATGGCGACTCTTCCAGCAGTGGTGAAGAAGAACATACAAATGTAATGGTAATGCACAGTAACGGTGGTGTACCGTCACCAGCACAAAATCACTACCCTGCACCCGAGCCAATGGATGAAGATGATGAACCTGGATGGACCACAGTGAGGACCAGAAGAAAAAAATAGTTTCATTAATAAATTAAAAACAGCTGCATGATTGCAGAACCTTTTTACAATGTTGTATTGTAAGTACTGTAGTCAGTAGGCAGCCTAGCAAGCATGACCACATATAAATTAGACAAAAGAATTTTGTGCCTTACTAGCAAGTATGTTAGTGTGAGAAGGACAAATGCTTTATGTCCGACATTAACATGATCATGCTAGCTAGGCAGAAATAACTAAGTGGGTAAAGAAACCAAAATGATCTGCATAAATTTGCTTCCTTTTCTTATTTACTGATCATTTAGAGCTCTTGTACTGGCAGGATCATCAGCGAGAATATAGGTGGATTATGTTTATAAAGTTTACTACAGCTTATATATTTTTAATAAATAAGTTTAAACTATTTATATTTATTTTTCTTCCTCTGATAACATGTACCTACTCAAGTAAAAAAAAACTTCAATATTCAAGAAGTTCCATGAATTCTTACCAGATTGCATCTCAGTTCTGTTGAGAATGGAACCATTCAGGAGGTTTACAACTTATTCTTATTTTAATATGATATATATGGAAGTATGGATGTTTGTTACACAATCAAGGAATAAGAGATTTGGCTGCAGGTTCATATTCATAACATTCATCATAGGATTCAAATAAAGGATCCTTCTTATCCCAGTAATTATCCCCCAAAGTAATTGAAGTTGATTTGGGAGTTCACACAGGCAAATAGATTTAGATTTGTTTATTTCTTAAAATAAATTTACATTATAAGTTAACTTCAGGCTAATTTACACGAATTTATTTAACGAGCGTCAAATACAAAAACAAGTTGCATAATCAGCCGGAAAAACAGAGTTCTTTCAGTTCGGTGGTAACAAAAAATTCTCGTTATACGAAACCTTTACTCAAGAATGTAGGTATGGGCCGGCATGCAACGGCAAACGCCCCGTCAGTGTCAAATAAATCATATCACGCTAACAGCCTAAAATACTTTTTATTAAAATATAAACGTTACCTTCGAAATTAACAATAAAGTGCACTTGGAGTTGAAGAAGAGCGCTCCTCCAACGTTCCGACGACGTGCGCTTTTCTAGCTCGGGTATGTATTGGGGTACATCGGTGCAGCATCAGAAATACAAATCAAGAAAATAATATAGGCCATAATTTGTCTCGCGACTTTATTCCACACCAGCGGGCAGGGCCTGATTTACCCACAGGCTAATAAGGCTAGAGCCTAGGGCGCAAGGACCAAGCAAGGGGGCGGCGGGGGCGCGGCACTGAGCTGAGACTTAACACATTACATTTCATAGTTAGTTAGCCTACGGCGGTCAGATCCCTAGATCGGGCTCTGCTAGCGGGCAGTTTTATCACTTACTAGCTTCCGCCCGCGACTTCGTCTGCATGGACCCGGGATAAAAACTATCCTATATTGTAATCCAGGCAATAAACTATCTTGGTGCAAAATTTCATCCAAATCGGTTAAGCCGTTTAACCGTGATTGAGTAACAAACATCCAAACATCTAAACTTTAAAAATAATAGAAATAATATTATAGTAGGATCGGCCTTCGATGTCGATAAGATGCACGTTCTGACGAAGTATGTGAGTGCGAGAGTGGCGGATGTCTTAGGGTGGTATTCCACTGACGATCTTTGCCCAATGTGTATTTGCATCTCACATTTTGCTTAAAGAGTGAGTCAGACACAATGCACATTGGACAAAGATCTTGGACAAGTGGAATATTTTCGACAACGATAAGTGATAAAATGTCAACTGTCTTACGAGGGCTGCCTTTTAAGTTGTGTCGTTTGGAAAAACTAAAGACAATTTAAGTGTTAAATGGTATTTATTGTTTTTCAAAGTAATCACCGTGATATGTAATACACTTTTTCATTCGATCGAACCAGTTTTCGAAACACTTATTCCAGTCCGAAGTCGGGGTCTCCAAAATGGCCGTTTTGTATGCCTCAACCGCTTCTTCAGGCGTCTGGTACCGTTGACCACGAAGTCGTTGCTTGATTTTTGGAAAAGTAAAAAAATCGTTAGGGCTTAAGTCTGGACTGTACGGCGGGTGTTCCAGAATTTCGACGTTTTGCTCTTTTAAAAACGCAATAGTTTGCCGGGCGGTGTGCGAGCTCGCATTATCGTGGTGCAGTCTTATACGACGTCTTGGGTTATTTTTTCGAAACTCGCCGATGACTTCTGGTAAACAGACAGTGGTATACCAGTCAGCATTAACCGTTTTACGATCCTCGAGCACGATGGTGGCAATGTGGCCACTTTTCGCCACAAACGTGGCGACCATTTTTTTCGAAGTGCTCCGTGAGCGTATTACTTTGGTCGGTTTTGGCTCATCTTGGAACACCCAAACAGTCGACTGCTGTTTAGAATCGGGATCGTAGGCATATATCCAAGATTCGTCACCACTGATAATGTCGTAAACATGTTTCGAGTTTCCTCGGTTGAATTGCCGCAGAGTTTTGCGACACCATCGAACGCGAGCCGTTTATTGGTCTTCACTGAGTAAATGTGGTATCCAGCGTGAGATCAACTTTTTACGCCTAAGTGATCATGCAAAATACTGTGAACACTGGTCCCTGAAATACTTAAGGAAGCTTCTATCTCACGGTATGTCGCATGGCGATCTTCGATGATCAGTTGCCGTACAGCATCAATGTTCTCCTGGGTTACGGCTGTTTTTGGAGGACCTTCACGATGTCTATCACCAAGACTAGAGCAACCACGTTGAAATTCTAAATACCAGCGTTCCACAGTCCGAAGGCATGGTGCTTTATCATTGAAAACCGTAGTCAACTCTTCGAAGCACTGAAGTCGCGTTAAGCCCCTTTTGAAGTTGTAAAAAATTATCGCACGTAAATTTTCCTTCGAAATTTCCATTTTCACAACTGACTTGTCAACTTTGAACGAACGCTGTACTAAAACGGTTGGGCCGATTTCGAGTCATTCTTTTGTTTTCGAATTCTAAATTCAAATATTTTAACGTGACACTAATTCTTTTTTATGCAATCACGGGAGGTTTGCAAACGACAGAACTTAAAAGGCAGCCCTCGTAGCCCCGCTGTAGGTACCTATTCAGCTTTCACATACAATAGGTGTACCTAGTGTAGTTGTGTTTCAAAGCAGCACTCTCATATATACTTTAAGGTGCGTACGCAGGGCCTCTTTAATCTATTGGAGGCCCTGGGCATATTACGATAATAATGGGGCCCCTATGACTTTGTATTTGATCTGAGGGGGGCCCCTATCGATCGCGGGGCCCTGGGCACTTGCCCAAAGTGCCCACTGGGAAAGAGGGGTCTGTGCGTACGAATTTGAGCAGCCTCGGGTTGAAGCAAGCACGGCTCACTTATTCAGGGGTATTAAAAGACTTAAAAGCATGAAAATCGGAACGATTGATCTTTAGCCCATACGAATCAATTTGACCCGAAGCACGAAAAAAAAAAAGGAGAGGAGTTACCTATGACATCTTTTTTTGTATGGGAAAAAAATATGTTTCATTCTGAAACCGTCGTGTATCGTGTGTGGTAGTTAATGAAAGGGCTTACTAAGCCGATTCTAAAAATATATCACATCATTATATTTCAGTCACTTGTTTCATTCATTTTCAAAACATACCAAGTTTGGGCTCCTCCGGATATGATACGGTTGAATCATTATTTGTAAAAATATACCTAAAATTATATGTAATAGCCTCATATCCAAACCAGAAGAAAGCAATTTTGAAAACATTTACATTTAGTATGTAAAATCAAATATAGTTGAAACATGTAGGTGTAGGTACTTATAAAAAGTTCAATTTTAGACACTGACGATGATAAGTACTATCAGTTGAACTATGTTGTAAATAGTACTAATGTCTCAGAGGGAGATTAAATTGTAACAAAATACACAGCAGCGTTCATACAAAATTAACATTTTATTAATATGTCTTACATTTATCTCTTATCAAACTATACACTGACTAAATTAAAATCTTGTATTTAACAAGTTGGTAGATTTATACATACTGTCCAGTTACTATCAATCATATAATCCATAAATACCAACGGACAAATTATATAAAATAAATAATCTTTAATTGTATTCAAATACTGCTGTCTTGACGTGTAATACGCGTAATTTGTATTACAATTAGGCTTCACCCTAATTGTGAAGTCACTAAGGGTGAAGACACATCTATCAGCATCGAATCGCATTTTGTAATACAGTAAACGTAATTTTGTATGAGATGCGTCCGCATCAATTCACCCTTCCGCATGCGGACGCATCTCATACAAAATTACGTTTACTGTATTACAAAATGCGATTCGATGCTGATAGATGTGTCTTCACCCTTAGTCGTCACATCGGCTGAATCCGGCGACCAAATTCCGTTGAGCTGATTCTGACCGCACGCTGCATACAAAATGTAAGGCATTACCACAGATAGGCCGATAAATTCCTCCTCGATCTATATTAAAATAAATATTATTCGTTCGGGAATTAGCCCAGGGGAATATTCGGCGACGGAATTCAGCCTGTAAGTATGTGGCAATCTGCACACACCCATTGACTGGCTGGCACCCGAAAGCCCAGATCTTAGCAAATTTAGCAATCGGTTTTAGCAGAATTGTCACTCTTCAGTAAAGTTCTCAGACCTGTAAATAAGTTTTTCAATATTTGAAGGGATGCCGGCGATGTGTATGTTAACAATTGAAGTCATACATACATTTGATCAAATATTACGAATAACATTTAATTCAAAATGGCTACGTAAATAACATAAAAACTTGAACCAAGTTATTGGATAAGTGGAATGTACGTCCGTCAAAGAGATTTGATTAAATATTGGATACAAATTGGACAAAGATCTTGGACATTTGATCAAAGAAATTGGATGACTTCATCAAAGGTGGTATTCCATTTGTCTAAGGTCTTTTTAAGCAAAATGTGAGACGCTAATACGCATTGGACAAAGATCTTGGACAAGTGAACTCTACATACGTCAAAGAGTTTTGATCAAATATTTGACCTTAAAATTGGACAGAGATAGATATTGTGACTTCTTCAAATTTACTAGAAACACCGACATTTGATCAAGTAATACGGATGACATTTAATTCAAAATGGCTACGCAAATAGTATAATCAAGTTTTGATACTTGACAATATTGGACAAGCGGTATGGGCCTTCGTCAAATAATTTTGATTGAATATTAAATATACACATTGGACAAAGATCTTGGACAAGTGGAATACCACCCTAAGCCAACACCGCACAGTTAGCTACTTACAATAAGATTCGTTTTGAAATGAGATTCGATTTTTTTGTTCATACCTATTTGGCAAATGTTGGCATTAATTTCTCTAACTAACTAGACTAATAATAAATGCATTTTTGTGCAACATTGGAAGGAAACAATTTGAGTTATCGCCTTATCGCTTAAAGTAGAAAAACATAATTTATAGATATATTTATATATATAGCGATCTTTTTACTACTTAAACATACTATTACATTTTTCACCACATGATATCTTAGTGGTTATCATATTAAATCTAACATTTTACATAGGTACATACCTATATCTAACATCAATTTTCTAAGAAAACTGTAAATGTATAAAATATAATTCAGACATCCATGACTCCATGAGATATTAGAAGAGTTAATTTCTTGCAACTGCAAATTGACACACTACAAATAATTACAATTACTTAATGTATTTTTGGTAATGTCAATCATAAGACGGAAAATGTGCGTCTTTTTTAAAAGTAATTTACGTATGTTTTGCCCAGTCATAATATAACTCGATTAATTTACTAAAATATTAACAGTAGGTTCATACATAAACATTAAAATTGTAATCTATGAAATTTATGAAAAACTAAATATAATTTATTCGTAACGCAAAAAGTGAGTTGATCTAATAAGACACTTCCAGAGAAGTACTCGTAAGATTAAGAGTTCTTTGTAAATATTTGTTTTTTCTTAGTAAATTGTCACCTAATCGTTGTAAAATAGTTGTCTCGCACACTTGGGTTAAGCACTTCTCAATAAAAAGGCTAAATAATATACAATTTAGGTATTATGATCATGGCACCCAAATCGAACAAAAACAGAACCTAGTAGGGTCATTTCGCTGGTTACGCGACCACCTTCGGTTAGCGACCACCAGAAGGAGAAGGTTTTTTCTATTGAAGATAACATCAATTCTACACGCCTTATTGAGACAATTACTTGTAGGTACATGCATTTTTTTGTTGTTTTAGAATAGAAATCTACTAAAAAACCGAGAAAATATCCTTTCAGTTCACCAACTCAGCTTAAGTGGTCGCCCACCGGCACATTAAATTAGGTGGTCGCTAACCGGCGAAATGACCCTATATACTTAGTCCCACTAAATCTAATGACGGTGGTCTAATAACATAATTTTAATTATATATATATATATATATATAGTCATGAATTAACGTAACTAAAACGATTTAACTAAGCAACACATTTAAATGTTCAAGCTAAGCTCGTCTTTATTTTATATTGTCGTATATGAATTATTTATGTGATAATTATTGTCACGATAATCATTTCTACGCCTTGCATTTCGACAGAATAAATTATTTACATAGCATTTAAGTACAGTGATAATACTCATCTCAAGAATTTTAGTACCCAATATATTTAAACCAACACGAGTATTAATGCGTGTGCGTAACCCTAGTAGCATTTGAAGTTGGCATTTCGTAGGGCCATTGATCACCGAATGGTTGGTCAACCGTTGCGAGTGAAACACCTGTTTTCGGTAAAGCCAACGATGTCTCCCAACATTGGGCCTACTATGATGACTATGTTGGGCCAACAACCGTTTCCGGCTGTAGGGCCAATTTACATTTACAACGTAGGGCCTACAGCAACATTACTATGTTGGGCCAACCACAGTTTCCGACTGTTGGACCTAAAGCAACATTGCGTAAGGGCCTACAAAATAAAAGCACTCTGTACCAACTGTAGAATAGCCGTTGGCAGTTAGTAGGGTTAGATACAGTTGTTTATCTCACGAAGGCGGGTTGGTCTTACTTATGCTCGATCTCCACTGACCGGGTGACGCCGGGGCGCACATTGTGAGTGCCAAAGGAAATTGAAACTTCTCTGCTGTAGTTAAATTCCATATTTGCACGGAATTTACGCAGCTTGCCACCTGCGCGCGCGAGTAGTGGAATTTAACTACAGTAGAGAAGCTTCAATTTCCTTTGGCACTTACAATGTGCGCCCCGGCGTCGCTCGTGGTCGGTAGGGATCGTACATTTGTTGTGGGGTGGTACCTATTTAGTGCACATGTCCATGGTTTCTAGGTGCGTAATCTCGAGAGAGATTCTATATTGGCCGAACACACAACAATGTGCATGTGCATAATACTCACAAACCGCCTTCGTGAGAATAAACATCTGTAACATACAAAGTAAACGTCTTTAAATAACCGAATTTACAAACGTAACTGCACATTAACTGTTAACGGAGATTTAAATGCCTTCCGAGACTTTTCACATTTACTTGCGTTACCATCATTTTGTACAGCTAGACCGTAAAATAAAACTTCACATAAAACGTTTATAATTTTATTGTAAGGAAAAAAAAGACAACCTCGATTTATAATCGATATGTTTCTATTAGATGACTTCCAGCCTCCCGAACAAGCCGGTTTCCGAAGAGGCTTCAGTACCGTAGACCACATCCACACGCTCCGTCAGGTTATACAGAAGACCGAGGAGTATAACCTGCCCCTCTGCCTAGCGTTCGTGGACTACGAGAAAGCCTTCGATTCGATTGAAACCTGGGCCGTACTACAGTCTCTCCAGCGGTGCCAAGTTGACTATCGCTATATCGAAGTGCTGAAGTGTTTGTATGAGAACGCCACTATGTCAGTTCGACTCCAGGACCAGAACTCGAAGCCTATTCCGCTGCAGCGGGGAGTCAGGCAAGGAGATGTTATTTCTCCAAAACTGTTCACCGCTGCACTGGAGGACGTTTTCAAAACTCTGGACTGGAGAAGGCTAGGCATCAACATCAACGGCGAGTACATCACTCACCTTCGGTTTGCTGACGATATAGTAGTCTTGGCTGAGACCATGGAGGACTTAAGTACGATGCTCGATGACCTCAGTAAAGCTTCCGAGGGAGTTGGTCTAAGAATGAACATGGATAAGACGAAGATCATGTCAAATGCCCATGTAGTACCAACTCCCATTACAATCGGACACTTTACGCTCGAAGTTGTAGACGATTATGTATACCTAGGACTATGTTGGGAGTTTCTCTGCGGGATCGCATCAGAAATGAGGCTATCCGCAGCAGAACCAAGGTAACAGATATAGCCCTCCGAATCGCTAAACTTAAGTGGCAGTGGGCGGGGCACATAGCACGTAGAACCGATGGCCGTTGGGGCGGAAAGGTTCTCGAGTGGCGACCACGTACCGGAAGGCGCAGCGTGGGTAGGCCCCCCGCAAGGTGGACTGATGACCTGGTAAAGGTTGCTGGAGTTCGCTGGATGCGGGTGGCGCAGGACCGGTCACTTTGGCACTCTTTGGGGGAGGCCTATGTCCAGCAGTGGACGTCTTTCGGCTGATATGATGATGATGATGATGTTTCTATTATAATTCATTGTATTTGAATGCTGGCCCTGTAGCACGATGCTTTTTGACCGGCCTTAAAGCATTCATCACTTTTTAGCAAGTATGGAAGTTAGAAAGGGACACATTCTTTATGGCGGGCCATAAAAGGCATCATACTAGCCCAAATTTGTCAACGTCATGACTGGACTAACATATTTTGACCTCCGATTCCGAGCAGTTGCACTCCGTCATTTCAGTGGGTTCAGGTGTCAAAAATCCATCGTCAAAATCCAATCTCATCGCGCAAGGTCCAAATAAGTTAATTAGACGCTGGATTATTCAGCAACTTTAATGCGGCGTCCACACTGGCCAGTTTCGTCAGCCAATTGACAAGGACGCAGCCATCTGTTAGAAGAGAGATGAACACACATTTAAATGACACAGACAAAGAGGACTGTGATGAAATAGCTAAAACTAACCTTTTCATAAAAACGACAAATAGCTAAAACTATTTATTATTACCTATGTACTTATAGAGAAATGGCAGCTCGAAACTTTTGCCAGCATCAGTTTTAAACAGATATTAAATCAAAATGAACACACGACGTTACAAAACTAAATTGACCTTGTGATTTAAAAATTAAATTAACTAATATTAACTCACCTGTCTCGTACAATATGCGTTTAATGAGATACACATGTCAATTCTCGTCCGGTAATATTTTAGTTGTGAGGCATAGGTACTGCACTGACGATTTTATGAGGAGGCCAAAGGCACTCCTTCTTGCGAGGCGTAATCCACTCTTCTGTTACATAAGTATTACACTAAAACCACGCCGTCACCATCAGAATCATTAAATTCCACCACTTTGATCATACTGAACGTGGTTTTGAAAGGATTGCTTAATAAACACGATATATTGTTATTTGATTAGTGAATATAACATGTAAGTATTAACTTGCACACTATTTTTTATATATATTTGCTAAGTAAATATGCAACCCTTTCAAAAACAAGTAATACTTTATACCATGCACGCACGCACTCAAAAGAAAATAACTAAGTATACGTTTACACGCACTATTCACGATGGAGATCGATAGCAAAATGGCCGATCGAATTCGCGCGCCGCGCGTGCTCCTGTACACCGCCCCCCGCACCGCACTTTGTTTCCGAATTCCCCTCTCCTCCCATTGCCATTGGATTCCTATGTGGCCCACTGTTGGCCCTATGCTGTTTTCAATATGCAATAGTACTAATGCTATGTGCTCTCTGGTGATGAATAGCGTAAAAAGTACTTGTTTAGCCTATGTCCAGGCCCGTGACAGATGAGCAATGCCTCTACTCGACACGAGATAGCGCTAAATTCCATTTTTTTTGTAGGAAAGCCTACTAAGTCGGCGGTAGGGCCTATGTTGGCTGCTCGTATGGGATTTTCTGTTGGAAATCCGACCAAAACCGCGGTAGGTTGTATGTTACATGATCGTATGGATTTTTTGTTCGGAACGCCGAACAAAACCTCAGTAGGGCCTATGTTGGCTGCTAGTAGGGATTTTTTGGTAGGAAAGCCAACTCAGTCGGCGGTAGGGCCTATGTTGTATGGTCGTATGGTTTTTTTGTTGGGAACGCTGCGCAAAACTGCAGTAGGGCCTATGTTGGCTGCTCGTATGGGATTTTCAGTTGGAAAGCCAACTCAGTCGGCGATAGGGCCTACGTTGTATAGTCGTATGGTTTTTTTGTTGGGAACGCTGCGCAAAACTGCAGTAGGGCCTATGTTGGCTGCTCGTATGGGATTTTCTGTTGGAAATCCGACCAAAACCACAGTAGGGCCTATGTTGGCTGTTCGTATGGATTTTTTGTAGGAAATCTAACCAAAAACGGTAGTAGGGCCTACGTCGTTTGTTCGTATGGATTATTTGTTGGTAACCCAACTGATAACTGTGGTAGGGCCTATGTTAGATGTTTGTATGGTTTTGCAGTTGGAAAATGAACCATAAATAGCATTAGGGCCATTGTTGGCAGTTCGTTAGATTGCTACTAACGATTTCCCAACTGTTTCCCAACCGTTAGCTACGGTTGGCCAACGCAAAATGCTACTAGGGAAAATCCTATTTAATTAAATACAAACTCAGTCCATAAAACATAAGTATAAGGTAAGCTAATACTTGAAGTGAAATAAGACTAAATAATTATGAATCTAATAATATGGCCATTCGAATGCACGTTTAGGTTGAATAATATATGTGTTTTCAAAAATAGAGCAATCGGTGAGTGAACTGAGGCCTGAGGTCTATCGGACCCTTTGACACTTTAAACAGCCTACAAAGACCCACTGGTCTCCCGAATCAACACGGAGTACTTCTGCGGTCTCGGTGTATCCGATAGCACGGAAAGCGGGGAACCCCCATTAACTCGTTTATTGATAACAGCATGAAATCCCTAATTTGACTAATTTATTTCTCTGGTCACCAAGCCGATACGAAGGTCCCAAGGTCCGTTTTAAAGCATCTAGGAAATGCCATTATGCTACAGCCTACAAACACCATCGGCACCATGCAACGCGGGTCTTTTCAGATTTATAATTTTAGTCTTAATTCACTACACTTTTGATCAACATATTATTATATACTTTAACATATAAATATTTATTTCATATCAGGAGATTCCAGTAGATTAAGTACTTAATTAACTATTTTAAGATAAGTACATTCAGTCATTTTCACAAGCTAAATTAGCTGTAATACTAATTTTTTTGTCAATTTTATGAGCGTGGTCACAATCGTCGTGTAGTACAACAGTGGTAGCGCTCCAGCTGGAAGGACTATGTGAATGTGTGAGATTCGTACGATTGCTATCCGCCAAATGCTCCAGTTCGTGACTTTCTAAATTTGGAATTCCAGAACATATAGAACTGACTCGAGAAACTGTCTTTCTGTCTTCAGATGGAAATTCCTTAGATGAATTACGACCAACTATACAGAATAAAGAACACAGGAAGAAAGTAGCGTATATCCAGCTAACGGACATAATCAAAGCTAAGAAACATCCGATTTGAGAGTAAGGGAGCAAATTAGACCTCAGCAAAAATATTCCGGCGAAACCAGTTGTTAGCGCAGCGGCTGCAGTCGGTCCAGCTGACGTGGACAACGCAGTTTTCACTCTTGAAACTTTGACGCCATTAGCGTTGGTATAACTGAGAGCATAATGAAGACTGAAGTCCACAGCGAGTCCGGCCGAGGTCGATATCGCAACACTCTCTAAAATATTTAATTTCCATCCGCTTAGTACTAGAATAGCTATCGTCACAGTAGAAGAGAATACCATAGCTGTTAGTGCGCATACGCTTACAACAAAACTTAACGTTGCAGGGATCAGGACCACAAACCCTAATCCAGCTGATATCAAGAGTGCCATAACTGTTCCACTAGCCAAAGTGCGTTGAAGATCATAAAATTGAAAATCAGACAAGAACCAGCCTCCTTTCATGCCCCTAGGAGCGGATTTTAACTCGTATTCAGTCCAGTTCTCGACATGAGCAAAAAAATTATTCATTGTCACATAAGACATAGTATATGGCACTACACTTTCAAATTCTACGACAACAGATGCTATTTTTGGGCGTCTAGCGCTTCTGAGAAATTTAGGTCCGGCTACCCCAGGCATAAACAATTCTCGAGGGGTTTGATATAATGACGCCATGGCTTGTATGATGCAAAATTCAAACACTTTTTTCTTGTAGGGGAAACGAGCTTCACAACAAGGCCTCCTATCTGTTTTATCAATAGTATCCATACACGGTCTGTTCATAAATATACTCTTAAACCTCTCAATAAAACAGTTTGGCAGAAGAGGACCTCGCATTGGTTGGTAAAATGGCTGAGCTTTGAGTCTCGTACAAAACTCTAGTAACCACATCTGTGACTTTGGATCTGATATTGAAAATGTTTCATCGAAAATTAATCTTCCTCTAGAATTTGGATCCATATGGTTGCCATTGTCTATAGCTTTTACACCCCATATCCATCGGAGAGGCATCTTACTTCCAGTTCCAATATCCTTACCAAATCTTTCAAACAGAAATTTGTCACTATAATTCATATCATACTGTTCAAAAGGATGAGAAGTTTGGAAAAGCTGAAATTGTTTTGAGTCTGGAAGTTGAAGACCTGGAGTGTAAAATACGACAAAAATGCTGTAAATCCCTAGACTGCCTAATCCTAACACAAACACTATGTGTAATTTTGTGACACAAGTTATAATAAATCTATTCAGAACTACTCTTGTCTCTTCCCAAATTTCATTAATGGAGTTTCTCAGCACCTCTAAAAAAGTTCTATTATTTTGACACAATTTAACATCCAATATAAAGACTGATACGGGTAACCAGGTTATCATTAGAAAAAAGTTGACTAGGACAGTTGTGCCAGCAAATATGCTGAAACAGTTTATAGCAGGGATGTAACTTACATAGGATGCGTAGAACGCAACAGCAGTCGTCAAGGTCGTTATGAACATTGTTACAACTGAATGCTTAAGTGTTTCCTCGAGTATTTGTACTAGTATAGTTTCCCCTGCACTTGATACATTCTTTATGTCCCCCATATCCCCCAAACCGCTGTCATGACTAGCTACGTTGTCTCGGATAAGTTGTTTACCAACCATTTTCCACACTTTTACATATAGAAATGCATCATCTGCCCCAATTCCGATCACAACAACTATTACTAGTAAATTCATAAATGGAAAAAACTCTAAATTGAACACATATACATACAAGAAGTATGATATTCCAAGGGAATAAGTAATTGCTGTAAATAACATGAATGTCAACAACATAGATTTCGTGTATATCCACACACATAAAAACACAAACACAGCACCTAAGCCAACTAACCAAGTATCTTCAATTATACATATGTCAAAAAGTGTATTTTTCAGCCCAAAATCCATGGCAGGTATAACTAGATTATCATAAGACATATTTGAACTTTGTAACTTTTCATAATATGGCAATACAGTGCTACTGCTTGGTAATGGGAAGAAAACCATTACATTTTTAACATTACTTTGAGAGAAACCAGGTGGAGCAAATGCAGTAGAATCTACCAAGTAGAACAACATATTGTATATTGCATCATATTGGGAACAATAATTTGGCACATTACAACGGCCTAATTCACATGAAGCCATTAATGAAAAATTATGAAAATAAACAGCACATTTTTCTAAAATCACAATTGTCTTGTTAACATCTTCTACTGTTAAATTCTCACATGATTTTTTACCTGACATTAAAGCTATATAGTTTGGAACACTCCACACCGGACAGCAGAGGTGTTCAGCATTCATGGGCCTTTGACATAATTTGTAATATTCCACAGCTCCCAGTTCCACAAGATCCAACTGCCACTTACACATTTTTTGAATATTCTCAAAGCCGAGTAAAGATGAACTATCAGTGCTCTCTATAACAATGTGTGCATAATTGGATAGTGGGGCCCCACAGGTTCCAAATGCATAGTTATGGTGGATTGGAGTGTCAGGTTCACGTTGCATCTCCTTGAGTGATGCCCATTGTTTTCTTACATGCTCCTTTAAGAAAATGACATTTTCTCCCTCATAGCTAACATTTTTTCCATATCCCCAGTGTTCATGTTCGGTAGAAAAATTAAATTCAGGTGAATAATACTTTTTAATACCAGTGCTGTTGTTAAATTCTTTGTGGTCTTTTTTTTTCCTGAGTTTTTTCATAAAGGGGTGTTCGTTTTTTTTGTATTTACTATGCGTTGTTCGGTTGTGATAGGTGAAATTCATACGAATTTGGTCTTCAATTTCTTGTGGGTCTACGGCCAGCCGCTTGGACGGCCGCGTTTCGTCGTTAAGGTTCTCCCACGCGATGAAGCGATGGGCTAGCGTTGTCCCCCGTGTTTCGAATCCAGTAAGAGGGTCGGAGAATGATGGCAGTTTGTGGCATACTAACGGGATGACCGTGAGGATAGTAGAAATCACACTACTTAAAAATAGAAACAGGTAGGAGTGGCGAACAATAGATCTGGCGTAAGCGGACCACATCGCGATGTTATTTCAGGCTTCATAGTTTTTTTCCTACTCCATTTCCTAACGTTACTGCAACACATGACCAATAAACAGAAGCTCATGGACAGTTTACACTATAAACGACGTCACATCTTGATTAGGAAAAGTCCAAATAATATTTGAACTGCTTCAACAATCACATTACACAAATCTTAATCAAATCAATCACTAACACAAATAACACAATTTAGAAATCCAACATAAACTCGCAGAAATATTGGCTTAGTTTTGCTTGTGTGCCAATACAAGCAAAACTAAGTTCCATAGACTATACAAAATTGCAAATGTCAATATTCTAAATAAAACTCAAGCTGTTTTTGCACGACCGGACGGTTTGCTCGTGATACTGATCGTCAACTCCGTGGATCACAAGAATTTAATTAACATCTAGCAACACTCTTGTTGTCTCTGACATCTTGATCACAAGACTTCTTTCCACTAGTTTTCTGTCAAGGCAAAAATTGGGCGAGAAAAAGCCGTCCCTGCAGGGATTCGTGTGTAAAATTGCTCCAATTTAGTGCAACACAACATCAAGATGAGGTACTTCTTAACTTATTTGGCCGGGCTCATATTAATCCTCGTGATTCCTATTTTCTCCTTGTACTATTTATTGAATGGAAAGGGTGAGCAAATCAGCTTTGGATGGTTCCTGGAGAACACGTCGCCCTACATGTGGGCGACTTTAGGCATAGCCTTCGCCGTGTCTCTGTCCGTAGTCGGAGCAGCTATGGGCATCCACACCGTCGGCGTGAGCATAGTTGGTGGAGGTGTTAAGGCGCCCAGAATCAAAACCAAGAACTTGATCTCCGTTATCTTCTGCGAGGCCGTCGCTATCTACGGACTGATCACCGCCATTGTGCTGTCTGGTATGCTGGAGAAGTACCCCGAGCCCTTGACCGATTTCAACATCAAGAGTCAAAACTACATGGCTGGCTATGTAATGTTTGGAGCTGGACTTGCTGTTGGCCTTGTGAACTTGTTCTGTGGTATTGCTGTGGGAATTGTTGGATCCGGAGCCGCCCTCTCCGATGCGGCCAATGCAGCACTCTTTGTAAAGATTCTCATTGTTGAAATCTTTGGATCTGCTATTGGTCTATTTGGTCTCATTGTTGGAATTTACATGACATCAAAAGTCAAAATGGGTGTTGCTTAAGAAGACGGAACTTGAAATTAAGTGTGAGTACTATTATACTTGTTGTAACTTTTGCTATACTTACTAACATTTACTGTCACTATAGTGTAAAACTGGTTTAGAGCACATTAAACTATTGAAGCTCTCCTAATGTAATATTTTAATACATAGTAATTTTGCTGTAGGTACTTAAATATGTATATCTTTACTATTGTCTTATTCTATTTTCAGTATGCAACAGCACTGGATCGCCTGTTAGACCGAGTTTGAAAGAAACAGTGCTGACCTAAAGTATCCAATCAATGGTAAATTATTCAGTATAGCTTGAATTCAATAGTACCGCAGTGTTACTTGTATTAATATGACCTGACTACTTTGATGTGTTATGTGATGTTTAAACTTGTTAAATAGTTGATTTCATATTTGTGAAAGATATCTGACCTTGGCACCTTACTACAAATTCGAATTTTTGATTGAAAACCTCATCTTATTCTGTTGTTGCATTTTGTGCCAAGGTCGTGGGTATCTGCCCGACCATTTTATTTGTGTATAGGTAGAATCAGAATTTAGTTGGAGTGTTTTTTGACAATTTAACAGTAAACTTTTGAGTAACTATGCTGACTCTTAGGGGTTAGAGTGACTGGATTCACATTGGATTTAAAATAACAGCATATATCATATCAAAACAAAGTATCTACAGTTTAAGTTATGCATTAACTTAAACACAGTTACCCACAGATCTTGGGTTTTGATAAGTAGTTCAATGCTGCATCTAGTCACTTTGTTAAAGGCTTAAACATTCCATGAACCTCATGTAACTTGAAGAAGCGTTTATTGGCCTCTTAGCAGCCCAGCCGATACATACACTGTACATAAACTAATTGGAGTATATATCACATTAAAATTAAGGTTGTTTTCCAGACACTTTGTTAAAATGTATTAAATGTATTTTATTAAATTTCAATATACTGCACTGTATGTGATTATCAAACTAGATATATCAGAACAACTTAGAGATGTTTCATAAACCTATTTATATCATTATCGGCAAAATGTATTTTCTTGATGTATTAAATAATCTATCTATAGGACTAAGCTTCACTAGACCTTTGTTTGGATAGGAGTCACGTGGAAAAGAACCTTAATGCGAGAACTAGTTGTTTCATTGCAGTTCAATTATTATTTATGCAATCAAAATAAGTAATACTTCAATTTGTAAATATGTTTGCTTTCTTGTTTCTTGTGAACACGCTAATTTATTATATCTACTTATAATTTGTATCCCTTTAACTTAACTATAGGTGTTGAAGTTAATGCCATAGATTGTGTATGAGTATTGGAATTCAATTTTTATTGATAACTTATAGCACAATGTCGTGTACACAGTTTTGGAATTACAGAATTCAAAAGTATTATGTCAGTCCTAAGTAAATTACTGATGTAATTCTAAGTTAATATTTTATTTGTGCAAATGTAGATATTATGTATGTTGATGAATAAATAGATAAAAGTTGTTGTATTTTGTTCTTATTACAACTATTTTGGTGACAATAAAACAGAACTGATTCAGTTACAATATTTTTTGTAGTGCCAGTAGTGTGCCTGTCTGACTCACAACATTCGCGTATAAACACATGAGTAATAAATGGTAATTGTGGCTGGCAGACAGTTCATATTTTCGTCACTAGTGGCGGTGTTAGCCAATGTAGTGCTACTATCGCAAGTTTTGTTATGTGTTCTCGAAATAAATGTAAATGAACATTTATAAAAATAATCGTTCAAATATAGACTGGCCCCTAAGCGAGAAGGTCCAAATTGTGAATATTGTAATAAGACTAATAACTGTCATTGCTAGTTTTCATTCATTCATTTCAAATCATTGAGGCATTCGACTAGGTACTTACCTATATCAATTGCCAAGTAAAAATCTGAGTTCCCAAATATTTATATTAAAATCGGCCAAGTGCGTGTCGGGCCACGAGCAGTGTAGGGTTACGTAGTTACTGTCTGCCTTTGTTACATCGACACGCGCGCCCCAACTAAAGGCGGTTGCGGCGCGAACGCGGGTCGGGCCCGGGCTCGCGCAAGTTGTTGCATTGAAACTACACTTCAAACACGCATCGAACGCGGGCCCGCGGCGCTAAGTTACAAGTGTTACAACTCGGGCAGAGCGGCCGCGGGTCAGGCGCGGCGCGGGTCGGGCGATTGATATCTCTCTCAATACCAACGCATTTAATATCTCTATCACACAGTAGCGCGATATACCGCTTCAACCGCGCCCGGCCCGCGCCGCGCCCGCCCAGCGCCGCGCACGACCCGCGTTCGATGTGTGGAGGCCTCCAATGGTGCGGCGGTGAATTCGTGAATGGCCTAGATCGCAGGTGTTTGTGGCCCGAACCGAAGGTGAGGGACATAAATATGCCCGTGGTGAGTACACAATTTTACGTCTTCACCTGGCCACAATGCGAGTGCGCGCAGCGTGCGTTAAAACTCGCATTATGGCCAGGTGTGACGTAAATGATTATTTGAAACTCTTAATATTTTTAAACAAGCTATCCAACGGTGTGGAGTATCACCATGGGTTTAAAGACATACTTAGAGGTAGGTAGAATATAGCCCGCGAGCTACCAACCGTTTTGCGTGACCAATCTACCCTCGTGCGACAATTTGTGAGAAGCCCGTCAGCTGCGGCTCCGTTGGTGGGGGACCAGCGACTGCCTCTCAAACATAATACAGTATCTTGACGAAATAAAATCGTCAGCTGGCTGTATAATGGTGGAATATCCTTTAGCAACACGAACATGTAAAAACATATTCCTACTATAAACGCGCGGTAAAAGCGACGGCGCGATACGTTGCCATGCACGCATTTATAGTAGGCGTTAATCGGGGAGAAAACACGTTTTTTTTTACGTGTTTGCGAGGCTGTCGCTGGTTAACCCACCAACGGAGCCGCAGCTGACATGCACGGGGCTTCATGATACAACTTTCTATATCTTCTCAGAAGTTGTAGACCGGGGGAAAGTGACTGACAAAAAAAATGGCGCAAATATGAGTTGAAAATAAAAACAGACATTGGTTGGGACTTGAAAAATGTGGGCCGGGCCGGTTTTTGTAATCGCCTTACATTTAATGCAATCACGGGTAATGCAATTACTCCGTTTTCCTTTTTTTCATAAATTTATTCTTAAAAGAGATATTCACCTTCAAAAACTTAAGAAAAATGCCAGGTTTTTCGCTGTTTCAAACATCCAGAAAACAATTTTGGCTAGATTATTTAAAAAAAGGAAAATGGCCAAGCCTTTCTTTGATTTTTAATAAAAAAAAATGTTAAATAGGTCAAGTTTTGGAGAAGAAATCAGGGGACTACGAAACGTTGATTTTATGTACTTTTAATAGGTATTTTCGGCCCAAGCTGCAGTTGTCTCTATCGCGCTCTGCGGGGGGAGGCTTGAGGTTGGCGCGACAGCAATACATTTTACAAATACCTATTTCTCAATTATCTCGCCCTTAGTGTTTCCTCTTAAGGGCCGGCTTCGGAGGCTCACTGCGCGAAGTTTAGATTTTTAGCGCTACTCTCACGCCACCTTCCCTAACATATGGTTGAGGGAGGCGATGGCTGAGACCCTAGTAGCATTTTGCGTTGGCCAACCGTAGCTAACGGTTGGGAAACAGTTGGGAAATCGTTAGTAGCAATCTAACGAACTGCCAACAATGGCCCTAATGCTATTTATGGTTCATTTTCCAACTGCAAAACCATACAAACATCTAACATAGGCCCTACCACAGTTATCAGTTGGGTTACCAACAAATAATCCATACGAACAAACGACGTAGGCCCTACTACCGTTTTTGGTTAGATTTCCTACAAAAAATCCATACGAACAGCCAACATAGGCCCTACTGTGGTTTTGGTCGGATTTCCAACAGAAAATCCCATACGAGCAGCCAACATAGGCCCTACTGCAGTTTTGCGCAGCGTTCCCAACAAAAAAACCATACGACTATACAACGTAGGCCCTATCGCCGACTGAGTTGGCTTTCCAACTGAAAATCCCATACGAGCAGCCAACATAGGCCCTACTGCAGTTTTGCGCAGCGTTCCCAACAAAAAAACCATACGACCATACAACATAGGCCCTACCGCCGACTGAGTTGGCTTTCCTACCAAAAAATCCCTACTAGCAGCCAACATAGGCCCTACTGAGGTTTTGTTCGGCGTTCCGAACAAAAAATCCATACGATCATGTAACATACAACCTACCGCGGTTTTGGTCGGATTTCCAACAGAAAATCCCATACGAGCAGCCAACATAGGCCCTACCGCCGACTTAGTAGGCTTTCCTACAAAAAAAATGGAATTTAGCGCTATCTCGTGTCGAGTAGAGGCATTGCTCATCTGTCACGGGCCTGGACATAGGCTAAACAAGTACTTTTTACGCTATTCATCACCAGAGAGCACATAGCATTAGTACTATTGCATATTGAAAACAGCATAGGGCCAACAGTGGGCCACATAGGAATCCAATGGCAATGGGAGGAGAGGGGAATTCGGAAACAAAGTGCGGTGCGGGGGGCGGTGTACAGGAGCACGCGCGGCGCGCGAATTCGATCGGCCATTTTGCTATCGATCTCCATCGTGAATAGTGCGTGTAAACGTATACTTAGTTATTTTCTTTTGAGTGCGTGCGTGCATGGTATAAAGTATTACTTGTTTTTGAAAGGGTTGCATATTTACTTAGCAAATATATATAAAAAATAGTGTGCAAGTTAATACTTACATGTTATATTCACTAATCAAATAACAATATATCGTGTTTATTAAGCAATCCTTTCAAAACCACGTTCAGTATGATCAAAGTGGTGGAATTTAATGATTCTGATGGTGACGGCGTGGTTTTAGTGTAATACTTATGTAACAGAAGAGTGGATTACGCCTCGCAAGAAGGAGTGCCTTTGGCCTCCTCATAAAATCGTCAGTGCAGTACCTATGCCTCACAACTAAAATATTACCGGACGAGAATTGACATGTGTATCTCATTAAACGCATATTGTACGAGACAGGTGAGTTAATATTAGTTAATTTAATTTTTAAATCACAAGGTCAATTTAGTTTTGTAACGTCGTGTGTTCATTTTGATTTAATATCTGTTTAAAACTGATGCTGGCAAAAGTTTCGAGCTGCCATTTCTCTATAAGTACATAGGTAATAATAAATAGTTTTAGCTATTTGTCGTTTTTATGAAAAGGTTAGTTTTAGCTATTTCATCACAGTCCTCTTTGTCTGTGTCATTTAAATGTGTGTTCATCTCTCTTCTAACAGATGGCTGCGTCCTTGTCAATTGGCTGACGAAACTGGCCAGTGTGGACGCCGCATTAAAGTTGCTGAATAATCCAGCGTCTAATTAACTTATTTGGACCTTGCGCGATGAGATTGGATTTTGACGATGGATTTTTGACACCTGAACCCACTGAAATGACGGAGTGCAACTGCTCGGAATCGGAGGTCAAAATATGTTAGTCCAGTCATGACGTTGACAAATTTGGGCTAGTATGATGCCTTTTATGGCCCGCCATAAAGAATGTGTCCCTTTCTAACTTCCATACTTGCTAAAAAGTGATGAATGCTTTAAGGCCGGTCAAAAAGCATCGTGCTACAGGGCCAGCATTCAAATACAATGAATTATAATAGAAACATCATCATCATCATCATATCAGCCGAAAGACGTCCACTGCTGGACATAGGCCTCCCCCAAAGAGTGCCAAAGTGACCGGTCCTGCGCCACCCGCATCCAGCGAACTCCAGCAACCTTTACCAGGTCATCAGTCCACCTTGCGGGGGGCCTACCCACGCTGCGCCTTCCGGTACGTGGTCGCCACTCGAGAACCTTTCCGCCCCAACGGCCATCGGTTCTACGTGCTATGTGCCCCGCCCACTGCCACTTAAGTTTAGCGATTCGGAGGGCTATATCTGTTACCTTGGTTCTGCTGCGGATAGCCTCATTTCTGATGCGATCCCGCAGAGAAACTCCCAACATAGTCCTAGGTATACATAATCGTCTACAACTTCGAGCGTAAAGTGTCCGATTGTAATGGGAGTTGGTACTACATGGGCATTTGACATGATCTTCGTCTTATCCATGTTCATTCTTAGACCAACTCCCTCGGAAGCTTTACTGAGGTCATCGAGCATCGTACTTAAGTCCTCCATGGTCTCAGCCAAGACTACTATATCGTCAGCAAACCGAAGGTGAGTGATGTACTCGCCGTTGATGTTGATGCCTAGCCTTCTCCAGTCCAGAGTTTTGAAAACGTCCTCCAGTGCAGCGGTGAACAGTTTTGGAGAAATAACATCTCCTTGCCTGACTCCCCGCTGCAGCGGAATAGGCTTCGAGTTCTGGTCCTGGAGTCGAACTGACATAGTGGCGTTCTCATACAAACACTTCAGCACTTCGATATAGCGATAGTCAACTTGGCACCGCTGGAGAGACTGTAGTACGGCCCAGGTTTCAATCGAATCGAAGGCTTTCTCGTAGTCCACGAACGCTAGGCAGAGGGGCAGGTTATACTCCTCGGTCTTCTGTATAACCTGACGGAGCGTGTGGATGTGGTCTACGGTACTGAAGCCTCTTCGGAAACCGGCTTGTTCGGGAGGCTGGAAGTCATCTAATAGAAACATATCGATTATAAATCGAGGTTGTCTTTTTTTTCCTTACAATAAAATTATAAACGTTTTATGTGAAGTTTTATTTTACGGTCTAGCTGTACAAAATGATGGTAATGCAAGTAAATGTGAAAAGTCTCGGAAGGCATTTAAATCTCCGTTAACAGTTAATGTGCAGTTACGTTTGTAAATTCGGTTATTTAAAGACGTTTACTTTGTATGTTACAGATGTTTATTCTCACGAAGGCGGTTTGTGAGTATTATGCACATGCACATTGTTGTGTGTTCGGCCAATATAGAATCTCTCTCGAGATTACGCACCTAGAAACCATGGACATGTGCACTAAATAGGTACCACCCCACAACAAATGTACGATCCCTACCGACCACGAGCGACGCCGGGGCGCACATTGTAAGTGCCAAAGGAAATTGAAGCTTCTCTACTGTAGTTAAATTCCACTACTCGCGCGCGCAGGTGGCAAGCTGCGTAAATTCCGTGCAAATATGGAATTTAACTACAGCAGAGAAGTTTCAATTTCCTTTGGCACTCACAATGTGCGCCCCGGCGTCACCCGGTCAGTGGAGATCGAGCATAAGTAAGACCAACCCGCCTTCGTGAGATAAACAACTGTATCTAACCCTACTAACTGCCAACGGCTATTCTACAGTTGGTACAGAGTGCTTTTATTTTGTAGGCCCTTACGCAATGTTGCTTTAGGTCCAACAGTCGGAAACTGTGGTTGGCCCAACATAGTAATGTTGCTGTAGGCCCTACGTTGTAAATGTAAATTGGCCCTACAGCCGGAAACGGTTGTTGGCCCAACATAGTCATCATAGTAGGCCCAATGTTGGGAGACATCGTTGGCTTTACCGAAAACAGGTGTTTCACTCGCAACGGTTGACCAACCATTCGGTGATCAATGGCCCTACGAAATGCCAACTTCAAATGCTACTAGGGGAAATGCGTCATACTCGTGATGTTCATGCTTGCAAGTGCGGCTTAGCTCAGTAATCATTACTACTAGAAAACTGTGATTCGGCATGGGTATATAAATCGATCACGCCGACAAAACAGTATAATAAAATCTTGAAAAAAAAAGTATCGTTGGATAGCTCGTTCAACTTCTTGTTAATGCACAGACCTTTTATATCGAATGTAATGATCATATTTTGCAATTTTGTTTTTTTTTCATTAACTTCGTGACATTTAGTTTGTTAGCCGTTTATATCGGTCGTTAATGTGCCAATTTTAAATTATTATTGTGTAAGATTATTATTATTTTATTGTAATATTTTTTTTTTATTGCAAATTACCGTTTGACATGTCAAAGTGCCCTTGTGGCCTATTTGCAGAATAAATTATTTATTTTGACTAAAAGTATTTCCAAGTGTGGGGTGCGCCTGAGGTATAGAATAAGAAATAAGTAGTGTGATAAGAGAAGGATGTGGAATGACTGAAGATGTAGTGACGAAAATTGAGAAGGGCATGCTAAGATGGTTTGGGCATGTAGAGAGGATGGATGAAAGAAGATTAACAAAGAGAGTGTATGAGGGGAAAGTTGATGGTACAGTTGAAAGGGGAAGATCTCGTCGAACTTTTTCCGACCAAATTGGAGAAATCCTGAAGAAAGGTCAGGTCAAGAGTGCCCTAAACCGACGAGCATGTATGCAGAATGTAATGAAAGTGAATGAAGCAAGAAAGGTTTGTCAAGGAATTGTATTGTCCACAGGTCATAGACGAATCAGATTCGGATTCCCAGAACTTCTGAGTTCCTGTGCTGACTTCACAACTCAGGGTATAATCCAGCCTAAATAGGTAGCTTGGGCTACAAGGGTACCCTGCTGGTTTTTCTTAACACCTTCCAGAATTATCTGACTATAAACCTCAGCACCTAGCAAAATGTCAATTCGGTTAGGTGTGTGATAATTTGGACCAGCAAGTGTTAGTCCTTGTATGTCTAAAGCGTTCAATTCTACTACTAGTCCAGGCAATGAACTGACAACTTGTATGGAAAAAATAAAAAAATTGGAAAAATTTATAAGTAATAGCTTATTTTTTATGTATAACAGATATATTATCAATTAAATAGTTACCCAGCGATAAAATCCGACAAAATTTCAGACATCGAAAAAATGATAAGTTAACTGGCTTCTAAAAAGTCAGTAAAAATATTAATAAATGTTTTTGTCTTAATTTTGGTTCCATTACATTTGCTCTATAATATTCAAGATAAATCGTACAAAAAAAGATAATGCATGCTTCATTTAAATCTACATAATTACTTCCGGGTGGAAAGTTTGTCGGATTCTTGACTAAATCATCTTAGAATAACATTTTCAAATGAAATCAACAAAAAAAACGCTATTATAAATTAATGTTTTTCAAAACCGTATTTTGCCTGGAGTACTCCCTATTCGCTGGCATACAAGATGTGGATGCACAAATGCTTTCACTAAAAGTTTAACTTTCGGGAATATTACGGATTGTAAATTCAATGTTACCATTGACTTCGATTTTACCCCTGCCGGCCCCGGCCTGTAATATTACCATGGATTGGCCTACTTTTTAGGCCTAGATCCTGAACCGCAGCCTCCGTAATGAAGGAAGCTTGCGACCCTTGGTCTAACAGAGCTCTTATAGGATAATAGTCCTTGTTTTTCGACTGCAAACAAGTAAGTTCCCAGGTTGCTCCCATTCTTCTCATTTCAATAATCTGGTAAAATAGATGCGCCTGAAACCGATTTCCGTAAATAACTCGGTATAAATAAATAAACGGTATAATAAATACCTAACACACACAAATACACTGATCAAATCTAAACGAAACTTGAGAATAACATTATACCGTCTAAATATTCCTCCTCCACTCCACACAGATTATTTCAAAAGGACGCTACCGGCAAATTGAAAAAACTCATTCGCATTTTATTATTTGTGTCTGCTAGCTAATAGTCTCTTAAGTTCGTCCACTTGACCATCTGACGTCTTGACTGCCATCAGGACAATTAATCCGATTCACCAGAAAATGTTGAGTTCATTTTTTTTAAATAAATATGCAAGGTCAAATATAGTACCTGGAAGACCGGGCCTTACTCATTGTTTTTTTCAAAGAAAACGAGGTGATTATTTTCACCCCCGTAAAGTTGTGCAGTAAATAAATATCGAAATCCTTTGCGCTGTTTTCGAAAATCCATTGATAATCAAATAAATATACAAATGCTGCTCATTTAATAGTTTAGGATATATTATTATTATATTCATATTATCTTTATTGCATCCATGGTAGTTACATATGGTCTAGTAGTAGCAAAATCCCATAATTTGTAATTGTTTCAGTAAAAATACAAATGGTTTCAACTCTTTTTAATTGCCATACAATTTATTTAGGCCAGTAACAATAACGTTACTTATAGTAACATAATATTGAAATGTACTGTATGGGAGCTTAATTATATTGTCTAAAAAGTCTAAAAGTTTTGCACCACACTAAACATTGATCAATGTTATTGTTCTGTTAAATAACCTGGTTTTAACCGTCACTTTTGTATATAAGTAACATCTACTGACATAATACAAAGCAATTTCCTGTTCTTATGTATGTTTTCTGTAAAGTTAGAAACAACTAAACCGATTAAGACACGTTTCTACGAATGTTAAGCTCTTTCTTCATGGTTTTAAATCTTTAGTTTAACTTTATGAACAGTAATCTGCCTTTGAGTCCATCATGCGCATGGTACATTTTACATTGTATTATCAGGAAGCTGGGGCAAATAAAGTGTTAATTTAATAAACAGACTAAGCTAAGACTGGCTTAGATCCCAGCATCTCCACCATGTCGCGAAGCCACTTCTGGTCACTCTCATGGCCGCGAATGAGTACATATATCACTTTTTAGGTCTTGTCTAAGATGTGTGATTCACTAATAACAATAAGTAATTTATTGAAAACACCTTATTGCTAATGATACGTTGTGCTTGCACTGAAATATGTTAGGGAAATTGATTAAATGCGCCTGAACTATCCCGCACGGCTAGGTATCACAAGTCGGCGCGCGAGCTCTCTCGATTTTTCTCGCCGTATACGTCTCCTTCTAAGTTTTCTAATAAGAGAGAGGGATAGTGCGAGAAAAATCGAGAGTGCTCGCTCGCCGTCTTGTGATAGCCGTGCTGTCAGGAAGCCACTTCTGGTCACTCTCATGGCCGCGAATGAGTACATATAGCACTCTAGCTTAGGTATCTGTATTAGCATATATGCAACTATGAACCTACACATACAGCTTCCGGAATCCTTTATACAGTGTGTCTCTGACTTAGGGGCTTTAAATGCAAATGTCCATTACGGTCCTGAAACTGAACCACTTTTGTTCCGCAACTTTGTAAAATAACTATTATTTCTATCATTTATTCGTGTTTGAACTTTAACTGTACCATCAATGTATTGCAAACACGGCCTCATTATTTGACATCCATGACACTGACAAGTATGAAAACTAACTAATGGATGATGTACATTGAACATTTTATTTTATTTGTATGGAATAATGAAAATATAAAAAGAACGTATTTTTTAAAAGTTGTAGAGCAAAAGTAGTTCCGTTCAAGGAGCATAATTGACATTTGCATTTGTAGCCCCAAAGTCAGAGACACGCTGTATATCTGACATATGAGGTGCCGCCTTATGCGTACCAGCTCCATCTGAGATGTGGGGACCTTCGTCCCATCGTGTCCTCCACCTCCCCTTACAGACATCCCTTACCATACAACTGATGCTGTACCTTCTTACACACCATATTGTTCCAGTTATAATTACCCGAGTGCACCCTTGATTGATGATGACATGGCCTGAGGCTGAGACTACCGAACCTGAGATCCTGTTGTTACACTTGTTACTAATCCTCTCACACTAAACAACTCCACGACTAAGAACTGTGTTATCGCATGTACCTGACATGTAGGAAAACCTTATTCATATACATAATATACCGTCACGCCTCCCAAATAGAATAAGACCTGTGGACGCACCTAAATACATCACATCATGAACAATCATCGTCCGAGCTGTGTAAGCACATGAACACACGTGTAAATGAACCAAATCGTTACAATGTCATAGGATGCATTGGAAGTGATTATGGAAAGAGCTCACCCTGGTTTTCCTCCAAATCTAACACTACAAGTCTGCACTTAACTGTTCGTACGCAATATAGCCGTTAGGAACTCTGACCCGTCCACATTGTTATAAAAAGATTGTAGGTGTTGCTACATGAAATAAATCGGCTGTTTGAGACATGATTATTAGCATCAATGTAAATACTATCGTGAATCAGGACTATTCACGACACGTGCTGATGCGGCGCGATCCTGTATCTCAGGCAAAGAGATAATACTATATATTTACAAAACAATTATACAAATTATAATCATACACGTCGTTACAACGTAATATTCTGCGTGCATATTGTTCTAACAATATTTCAATATATTTAACTAATTTACTTACGGTATTTCAGTCTCAGCGTCGACAATAACTGCAAAGTAGGTCATTGAGTTTTTTTCATTACTAGCTTTTGCCCGCGACTTCGTCCGCGCGGCACTCGTTTACACCGTTACTCCATACAAACTTTCTCCATCCTTTTCACCCCCTTAGGTGATGAATTTTGGGATAAAAACTATTCTTTGTCCTGCCCCGGGATTCAAAGTAAATCGGTTCAGCGGTTTGAGTCGAACACGCCCCCTAAACAGAGAGACACGCTGATGCCTTCCGCGCACGAAGAAAAGAGATGTAACACTCTTCGGGAATGGCTTTTTTGGACAAATTTTGATAAATACCTAACTTAGAGAAGTTTAACTTAAATTTCATAAAGTGAGATTTTAGATGAGATGAAATACTATAGTAGGTATTAACTTGATTGTGTCGTAAAATAATGTATCGTTTGAGTAGGCTGAGTAAAAATAGGAAAATACAGACCCAACTTTGGATTTTTTTCTACGAGGAAATTTTAAGCAATCATGTACTTATCGATCGATAAAATCAGATAAACAATCATATAGTCAAGAATCATATAACTGAAAATCAGACCTTATTGTTTCTTAATCTAGTCAGAACGGCGTTTCAAAGCACGCGATAATTTACAATGCACAGCCTTAAGCAAAAGGTATCAGACAGACAGAGTTACTCTCGCATTTATAATGTGTAGGTACTTATGGATTGTATAAAACGAAAAGGGTCCATATGGCTGAGTTACATGATTTTATAGATTAGCTTACTTCGAACGCCTTTTTGTTTGCCATAAGGACCCTTTTCGTTTTATACAAGCCATACTATACTATCCGCAAAACTATCTGGCCGGTAGGGCAATAAACGTCCGCTACCGTTAGGGGTGTAACATGTCGATAACTTATAATGTAAACGTCGATATAATTATTATATTTTCAAATGAAATCTTATATCATTATTGATATTGTTTTTAAAGTTATCTAATGAATAATACTAAATGTTTAAGATATTTCTTAAATTGCTGTTCTTGAGTTGATATGGGCTCAAGTTAAAGGAGAAGTTGCGACGAAAAATACCACGTTTAAAATGGCAGATGTTGAGAAATTGTTAAATGAAGCGATCGATCATGTTACAATCGACGACTGGGTCAAATGTGTTCGCCACGCTGAAAATCTTCAGAACGAAGATCTAGCTAAAGCACTTTTTACTGACACCAACCGTCTTGTTATTAACCTACAAGACGATAGTGACACTGAAGACGAAGAAGAATAGCTAGTATTTTCCTTGAGTAGTTATATATTGGGAGTTCTACCCCGCTCCCCTGGGCTACGGCTCACTTCGTTCGCCTTCGCGGTCGCGGGGTAAAACTCTCAATATATAAACCATAATTCTGCAGCAGAAGTCTCGAGAACTCCCGATCACATATTTGGGATAGTTCGCGATGCATAGTCCTTAGCAGCCATGATCGTTTACAGTCTTTGTGTAGTTTGTGCTCCGATAAGAGCTGTTACTACTCATGGTAATGTTAGGATCGTAGAACCCTAAAGTAAAGAATGAATTATTTTTGTAAATACTCTAAGGCTTATGAGAATATACTATTTGCATATTGCCTTTCAAGTTTGTTGCACGTGCCTATTGGTAACATGAAGTTTGTAAAGCAACCTCAGAGATTGCAGGTGGATATCGTTTGTGTTTCGTCCAGTAAACGCTATTTTCGGCATGGGACACTTTTACCTGACACTATTCGCTGTATAGTATGTGGTCCATCGAACTGTGGAAAAACTAATTTAATTGTTGGTTTGCTGCTACATAAACAAGGGCTACGCTTTCAAAATGTTTATGTTTACTCTAAAACCTTATTTCAACCTATATATCAATTTCTAGAAAAAGTTTTTAAGCTGGTTCCATCTGTTTCATTTCAAAAATATAGTGAAAATGATGAAATCTTGAGTCCCCATGCAGCCAACATTAATTCAATCATGATATTTGATGATGTTGCGTGTGAAAATCAGAATAATATACGAGATTACTTTGCAATGGGGAGGCATAAAAATATAGATAGCTTCTATCTGAATCAAACGTATAGTAAAATACCTAAACAATTAATAAGAGATAATGCCAATTTAATTATTCTTTTTAAACAAGATGATATTAATTTGAAGCATGTTTATGATGAACACGTAGGAAGTGATATGTCGTGGTCACAGTTTCGTGAAATGTGTGGACAAGTATGGAACATGCCGTTTGATTACTTAGTTATAAATAAAGATTGTAATAGAAATTCTGGATGTTATAGGAAAGGTTTTGATACATTTATCATGCTTGATTAACTGGATACATAAAGCATAGTATTTATATTAAAAACTTATAACTTAAAATGGACCTGCATAGTTCGGACATGAAACATAAAATTAACGAAGAAAAATTATTTAAACAAAAAGTTCTCCAATCTGCTGAAGCAGTTAGAAAAAAAGTTAAACTCATTCGTGATGTTAAATCAAACGATAATATAATGCTGGAAGCAATGTTGAAACCAATCACAAGTCCACTTAGTGAAATGGTAAAAAATAATAATAATAGTAATAATGGTAACAATCTGAACATTAGTGACATGGATTTTGGTTTTAAAAACTGGAACAAGTCTATAAAAGCATTGAAATATAGTCCTTCTGAAGATGGAATGAAAGAAAGTCTAGATAATAAAACATTACTGAGAAAATCATTTGAATCTGAATTAAATGACAGTGATTCTACATCTCATGAAAGTGGCAACCAAAGTGATTCTGACACAACAAATGATGCTTCTTTTAAAACGTCAGACTCGTACGCTTCCCCTCGCGAGGATCCTGTTTGGCAAAAACAATATTTTAACATGAACATTCCATTTGGTGTACGTAATGAGCGTGGTAAGCTAATGCTTGGATCTTATCCAATTTCTGTGAATGATGAAAAACTCATGATAGTCGGAGAAAGCTATTTTTTAACACAAGGCTTACACGATTTATTGTTTAAGAAAGTACCTGACTTAAAATTAGTAACTGAAGATGATAAACGATCATATAAAACATTATTATTGAAAACTAATGCACATAGACGTGGCTTCGATCCTAATAAGCCGATAAAAAGCAACAAGGGTATGAAATATTTATACGTTATAAAACCTCTTTTCAAATTATCCAAGCAACGTACAGTAAGTGAAGAATTATATGTATCCGGTAAAGGTATGCCCTCAATGAAAAAAGTAAAAAGAGACATCTCATATGTGTATTGGGATGACCCAAACGAATTAGTAGAGCGATTAAAACTGCTTATTGCATCGCGTGACGCCGGCAATACAGGGTTAGATAACGAAATCATATCTATCATTGAAGAATTACGTGAAGCAGGCTTAACAAATAATATATAAATGAATAATCTTTTTTTTCTCCATCAGTTGAAGTCTGACTTTCAAATATAAAAATGAATATAGACAAATTCGGTCAGCATGTTCATAAGCGCTTGCGTGCTGGCGAAATCTGTGGGCTCAAGGACAAGGCTTTGCTTCTAACAGAAGCCGGACATTTTGATTTAAAATCTTTAAGATTAAAAGGAGTTGTTAAACCATTGTCTTCCGATGATGTAGTTAACAAGCAGTACGTTGACGAATACATTCAAAACATGTACGAAAAGAAGTATATAGACTCTTCGTTTAACACCATAAATAATCAAATTCGACAACTTGCTTCTCAGTTAAAACTTAACTTTTACACGAAGAAGGAGATAGATGATATCTTGGAAAAATTAAATAATGATAAAACAGCAAATAGTGAACGAGATCCATCGATCAGCACGAAGAAATTTTAAGCGACGATCTGTTGTACTAAAAGGAATTGATGATTTATGGCAAGCAGATTTGATTGATTTACAAAAACTACATACGGTCAACAGAGGATATAAATATATTTTAACTGTTATTGATACATTTTCAAAGTACGCATGGTGTACACCTATTAAGTCTAAAACCAAAACGGAAGTCCAAATTGCATTCGAACTAATAATAAAAATATCTAAACGAATACCTAACAATTTACAAACTGACCTGGGAAAAGAATTCTACAATAATGAATTTGATGGGTATTTAAAATCATTGAAAGTAAATCATTACTCAACTTATTCAGTTAAGAAGGCATCTATTGTTGAAAGGCTGATAAAAACACTTAAGTGCAAACTCTACAAATATTTTAGTTTAATTGGTAACTATAAATGGGTTGGTAAACCGTTAGACGATGTAGTAAAATCTTATAATCAAACTGTACATCGCACAACAAAATTTAAACCTATTGATGTAAATTTTGATAATGAAATTCAAGTTTCAAAAAATATTGAAAAATCGAAACCCAATTTGAGTTATAAATTAAAAAAATTCAATGTAGGAGATTCTGTACGTATTAGCAAGTATAAAAGCGCCTTTCACAAAGGTTATACACCTAATTGGTCAACAGAACTTTTCACGATTAAACATGTGAATCACACTCAACCTGTTACGTATCACATTCAAGATCAGCGTAGAAACACTATACTTGGTACATTTTATGGAGAAGAACTTCTGAAAACCAACCATCCCAACGTTTACCTTGTAGAAAAGGTTATTAAAAAGAAGGGTAGAAAGTTGTATATTAAATGGTTAGGGCTTAGTGATAGCGAAAACAGTTGGATTGATAAAAATGCCATTGTTTAATTATACTTATATACTTTCTCTTCAATGATGGTGTTATTATCTTACGTGATATGAAAGGAAGAGGACTCTTAAACAGCGCTATTAATAATTTACCATTTGAATTACACTTACCTGGCTATAACTATTGTGGACCGGGAACAAAATTGCGCAAAAGGTTACAAAGAGGCGATAAAGGAATTAATGCGTTAGATAATGCGTGTATGAAACACGACATAGCATATGATAGATATTCTGATTTAGCTGATAGACATCGTGCTGATTTAGAACTATACGAAATGGCGAAACAAAGAAAAAAGTCGAGAGATGCTGGAAGAGGGGAAAAAATTGCTTCGTGGTTAGTTAGCAAACTGATGAAATCTAAAATAAAGGCAGGTGCCGGTGTAAAACCATTCAAACGTTTTGTGTCTAAGATACGTACTGAGTTAAAAAAGAAACCAAAAACAAAAGGTTGTAATATAATTGAACGAGCACTTATTGCCGCAAAAAAAGTTTTTAATACCAATGCAAAGATACGTCTACCTCGTCGTATACCAATCCCAAAAACTGGAGGCTTCTTACCGCTGATACCTATTTTTGCCGGGTTGTCTGCGTTGGGATCATTAGCAGGAGGAGCTGCCGGAATTGCTAAAGCTGTAGGTGATTACAAAGCTGCAAGAAAAAGTCTAGCTGAATCGGAGAGACATAATAAGATGATGGAATCTATTGCGTTAGGAAAAGGGTTACACATTAAACCATATAAAAATGGTAAAGGATTATGTTTGAAAATTTCAAAAAACTGAATGAGAGGTTACCCAGGCGCGCGCTTTCAAATATTGACATTTTAAAACACTCATCTGATATTCCACATTTTCGAGGAGTTTATATGAGAGACAGTTTACCAAAGAGTCCTAAAAAAGTAGAATGTGGAATTGTTAATTTGGATAGTTCTCAAAATAATGGTACACATTGGGTAGCCTACGTAAAAGATAAGAATTATTGTGAATATTTTAATAGTTATGGTGATCTTCCACCTCCGCTAGAATTAAAGAAATATTTAAAAAAATACGATATTTACTATAATTATAACACGTACCAAAAGTTTAATACTGTCAATTGTGGTCATTTATGTCTAAAGTACTTAAAACAATATTGGTATAACCGTTTAAATACCCTCGCACAATAAACAGTTTATCATTCTCGCGATGTCTTTCACTTTATCTATAACTGGAACATCTTCTACTCTGATAACAAACCATTCACAAGCTCTTCAACTAGATGGTGAATATGAGTGCGGACTGTTGTATATATCAACGTTTAATTCTATACCCAACATAGACGTAAGAAATAATAAGTTCTATTATGGTAAAAACAAAGTAATTAAAATTCCAGAAGGATCATATGAACTTCAAGATATTGACGATTACCTCAAAGAACATCTTCAAGGATGTTCGTTTACACTAACATGCAATAATAATACCTTAAAGACATCTATTTTATGCTCTGAAAATATTCAATTTGATAAAGAAAGTTCTATTGGTAGTTTACTTGGCTTCGGTTCAGAATCCATTCAAGCAAATATATTAACAGAATCTCCTTATCCTGTCTCCATTCTGTCAACAACTATAGTCCGCATCGAATGTGACATAGTGAGCGGATCATTCGTTAACGGAAAACCTAGTCATATTATTCACGAGTTTGTGCCAAACGTGCCACCTGGTTATCGGATTATAGAAACACCAAAGAACGTTATTTATTTCCCTGTAACCCAAAACAGCTTAAATTCAATTACGATAAGAATTTTAGACGTTAACAATAATCTAGTTAATTTACGAGGCGAAGAAATACAGATATATTTACATCTAAGAAAAAAATGATAGACTTCAATAAAACTTCAGTCTCCCCTAAAAACATTACCAGTACTCATCAAGTAATCACGAAAAGAAGACCTAAAGTGAAACTTACTAAACAAAATAAGCAATTCCTCCAAAGCCTAGGTCAATTAAAATGAGTATATTAAACTTAACGGAGCCTTTTACCTTTGACAACTCAATCGAGAGTTTTGAATATCATTCGTATAAGCCGTACGTAACTAGTTTTGATTTCAATGATGAAATACGAATACCCATTAACCGCCAAGATCTTTACGTACTTCCATCAGCAAGTACTTTATACATAGAGGGTACTATAGCCGTATTCAATAGAACAACAAAAGCAGAGGTAAAATCTGTACACTTAACAAACAACCCTATACTCCATTTATTTCAAGATATTCGATATGAACTGAATGGAATCGAAATAGATAAAATTAAAAATGTAGGGGTTACAACAACTATGAAATCCCTTGTATCCATGAATGAACTCGAAGCGTCGATGTCTAAATCATGGGGATGGGATATCAACGGTACGAATAATTCACACGGAACATTTTCTGTGTCTGTTCCTTTAAACAAAATTCTTGGGTTTGCTGAGGATTATAGCAAAATTATTATTAATTGCAAGCATGAACTTGTTCTTTTAAGATCGAATACTAATTTGAACAGCGTTAAGCTAAATGCTGATGAATATATAGACCATTTTTCTATATCTAAAATAGTATGGCGTATGCCTCATATTAAAGTGTCTGATCGAGAAAGATTGAACTTACTGAAAAATTTAGAAAGAGATCGTGCTATTCAGATAGCATTTAGGAATTGGGATTTGTATGAATATCCGCTCTTACCTGAAACTTCAAAACACTCTTGGGCTATTAAAACTTCATCTCAAATTGAAAAACCGCGTTATATTATCATTGGGTTGAAAACAGAACGTCAAAAAAATTCTAGTAGAGATATGACACACTTTGATCACTGTAATTTGAAAGATGTTAAGGTCTTTTTAAATTCCAGCTACTTTCCATATGAAAGTTTTGATGTTAAATTTTCAACTGAAAGGTTTGCTATATTATACGAACAATATGCAAAATTTCAACAGTCTTATTATAACCGCTCACAAGCCCCCTTGCTAGACCCGCAAGAATTCAAAAGTATCGCACCTTTATTCGTTATCGACTGTTCTCGTCAAAACGAAACCTTGAAATCCGGTTCCGTGGATGTGCGTGTTGAATTCGAATGCGAATCAAATCTGCCTAAGCATACCAGCGCTTATTGTTTGATTTTAAACGACAGCATTGTCGAATATAAGCCTTTAAGTAATATTACGAAAAAAATATCGTAATGCAGGACTGCATATTCGTGGATCTTCAAGGGTTTAAAACAAAAGAAAACGAATTTATAGTCAAAGAATTTGCATACAGCACGCTGGAATACACGCAATTTTTTTTAATAAAACCCCCTTTTCCATTTTCTACATTAACGGAAACTGAAAAGAGGCAGACAAGATGGATAGAAAAACATTTAGGTATTCTGTGGTACGAGGGTTATGTTGATTATAGAGAATTTAAAAGACTAATTATTAACCATATAAAAGATAAGACGATCTATGTTAAAGGTATGGAAAAAATTAAATGGGTAAAAGAATTATATCCAAACTGTACTGTTTTAGATTTAGGTGAAAAAAATGTACCTAATTTACAAGAGCTGTATAGAAAATATTGTTCTAATGAATGTGTTTTTAATTGTGTGTATCATAAAAAGTCTTGTGCATTAAAAAATGTTTTATGTATAAAAAAATGGTATTTAGACAATCATTCAGAATTCTAATGTTAAACTGTAATTTTATTTTTGAAATAAATGTTATTAAATAAATTTAATTTAATTTTTATTTTTCAACCTTCAGATATGTATATATTTATAAAAGGGGACTAAATAATTAGCATGAATTTTAAGGAGATAATAAAACATCAAATTTACTTAAATGAAATTTATTAGACCACAATAATACAAAAATTAAGAAGTTAGCACTTGAACTATTAATTACCAATTCTAAAGACTAACACTGTAGCCACACAATTTCTTTGAAATCTTATTTATTACACCTTCTGTGCAGTCAATTATTTCATCGTAACCGTCATTCGCCACATACTGCGCACTCAGCAGCACCTTTTCATCTTGCTCGTTTAGATCCGGAACGCCATCTTTGATGTCGATTATTTGGATTCTTATAAGCTTACTACCTTTGCCTGCTTCATTGTTGATGACAAAACATGGTGGGTGCCCTTGTCTCCTTTTTATTATTTTATTATTTACTTTTGCTGTACGTTTCTTGACTTTTGGATTATCGATGGTTTTCTTAATTTTTTTGTACAAATCACTATCATCAAATTCTTGTGGTAGTTGAAACGGATCTTGAGCGTATTGTGAGAAATCAATGTGTATATCTTCGGTATCTCCCATTTTTTGAAAACCTTAAACACAACGGAGAAAAATTACATTGATAAATATATTTAAAAGCTATAAGATTATTGATAAAATATAAACAAAAATATTTAATCTTAATGTTTATTGATTTGGAAACGATTTTTTTTTTTTCGCATAGGTCACTAGTTAAATTTAAATGGTTATAAACTCACATAGATATCATACACCAAAGAAAAAGTGATCAAGTCCTCCGGTGGCCGAACGGGGACTCGAACCCACGCCTTCAGCTTACTCGGCTAGCGTCATTACCTCTAAACCACATGACCACTTATAGTGTGACTACTCAAAACAAATAAAAAATCATTCATAAAATAATTTCGTTTGTTCCCTAGTTGTTTAAACGGTAGTCAAAAAAAAAAAAAAAAAAAAAACTTACCAGGTCTTTGGTCGCGAGTAGATAACGAAGAAGCGTTTGATGCTATTCAAATGTAAGCAATTAAAAATACTATGCGCTTATAAAGGTTAGCTACTGTCTGTTCAGCAAAAATGTAAATGCGCAATAGGTAGTGTTATATGATCTTTAACTTTACACGTGTTTAGGTATACACGCGTCGCAAGTCGCAACTTGTTTCTAATTCATCACATCATGTGGTTTAATAAGAAAACGTATATAAATAAACTATATATTAAAAGGTTTCAGGTTAATTATAAGAAAAACAACAAAATAGTAAGATAATACATTTATTTATCATACATCATTCAATGTTCAAATAAAAACACAATACACATAATGGAGAAAGAAAGAAAGAAGGAAGATAAAATTACTTCAGGACACATAATTGATACGTTAATTCTCTTTAATTTACATTTTGAGTTTTAATCTTAAATAAACTTGTTTCGATTCCATGTCCTGTACATTTAATAACGATCTATAACGGCATACAGTGAGATTAAATATTTTTATGTATATGCTTATGACAATGAATAATCAATTAAACATTAAGTATTGAGGTATGTCCCCAAGCTTTCGTGGATATTTGGTTATCAGATATCAGCCGCTTATCATCTTTAGCTGATAGAGCAACTTTATTTACACTTTGGGTAAATATTTCATGTTTGATCGACTTAAATAATATATTTTTTCTCTTTATTATATCTCCTTGAAATAATGATTTCTCGTATTGCGAAAACTTTAAATTTCGTATAACAGCTTCTTTCACTCCCTTAGCTTTTTTAATAACATTTGGTTTAACAATACCGATGGTTTTAATAGAATAAACTTTTGAACGCAGTGCTACAAATTCTTTAACCATGTCTCCTTCCATTTCATCTTTAAATAGTCCTGGGACTTTTTTATTTTGAACTGGTAACAAAAATTTATTCCCAACATCGTAACAACTAGTATCGAAATAAGACAAAAAATGCATTCTTAAATCTTTGAAATAGTCTTTTGTCTGTATATAATAAAGAAAACTATCTGTGTCCGTGTAGCACATTTGTAGACGACTATCATAAAAGCGTTTAAATACCGAATAATGAAAATCATACATATGACTTTTAGATAACTCTAGTACAGCGAAACCAATGTAAATTGGTTTGTCCAAAATTATGAGATCTGGCTTCAACTGAATTGCAACCAAATTTTCAGTAAAAACTGATGCACTGTGAAAATTTGGCTTTGCAATCAATCTATCAGCTGTGATTTTCTTTTTTGTTTTGTTATCATTATCAGCCCACTGATTAACTAAGCACACATCGACCCTTTTCTCGGTATTTTCTAAAGTTTTACCAAATATACTATTATTCATCAATTTACAAAAGTCTTGTTCAAAAACAGACGTTGCCTCTTGACGTAACCTTGTATTCATATCAATATATTGTTTCAAGTAAGGGGATTGTTTAAATGTAATTACCCTATGTATCTTTTTTAATTGTAAACCGTGTTTAAGACACGTTTTCAAATGTATATAATGAATCACATACGAGTATTTGTCATATAGATTAGGTACAAGTTTATAATGCGTTCCACCTGGTGGAATACATTTTTCGGGACAAAATGGTAAATCATTATGTTTGGCATGTAAATCTTTTGGGTAAATAATATCCACTTCTAGAATAAAACCATAATCCGAATCATCAGGAATTTGAGTAATATTTAAAGCATTAATTTCACGGTTGTGTAGAAATCTAAAGTTTGATAATGGCATATACTGACACATGCTATAACCATACAAATTATTACAGTCAATATAAATTAGAAATGAGTCTATCTGAGAGGGATCAAAGTGAGGTAAGTATATATTATTAGCCTTAGCATACCGTAGAGATGCCATACAGACTCCTCCTCTAATGCCAGATTGAATCATTTTGAGCATGTTAAAGTCATCTATAAGCTCTAATTCAATACCAGTTTTCAGAAGCATGGCATCAAATGATAAGCTGGGTGTAGTTAAATAAAAAGCCGGATCCAAGTCATAGTGTTGTTTGCAAGTAGCGCGAAACTTTTCAAAAATATCGGTTAAAAGAAGAACATCGGTTAGCAAATAAAGGTCTGTATATTCGCCTAAATTACGTATTTTGAACTGGTTCCACACTGATTGCGCATGGTCATAATCTTTTATAGAAACTTTCTCATTAGTAAGTGAATTATTAAAATAGTCAATAGATGGAAGGTATTTTTCTTCAAAACATTGCCATTTATTCATATACTCATAGGGAAACACGCCTTTTCGTGTAAGTAAATCGAACTCCTTATCATTACAAAAGTATTTACGTAAATGAACAAAGTCAGATTTCTGCATAGTCTTAGTTAGTTTCTCCAAACTTGTGTCTAGAAATTTGAAAGAATCTACGAAACGAAGCTGGAAATACTCGTTATCGATAGGAATAAATTTAGTAAAAGAAATATAGTTTTCTTTGGTTTTAGGTATAACTTTCACGTTTCCCGGTGCCTCGCCTAGTTTTTTAATAAATAAATGACAATCATAACCAGATAGGTTGTGAAAAAATATAGGTACAAAACTAGGATGTTTATACTGTAAATTACACAGGTTATGTGCTGCTCCTCGATAGCTTCCTGTAATGTGGCAGTGATCCCGTACCCGATCAGAGAATAGAAAATGGTTACAAATATGACAACGTTTAGCGTTCAAAAAGTTTAACTCGTCATTTTCATTGAATATTATTGGTGTATTTGTGTTCAAAACTCTATAAATTTTAGCAACATCTTTATAGATTTCTTCAATAAATCTATCAACACAATCAGTACCGCGATAAGAAAAATAACGATTATGACTTGGATCTGGATTACAAACAATATAATATCCAAAGGCAGCTGGTATATGATGATGCAAAGTTGTAGTGTTAGAGGTGTGTCTATCAGTAGTATCACTAGTATCAGTATCAGAGGCACTAGTTTCAGTTGGTTCTAGTAACGATTCAAAATCTGCATATATAACGAATGGAACATTCTGTTTACGATCGAAATGCTTGAATTTAATTACTGTTCCCTTTTCTGGTAAAACAGTAACTACTCCAGTACACAAGTGATTTGCAACTTCCTCCTGTGTAAGAAAAAATAACAGACAGGTTTCGCAAAAGTATATCTTACTATTATGTTTCGTTACTTGTCTACGCACAAGACGACTCAAATCTTTGATTAGGACATAATGCGGTGGGTGACTGTCATCGTCTATTAAAAGTAGGTTTATATTTTTTCTACTTTTCTGATTACTGGATACTTCAGACTTGTAAAGGGGGCCCACAACAATTTTATTATTTTTTAAACCAAAAATCGTTAATGAAATCACCGGGTTGTTCTTCTCAAATATTCTAATGTCATCAAATGTGACTGGAAAAGAAATTTGGGAAATATTCAAAACGTCACGAAAATTAGGATAAGATGATACTCTTTCAGGGTGTTTAATAGAAGGATGCAAAGCCGCTGTTACACACCACAAAAAACAGCATTGATCGTTGTTTTGTATATTTAGACATGCTTTCTTGTTTTTTATGAACTTTGGCAGGTCAACATAGCTCGAACCTCGTAATGGTTGATACTTGTTTATGTTAATCTCTAAATGTGAGTTACTAACAAAAGCCCATCCACTATCACGGTCTTGAAACTCCTCAGATTTTTTCTTGAGGCAGTTAACGAGCTCGCAAAACAGTGCCTCAAAATCATAACTTCGGTATAAAATTTTATTTTTAGTTCCAAATGATTTCAATGATTGACTATTATCTTTAAACATTAAGAACATTGCAAAGAGTTCGAAATTTACTTTCACGCACGTATGTTTCATAAGAGAATTATCTAAAAGTCGTTTTATTTTGTTACGGATAGAGTTCATAAATGCATCGATAGATCCAAGACTTTGATCGTTGCTTGCTGTAATACGATAAGTGGCAATGCGCATTCGAAATGCTGACTCTACTACTTCAACGCCATCATTAAGTACATTGTTAGAATTTACAATTGTTTTATGCGTATTGCTTCGAAGATGACCTATCCATTTATTTTTTTCTACAGACGTACTACACGGAACACAAAAAGGCATAATGAATTATTATAATACAAAAAGTAGCTAAACGTAGTAGACTATTTTAAAAAGTAGTTTGTCAAACACGACTTAATATATTATTTCTAACCCAGCTATATAGGTTCACTATTTGCATACGTTATATTAATCAAAACTCGGCTGGCTCCTCATTTAGAATGCAATTGATGGTGAACACTATGCAAAGTGTGGATAAGCCTTTAAATAAATATCAAATAGTCACGGAATACAATTGCTACATTTGAAATTACTTTTTTAATATATAACAGAAAAGGATCTTTATCTTATTTTAATTTTAATTAAAATATTTATTCATATAAACGTTATTGTACATAAAATATACATATGTAAAAATATGGAGTCTTTAAAAATTATATTTCGGAATACAATATATTTAGATAACAGCGCGATATGTTTTTAATGTAAAAATCATACTCGAAATTTTATAATAGACATATCCACCATTTGCTATCACAACTTGCTTTAATGAACAACGTAAAATATGCGAATGTGTTGCAATAATGAAACAAACAACTTTTGATTAAAAATAACTAAATTTAGTTTAAAATTAATTCTGTTATTATAAGAGACTTGAATATATTAACCTAGTTTTTTTTATAATTATTAAAATAAACAGGCTCACAATCCTCAAAAATATTAAAGGTTTGGCCTAAAAACTTTTGCATTTGATTCCACTCAGAGGAATCCTCCTTACACTGCAATTTAACCGACGCTAACGCCTTTTTAAAACGTTCTCCAGGGTCAGTTTTTTGATAATCCTCAATGTTATACACTTTTAAATCAATTAAAAAGTTACCGTCTGTTATCGTAGTACGTCGTGAAGAACCCGTAGATATACGACTGGTAAACGATGAAGTTGTCTTGACGGTTCCCAATTTTTGGTTGTCGGTGATCTTCTCTTCTTCTCTTATAATTTTGAAGATATCGGTTTCGGCTGATTTTTTGGAAGAACTGGAAAAAAGAAAAAAGACATTAAATATCTCTAACAAATGCATTATGTTATAGTTGCATAATCACATAAACTAAAACTACTACTTTAAAAACAACGAGTAAATTTAGTACCTAGAGCCCGAATTCTTGTTTTTACTGGTTGAAGCACGAACTTTGTTGCTTGGTTTTTTCTTTTGGGATACTGGTGATGGCGTGCGAGGCCGCTGATTTGCTGTTTCAAATTCAAACCTAAAAATAAGAAAAAAACGTATTTCAATATATGTTAACGATATATATATATATATATATATATATATATATATATATATATTTAAGGTCATGTTACTTAACTAAGCAAAGTTAAGGATGTCAGACGAGGATTTTATAAATTATACACGAAAAAACATCCATATGTGAGAAATAAATTTACATGATAAACACACAAATATATGACCTTACTGGGATTAAATCTCGTGAGCTCTAGCTTAGTACCTGCAATTATATATTACTCTTTGAAGGCTCCAAAATATGTGTCACGCTGTTATGGATCTATAAATGAGATGGTGTCAGATATTTTTGCGGCATTCGCAGGTGACTGTAGCTAAACAGCGTCACTAACGACTAGGCTAGGGGGAGCTTTAAATATAATTAAAAAGATTATTTTATTTTTATATAAAATCGACAGATTCTGGGGAGGCTTATGATGATGATGAATATAAAATAAATGAAATACCTTGATGCTGAGGACGATTTCCTTTTCTTAATATTCTTTGTAGGTTTCTTCGGCTCAGGTGAGGGCGTGCGCGTGTAAGTAGAATACTCGGAGTCAGACCTTCAAAAAAATTAAATAAAAATAGAGCACTACACTTAACAATTTTTAGAAATTAAATAAATAGGATACTTACTAACATTTTAAATGAAGTCGACAGTTGCAGTAGCTTCACTTAACAAAAATAACGAACAGCTTCAAAGCACAATGCGGAATTGTAAAGAAATAGACGCAAAAGAAATGCTATGTTTTATAGTCAATATTTGATGAATCGGTATTTAACCGAAATAAGAATTATAGTATGACTAAACAACCAAGTTTGAACATTAAACTTTAGACCTTAATGTTATTATTTTTATAGAAAATATTATTTTATAAATTTAAGTACATAAATTGTATTCCAAATACGCATTCACTTGTTTACCACAAATCGCCGACATAGTATCGAATTATCAAATACAATCGCCGATTGCTGATATTGCAACACGTGTAAATATGCCTGTTACAACGAGAACATATTTAGCTGATAAACCTTTTAATTTTAGTAAATATAATCATCACTATCGTTTTCATAAGTTCATATCTCTATTGAATATCCCTGGTTTTTGATTGATTACCTTTCTCTTTCACAAAAGAAAAAATCTGGTTTTATTAATCGGAAAATGTATTAATACAACGCTACTTAGAAAGTCGGTTAAATAACCCTAGTATCATGGTACCGGGTGGATAATCAGATCGTAAGCATGCTTAGTAGTTCGTATCTCTATTAAATATCTAAATATAAGATGGCTTCTTCTCACGAAATATCCATCGAAAGCCTAAATTAAAATCATACCATTTATTTTAAACAATACCATAGTCATTGATTATTTTTCTCCTTACTAAATTCATATATATGTATTTAAACTTTACACTAGATTAAAATCTTAAAATAAAAAAATATTTATTTAATTACTTAAACAAAAAAAAATGTATTAAAACATAACCTCTACTTAGAAAGTTGGTTAAATAATATTCGTAACCTAGTATCATGGTACAGGTTCAATAAATGCCGTCAGCATTCTCAAGTATCACACGCCGTCGCCGGCCCGCCACATTCCTATTGTAATGAAATGTGACTAACAAAACAGAAGCGTCATTTCTACTAACAGTTGTTGCTTCGAAGAAAAACATTTTTTATACGCTTGTTATTATTAAAAAATATAAGAAAGTGGAATTCAATGAAATTATGTTCGCATCTTTCCTATGGACATTTCAAAGTAAAGGGTTTAAACCCATTTTTTTAATCAGTCTAGTAATGAGCATAAAATCTTTTCTCTTAAACAAAATAACAAACACCAGCAGAACTTACGCGCACACAATTCCTTATTAACAATTGCCAACAGGAAAGAGAATTTTAACTTTAATCAGTCTGTATTATCCATTAGTGTAAAAATTGATACATTAAGATTATCACATATTTTGTTTATAAAAAATATATATTTATATATGTAAACAGATGTCGAAATCATAGATAGAAATAATATTTATAAACTGCATTAACATTTTAGAGGATTCACCTACATAGGTAGAAACTACATAACCAGTCCGTTTATTTTATCCTTTAATATGATATTATATATCAACACTAGTTCGACTATTGGTCGTCCCATGCTCTGTCACTTGTTTATTGCTTGGTATGCTTTGAGTAAAACAAGGACAAAGTATAGTTTCGATTATTTGCATTTAGCGAACGTTCGAGGTTAATTCACACGTTTCTATAAAACCTTTGAGTAAAAGAAATTTTATCTTTGTCGTGAATTCATTAAGACTGCTTTTGCATTAACCTAATTGTAATTCATCATATCTACGTCACATAAATCACCCAATCAGAAGGCTAGGCCTGCATCACGCTTACGAAGTTTTTAAGATTGGTTCATATATATACAATTTCGTTGTTAGAACTGTCGGAGTGTCTGTGGCTATACCGACTGATAGTTCATAGTACTCCTACCACTTAACGGCATCAAAGAGCTTGGCCCACTCAGCGATGTTGACTTGGTAACGCGGTAGCGTATACAGTACCCTGCTTGGTTTTAATAATCCTACCTATGGACAGGGCAGGTTATGTACGATACAACGTGGTGACGGTCAAACACAACAACGCGGTGGCGTATTAGTGGAACATGCTTGCATCCAGTACAGTAATGACACGGGTGAACCATTGCTAGACAGTCGTAGTACTTGGTGATCCCAACTCAAAGTCTAATCTCAATCTCGATCTCAATATCAATTTCAATCTCAAACCATGCTCTTCACATCAAAGTTTCTGGCCAATTCTGCGATGTGAACTGAGTGTGACAAACACCGTAATAAACCTAAGCCCAGAAACCTCTCAGCATGACGTCCAAACTGGGCAATGGTGTGTTACGAGATCTGGTTCTCTAAGAACAAGATCTGGCGGGTGCGATGCTAGCTTAGTAGCACCCGTTGTGTTAAGCCTTTTGCTTTTTTAAATAACATATTTATCATGGGCAAAAATTAAGTTGAAATGTTCTTATCCAAATATGTGATTGGAAGTTTTCTAGTAGGCGATTGAGAGTTCTATCTTTTGCCTCTCCGAAAATTCACAATGTCACTATTACGTTATCTAAATATGTGATTGAGAGTTTTTCAGTATGCGATTGAGAGTTCTGCCCCAAATAGACGATTGAGAGTTCTGTCCCAAATATGTGATTGAGAGTTTTGTCCCACTGCTGCAGAATTATGGTTTATATATTGAGAGTTTTACCCCGCGACCGCGAAGGCGAACGAAGTGAGCCGTAGCCCAGGGGAGCGGGGTAGAACTCCCAATATATAACTACTTCCTTGGTTAGTTATTTATTTTGTTATACCTCCTTATTATTTTATTGTAATACTTTATGTCAATAGTTCAATATACCTATTTATATTTCGATAGTAACTATACAATACTGTTATATAAAACACCACGTAATTTATATTCTTTGTTTCATTACTTTATCGACATTCCTTTTTATGCGTAACGCTACCTGCCCTATTGCTGCTCGGCCCGCTCCATAAGCCGTGCAGGTGTGAAAGAGATAGCACGATTCCGATGATTTATGACCTGACCTGCCAGATAGTTTTGCGGATAGTATAATATTATAAATGCGAAAGTATAACTCTGTCTGTCTGTTACCTTTTCATGCTTAAACCGCTGAACCCATTGAGATGAAATTTGGTACTTATAAGTAGAGATACTTTGAATTCCGGGGAAGGACAAAATATGGTTTTTATCCCAAAACTCATGGTTAAAAGGGAAACGAATTCACTTGTCTTTGTATTATGCACAAAGAGAAGACAAAGCCATTGTCTTTGTTTATTGTTTACGATGTACAGTCGAGTTCTCCAATATCACAGACAGCCTTTCAAAAATATCTATACAGACTTTATTGTTACTGACATAAGGCCTGTTGTACACTTGTAAGTTCAGTACAAATACTGCTCACGTAAGTCGTCTGTAAGCAATATTTGTACTGAACTTACGTAAGTAACTTACAGGTGTAAGGGCCGCCTAAGACACATGTGTAGATATTTTTGAAAGGTTGTCTGTATAGATATTGGAGAACTCGACTGTACTAACTACTTAAATACAGGGTGTACCAAAAATGGGTGTGAACTGAGGTTTTCGTGTTCTGATAAAAAAAAACAGAAAACAGAAATAATTTTTACCTTTGTATGGAGCGTTGGATTTTTTTTGCTGTTTTTTTCTTATCAGAACACGATACCTGTTCAGCCCTTGATCGGTTCATATCCCATTTTGTTAGTAACGATATAATTTTTGTTTCCTTTGAACCTTGCTACTTTAACAATATGGTCACTATTCGAGTGAAGTATTTATTAAACATGGCCTTTTCATTTCGAAGCGTTTGTGGCACGTGGCTAAACAATGGGCTTTGTTGGACCGATGGGTCTTAAGATAAGATCCGTTCGGCACTTGCACTTATTCTATAGCTTTAAGATCTTATGTTACCATATTCTTGCATATAAATATAAAATATAAATCCTTAAGTACTAATATTATAAATGCGAAAGTGTGTGTGTTTGTATGTTTGTCCTTCTTTCACGTCGCAACGGAGCGTCGTATTGATCTGATTTTTGTATGGAAATAGTTTAGAAGCTGGAGAGTGACATAGGCTACTTTTTCCAGCGGGAAAACATCAAATTCCCACGGGAAAATTCAATATGTTACATTTTCCTACAACCACGCGGGCGAAGCCGCGGGCATCAGCTAGTATTAATATATTCGGCACTCACCGTTCTCACTAGTATAACAGGTTCACGATAGCGACGCGACACACATCGCGCACACAACGGGTCCCGCTAGCGTCGCACAGCTGTGAGTCCCAGCGTTAAAACCACTACAAAAATTAAATCGTTTTTACGACAAAAAAAACAGAAAACAATCTATCCAGAAATATGTGTGTGTGTACTCACAGGGGACAAAAATAAGGTGAGATTGCGTTAGCAATAAAATATGTTATTTTCATATAAAACAACTTTATTCGGATGCGATGTTTGTACCTTTTATTATATAATTGAGTTATATATATTAGGTGCATGCGAAAATTATATCACAAAACTGGAATGTGTAATGTCTAAATGAGCTAAAAAGTTGTAAACTTGTGAGAGTTACAAAAAGATCTTTAAATAAATTTTGGAACTTATTCTCTACCACATAAAGCACTACATGTCGCGAAGAAAACAGTTGGACCTAGTCTGCCCAATTGAGATGTACCGAACAAGGATATGATATTGTTCCTAATTTCTTATCTTGAGTTTTATTTTGTTCATAGTTACTTGAAACACTGTGAGACAAATATGAATACTTTTAATCCAATAAACTACTTATTACCGCTAAAATATAGGAGTTCTTGACTTTTTACGACACTCAAATGGACATCCTCTTGAAACAATACATATACAGGTAGGTACATTAATTATACCAACATTCTACAAGAAACACTGTGCACTAATAACTTATCATTATATTTATGGCAATAATACATACAAAATACCTAAATAAAGCTTTTCTCAACATTTCACTAATACTAATAAAATGCTACAAAGTGTAAAAATCTATTTAATTTATTATTTACAAAATAGGTGGACTCTTCGTAAAACGTTCCAAACTCACACAAATCTATATTTACATCAACTTTATGTATCCGTAACCCCATACCCTATCACACTATTTTTTAAAAACATACTACTTAAATTTGCCATCTATATGCTCAAGTTTTCTCTAATTTACTTTACTGCAATTGAATTAGGTATTTTAATAGGTACATTTATAACCTACTATACTATAAATATAATAGTTTTGGTTTCTTATACAAAAATACATTAATTATGTTTTCATTTTGTATAGCTATTAATATTAGTTTACTTAAATCTTGATATTTTTAAAACCCGTGACTATTTAATAGCTTTACCTCGATGTCAACACTGTCCTAAAAAAAAATAGAGGATTATCTATGTATGTGAAGACTGGGCAATTCCGACCCTAACTTGAAAAGAGATTTGCGAGACCAACGCATTTTCATGATTGAATATCTAGGTATGTCACTTTCATTTCATTCTCTAGCCGCCCAGAGGCCTTTTAAGACCGTGTCAGTTGTAGAAAATTCAAATCCATTCCATTTAAAAGTGACTCAAATTTCACTGTTCGTTTTTGCGTGCTGGGCGGCTAGAGGATAAGTAAGTAGGTAAAATTAACCTAAATTCATAAAAATTCACCACAAAATCTCCTTTTACCTCGTAAACACACACTTCAAAATGAGGTCCTAGTGAGTTCAAATCTTATTTTGCACAAGTCCCGTTCAGCCACACAAACATTATGTGAGGCGTTACATTACACTACAAAGAAATAATTTCCCACAGTTGAGTTTTGCCTGCAATTTTTCATCACGGCTATCATAAGACGGCGCGCGAGCTCCTCGATTTTTCTCGCACTGTACGTCTCTTTCTAAGTTTTGTAATAAGAGAGAGACGGATGGTGCGAGAAAAATTGAGAGAGCTCGCGAGCCGTCTAGTGATAACCTTGCAGACAACCATAATGTTCATTCAATCTGAGTATCATGTAAAAGTATTTGAGTATTTTCAATTATATCTACTTAAAGTAACTCGAGTCAAGTGAACTTTCAAATAAATAGCCGTTAGACTAAGCTATGGCAGTGGTTTCTACTGATAGTTTACAACAGTCTTATAAAAATTAAAACTAGCTGCGTACATACATAAGATTATTAGGATAATTTAAATTATAAACTAATTGAGATTCATTGGAAATCTTGTACTATAGTGAAGTCGTCTTTAAACTCTAGTTTCGGCGTCATCTTCAGTAGTAGATTTCCTGAAAAATAAAACATTGGATTCATTAGTCTTTTCTTGTCATTCATTAGTGTCCTCTTTGAATTGAAATGTTAAAGTATCATCTTAACAATACGTGTAAGTTTCAGTAATTCATTGTAATTAATTATGGACCCCTGGTTGTCTGAAATAAACGATTTTTTAATATTTGGGACAAATGTTTTCTTGAATGATGATCATACCCCGGGCTTTTGGGTGCGGGAATAACTTGAGAAAGAGTAGAGATAAACAGATAGGTTATATTGACAAATAATCATATTGTGCCTAATGAATAAATACCTTCCTGCGAATTGTAAACAAACTACAATTTTATTACAATTTTATTTCATTACACTTGGTGCAAAAGAACATTGAATCTCGAACCTCTATTTCTGGATTATTTTCTATCCACGAATGCACGAACTCGTAACGAGCTTTTTTCCGTGAAGGCATGTTTGTATATACTGTTATATAGTATTTCGAAAATGTTATTGCGTATATGTAAATTACATAACACAAAGGCACGGTATGTATGACAGACATTGAATGTCAAATATCAATCTTGACGTTAGATATCTCTGAAGTGTTTATTAATTTATAAATACTTGAGTAAGAACTGAACTGAAGAGGTTGATAATAAATTACTGAGCATTTATTTGATATCATACTAGATGTTATCCGCGGCTTCGTAAGCGTAGTTAAATGAAATATTTTCAAATAAATCAATAATTGAACGTATGTTTTTTTTTGTATTTTTTTATTCAATTAATTATTCAGTAGGTAAGTATACATTCTGTTATTTAATTCATACCTATTCTTTGGCTTATGTCATTCATTCGCGCACCCAAAACCCCGGGGTATGATGATGATGTAGGTATTCAAAAGTATCAAGAACCGAATAAAAACAAAGTTGATGCACCTGCACTTTTGTTGGGAACAATTCTTCCCCTTTTTAGCCACGCCATTGTCACTGGTGTGGGTTCACATACTTTGCCATGGGAAGATTGGAACTACAGGGCCTATTTTAAGGGAAGCAAATATGTCCTAAATGATAAGGTAATTTAAGGATTGGTCAGACAGTTGCGCCAGGCCAGTGGGACCTGTGTGGCGTCGCTAACCTGCCCCCCCCTATTCTGTAACTTGTTTTAAGCCCACCTCAACGCTCACCCACAAATATATCTTGACACCGCGATGCGTAGTAAATAAGCGTAGGTAGAGGTCTAGTTTAGTGACGGTGACCGGCGGGGTGAACCGCATTAGCGCGTAGCGAATAACAGTTATGGTTGAAATCATTTAAGGTCACCGACATTTTATAAAGCTGTTATTGGAATTTGTATCTACTAGCTTGGATAGTAGAGTCGCTTTTTCACCGGATTATTATGATGCAACTCGGTCAACTCATTTTATTTTTAGTATACCATCAGTGTTACCGTTCATTTCGGTACGCAGAAGTCGCGCGAGTTCGCCCCGCTTGCGTCGCGCACTCTTGTTTGGCCAAGCCTTAAAGTGAGTACAGTCAGCAGCAAAGGCACGCGGGCCAAGTGCTCAAAAAGACCTAAACACGGCTCTAATGTCAAGAAGATAAGGAGTGTCTGGATCATTTTGAGCGTGCTATTTTGGTTACTTGCTGCTGACTGTACGCCCAGCACGTATAACTTCACACATTGACCCATCGTCATACATTAGCCGGGTACACACTACCCGCAGGGCGAGCAAATGCCGCGTGAGGCAGCATCATTAAGCTGCTCATTATGGACCTGCTATTGACTGGTCAATTCACGAAATTATTCGTACTTAGCATGAACAACTTTAGGTAGAACTGGTGGAATCCATATTTATCTGACGTGGTTTGCAGTGTAGACTGCAGGTATCAGGCAGGGGTGGAAGGTGGGTACTTACCTACTAATATTTAGGTACGAATAAATCTCGTAATCTCGACATAGGTATGAACTCTAAGAAAACGATATCATTTTGACGAGTGACGATATATCAGATAAACATGTTGGTTTACATTATAATGACTCAAGTAGGGTTTTTGCGTCGGTTAGCGATCACCTGATTTAGTGTGCCGGTTAGCGACCACGATGAGTTGGATAATTGAAAGGATATGTTTTCGTTCTTTTAGTAGATTACTATCACATAGTTTGAACTAATTAGACAATTGCGTACGGCTCCCAGTCCGTTTAGGATCTATAGAAATGTATTATCTTGAAGAAACCTCTTCCAGGGGCCCATTGCATAACAACTTGTAACTTGTATTATAAGCGGAAATCTCTTTTCAAATTCTTTTCTTAGAAAGAGACTTCCGCTTGTATTGTAAGTTGTAATTTATTATGCAATAGGGGTGTAGACACTAAAAAAATCAATAATGTCGTATTTTCTCGAAAAAGGGTTAAAAATGTAGTCAAATGCAGGAATAAGCAACGCAAGAGTTTAAATAATCTCGAAGGTGTCCAAAGTTTTACGAAGGGGTATGTTCTGTCCCTTTTTCGCAAAAAGCAACTTCATATGAAACGATGACGCTCGTAGTTAGTGACGTCACTAATAGACGGCAACGTGCCGTGCCCCATCGTGTTCGGCGCCGCCATCAACGCGCTCTGCGGCAGCCTCGCAGTTTTTGACGTCACAAACTGTTTACGTTTTCTCTCTCTAACAAGCGATATCAAAACGGTTGTAGCTTCGTGATTCTTTGAGATATCTGAATGGGATTTTCGTCACTAGGCATATTTTTTTGCCTTATTTCTTTTGGAGTAATAATAATTTTCGAGTCTACACCCATATTGGCCACTGGTGGTCGCTAACTGAAGCTGGACCCGTAACCGGCGCAATGACCCTATGCCGTTTCACTTAAGTAGTTGAAGCAGCGATAACATGCAAGCTAAATAAAGTGTTTACCTCCTCCCTACGATGGATGATCGCGTACGCGCCAACGCCACCGTTAGTAAAGCAAAACATGATTTACAATGATTGTTTCTCATACAACCGCCACCATCTAGTAACAATTCATTTATATTATGACTTCATAGCTCGACCGAGGACTAATATCTTTCCAATCATTTAAGACTTCATAATCACAATCATTTATTCGTTGCAACCATTAATTTCAACTTCATCTGTATTATGTGTTAAGTTGTTTGGAAAAATATGCGTGCTCGGTAATGTATAAACACCTTAACTTCTCTTGACCATTAAGATTCTTGACATTGTGAGTGATAAAGGGGAATCTAAATAATTTAATTGAAAAATTGAAAGGTACATTGAGTAAAAACACTAGAGATTATTTAAATGGTACATTGTGGTTAAACTTTCTTTTTAAGAAGTGAGGGTGCAGAAGTTAAATTTAAGATGGATTTTTCAGATATGTAATAAGTTAATAACATTTAGAGATGTAGATATACTCTTGAGGTCGCATGCAAAATGTAGAATCGAGAGCCATGCTTTTTAAAATTGAAATAGCGTTTTATACTCACTCGCTCGTCTCTCCCATGCTCGCTAAAGGCGCTCCCATCGGCTGTTGGCCTTCACCTAAACAAGATATAATATACACATTAGCGCGGCTTTAGAGGACAATTAGGCAACTACAATATTCCTGGCGCCAAGTACGGTTAGTTTAACGCTATATACGATCGAAGAAAATTGCCATTGTATCTAAAAAGCGCGTAGTCGCGGCCCTTTATTGATATGAGGATTCGTTGTATTGACAGCTAGAGCCAAATGCAGGTCCATAATTCTCGATACAGTACCTCGGGAGTTCTGGCGACGTTACTCACCACTACGAACAGAACAACACATACTTACAGAGCAAGTAGTGTTATTAATGGCTGCTGTATTCCGTAAGGTCTCCACCTTACCCTCCGTACTTCCCCAGTCTGGCTATTTCTAATGAATGCGAGATAACATTTCGCTGTTTCTTACCTCTCTACAACTGTCTACTGCAGTACAGGGTGTATCAAAAAGGGGTTGTGAACCGATCAAGGACATATTCGGTACCGCATTGCTATTCCAAATATGCAATTGTTTACGTTTAATATTATTTTGTTTATTTTTGTTTACATTTTTATTTTTGTTTCTGTTTATATTACAGTCTTTGTTTTTGTTGCCATAGCTTGTGTATGACAACATTCCCCCGCGAGGGTGAAAGCTGGGAGGGTTTATTTCATTTTCAACCGCTGCGCGCACAGCTGTGTTATGAAAACATATGTTTTGTGGGTCATTGTCAGATTTAGGTTCGCGTCTCTTCGGTGGACATTGCCAAGTTAAGGGCTACAAAGCCTAATTTTTGGTTGAACTCTGAACCCGCATAAACGGCGTAGCCTCTTCTATAATTCTATGCGATGAAAACATATTATATATAAACACAAGCCCTTAACTATTGACCACCGAAAAGACCATTTTTGTTTTAATGACTGACAATGACCCAGGTATGTGTGTTTGATTCGCAGGTGACGGCTTTTACGATTTTGTTGTCATACACAAGCAATGTAAACAAAAACTTGAAAGCATAAACACACATTCCAATGTAAACAAAAACAAAATAAGAATAAAAAAATAAACAAATGCCTTTTTGGAATCGCAATACGCTACCGAACATGACCTTGATCGGTTCACACCCCATTTTTGATACACCCTGTATGTTTAAGCAAGTAAGTGCCTAACTGAATGAACTACAAAATATAACACTGTAAAAATAAAATCATAGAACTAAATGTCAAACAAAAAATGCTTTACAAGTGTACCTAAATATTTTCATTAGGACTTAAAAATACGGCAAATTAAAGTGAAGTGCTCTCTACATTGCAAATAGCACAAGTGAAAAGTTTGGTGTCACAGACAAATGACGCAATTTGACAGACCGTAATGGAATCACAAAATACGCACCGTAAACGCAGCAAATGTTTGAAGAAAACGTGATGCATACGACACGAACGCGTATACGCATCGCTACGCACCTGTGTGGTCGCTCCTTAATGTAAACTGACGCGCCGTGTATAGCCCTATTTGCAATGTAGAGTGCGATGGCTAGGATTTACCTGGGTGCGCTAGTTCGCTACTACGGACCGGCGCTGGCGCGGCGCCGCGCAAGCTAGCGTGGTCTTCCTCCGCTGAGCAAAGCAAAACAACGGGTCAAAAGCTAGGTACATTGCAACTCAAGCTCATGGCTGCTGGAGAATCAATCAAGCAATTTGGAAATCAAAATATACAAAACAAAAGGGGCAAACAGGAAATCCTTTAGATGATTTTGGTATAATTTTAAGGCCGATGTCAACTGTGGCGCAACGAAATCGAGCCGCGTTGGTCCATTAATCGTAACGTAAGAGTAGTATGTGTTGCAAATGTCGCAATGGAATATTGCCTATATCTTTAGCCAGTTGGTTACGACGCTACAGGGTGAGACAGTTCGACGGCAACCAACTAATGTGTTAAACTCAATAAATTAATTAACACGTTCGCATTTATCATTTTGAGGATAGATATAATTTTCCAGAATACTCATATGTTGTATTTAGATATATAGGTACATAAGAGGCAGACAAGACCAAATTTTGTTGAAATTTATGTTATTTAAGCAGTTTTAAGAAAAACTATTTGTTCTAGCACATCAATTTTTTTTGTTAATATTCATGATATTTTAAAGACCGTGGACGGACTCGATACATAATTGGACGAAATCGTTTCGATAGAAAATAATTGCAAAGATTGGTCTTAAAATCATCATTAAACGGTTCTATGTCTTTATTTTTGTGACGTATGGGTCTGCAATTAAAAACATGAAGTCAACATATTCATACCTAAACCGCTAACGACTCATATTTCACACATAATCCACACTTTTTTTTTATTTCAATATTTATTTATTATTATCTTCTAAGACCTGCCCGCCCAGTAACACTCGCTCTCGTTTACTCCGATACAAATAGACAGTGTGCGCCGTATCCCGAATCCTCAAGGGTATTTTGGTGTTGACAGCGTTTTAATTCAAACTCCAACGCGTATCATATGGACGAAGGAATACCTTGCCCTAACGTCTTTACATTAGGTCAATTATCATATTTGAGAGGCGGGAATGCCATACTAAAATCAACATGTCAATTATGGTGCCTAATACCTACTGAACAAGATTAAATCGTTATACAAGAACCATCTATTATTATAAACTCACGTCACAATCGCAGTAAAATCGTATCAAAACACTCATCACAACACAATCTTATCTAATCGCACCTACCTGTGTAAGGGAACAAGTATTTGTCGTGTGGATGGTGCTTATCGGATCCCTCCGACATCCTGTCGTTGTAGTCTCCGTACTCCATCTTCCTCTGATAATCATTCTTGAGCATGGTAGCGATGCCGGAATCCCTGAAGTCTCTCGGGGGATACCCGTCGTGTTCCCGCGTGGTGACACCGGTGTTGAAGTCTCTGGAGCCGTAGAGGTTGGTGTCGGTGTTAAGGTATTTGGTGGGGCTGTAGCCGTAGTCGGAGGTTCGGGATGAGAGGTAGGTTTTGGAGCCGTACGGGTTACCCGGGAGGCGGTACATGGTGGGCGAGATCGGGTAGTTCGGGTCGTAGGGGACTTGTTTTTCGGTGTCGTTTGGGAGCACGCCGTACATTAGCTCGTCTTCCATGACTCCGTATCTGGAAGGGACATTTATCTATACTTCTATACTAATATTATAAAGAGGGAAGTCTGTGAGATTGTAGCTTTGTAAGTTTGTATGTAGGGGTCATCCCCAGAACTAGTCATCCGATTCCAAAAATTATTTCCCCAGCAATTGATTGAATCAGGCGTTACTTTGCGGAAGACCAAACCAAGGGGTAATAGACCTGCACGTTTTTTAGTGGAATAGCAAAGGAATATTGCAACAACATTAGAACAAACTTTCTGGACGTACATAGGCTATATTTTCCAAGGATTTGCTTGCGTTCTTTGAAATATACGCGGACGTAGCCGCGCGGGCAGCTAGTTGATTACAATTTAAATTTCAAGTTACGGTATTCCATAGGTTATCTAACAAATCTATAAAATAGTCTAGGTAGTACATGTCGAGAAATTGGTCCTGCCACGGCCGGTTGGGAAACATAGATTACAGTAGTACCACAAATATAAGTTACAACGATGTACCTGCGCAGAAAGCATTTTTTTTACATTTTAACCAATCATAACGCAGCGCGTTTGCGCGGGTAAAATCTTCAACGCCCATTGGGCAAAATTTTGCGCGCGACCATTTTGTCTGGACGCCATGAGCGGGAAAGCACGAGTCACCTGTCATTGCATATTGTAGGTACCTTATGTATAGTGCAACAAGGTCTTTATTGTAGACACTAAATGACGGCGATGCCAGCGCGGGGCATTCTATCTCCGACCCAAAAAAGCCGACCTCTGATAGAGTTGGTCCCGACACCCACCTGTTGTCCAGCGGCAGCCTGGACGCGTCGACGCTGGCCACATAGGTGTCGTGCACGTTTTCCAGTATGGAAGGCTTGACGCGGCGCCGGCTGAGCTGGTACACGTCGGAGGTGAGGTCGGGCACGGGCAGCGGGGTGGGCGACGGCGCGGCGCCTTCCGCGTCCGAGCCCGGCGAGCCCGACCAGACCGTGTCGGCCCGGTTCGGTTCTGGGGGAATGCCTACTTGGTTAAGAATTATAAACTTATAACGACTTGCTTGAAACCTGCTAGGAGCGCGCTCTGCGCTCGCCGCCAAGCAGTATTTCTCATGTTATCGGCTACGAGCGCCGAGCTACGATTTTTGTGTCCGGTCTCTGCTAATCGGCAATCAGTCCGAAGACTATAAGTCGATGTGTAGATTAGAACAGTCTGGCAAGTCAGCAAAAAAAAATGGCATAATTTTGCTATAACCATGAGTGCATCATCACTATCAAACTCGATTGCAATTTGCAATTCATTAAATCGGCCTTAGCATAACACGAGTTCTTTCACGTCACTGTTGTTTAGTTTTATTTTTGTAGTAGCTGACAAGGAATGGATAACTTCTTAAATACCTACACAGGAAATAGAAAGGCGATTAATGTAAGTATTAATGCGTAGTGTACCTTCTCGTATGCGTGAAGGCCACCTCGGGGTCATGCCCAGCGGCGCTCCTTCTGTAATATTTGGTAAGTAGCTCCCTCCGTTAGTGCTCGGAACCCGGTCACCTGTGAACAAAGTATTTATAGTCAGCAAGTTTTTCGTAAAATTGAATACGTAAATAGCTCGTCGTTTATCACTTTTTGAGATTAAAATTATCTTTATGTATCCTTTCGCCGCATAGGCCTCCCCAAAGAATGCCAAAGTAACCGGCCCTGCTCCACCCACATCCAGCAAATGCCCGCAACCTCTACCAGGTCATCACCATCACACCACCTTGTAGTAATAGTAGAAATGGTACTGACGTGGGTTGGCGGGCTGGTCGGAGCGGCGCGTGCTGGTCTCGTCGTCGTCGGAGGAGTGGCTGGAGGCCAGGTCGAGGCTGCGCGCGCTGCCGTCGCTGTCGCTGTCCGAGCCCTCGTGGCCGCCACCGCCGGCTTCTGTGGGCGCGCGCCGTCGCCGCCGACTCTCCTCTGTACTCGTCAACACAAATATTACGAACAAATGAAATTGCTTGGGTACCCTGATATTTATCCCTTGGCTGCAATATGGGTACATACAATCTAATCCTTAACTCTTAAATGGGTAACAGCAACATAGGGAGAGTGGGGTTCAGTGGGTCATGGGTCTCAGTGGATCGTTTGCTATAGCTTTGCATGTAAGTATTGTATTGTACGCACACACATAAGCGCTCGCGACGTTGCCGCTCTGGCATGTCCGCATCGACCGAACCAGTGAGCCGCGCAGTGTCTGAGCCGGAGGCACGTCGTGGAGGCCCCGTCACAAAGTAAGTGCGAAAGTATTTATTTACGTGTTTTTCAAAAATGTTTAGTGTCTTATTGGACTGATTCTGCAATAGTTTTGTTTAAATTTGATGTTCTAAATATGATCCACAGTACCCCAATACTTCAATTCAGTTTGAGGGTCACAGTGGATCAATTTCCCTTTTTTTTTAAAAGGCAGTTTTTTGGTTTATTTACCACAAAATACTACGAATTTTGGGAACTGAAACTTATGTTAAACCGAAATTATGGTAACGGCGATTCGATGAACGACTATGTCGATGGACAAATAAAATATAATAAGGTAAAATTCGATGAGTTGTGATTCTCGTGTAAAAGGTAATTTGAGCAAATGTATGAGCGATCTAACGAAGTTCGATGAATGAGATTCAGATTCAAATTCTTTATTAATAAAATTGGGAATTTTACACGTCAAAAAAAATGATAAGTGGTACTTATGTTCTATATATACAATGAATGATTCCTAAATGATGATAAAATTCTGCGAATAGTGTTATAGGAAACGATAATCGATGAAACGATTTTCGGTAAAATGACTGATTTACGGTTCACATTAAAATTTATTGACAGTTGTCAAATGGTCAAAGGGTTAAAACGTCAAAGATGACCAATTTAAAATAGACAGTAGTAAATTATACTGGAATGACCACTGACAGTCTGAAATCGTCATTCTATCCCGTATAGTCGAAGTAGCTAGTGCCGCAGAACATATACCCTAATACACCAGGTATCGTGTGCTCGAGAGCGAAAGCATACATCCAAATTTTTCCAGACTCGTTAAAAACAGACTTATTACAAAAATCAAGGTGTCTCAATCTCAACAAGTAAAGTGTAGCTATAATCTTCATCAATCAACCTTTATCAAGCAAAAAGATGTTGATGCTGAAACTCGTACTTTTTCCACTAAGTAGATTATTTAGTTCATTAATCTCTACATAATGGGCCCGACAGTGTACAATAGGCTACCTCAATATATCAGAGGTGCAGCTACCACCGCGGCATTTAGAATTAGGCTGCGCAAGTGGCTGCTTGATTTAACCTTGTACAGCGTGGGAGACTTTTTTGAGCTACCATGCGCATAAATAAAACATAATGTGATAAAGTGCTAATAGATCTGATAATTAATTGATCAATTTTTATATTACATCATGCAACAACATATTAATCTATAGTTACATACAATGTATAATGACCTATCCTGACATGTAACATTGGTGTTATCAATAAATATTTGTATTTGTAATATACAAATAAGGGTGGTTTTATAGTTTACCGTCTCTGCGAGTGTGTAGCGAAGAATCAAATCCTCTGAGATAAGCAGGCATGTCACTCGCGCTCGTATTGTAGTTAGATGTCGACGTGCTTGTGTGACGAAGTTGGCCGTCGCTTCGACTAAAACATTGAGGAATATAATAACATAAGTACATAAATAAATAAAAAAACAAACATAGCTCAGAACCCTCTCGACTGACAATAATTCGACTTCTATTAGAAAGTTAAATAAAAAAAATAAAAAACTGTGGATATGGAAAACCTCGTCGCCAATTTAAATCACAATTGGCGCCCAACATGGGGCCAAACCACTTACCTGTAAGATTGTCGCCCAACATGGGGCCAAACCACTTACCTGTAAGGACTAGAGCTAGTTTTCGTCGTTGATCTGGATGTTGTTGAAGAAGCGGATATCCCGATGTTTCTCAACTGACGGCCCGGCTCGGTGCCGCTGTGGTACGCCAATGCGGACCTAATGTTGAAATGATTGTATGTTAAAATAGACTCCGAAAATTATCATAATTAACAAACCTGTTAGCTTAATAAAATAACATACCTGTTAGCTGACAGATTCTGGGCACTGCTGCTGACTATTATTGAAGTATCAGCCAAAGGTACTTTCTTGCCCATGCAACGGAGCATTGTTCTGAAACATTAATTGATAAGTATCATATCTTCAAGTGGTTCAACAGATATAATTTAAAACTGGAATTATTTAAACGAAGAGATTTCTAAATACAAAATTCCAAATGATAAAATCTCCTGCTTGCTGGCCAGGATGTGCCCGCTCGAGGTCAGGCACAGCTGACAGCTAGCACACTCACCTCCTCAGGTTGTCCCGCACGCGCACGTTGAAGGCGATGTAGCCGAGCGAGGCGGCGGCGGCGTGCAGCACCACGGCGCCGGCCAGCACCGAGCTCAGCAGGTTGCGGCGCGAGCCCGCCTCGCTGCCCAGGATGAGCCCGCTAGCCCAGGCTAGGCACAGCAGCGGTAGGCACACCACGCTTATTGCTAGCAGCATCCTGTGGGATGAAATGTGCTTAATAAATATTTCCGGTCTAGACTGATCAAGACGCTTACAAAGACTAACACACGAGAAAAGGCGGAGTAACTACACCCAATCTGTCCTGAGTGTAGTAAAAAGACCGAGAGGCACTTTAAACGCGTGAAAAAACCGTGCTCAAAGAAGCACTGTGCGTGCTCAGATGGAACGAGCAATGTAAGTGCGTCTTTCGAGATCCACCGACGGCGTACAGCTCGTCTTTATTGTGCCGAAAAAGCCTAGCAATTTTAATGTGAAGTTTAAAATAGGTTACCCCTCATAACAACGACATGTCTTATAACGGCATACCTCAGGTTCCCGAAGCCGGTGACGTGGTCGCGCACGGTGAAGGCGGCGCGCGTGGCGCCGGCCAGGCTGGCCGCGGCCGCGCCCGCGTACACGGCGGCCGGCACCACCACCCACCACACTACTGGCTCGTGGCAGCTCACCCAGCAGCTGCGAAACACCACAATCGTTAGCTCATGTCTAAATTCTATCTGTGAGTTCCTCTTACGGTAAACCGGCGGTGGAGCGGTTTTGGGTCAGAGACAGGGATCGGAACAGGTTTCCCTTATTAGGGTTTTCCAAAGGGTTATTTTAGAAGTTGTTTTTAAAACCCTGTCCATATTGGTAACCTTATAATAAAGTAACCAAATTGATAGGGTTACCAAATTAAGCTAAAAAGGTTTGAATGGGGTTTTCCGGTCCTTGATCACATATCGCTTCAGACATTGAAACCTTGACTTTTTTATACAATGGCGGTAGCAAAGAAGCGTACCGCCCGCCTGATGGTAAGCGGACATCGCAGCCTATAGACTCATGCAACTCCAAAGGAGTAACATGGGCGTTGCCGACCCTATATGTTTGAGGATTCGCCGTGTTGACAGCTGAAGGAACAAATTCCCTCGCTCTCAACACAACGCATCCCCGCGACCTTGCTCACCACCAAGAACACAACAAAACTACAGAGCAAGTAGTAGTGTTATTATGGCTGTGGTCTTCTGCAGGGGGGTGGAATGTATCAGTATTGCTTAGGTCAGGTTACTGTATCAAAACAGCATCGCGTGATGCGTTCTACGCGTCGTTGCAAGCCTTCGAAAAGAGGTCATCAAATCAAGCGTATCGCGCGAACGAGACCATCACAGGCCCGTCGCCTTAAGGTGTAAGGTCACTGGTCCGGAGCTGGTGTATCCTGTCGGCGAGTAAAGTGGTGGCCGTGGTTCACGTCGCGCAGCTCGCGCAGCAGCCGGCGCAGCTGCCACGCGTCGCACGCGCACCACGCGAGCGCAGACACCCACCAGTAGTGGTACCTTACAAGAGCGCGTGCCCGTACTGGTGCTGGTGGCGCGAGGCGGAGAGCGCGAGCACGACCGCGGGCGCGGCGTAGGCGGCGGCCAGGTGCGCGGCCAGCCCGCCGTGGTTCACGTCGCGCAGCTCGCGCAGCAGCCGGCGCAGCTGCCACGCGTCGCACGCGCACCACGCGAGCGCAGACACCCACCAGTAGTGGTAACTTACAAGAGCGCGTGCCCGTACTGGTGTTGGTGGTGCGAGGCGGAGAGCGCGAGCACGACCGCGGGCGCGGCGTAGGCGGCGGCCAGGTGCGCGGCCAGCCCGCCGTGGTTCACGTCGCGCAGCTCGCGCAGCAGCCGGCGCAGCTGCCACGCGTCGCACGCGCACCACGCGAGCGCAGACACCCACCAGTAGTGGAGCGACATGGCGATTATCTTGCACGCGAACTGCAAGCGAAACTGTTAGTGGCCACCATATTAACCTACGCAGGCGCGTCACCGTCATCAGTTACGTAAAGAAAACCCTCGAGTGCTGCAACTGATCCAGTCCCGCCTTAGAGTATATAGATTTCTAATGAGTGATAAGTGTTATGGGTCTGTGGCGCGCTGGGACAACCCTAGTGCAAGCACCGCGCATCACTAAAGAAACCGGCCCTAGGCGAGCGCGGGGCGCAGCGAAGGACCCGCGGCGGGGACCACCGCGGGAGCTCATGGGACGTATACATGTCATGATTTGTCAGCCCCAATTTATCAGAAGCTGACTATTTGCTATCGTTTGGAGGCATGTTGCAAAAAAAAAAAAAAAAAACTTTTTAACAAAAAAATTAAATCGCCGAAAAAAAACAGAAAAGCAAAAAATAACAATCAGTTTTTATTTAGTTTAATAACTAAGTTCTTAAATTAATCTAAGTGTACCTAAGTAATTTTGAGTCGGCGCCGAGTGTTTAGAGTAATCTTTGTTCATTGATTGTTTGGCGCTGACTTAAAAAGTTTTTATGCTTGCTTAACGCGGGAACGTTCATGACTTAATAAAGTCGTACCTAACCGAACGAAAGCAATTTGTCACAATCGATAAAATATGTACAAAATCGAAAACGGAAGTTAGTGTGTCATCGGATTGTAGAGAAATAAAATACGGCGTTCCACAAGGCAGTGTACTCGATCCTTTACTTTTTCTTGTATATATCAACGACATGCCACAAACTATTGAACATCCAATGATACTATTTGCTGATGACAGTACAATTATATTCACAGGAGATAACCTACGTACATTGCAGACTGACATTAACAAGACATTGGAATCAATAATTGAGTGGCTGAACAGTAACAACCTACGCATTAATTTAGACAAAACTAAGTTAATGAGTTTTAAACAAAGAGTTGACCGGACACCTAATATCACGGTTGAATATAAAGAACATAAAATTGATGAAACTGATATTACAAAATTTTTAGGATTACATTTAGATAGTAAGTTGACATGGAATAATCATATTGATATTGTATGTAAAAAACTTAGCAGATTTTCGTATGCATTGTATAACCTTAGCAAAAGAGTGAATAAGTCTTCAGTATTAACTGCATATCATGCTTATGTAACTTCGACTTTGAGATATGGCGTCATATTTTGGGGTAATTCCACAGACCGGGAAATGGCATTCAGGGCACAAAAAAAATGTTTACGATCGGTATGTGGAATAGCACCAACAAAAACCTGTAGAACCCATTTCATTGAGCTCAACATATTAACGCTTCCATGCCTTTACATATACGAGGTAGGAATATATGTCAAAAGCAACATTAGCCAATTTTCCACTTTTAACAGCTGTAGGCAGAAGGATAAAATTTATACAGGGCCATTCAAAACTGCTCTGCTTTGTAAAAGTATTTTTGGAATGGCACCAAAAATTTATAATAAATTACCAAAAAATATAACTAGACTAGATGACTTATCCGAATTTAAAAAGATACTGTATAAATTCCTGGTAGAAAAAGCATATTATTCTGTAGGTGAATATTTAAGCGATACTTTAATTTAGGCGAGAAATTATTTGAATTAGTATTTAAGTAAATGACATGCATGCAATATCTGGACTACAATATTTGTATGCCGAACGGCAAAACATAGCGATACCAAGAATTTGATGTAACACCCTGACAACCTATGTTTCACAAATAAACAATTTTGAATTTGAATTTGAATTTATTTTTCAATTTTCTGTGGCTTAGGTACTTTAGTTACACAACACAACACACACACAAACACACAAACATGCGTAGTCATACATTTCAATCAGTAAGTGAACAATCAATCATCCCCTGTTTTGGCTGTTTTCCTACCCTTAGGGTTGAAATTTTATTTAAAATGTATGTGGGACCAACTTCGAAGTATTACCCTTTCTAATAAAAAAAGAATTATCAAAATCGGACTACTCTGTAAAAAGTTATGCATGGTCATACATAAAAAAAAATATACGCGTTGACTTGAGAACCTCCTCCGTTTTTTTTCGTCGGTTAAAAAAAAATAATAATAATAAATGTTGCGCTGCTGATCCAACTGTCAAACGACTTGAACTGACAAATTGTATGCACATCACAATCAACACAATTTGGACCATGGAAATATTTATGATCAGCCAAGTTATCGGTCAAATAATTTAGAAGTAAAATATTTAAAATATTATATAATAATGTGTAATAAGCCTTTCCACAAATTTAACACGCATTTATTAAATAGTTTGTATTTTAAAGGTGTTGTAGAGCTATAAAAAATTAAGTCTAAGTCGATTTGAGTCACGCTTTGATGTCTTTGTATCTTTGAAGTGAAAACTTCTTTAGCGGCGCTGAGCACTTTTTGGGATGGGGAAAAATTGTTAAATACGCGACAGAGTTTTGTGACGTCAGATGTGAAGGAGGTCACTTTTTGCTGCTAGCCGATTCAACTTCATTCAAAACTGAACGCTATTCGTAAGAGTATAAAGCCGTTAAACACTTTTTGCAATAGCATATATTCTGCAAATAAATTTGTAATAATACCAACGCGTCCTTCACCGTTTTGCTATTGAGAAAATTCGAATAGTTCGAATTTGGGCGTTATTCCTAACGAGATAAAGCTTAGAAAAATATTTACTAACGGCAAAAACAAATTGATATTTTGGTCGCCACCGCCGTCTGCTGTGCAAATTCGAATAGTTCGAATTTAGATGTTATTCCTAAAGAGATAAAGCTTTGAAAAATATTTGGCAATGGCAAAAACAAATTGGTATTGTGTTTGCCGCCGCCCCGTCGGCGCGCCGAGCCGGCGGCCCCCCTCGCACCCAACGCGCCTGCGGGCCGTCCGCCTAAATAATTGATAATTGTTTATAAATTTGCGTCAAATTCATTTTTAGGGTGACACCGTAAGATGTCACGTGACCTCATCGAAAAACTGTTACAATGTTATTGAGTTTTCACTTCTGCCGGCACTCCCGGAGTGCAACCCGGTCTTTTTTTTTTTCTTAATCACGTTAGCATATTACTGTGAGTAATATCACAATCATGAGACAGTGCTTTGGTATGGCAATATAATTTTTACTAAATGGTATTTCTAAATTGCCACAATTTTTCACAAATTGGAAGCGACAAATCAGAAGTGATAATTATAAGGCTGGTTTTAGTGTCACGCGGACCGTCGGCGCGGAACGCTCCGCGCCGACGTGATCCGCGCGGGTTGTCCGCTCAAGTCGTTTTAGTATCGCGCTGATCGCTTCGGAGAACAGACGCGAACAATGCATCCAAAGTGGAGAGTGTTACTAATTATTGCCCTGTATTACACAAGGAAAATAAAAATGCGTAGAAGGAGACTACATGTTCACCCTTTAATCGAGCAGAGACCCGTAGCGGGAGAATTTGTTATATTAAATATAGAGCGATTTGAGGGCTGACGAAACAAAGTTCTTCAACTACTTTCGGATGTCGACCAGAAGTTTTAACGAACTTATCTCAAAGACACGAAATAAACTGGCCTGTTGCAGTTTACGACGTGTGCCTATACCACCGATTGAATTTACTCGCCACTTATTTACAGGGCGATAATTAGTAACACTCTCCTCATTGGATACATTGTTCGCGTCTGTACTCCGAAGCGGTCAGCGCGATACTAAAACGACTTGCGCAGACGATCCGCGCGGATCACGTCGGCGCGGAGCGCTCCGCGCCGACGGTCCACGTGACACTAAAACCAGCCTATGGTTTGTAGAGCCCATCAGTCGCGGCGCCGCCTGCGCAGAGCCTCTCCGACCGCCATCCACACGGCACTGTGCCGCTTACGCTATTCGCAACTGCTTACGTGTTTAATCATATTTTGCACTTGTTAAGGCTGTTAGCTTGAGTGGTTAATTATATTAGTTTAATGTGGAGTTCACTTTCATTTGAGTGTCCCGAATATATAACCAGATCAGAAATCACGCAGATATGTGTGTGTGTGTAAGCACTTTATTGTACACAATAACAGGTTAAAGAATATACATGTCACACAATAGATCAAAGTACAAAGGCGAACTTATCCCTATAAGGCATCTCTTCCAGCTAAGATATCTTATGTGTTCTCTTCCCGCATATTTTATTTTCGTATTTATTCGTGTTTTGAACCCCGCATAATCTGAGCGAGATAGGGTCATTTCGCCGGTTAGCGACCACCTAATTTAATGTGACGGTGGGCGACCACTTAAGCTGAGTTGGTGAACTGAGAGGATATTTTCTCGGTTTTTTAGTAGATTTCTATTCTAAAATAAATGTCTCAATAGGGTGTGTAGAATTGATGTTATCTTCAATAGAAAAAACCTTCTCCTTCAGGTGGTCGCTAACCGAAGGTGGTCGCGTAACAAGCGAAATGACCCTACTGGAGTTTATATTTCTCATTGATGTTAGAATAGAGCTATTAAAATCCATCCAAAATTATGCAAGTGACACTAATAAATGAAACAGTTATTAGTGTCACTTGCATCATTTTTATTTCACTTTAGAACTGATATTCAAGGGGAAATTTTAAACTGTAAGTAGTAATACTAACAGCTTATCACACTATTTTAGAAAAACAATGAATCAATACGAGTATCAAGTCCGAAGAGATGTAAAATCAACTTACCTCATTCTGCACCAAAGAACTCCTGGCCTTCAACGCGATGAGATACAGCAGTTCTGCCATAAACACGCAGAATATGAGATGTTTGTGGATAGAGTTGGACACGGTCGCCGCTCCGCCCCGCATGAGACAGAGCGCAGCCCAAGTCGCAAGCAAAAGCGGGAGGGAAATACTGAAAGCTGTGTACGATGTCACGGATTCCAGCAGCGATGGCTCTGGTATAAACTGTAAAAAAAACGGTTATATTTTTTTTAGCATTAAAGAGGATAAATTGACAGCGCAGAGGTTTCTTGTGTGTTAGAATGAGACGGTTGGTGATTTGGAATATCTGTTTTACGTATGTACGTACTACGTACTCCTCACATTATACGCGTTCAATGATACTATTTTGCAAAGAATTGTCATAATCTCGGCACTACCAGAGACCCGTCTAAGTGTCAATGCGACCAAACAAGAAGAGTTTATTCCAATTGTTTGATGTTTACTTTGTTTAGTCGAACCTGGCCTAAGTAACGTCAAGACATGACATCCTACCTCAATGTCAACTTCGTCGACCAGCACGGCGAAAGTGGAGAGATGGTTGCAAGTGCAGTTGATGAGCAGCGGCTCGTTGGAGTAAGGAGACCAGTCGTAGTCGATCTCAGTGTGGCAGCCCACGCGTGACCACGCGCCTTTTCTGCACAAGCCATGGAAATTGTGTTATATGTTGGATATCGAAATGTATACTTTCGTTTAGCGAAATTACGGCGAGAGTAAAATCAATGAATTGAACAAAATAAGAGGTTGCAGATAAAATCCAAACAGACGAGACGAAGAATAGGCAGAGACGAAGTTGTGCCAATATATGGCACCTCTTCCAATAAACTTTTGAGTAACTACACTGGAACCTAGCGGAAATTAAATGCTATTGTGTCTTTTGTAACTCGCCCTTGCTAACTTGAAGTCCGCTGCCGCACATAGGTAATGTGAAGTAAACAAGTCCGGTTCTATTGTTACTTCACTTATAAGAAGGTTTCACATTGTGAGTACAGTCTAATCAGAGAGGCCTAGACCATTTCAATGAAAGCTAGTAATCTTTGAATACACTGTAATACTGTAAACTGTATATACCACTTTTCAACTCTATTATTTGCACATTAAGGTTCAAAAGTGGTAGATCACTTTCTTAGCTGACTGTAAGCCGTACTTGCCTGTAATATCTAAGCCGAATAATGTACGCAGTTATTTGTCTTCGACTGTACGTATAACAATTAATTAATGAAAAACAACTTACCCCCTTAAAGTAGACCAATGAACGCACTGAGGGTTAGTCCTTGAGCCAAAGGTCTCCCTATTGATATCCAGCCACATTTGCAGCCGAATCGGCTTCTTCAATCTAATCCCGCCCATACTCTTATAAATCAACTTCTTTCCCATCTTCGTCACGTTGTCATCTTTGAAATCAGGGTCCGCGGTTAAAGCTAGTACTTTTGGACCATCCTGTTCTGTCTCAGCGACGTATGTAGACTCGTTGTCTTGTAAACTGTCTGAGAATAAAGGTTTCTCTTGTTTTTTGAAAGCTGGTTGTATTAATACGGGGCCGTGGTTTTCGTGTTGTATTTCTGGCTCGTTGGAATGCCACTTCGGGTCGTTGTGTTTTTGGGTTACATGGTGGTGGCCTTTGTTATTGTATGTTATACCTAAAAAAATAAAAATACAAGACATACTTCAAGTTTTTTTTTACGTTAATCACGATATGACTATCTGAAGTAGTTTTGTCTTGAAGTGGGAGTCTGCCTAGGTATATTGGGAATCCGTTAAAAACAAGAATCCGGTGTTCAAAGAGCGGTGCCTTTTAGCAGTGGTATTTCATACTTAAAAAGAAGTACCATCAACTAACAATTGTAGACTAATTTGTGACTGAATAATTGATTTAAATTAAAAATTAAAAAAGTTCTCTGAAGATATTTAAAAGGTGATACGGTGCATAATCCAGTAAATAAGAGCTCTTCATTTACTATTGTAACTCACCTTCTTCTTCCACAGTGACGTCAACCACATCGTCTCGATCTTTCGACTCCCTGTACCACACGTACTCGGGCACAAACAAGGCGACCTGCACGATCGGCGAGCCGATGGTGATGTTCACTCCCCACCGCCGCCCGACCGAGTCGTCAGTGCGCAGAGGCATGAGCTGGGAGCTGTTCCGAGAGTATTGGAAGTAGGAGAATACGGCGCGCGATTCGGGTTCGGGGGTGTCTGAAACAGATGGAGTTCCTGGGTCCAGGTAACACATTCACTGGCAAGAAATCATCTGGGGTTCATTGGTTCGTAGTGTTACGCTCGTAGCTGATGCCGTAGTTTTCTGGCTACGAACAGTGCGCCCGCTAGGCGGGTTCGTGGCAGTAAATGTGTTAATATATGGACCCAAAATCCAGGTACACGTATCTCTTTCTGTTTTAAGAGACAAAGATATAGTGGACGCGGATTATTCGGTCGTACAGTCAAGGATTTTAATTTTTGAGCCATTTAGAGCTCACTTTATATTGGACACTTCAAAGCTAATTACTATTAAAAACCAAAATTAGTTGACACCTAACTGGTCCAAAAATACAACAGACCTTGACCGTACATTAACCAGACCCGAGTTCGTTTAGCTAGGCGAGCGGTTTAGTTATCTAGTTAACTAGCATCATTTCTTGTTGCGAAATGTTAACTGGAATGCTTAATTTATATGTTTTTTACCTGACTGTCGCAGAATGAAGGATAATATTAATGTTAATTTCTCTAAACGACAAGACGGATTTTACCAAACTTGAAGTATATAAAAACTCTTCAATTGAAATTGTCTTAGGGCGCATTTAGTACAGTACAAAAGTAGCTCACCTTGTCCATTATTATTACTAATCCCAAGCAAATCCAGTGGCAGCAAAATCCTCGTGAACTTATCGAACTTGGACCTCGTCTTCACATAGTTATTGTACTTTGGGAAGGACACGGTGGGGCTGGACGGCCTCTTGCCCTTCTTGCCGAACACGGGCAGCGGCGAGTGCACGAAGGCCGAGGTATCCGGCAGCACCACTCGCTCGGTCGTGTAGGCCTCCATGTTGAGGCGGGTCAGTTGGGTCGGTTCGAAGCCGTATATCGACTCGGAGGTTACGATGTCAACGCCGATTACTGTCGAATTGGTTAATATTAGGAGAGAGTTTTAATTGTAATATTATGTTATTTATGTTATCGTTCTACTAGAATAGCAGCTATTGGCTGTCTAATGATTACCCCTCGCATATAAGATTATATTTTATAGGTCATTCTAAAAATAATGGCGCTTCGTATTTATATTATAACTTGCTCTCCCAATGGCACACATACGCAATGCAAGTTTCGAGCTATTTTCACTACATAATAAAGATGAATAGTGTGTGAGATGAGAAAAGTTTGTATGTGTGTAGGGGGTAATCTCCGGGACCACTTATCCGATTACAAAAAATCTTTCACCTTTGCATAGAATGACTTTCTGGATGGGCATAGGCAAAAAAGAAACTCGCGTATTTGCTTGTTTTGTTTAAAATACGCAAAGCCGCGTGGGCGGCTAGCAAACTAAAAACACGTTAGTTTCGAGATTAAAAAATAATACGTTACCTAAATCGGTAGTAACGATTTCAAACGGGCTGGTGTAGGTATCGTGCTGGCTCTCCGCGAGCACGGCGATGTACTTATCGAACTTGTGCACGAGCAGCTCCACGCCGTGCCCCGTCAGCTGTCTGATACGCTTCCATTCGCGAGCGTACCCAGCGTTCACTATCGTGTTCGCTGACTTTATTATATTCTGAAATCATACATTTGGATCGTCATTTGTTTTTTGACTGTGGCAAAGACGCGAAAGTAACCGGCTCATACACAGATTTAGGTTGGCGTCTTTCCTGTGGACATCATCAAAGTTAAGGGCTACAAAGCCTAATTTTTGTTTGGACTCTTTACTGACCACAGGAGAGACGAATTTTGTTTTATACACTGTAAATAACAGTGAATAAAACAAAACAGGTGGTTAGGTAATAACCCAACCACCTGTTGAAAAGCGTACGCCGTGTGACATATGTCGGTTACTCTGCAGTCGTACACAACTTTGCATATGGAATCCCGAATACATAGCTCTTATTTTGAGTATTTTATTATTTTATTCGAAACTGGTCCTTCAAAATTACTTTCGTAACATGTACACTAGACAGCAAAAGTCCATGGTCAATTCAGAAACAGTTTCGCTTGTCCGCCGAATCCTACGCCATCAATGAGCACAACGTGTAGTATTATTATAGATGTAAATGTAAGCCTCAAAAGTTAAGCGAGATTTCACTAGATGGCGTTGTTAGCTGATTTTTAATGAAATAAAAATTGTTTTCGTCCGCGTTTTCGAAATTTCTATTTACTTGGATAACCACCACCTACTATTTTTGTATATTTATCGAGTCAACTTTAACGCATTCCCGATTTTTTGTTTTTAACAACACACCTTCGTGGAGGTATTATTAAATTTTCTTCTTCTTGTTAGTGTTTTGCACTAAGAGCGAACTCCAAACATCGAATAAATTACAAAAACATAATTTCGCTGGACGCGGCCGCGGGTTTGAACCCGAATTCTCAGGTCGACTTTAAACTGCAGTCTATTTGCCACTGGGCCATTTGCCATTTGGATGGTAGATTGAAATTAATCATCAGTTTGTTTTTTTATACCTACAGATATCCATTACGACTACGTTTAGTATAATAATTGAAGAAGGTAGATAGATGACATATAACTACCGTAATCTTTTTTATTACACTCACTTCGTATTCATTCGTTAGCCGTTTACCAATTGATTCCTTTCTTTACTAATATAGCAATGAGTTATCGATTGATCTTTAAAAGATCACAGTTAATTGCTATTTAATATAATGTATAAACGTAAGTAGTTTTTACATGTTTTGTAATATTAATGATACTTAATCTAATTACCTACTCGTATCTTACATTGTTGTTATTATGTAATACTGTTGTTACAGCGAAAAAACGGTTGTTTTATGGGCACAAAAGGAAGGATCTAGTAGATCAGGTCTCAATCATACCATTATTCAGCGTGCAGCTATGGTGAATGGTGATGACCTACGAAGAAAGTTTCTTATAACCGATAAGCCACTTCCACGCAAGTGAAGAGTTGAAGACACAGTTCGCCGTTGCTAACAGATGCACAGAAAACGGCACGGTTGTAATTTACCCTATAGAATTTAAATGATGGTGAAGTGTTTTAAATCCAGTGAACACGGCCGTTTAAGTTTATGATATCGTAATAATACGTATGATAATGTTCGCGTAGTTCCTAACATGGAGAAGGTGAAGAAGCCGACCAAACAGTGCAGTGCAGTTTACATTTAGATTTATACATTATGTTTTAGGAAAAGGCCGGGTTATGCTAGACAAATTAAAAACAAAAACATTGCTTAGTAGGTATGATGTTTGCATTTTTTTTATCGCTTTACTATTCGAAATGTGATTGTGAGTTATTATTACTTATTATTAACTATATAATCATAAGTTCTAACTAGTGTAAGTAACCCTGAAAGTCCGAATAATATTATTATCATTATTAAAAAATCAATAACAGTTTTCATTATTTGAACGCTCACATAGGTATAGATATATATATGTATAAGTATGTCAATTAACATCTAAATCCGTTCGATTGATTTGAATGTTAGATAACCCGGCCTTAAGTTAATAATTGTTAATGTTATATTTATTGGGGGTATAGCTTCAATCTTTTTCCAATTTTCGGAAATGAAACTTAAGCTATCACCTTAATTAAATGTTAGAAAAGTTGCTAAGTAACTATTACTAAGTTCTATTAAAAAACTGCGTTAGCAGTACTGTAGTTAACGAAATAAACACAATAAAAACAAAAAAAGCTGTCTTAATTATTTAAGTTATTAATATTTTATTTCATTAAACGATTTTTATTTATATCTAAAAAACTTCTATCTAGAAATACAAAACTATAAAAAAGCAAAAACATAACTTATTCTACCATTAACAGGGAATCGATCTTCGATCGATCTTGGCTGCCGAGTTTATAGCACATGTCTCAATCCTCTGGGCTGTCGCATCATTTTAATTACTAGTGGAAATATAGCATTCACATATCAGTTGTATCACACTTAAATAAAGCTATTGTAAATTGGTATTTGCTAATAATTAGTATAATTACACTATTAGGAGAATACTTCTGGTGATAATAGGTGTAAATTTATAGTAAATTGGCTTATGTTCCGCGATGTTCAAATACCATCGCCAAGAACGCCATCTAGTTTATTTATTGCACACAACGTGCAACTATGTGAGTTGAAGACGTCAAACCATTCAAGCGAAACTAGGCCGTAAGGTGTCCATGCATTATTGCAGCCGATAGTACGTACAGTCAAAGGGCACAATATGTATACAACCACAGTCTCAAAAATATGTAGGCAGACCTTATTTCTGCAATAAGGAGGTGGTAGTATACATATTATGAAACTTTGAGTGAATACATATTGTTGCCCTTGACTGTAGATGAAGGTGAACGAAGGTGTATACCACTAACACATTCGAGGCCTCGCTACGCTATGTGTGCTATGCGGTAGCGCGTAGCAGCGTTTTTCCGCTATATAGCGGAAATCGCACATAAAGGCATGACTCATGTGTGAGTCTTTGTCCATTAAAGGCCGAAACGCACTGACAGCGGTGGCGGAGCGGCGCGGTGCGGCGCGGAGGCGGTACCGGTTGTAATGTTCGAGCTAATATGAAAAGGTCCGCACAGAAAACCGGCCGGGAAAAAAGGGTGGCGGAGGCGGCGCGGAGGCGGTAGCGGCGCGGAGGCGGGGAAACGCGTGCACAGATAGGCGTGCGCGGCGCGGAGGCGGCGCGGGGCGGTTTTGCGGCGGGAAGTTGTATTACGCAGTTGTCAATGCACCGGCGCGCACTGGCGGTGGCGGCGCGGCGCGGCGCGGAGGCGTGCTGAGAGCGGTGCAACAAGTTGTATTTTTTTACAACTTCAGTCCAGATTTTATTAATTTTAACAATGAATACAACTGTAAAATTTATTTCCCTGGTGAAACTTGGTACCCTGCTCAACAATCCTTGGTTTTAAGATGTCGTGTAATTCTTCAAGACTGTTTTTACTCATGTGAAAATAAGTGTAAAAACGATCTTCATAAGAAGTCAGCAATATGATGGAGAGAGTTCCGAGTTTAAACTTAATATTTTATATATTAATACTTTTATTTCAAAAAAGTTATTAATGCAATTTTACTCATTGGGTAACGCACTTTCGATATCAGTTTGATATTTTCTAATATCTCTTATATTTACGGAATAATCGCCTGGCTACACTTAACGATTACACCTTGTATATTTATTATACTATATAATGAAAATTCCTCTTTTTTTATTTATTTCATGGACCCGGATGTCCGTTTAGTCTTCTTTTTGTTTAGTAACGTCTCGTCATCGCTATCTGAATCTGAGGATAACATTTTTGATCTTTCCGAATCTGACAACTGTCGATTACCGCTTGATATGTCACACACGCCGCCTCCGCGCCGCTATCCCGCGCGAATACCGGGCGGGATTTTGGTGCGACGTCCTCCGCCCCGCATTCGCTTTACCGCAAACCCGCCTCCGCACCGCACCGCGCCGCGCCGCTCTCTGTGCGTTTGCTGCTTAAGGGGCTACCCGAGGTTTTCATCGATTTTTGACAAGTTTTGAATCGTATCTACTACTTTTGCACTACAGATAGAATCATAAATCAAACGGCTATCGGTTCTTCAATCTTTTATCTCCATTTTGACAGACCGGATTTTGAAACAAATTAATACTTAATTTTGTATGATTTTTTTAAACATTGTCTAAAAAAACACTTATTTCGCATCTCTATTGACGTGAAAGATCTAACATATACGAAATCTACAAATTTGGGTTCGTCTATGACGTCTCTAAAAACTGGCAGAGGGTTTTAATTTTAAACCAATTAACACAAAAGTTATGGCCAGAAAACCAGTTTTTTGGCCTAAAATTGTTCAACTTTGATGCCAAATATCTCGAAAACAATGAAGTTTGAAGTAAATATGGGATACTATATTGCTTAAAGCCGTTGTTGTTAATATAATAAGCTACAAAAAACATTAGAAAACTAAGGGATTCAGATCGAAGGTCATTGGCGTATGGGAGCCTCTTAATGGGTTAACTCGGTTTGTCTTTGGCTGAAAAGTAAAGCCTGAATTTACAATACTCACTCGAACATAGTCCTTATCCTGGCTGTGCGTAAGGTTCAAACCCGCTTGGCGCAGTTCATATCGCAACAGCTCCAGTAGTATGCCCTCGGCAACAAGCACATCGGCTCCGTACAGTACGGGGGTATTTGAACAGGCAGCGGCCAAGTCATCCGCGAGACGAACTCCAACGAAGGTGTTTACCAGTAGCTCGCCAGATTCGATCTTGCTTAGCTGCAAATTGAAGCCTGAATTAGCTCAATGCACAGCGCTATTAAATTGTGCGCTAATACCAATGGAATTTTGAGTAAATAACTAAATTAGTCGACGTATTAAATGCTTTGGGTCTATGTCCTCTACGTCAATAGGTAATAGGTATGTCTATAAATATTTCTACATAGTTTGTGTAGATATGGTGCTAGGATTGCTTTTGGTATCATACATACAAGTTACAGGGACAATATAGTATTCGACGTTTTCTGACTTTGAGGTTAGAGAAAGACAGTCTATATTTTGTGTCATAAATATATGACTAACAGAAGACATTATATACTTATAATAAATTAAAATCTTTACCTGTTTCCTAAGCTGATAAAAAGTAGAAGTGGTGCAGTTAAACATGTCGGGCTCCTGCCACGGCACGACCTGCGTCTCGTCGCACATGCGCGTTGCCTTCCCACTGGTGCCCAGCGGACAGTCCGAATACGCCTCGATGCCGAATTTCGTCCGCGGCCACCAAACGCCGTGCGAAAATGATCGCGGGCACCCGTCGTATACCACTGGAAGATGATGATTATTATAATATCTATGGGGTTTTTGCCACGTTATCTACGTTAATCACCTGACCCCGATCACCCAGGGGAACCTAGCGGCAATTATTTTATATTCAACTAGGTAAAAAGGATAATGTTCGGTTATGGCGCTTCGCCGGACGCTACCGCGTCACGCTCGCTTCGCTCGCTCGGCTCGCGCGCTGTTGGGTCGCAGTTCACCTAACAACCTAACCGTTTTTTTCCCCTGGGGGATCAGGCTAGGGGATTAACGTGGATAACAGCGTTTTTGAAAACATCTGTAGCTCTTTGGCACTTTATTTTCGAGTTGATAAGTAGGTATCTGATGCCTGAGGAAAGGAGGGGTGAGCTGCTCTTGTGCCATCATTACCCAAGCAGCGCAAGTTTTGTTTTAATGACTAAATTGGAGTTTAATTGCTTCAGAGTGTTGCTAGTATCAGTATCAAAAGAAAAACCCAATTTTCCATTTCTACAAAGTCAAAGTGATTTATTCTTCAATTTAGGCATATTACATGTACCTATGAATGTCGATAAACTAACACCGGTTCGGCAACAAAACCTCCGGCGTAAAAAACTCGGTGAGGCATCATTTTTTCATACAAATATTCGATATATAGTGTTTCAGTATCAGAGTATTATAAGATTCGTCTACGTCCCGCTGTCGGTCTCACGTGAGCCAACTGAACCGGACGCATAGAAGACGCTTCCTGAAGTGACATTGGTTCGTATAGTTACCTTCACAGCCAGCATTCGGCTTCACCTCGGCGTAGAGGTTCGCGCAGGAGTCGCAGGCGCGGCCGATGACCCCGCCGCGGCAGTAGCACTGCCCGCTGTCGGCCTCGCACGAGCTGTTCACGGAGCCGGCCGCGTAGCATTGGCAGGGGAGGCAGTCGTTGGTGCCGGGGACCTTGTAGTGGTTTTCCTGTAGGCAGAAAAATGGTGGTAGAAGTTAGTTTGTAACTTTCCAATGAGAATTTGTACGCAGTACGGGCAAAACATAGTTACATATGCCTACTCGTCCAAGAGTGGCACGTCAGTTGTCACCTATACCTGACAAATCAACCACTTTAACTTTGACTTATCGTGACGTACAATATTTACAACTTGATATAAAAAAACAGCTTTCAAGTTTGTTACTGTTTTCTTTGACACTACGTGATCTTACCAGCATCATCAGGAACGAAGTAAATACTCGGAAAAATCAACAGAAATGTATCCAAAAATGGATCTCTGCCGCCCGGGCACAGGCAGGCGTCATCTAACGTGTGGCTCACCTTGCAGTGGCAGTGTCCGGAGTCGGAGTCGCAGTGCGGGTGGTAGCCGGCGGCCACGTCGCAGCCGCACGGCCCGCACGCCGCCGCGCCCCACCAGCCGCCCGGGCACGTGTCCACGCCTGCCTCCACGCAGCCGGCATCTAAAGCACAAAGTAACACAAGTTATTATACGTATTCGTTCGTCTAAACGAGAATAGTGGCTAAATCTTAGGCAAAATGGCATTCAAAATGGTTGGTCTTTATTATTTGACATTCGTGTTTGTTGGAAAAGGACAAACATCATTTTAATTAGTAGAGGTGTATTAAGTTTAAAAAAAAAACAGAATGTAAACGAGGAAAGAAGAGAAAAGCTTTTTCTCGAAGAATAACCTGTAAATATCGCTAGCATAAATTAACATGTGATATGTGGCGCCCAACGTGGAGCCGTTTGACTGTTGAACTGACCAGTGAGCAGGTAGCCCTCGTCGCAGACGCACCGGTACCCCTTGTCGTCCCCGCCGGGCACGCAGCGCGCGCGCCGCCCGCACGGCTGCAGGTCGCACGCGGCCACGCACTGCGGCCCGTAGCGGCCGCGCGAGCACGAACACGTTGTCGTGTCCCAGGAGGCTTCGCATTTGCTCTGTAGAGATTATAACAGGTTAGAAAGTCTTGGTCAGTTGAGTTGAGTAAAGATAAGTCTTGGTCAGTTGAGTTAATAAGGTTGTTAAGTCAAGGCTTCGCCACATACGAGCGCGATGCCAGCATGGCGTGAGCGCGGCGCGGCTCCTACCAGCGTGCCCTGATGTAACTATATAAGGCATACATTCGGACGTGGATGGACGCGATCAGAAGAAACGTGGGAGCTTTACAGTGTGTTTAGTCATGTGGAGGAACTTTTGACCAAGATCGGTCTGAGTTGAAGTAGTTCCAGAGGAGAGGAGAGAAACTTGGTGATCTTTACATGTCACATTAAAATATTCTGATAGAAAGGAAATACACTATGTTTACACTGCAGTGTGATATCAATACTTACATAAGGCGGACAGACAGACAGCATACAGTCGGCTCTAGATTGGCATCCATCTTTCACATTTTCAATTGTAGTCGGCCGATTGAGTAGATTTTGATTTGTGCCCACTCTTACATCCTGAAAATATTATCATCATTTATTAATCCAATCACATAAATTTCATCTCCTATGGAGGTAAATTTACAATGTATGTTATTGCATTATTGCTGTCTTATAGAGTAAACCAAACCCGGAGGTATATTTAAACTTAAAATTTTATGGCTTTTCCGACAACATACCGTGTGTAAATATTAATACCTTATACACCTAATGTGTAAATTTCTATCCATAGAGTTATAGGCATAAACAGTATAATAGCTATAAAAAAATATTAAAAAAAAAAACATACTTGCTAGTTAACTATATGTAACCGAGAATTAACCAGTGGTCACAAGAGTAGTACGGTTTAACCGGCCTCTACTTGTTTTTTGCACTGCGCTTGTTGCTACCACGCGCCTTTTGTACTTGGTTGTTGCCATTTTGCATGCTACCCTCTCCTACTAAGATTTAAGCAAAATTATTGTTTTCTCAGTAAGTGATTTATGTAAATCTTATGAGAAATAAATGTCTTAAACCATAGATCACAAAATCCTTCGTTAGATTAGACTAATAGGTAACTAGTAAGCTACATCTGGCTGGCCATGTAATCACGATTCACCAGAAGAGATTAGAATTAATCGTTGGTCAGGTGAAGTTATCACTTACGAGTATCATAGAAATCTGAAAACTCGATCTCAAATCTGTATATTTGTCAGGGCCGTTTGTGTAGTCTCATTAAGGCGCCGTAGGTTCAGCGAAGTTAAGCGAACAGAGTTTTTGAAACAATATAATGCGTCTGTTTATAATAATATGGTTTCAAAAAAATACGAATAGTAATCTTGAGTCTTTTCTGCAGGGAAATCAGTGCTTCGAAACATGATTAAGCAAATTTCGCTCGATAGATAAAAATCACGAACATAGGTCTAAAACACACAAAAATACACTTAAAATATTCGTAACAAATTATGCACGAAAGCTATAAATTTTAAAATTGCTTCTAAAAATCGGAAATATCATGTTTGAGGGAAATCAGTGTTTACATTTTTATTTATTTAAACGACCAAAAAATTAAAATTAAAAAATATGATATCCGCGCTTCCATCTCGCTCACGCTTATGCTCAGTGAGAGGGAGATAAGACCATGAACCTACGGCGCCTTAACCCAAGAGTGAAGTGATTAAAAGCAAAGTCCTCACCTGTATACATCCTTCAAAGTAGCCAACGTCCGAAGCCAACAAGCCAGCCGTGCTATCCGGTCCCCCGATCAGAATCTTCCCAATGTACTGCCCCTGAACTTTGTTCGCCAGCATCGGTAGTAGCGCGGTCCGCAGCCCATAGTCTATGGTCACGGAGATGTCGGTGCCGAGCCACTTGATCTCGACGCGATGCCAGTTCCCGTCGGCCAGGGTCGTGGTCGGAAGGAACATGGTTTCGCCGTTGTAGGAGTAGTGGAGGAGACCGGATTTTAACTGCGATGTAAAAAAAATATATACGACGGTGGCAAACAAGCGTGCGGTAAGCGGACACCGCAGCCTTTGACACATGCAACTCCAAAGGAGTAACATGGGCGTTGCCGACCCTTGATATGTTTGAGGATTCGCCGTGTTGACAGCTGAAGGAACAAATTCCCTCGCTCTCAACACAACGCATCCTCGGGAGCTCTGGCGACCTTGCTCACCTCCAGGAACACAACACTACTACAGAGCAAGTAGTGAGTGTTATTATGGCTGTGGTCTTTTGCAAGGCGGAGGTACTTCCCCAGTTGGGCTGCTCCACATTCGAGCGGGATCACATTTCGCTGTGCCCTACCTCACCAAATTATGTATGCTGATATTTAAAAAAAATCTCTTATTAACCGACCTCAAAAAAGGAGGAGGTTCTCAATTCTTCGGAATCGTTTATTTTTTAAGTATGTTCCCCGATTACTAGAACACGCATATACAAATCACTAAATATTTTTTTTGAATTCCATCCTGGAAAAATCGAGGGAACTTATGCACTTATGCTTATGTAGGTACAGCGATTTGGGTTTTTCGGCAATAATCAACGCATTTGCTTTCGGAAAGCAGTTTATGTGGTACTTAATGTGGAAACGGTTCAGGTTCAGTTCAGTTGAATTGAAATCGGTAAAACTTTGTTTTTAAAGTAAATTATTTACGTTTAGAATGATGATTTTAATTTTCAGCTTTTAAAAATTGACATGCTGTACATTTTCTATGTCAAATTTTAAACATTGAAGAGACAAACAATCGAGCTGAGTTCTAAACAGTTTTATAAAAACAGGTTTCACGGGAGAAATCTGTTCGCAGAGGCATAGTGAGATGCTCTTCTGGAATGGAAGCTAGCCAGTGTGGGAGTACACCACAGATAACCTACTAAAGGTTTAAACTGCACCAAGAAGGCAGCGTGGCGGACTGCAACCGTCTTACAAGCTATGAGGTAGAGAGAGACGAGAGGCGTAGTAAATTACTATCTCGCTCTATTTTATAGCTTCCAGAGCTAATGAATGGAATATATTATTTTAGTACCTATACAGCACGTCTATCATGATTCATGAGACGGCCGCGACATACTCTCGATTTTTCTGCACTCTATATATTCTGACGCTCTATCCTGTCATTTATCGTGTGATAAGGACGTCCATGCTACGGGGTCAGGCCAGGCCATCACGCGATAAGTGACAAGATAGAGCGTCCGTCTCGTTCCATCGAACGGTGTCAGCCAGTGACGGACGCTCTATCTTGTCACTTATCGCGTGATAAGGCCGACCATGATACGGGGTCTGCACGTCTATAATGAGACCGCCGCGAGTCGTGACATACTTTCGATTTTTCTCGTACCTCTTGTTCTAAGTGTTCTAATATGAAAGAGACGGATAGTGCGAGAAAATTCGAGAGAGCTCGCGCGCCGTCGCGTGATAGCCGTGCTGGAAGTTTTTTGTTGGTTTAGGAGTAGATATTATGTACTTTTGTTTTATTTATTAGGTAATTTAGAGTATTGTAGAATAATATGTAGTGTCGAAGTTAGCTATTGCTATGTAGTATTCATTCATATAAAGTAGAATGAAATTTAATTTAATAATGAATACATAGGTAGTATATTCTCGGAGGTGGTTAGTGATGGAATACGAACGGGACGAAGGCTTCTTGTCCGATATAAACACGATAATGCAGTAAATGTTGTAAAATGCCTAGAAATAACTATTTTATAAGTATGTTAATCACATCGAGTAGTCATACTCGATGTGATTAACATACTTTTTTATGTTACTTGGTGATCAAAATATTCGATGAATGCAACATGATAATAATATACCTATCAGCGACAGCCGTTCAAAAATGTAAACCATGTTAACAGGTACCTACGCCATGTACAATATTCTACTAACAATTAATTGAGGCACCACTAAAAACCGTTAACGACCAACGCGTCCCATCACTACGCTTCTGGCGCCATGATGTGACAAAGCGCGCTACTTTCGAAACAGCCAATCGCAGCGCCGTTACCGACCTCCCCGCAACCCGCACCTACCACCAACTGTGGTGACCTTTGCATCGAACTAAATCGCTTATAGGCTCTATCTATAGGAGGTTATCTGTGACTCACGCTGATGAACACGCTGCTGTTCTGGCCCACTTGGATGGACATGAGGAAGGCGTCCTGCTGCCTGGTACGCAGCGAGAGCGCGTTGAGCCACGGCAGCTGTATGGGCCGCAGCAGCGGGTTGAAGGACAGCATGCCGTCGCCGCTGAACCGCCAGGGCGGGGTCGTCGCTGTCACAACAATACGTGTAAATATGCAGCGGATATCTTTGCATCATCGGCTTCTCCACCATTTAACACTGTTAAGTAATAGTTTTTTCTCAAAAATGATAGGCAAAGTTGACTTTATTGATAGAAAATCAGGACGTGAAGTGCATAGTTTATGGTTAGTCAAAAATGAAAAAATACTAAACCTTGCCGGCTCGATTTTGCTCGACAACAATGTTGCATACAAATTCCATTATTTGTCGTGGTACAAATAAAAAAAAAAAGTAAAAACAGCCATATAAATAAAAGGCATAAGTCGTAAACAGCCAACACGGAAGATCAGTAGCTATGACTTATCGCGACTTTTTAGTTGTCTCTAATAACTTAAGGCGTTTTCGGATGAAAAATACACTACCAACTTATTATTTAAAAAAATGAAAACGCGGCAATGCAAATAATATTCTGTTTTACACACAGTGCCGATAGTTGTTTTTTTCGGAAAATATAGATAATTGACGTGAAAATGATTCCAGATTTAAAAGAAGCTGCAAGCTCAGTTATTGATAATTTGTGCAAAGCCAAAAGACAAATATCTAAAGGCATACGACAATTTCATGAAGTGGCGAGAAGAAAAGCATGCCTCATCATTTTCAGAAAGTATATTTAGTTTTCTTGCACAATTTTTGAGAAAACAACTACATTTGGCTCAGCCGGAAGGGCAATTGGCTTCGTATTAAATTAAGCGGACTCCCGAGGTCGTCCGTTTAAATTGAATACTCACCCAGCAATTACCTACCCTGCCTACTTCCCTTGCTTCGATTCGACAATAATGTACTATTATTTTCAAATACGAACCATGAAACATAGAGATACCAGTGTGTTATACTTTCAAGATGCTCTTAACATTATGATAAATATCCGGCTACGACAGGTCAATTGGAAAAGTTGGTACAAACAAAGAGCTACGCAGGTATAACTTGGCAAGCGAAAGAAGTCACGGCCACACGCCCATGTGGTACCCATGTAAATATACCATATTGTCACTCTGGCACTGTACTTGTCAGAACATAATTCCCTTGCTGTAGTGCTTGCTGAAGCCTTTTAGTCTATAGAAAATAGCTTACTCTCAGAGCAGTCTTTCCCCGTGTGTCCCTCGGTGCACTCGCAGAGATACGTGTCCCAGAGGTCGTGGCAGACGCCTCCATTGTGACACGGCGCAGTGTCACAGTGAGACCGCTTCTGTGAGCAGCCTGCGATGGTGCCGTTGTCTGCGACGAAGCTGAAACAAATCATTATCATCGGCTACCTGAACTGAACTTCCCATTGCTAAACTGTCTTCCTGAGACAGGAAAATAACGATGACAGAACATTGGTTTAAATGACTTGTTGAAACAAAAATTCTAAATAGGAAAAAAACTGGTATTTTACCTGTTCAAATCAATAAACCGATGGTCGACGTAGAAGTCAGATATACACCCGACGAAGTCCTTGTTTTTCACTTGGAAGCTGCTCGGAATGTTTGGCAGACCGCCGACTTGGAGCGGCCCGGTCAAATCTAGGAATCTGGACAAAACAAAGAATTTGATTAGAAGGTCTTAAGAGGTCAAGTCGGTACACGACGCAAACCAAACGTTTTAGAACTCTCAGCACGACGCTCTGTAGTGTTTTTTTTGACCTGGTTGGGCTTTAGCTGGCAGTCTTGGCTGCCCGTGGGTGGACGCCACTATGTGCCTACCCGACAGGACGCGCTCCATAGTGGCATCATAAAGTTGCCTTACTAGGGGTCCAAGCCAGGGTCAAAATGTCTTTCAGTTTATCAAGATAAAAAACCTTAATGTGCAAAATATGAAAGGTAAGGTAAGATGTGAGATATTTAATCATACCTATGACAAGTCTCCGTGGGTATATCGCAGCGCGGTGGTAGTATCTTGGTGGTTTGATTCGCACATGCGTATTTGATGTCGAAATCAGCCGCTCCGGCGAGAGACAGGTCTTTGTCACAGCCGTCCAGTACTAATGTCGCCGTCTGTGGAGATTCAGTATTTTAGACCCATGGTTTCGAGTCATAAAATAAGAACAATCCGAAACCAAAAGACACCGTTGAAATTGATAAAAACAAGTAAAATTTTCAAAGCTGCTACGCGGCGTCGACGCAACGTACAATTTTGTATGAAAAACACAAACACCTAACAGTCTTGACAAACCTCAGTCGCTCTAACCCAGAGCATAAAATGCGACCGTTGAGCACGAATAATTAAAAGTGTTTTTGTCACGCGTAATTGATGTGAGTAACAGAGACAGGTAGAGTTAGGTCAGTTTATGAACCCACCCTGGAACAGTAGCCGGTTGTCTGTGGTGATCTCTAGAGAAAAGAACTCGCCACGCTCGTTGTAGGTATGCCAGCGCGCCCCGCGCCGTGTTGATGAGCTATAGGGCGCTGAACTCGTTTCGCACGTTGTACATATAAACCTAATCTAGTCTCTCACTCACCCTGTTAAAGTAGTCCACCTCGATAGTGTGCCACATGCCATCAGCCACCGTCCCGGCCACAGTGACCTCGGCTTTCGATCCGCCGAGCGCGAACGTGAAGCGTACACCCGCCCCGCCAGCGCGACCCGCGCCCGTGTTGATGAGCTCTAGGGCGATGAAGTCGTGTCGCTCGTTGTACCGCCCGTTGTAGAGGAGAAGGCCAGACGTGCCTTGTGTTGCGAATCTGAAAGAAACAGAAGGACTCGATTAGCAGAGGCGTGTTGATAGGTAGGTCCTTCACACGAACCCACGTTATGGTTTTGCTTCCAGCGTCGTTCATCGCGTTGAGAGACATAATTGGACAAGTTTAGTTATTAAAAAATAATAAACTTACAATTTAACACGAGCGCTCAGCAGCTAAAATAATTGAAATAAGTAATAATAATAATAATCACCATCCCCCATGACGAGAACCTCTTGAAGGCCGAGAAGGACAAAGCCAGCAAGTACCTAGACCTGGCTCACGAGGTAACCGCCATGTGGGATGTTGATTCGACGATCATCGTCCCGATAGTCGTTTCGGCGAACGGTTTAATTGCGAAGAGTCTCGACCATCACCTCAACAGACTCTCGCTAGGCGGCTGGATCAAGGGTTAGATACAGAAGGCGGTACTCCTGGATACTGCGCGTATAGTCAGGAGGTTCCTGTCTCTGTCGCCCTGACCGCCGGTAGCTTAGGCCACGCCTCGCTACCGGCTGCACCCTAGGTTAGGTTTTTATAATGATTTTATGTTTTGTATGTATAGTTTTATATTTTACTTTTTAGATATAATTATTGTAAAAACCTAGTCTAAGACGAAATTAAAATAAAGAGTATAATAATAATAAGTAAATACGATAAGCACTTCCTGTTGCTTGACTTGTTGAATGCTAATTATAATTAATCATTTTATCCTGTTTTTTCAACGTATTACATTATTATTAGAATTATAACTCGATGTAATTAAATGGAACACGTTTTCATAAAACTTGACCTGGCACTATGAACCTATACCTCTAGCCAATAATTAATTAATCCGCAACAGGTGTTGATGAGGATTCTAGCGCACTTCAAAGACAACGTCACACCTTTATTTCAATCCAACTAGCGCGTCAACGGCACCGTCTGCGGCCCCGCCATCGACCTCTTCAAAGGCACCACCAACGACCATGGCAGTCAACGACGTCTTCACGCATCCACACACGCACACGCACACACACACACAATGACGTAGGACATACTTTATAGGCAGAGTCTGTCGCCATCGACCTCTTCAAAGGCCCCGCCAACGGCCATGGTCGTCAAAAACGTCTTCACTTCACTACTAAAACACTTACTTACAGTGGCTCTGGACGGACGTTGCACTACTAAACCTTTGCCGTCTTGGACGTTACATACATTTGCGCTACGAAGCACATAATAGAATTTTCAAAACACTTGCTCGAAAAGGGCTTCATAATGCGCAGACATACAGAGCTACAATAGCCTATGTTACGCCCACGGGCGTAATGGTTTTTTTCTTAAATTGTATCTTTCACTCATGCGGCAGTTACAAAGCAAAGAGGTTTTATATCAAATAAGATGTCTCAAAACGTATTTATAAATAATTTTTAACTTAAAAAACTACTAAAACATGTTTAACAGAATTATTTACAGATTTAATATGTAGTTATTTAGTATCTATGTAATTTTTTTGAAGTGTTTTCAAATCGTGGCTGTATACCGAAGGGTCTTTGCCATACGCGCCTCACGTCAAATTCAACAAAATGGACAACTGACATGTTGCAGTTTTTATTACGATTTGTATTAATTTCATGGGATGATTGTCGCCATCTTGGCGATAGTCACGTCTATTTGATTTTATAATGGTTTAATTCGTTATTCGTAGTTAATTTATACACTTACTGACTCTGGCAAAGGCCCTCGAGGCTGCCATTTCTCTTTTATAATATAATAATATTCATTTCATATAAAATGTATTTGTTTCCTCACAAATGTGATGAAAAACATTGTGTATAACACGGGCGTAAGAATATTGCAAACTCGAGTCATCAAAAGCTTCTGATAGACTCTTGTTCGCAATATTCCACTTACGCCCCTCGTTAAACAACGTACTACTATTGTAATCCATGTTGTCATTTCTGATAAAAACTTGCTCTCAATTACGCCTTTGAACATATTTAAAACTCGATTTGGATGCGTTTTGAAACTTACTTGAGTTTGAGATGTACTCGATGCCGCCGCTTCAACCCAGGGAACGTCAAGAAAGAGGACTGCGGGAAGCTGCGAGCCCTCAACTCGCACATGGCGGTGGTGTAAGCAGTGTCTATGGCACAGCCCTGGCAGAGTATACCGCCTTCCCGCTTTGGTACGCACTGGGAACCGCCGCGGCATACAGTGCCGTCGCCGTTGAGGTCACAGGACGCTTTGGTTAGGATTGTTTCGCAGTTCACTCCTGGTGGTAGAAATATTTAACAATGTATTGATTGGCCAATCAGGGTCGTTGTCCAGTCCAGAACGCATCTCACCAGCGGCCAGTACAATTTGTCGATTTGGCACCTTAGTTACGAAAGGATGCAGTCTAAGGGAGAGTTTATCTGGTGACTGAATAAGTATATATGTAGAATAGACCCTCGAGTTGGAGACAAGCTATATTTTAGCTACTAGTTTCATAATAAAGTGTAAGAATCAATGGCAGCTCTATATTTAGCGAAAATGGATGTTCCATACTAATTATATAAATGCGAAAGTGTGTCTGTCTGCCTGTTACCTCTTCACGATTAACCCGCTGAACCGATTTATATGAAATTTGGTATAGCTAGAGATATATTTTTTTTTTTTTTTTAATTTATTTATCAAAAGTACAAAACAATTAACAATGTTATGTTACTCGCCAAACTGCGATAACAGTTTGTTGGCGAGACCGCGCTCATTTTAACTAATGTGTTAAGTACCTATGTTAAAACTATGTTAGGTATGCTATATGAACTACATACTTATAATCTTAAACACTAAATTACACACTAAACATGATAATGCATGAACACTTCACTCCTGCACTTACAGTGCTATACTTTTACAATTAGGTGTTTATTTGTGAAAAGATTATTTTTTACCTATGTAAGTATTAATGTAATTTTTCCAAAAATGTATTTTTTAATCTACTTTTTAATTCAACTTTGCTGCACTTTTTTTCTTCTCTTAACCAATCAGTCTCGTTATATATTTTTGGTATCATAAATATATTAGCTCTTTTGCCATAGTAGTTTTTAGCAGAATTCTGTACATATTTCTTTGCCCTTACATTTTTAGTTCTATATTTATTTTGTTTTAAAACCTTATACTCATTATTAAAATAGTTTTCTACAGCTATCACATATTGCGCCCTTTGATGTATAGGTAATATTTTACATATCTTGTATAACCTGTCATAATCGCCTCTAAGGTTATTTTTAGTTTTTTTACTGACAAGGTATTTCATAGATCTTATTTGTAATCTTTTAATTTCATTTAAATATGTTGGGAAAGTTCGACCATAAACACTAAGCCCATAACCAATAACAGAGTCGTCTAACGCATAATAAACAACAAACATGGTTTTTTTTACTAACTATTCTATTTAAGTGATACAGCTTACTTAGAACTGAGCGAAGCCTAGAACAAACTGCAGTGACATGTGCTTTCCAATTGAAATTATTATCAATATGCATGCCTAAATACTTATACGTCTGCACGTATTCTAACGGTTCACAGTTACAATTGTTATTTGAATTTGAATTACAATTGTTATTTGAATGGTTGTGTAAACAGTCGTACCCGTGACCGATGACACCAAAGTCTTTATAGTTGACATAAGGAGCCTTGCGATTGTATGGAGAGTAAATGTGCATACATTTAGTTTTTGTTAAATTGATAATAATTCCGTTATCATGGGCCCATTTAATTACATTGTCAAGATCACTCTGAATATTTTTATGAGCTTCCGTCATATCTGCATGTGAATACAGTAAACACATATCATCCGCATACATGTATACTTTACAATTACGCACGACGTTGACAACACTGTTAACGAGCATCACGTAGCCGACAGGGCCATACACCGATCCGGTCGGCACCCCGAGCGTGACGTCACACTCCGCGCCCGTGGTGCCGGCGAGGGTCGTGCGCATGCTCCTGCCCGCCAGGTAGCTGCGGAACCAGTCGTTGACGGGGCCGGCGATGCCACATTCTCTCATCGCCTGGAGCAGCACTTCGTGGTCCAGGGTATCGAACGCTTTTTTGTAGTTTGAGTCCCGGGGAAGGACATAGTTTTATCCCGAAAATCATCCCCTAATGACTACGCAGTTTGTAGGGACCTACGATGTAAACGAGTTCCACGCGGACGGAGTCGCAGGCAGAAGCTACTATAAATATAAAATTAATTAAATGTTACCAGTGAATCCAGGTGCGCAGACGCAAGTGTATCCCCCTTCACGCCGAATGCAAGTCCCGTTGTTGGTGCACGGCGACGAGTAACAGAGATCGACTTCCGTGTCGCACATGTAATGCTCTCGAGATCCTGTAACAAATGTGGACAGAGTAAGTTGTGCTGTCAGATATCGTATGGTAAGGAGAATCCTTAAAAACCCAAAGAGTCAATGTCCGTAGGCGTTCTCATTCCGAAACTTCAACCAAACGAAAATTTTGCCGCAGACGATTTAATAGATTATATGAGTTGGTTAGGTTAGCCCACGGTTAGCTAAAGTGGACCCTGGGCTCCATAAGGATACAGTCCGTAAGGTTAGGTATATCCTATCAAAAACGCCTTCAGTGGAACATGGTTTTCGGAAAAATAAAATTCAGACAGCCGATGCTTTTGGACAAATGTACGGATTCGGATACGCAACATCTGCGCTTTACAATGTTAGCAATTGACCGCGAAATTCCACGGCTTAAGTCACCTGTGAACCCCGGCGGGCACTGGCAGTAGTATAACTCTTTATTGTACAAAATAAACACAGTAAACAACAAACCCTTTCAGAGATCTATACCAACCTTTGAGTACATTTACTTTACCTTTGGGTAGATGAGCCGGAACAGCACCGAGTCGCTGGTGATGAAGCCAGACGCGTTCCCGAACTTGAGCACCGACAGACACTCCCCGTAGTTCAGGTAGAGGCCAGTGTACCCACACGTTATCACACAAAAGTTGTCATAAGAATGTTCTGCTGTACCTGTGAAACCTTGAGGGCACTGGCAGGTGAACGTGGTGACCGGGTAGATGGGCCGGAACAGCACCGAGTCGCTGGTGATGAAGCCGGACGCGTTCCCGAACTTGAGCACCGTCAGGCACTCCTCATAGTTCAGGCAGGGCTCATGCACGCATACGTTGTCGTCGAACGGCAGGACCTGGGTGAATTTGAGTTGAAACATAAGTCGAATTATGCAAGGATGGGTAATTATCATCTTATAGCGGTGGTAGTTTGAATTGAGAGTAAAGCTGATTGTATATAGTTGCGATCTAGTGAAATGTGGGATTTATGTGACTTGTATATGTTATGTTATTCCTGTCCCGATGGCTCAACACTTTGGGTTTGTCACTTAATCCGATCATCAAAGGCGGCATTCCAGACTTAAATATTTTAAAATACGTTCATTAACGGAAAAGTCGATGAGTGACTTATGATTGAATGGGAGTTAATCATAACGCTGTTTGTCAAATATCGAGTCAACAATTCCCACAACTAGGTGCCAGTGGTTGTCACAATGTTGTCGTCAGTGCTACAGTGGTCACATTCAGGGTGTAAGGTCACCTGCACAGTGGCGAGCCTTGCGAGCGTGGAGCGGTGCAGGTAGACTCGTTCCCGCAAGTGTGTCGGCGAGTAGTGCGTGCGGTCCCCGCCCGCGGCCAGCTCGGCGTGCGGCCGCCGCGCCGAGAACGACACGTTCAGGATGTTGCCGTGCACGTCTGTGTCGTCCTGGAACAAAACTCTATCATCAGTCGCTGGGACTTCGGTGCTAAATAAAAATTGGTGCAACAACAATCAATATGAGCTCTGAAAACTTTGAGACCATGCCTACATTTAATGCCGGCTGTACACTCTCGGCGAGACACCCCGAGACAGACCGAGAACGAGAGTGTACATGGTGCTCTCGCCTTGTCTCGCCCGCTTGGGTTTCGCCTCGGTACGTTTCGATCGCGTGTCGGTTTTTGCGGCCGAGTCACAGGGTTGTTCCGCTGTACAAATGACGCAACTAGTGTGTACATGGTGTGCTCGCGTCGAGAACTTCTCCCCCGAGACTCTCGGTGAAAGGTCTCGGCCGAGAGTGTACAGCCGGCATTAAAGCTGTTAAAGCGCGGCACGTACGGCAACCCGAATGGAACGACGGTTCGCGTACTAACGAATAAATATAAAACCACACTAAAATATAAACCCTTGTAATTAATTTGTGATGGCGTCAAAGCCGATGAGGAAACCCGCAGTGACCTGTATCACGAAGCTAGAAGTTACAGTTTCACAAGAAAGGAAACACAGGTCATTGGCTAGTCTTTGTTAGACAAGCGGCTCCGTCTTTGCTTCTGGAAACGAGCCAAACATAGAGACAGAGGTGAGAACACTAGGCCTACCTCTTTCAGATGCAGTGATCAAGTTAAACCGCTACTACGAAAAGGTACTCCTCCTCGATGAATAGTCATCTGACGACTTTTATTCTATTTTCTCTCACCTGAATACTGAACACATAGATGTTCTCCTTAGGACAGGGTATGATGGCAGCGAGACCGTCGATGAAGAAACCAAGTAGCGGCGATAGGAACCGCTCCGCTGTCATATCGTTGAGACGGACTGTTATGGAGTTGAATAGCATCTCTTCGGTGACCAGGCGGACAGAGAGCTGCATCATTGCTTTTATTTCGTTCACGCCATCTGAGAAAATACGATCAAATATTGTTATAGTCGGCATTTGCCGCGCGTCGTAGCTAATACAAAGAAGGGGCCACTTTTTATGGTGGGACATGGGACAATAGCTAGTAACCAGTCAATAAAAACCCTTTCGATCCGTTAGTCATGACTGGATTACTTATAGCTATTGTAACCGAGCGGCAAGGCAAGCGGCTTTCATTCTGGGTGGGTTCGAACTCTGGCTTGTAAAGTCGAGTTCTCCAATATCTACACAGACAACCTTTCAAAAATATCTATACAGAGACTTTATTGTTACTGACATAATACACATATGTGTAGATATTTTTGAAAGGTTGTCTGTATGGATATTGAAGAACTCAACTGTACCACTTGGTTTAAAAAAAAATGTATGTTTATATTATACCCTTTGATATTAAACAGAGGCTTTATAGCGAAGGAAAACGTTGTGAGAAAACCGGTCTAAGGATAAGGTCTAGTTTTCCTTTTGGGTTGGAAGGTTAGGTTACGCCATAGATAACCTCCTATAGATAGAGCCTATAGGGCGACGTGCGGTCACCACGCATATATGCTCTAGCAATGCAATGCAATGCAACCCCCCCGCTACCCCGCGCCATATTGTCAGTATCGACCAGGTATGCGATCTATACGTGCGTCAAACAACCAATAAATTAAAATTGATTTTGCGACAAAAATAAGTTCTTGCTGTGTGAAGTGGTGTTGGAAAAATTCCCGAACGTCTAATTACACAACTGACGGAATAACATTTCACAGGTAAGTTATCATATATTTTATTGACGACCGGTTAGCCCAGTGGGTAGTGACGCTGCCTACGAACCTGAAGGTCCTGGGTTCGAATCCCGGTAAGGGCAAATATTTGTGTGATGAGCATGAATATTTGTTTCTGAGTCATGGATGTTTTCTATGTATTTAAGTATTTCTATCTATTAAATATATCATCGTCTAGTACCCATAACACAAGCCTTATTGAGCTTACTATGGGACTAGGTCGATTTGTGTAAGATTGTCCCCTATAATTTATTTATTTATTTTATTTATATAAATGTAAATTTCATTCTGTCACTCGGAGTTCATTTTACACTGGTCCATAAGAAGTAGTGAAGTATGCATGTCCCTTTTCATCAAATGGAAATGGCAATATACTGTTTCTTTCTCACGAAACCACGTGACACTCTAGTGATGGGCTAGTGATGCTTTCGAATTTTACCGATTCAGATTCATTTAAGGAAACAATACGTTAACTCATCCGTGCTTTCGTATACTATTTTAATAAGAAAATTCACCAAAGACTATATTTATATCCATGTCATTGCATTGTCAAAATTATTTTGTAAGAAATCATAGATAATGTAACCTGGTATTCTGCAGTCACCGGTCAAATATTGTGTAATTACGTGCCTTTTCGAACCTTGACGTTGGCAGAATCATCGACAATATCGATGGAGCCATAAAACCAAAGATTGATTGATTGATAGATAATGTATACGATGTACTAAAGGTTTAAACTGCACCAAGGAGGCAGCGTGGCGGACTGCAAGTGCAACCGTCTTACAAGCTATGAGGTAGAGGGAGACGTAGTAAATTACTATCTCGCTCTATTTTATAGCTTCCAGAGCTAATGAACGGAATATATTATTGTAGTACCTACAGCACGTCTATCATGAGACGGCCGCGACATACTCTCGATTTTTCTCGCACTATACCTCTTGTTCTAAGTGTTCTAATAAGAAAGAGACGGATAGTACGAGAAAAATCGAGAGAGCTCGCGCGCCGTCGCATGATAGCCGTGCTGGAAGTTTTTTGTTGGTTTAAGAGTAGATATTATGTAGTTTTATTTTATTTATTGGGTAATTTAGAGTATTGTAGAATAATATGTAGTGTCGAAGTTAGCTATTGTTATATTCATATAAAGTAGAATGAAATAGAATTTAATAATGAATTCATAGGTAGTATATTCTCGGTGGTTAGTGATGGAGCCATGGCATTTGGGTTTTTTCGAATCGTCCTCGAGAGCAAATAGGACTAGCGTTACGAGATGGACCTCATGCTGGACTTCGATGACGTGTGAGGGATCTCAGAGGTGGTTAGCGATGGATCCACGGCATTTGAGTTTTTTCCAATCGTCTTCGAGAGCAATTGGGACTAGTGTCACGAGATGGACCTCATGCTGGACTTCAATGACGTGTGAGGGATCTCAGAGGTGGTTAGCGATGGAGCCATGGCACTTGCGTTTTTTCCAATCGTCTTCGAGAGCATGACTAGTGTCACGAGATGGACCTCATGCTGGAATACGATGACGTGTGAGGGATCTCGGAAGTGGTTAGTTGTGTAGCTTAAATACAAAATATAGTGTGTAGTGGCCTCCTTAATTAAATATATATCGTTAAATTAAAATAATCACAATTATTTACCAGTGGCGCTAGTGAGCACGTTAACGCCTTCTTAAATGATGATGAGGATTATCATCAACCACATAATTTTATCACACTGAATAAATATATGTACTTTTTTATAATATCGTTTTTATTTGTCTTCCTTACCTATACCAATCTTAAAATATCATTCATAAACCGAGCTAGCACATTCGCGTTAATGTCGAATAAACATCGCATTCGTCCGTTCCAAGTAAGTATGTAAATACGAACGGGACAGAGGCACATATATACCCACGATAATGCAGTAAATGCTGTAAAATGCCTAGAAATAACTATTTTATATGACTACTTGATGTGATTAACATGCTTTTTCTATGTTATTGTGGTAATCCAAATAGTCGATGAACGAAAAATGATAATAATATAACAGTGCCAGCCGTTCAAAAATTTAAACCATGTTAACAGGTACCTACTTACGCCATGTAAAATATTTTACTAACAATTGATTGCGGCACCGCTAAAAACCGTTAACGACCAACGCATCCCATCACTACGCTTCTGGCGCCACGATGTGACAAAGCGCGCTACTTTCAAAACGGCCAATCGCAGCGCCGTTACCGACCTCCCCGCAACCCGCACCTACCGCCAACTGTGGTGACCTTTGCATCGAACTAAATCGCTTATAGGCTCTATCTATAGGAGGTTATCTATGGGTTACGCTAAATCTTGGGATTAGTTGCAAAATTGGCCGACCGGGAAAAAAACGCTAGGAGAATGATGGATGAGCCATCATTCTCCTAGCGTTTTTTACTGGATTAACCTGAAGGATTAAACTTACCACTAACTGAGATTTCCATAGTAGCCAGTTTTGGTACGTTGGTGTTGAGCTGTGGCGATAGTGTCATGGAGCCTGTGGTTTCGTTCAACAGCACCAGATTTGCGTTGTTGCCAGACAGTATTCGGTATTGTAGCTGAAAAAAAGGTTGGTTATCTGTGGTTTCAAAGACAATATCAATAACTACGGCATCTCATAATTGTGCATATAAACTAATATGGAAAAAAAAACTATTAAGTATTTAAAGACTTTGCAATTGCACCTTCATGAATTACCTACAACCAAGTTTAAAACCACGACTAATTTTTCGACGTTCCTCGGTTTAAACATGAAAATGCATATTTCTTACCTTGTCAGTAACATCAGCATCATACGCCGGCACCCTGCCAAACGGCCCCACAGGGAAGCAATCCTTATAGTTATTGAAGATAATCTGGAAATCCTTCATCATGGGAGCATTGTCGTTCACGTCGGTCACCAGGATCTCTACCCTCACGTCGTTCCACAGCGGAGGGCTGGCGGCGCGGATGATCAGCTCGTATTTCTTGCGAGGGCTCTCGTAGTCCAGGTCTACCATTGTGACCAGCTCGGCTTTGTCGGAGCCTTGGCGTGTTTCGAGGGAGAAACTGCTGGAGTCATCGCCACCTGAAAGAATACGTCACTAAAAATGTTTTTCTTTAACAAAGTATGATCTTGCAATCACCCAAAAGCCTGTTAAAAAGTTCTTTCTCAATGGAATTTGTACCATTCTAAATTGGAACAGAGCTGCATTTGTTTTGTTTTGTTCGATTTTACATCAAAGAAAGTATTTTTCTCAAACATGCAATAAAATAAATAAATAAAACTTCAAGAAATCAAACTTTAATTTTCGTGGCTGAACGCTGCACCACACTATACATACCTCGGCGTGAAAAGGGGTTGCCAGCCTCATAACTAGCCAGTACGTCTATATGTACTCGGCCTGCAACCCCTTACTTCCCGGCCTCTGTAGTAATGTACTATTGTTGATTCAATTCACACTGACAACTTTCTGGTATGGTGACCAGCTAGAGGTTATTATCATTATAAATAAGTACCTACTTAATATGCATACATCGGGGTTTTCGGAGCGGGAATGATTTGAGAAAGAGTAGAGATAAACAGATATGTTAGTCTAAGAAAATATCTTATTATGCCTAATGAATAACTACCTCTCTGTGAGTTGTATACAATCTGTGACAAAGTTTTATTTTAATTTCCGTAAAAGTCTTATAACTTATAAGGTAACAATTAAAATAACTTTAATTAATTACCTGCTGTAAATTGAATAGTTGACACGATTTTCAGAATAAACTATTAATATTTTTTCTATATTTGGGACAGTTAATCTACGGCGTCTTGCTGTAAATATCCATTTCAAGGAGCTAAATGATCTTTCCACGTCGACAGTTGTAATAGGTGCATATTTAATTTTTTTGTAGGAATCAATTGATGCACGAGAAGTTTGAGATTGAAGTTCTATTTCTTTGCCTTGTACCAACTCATTTATAATTTTTAGTGTGCTATAGCCAGAATTCTTCTTTAACACCAACTTCAGTTTATCATAAATCTGTTTTCCTTTTACGCTCATGTTTAATTTGGAAACATCTGTATAGGTTTCATGAACTATTTTTAAACTATCGCTGATGGACAGCTTCGCATCCTGTAGTTTTTTAATAGCATTTGGGATAGTCATCAAATGATTTGCTATGAAATTTAAGTCGCTTTTTATATTTGCATTTCCAAACGCTCTTTTTGCCTTTCTAATACTCTGGGCTTCGGTGGGACTGAATGTATTTAGAACACGTTTCACTTCATCGTAATGTTTGCTGTAATACGTTGCAGCTTCTATCCAGGTTACCCACCGAATAATTGTTGGTCGAGGTGGTAAAGGCACTCCGGGGAGCATTTCTTTAAACTTTTGTATTCTTTTAGGAGATTTCAAAAATGTCTTCTTAACATTTGCGATTAAATCATTCACATCTGGATAAAGTTTTCTTACTAGTTCAGCCACTCTATTTAAACCATGAGCCAAACATGTGACGTGCAAAAGATTGGGAAAAATACATTTTAAATTTCTTCCAGCCTTTAGCATGTAGCCCACACCGTCAGTTAAAAGTAAAAGTACTTTATTGTGATTATTATGGTTAGCACCCCATAATTCATCAAGAGCACTTGTGACCGTATTGGATATTGATACATTGTTCGTGCTGTCTAACCGTTTACTGGATATCAAGTGTTGAGTGCCAATGTGATCATCACGTAATGCTCCCACTATTACGTTAGCTATTTGACGACCATAATCATCCGTGGTTTCGTCAACACTCACATATATATATTCATTTTTTAGCTCGCTCCGTATTTTATTCATTTTTTCATCGTAAGCTTTATTTAAATATTCCCGTCGCAGTTGACATTCCGAAGGAACTTTTGCAGTTTTTCCAAATTTACCGGTAACACAATTTTCGATAAAATCTTTAAATATCGGATTGTTTACCTGCGTCCATGGTATATTACAGCCCACAACAAATTTCAAGAGCTCACTATTGAAATCATATTTCATACCTGTATGTTTATTAGATGCGACATGTCGCGTTACACTAGATTTCGTTTGAGCGAAGCTCACATTGCACTTGGTGCAAAATAATAAAGAATCTCGAACCTCTATCTCTGGATTATTTTCTATCCACGAACGCATAAACTCGTAACGAGTTTTTTTTCTCGGAGGCATATTTGTGTTGACTGATTATTTACAGTTTTTTAAAATACAATTGCATATAAGTTTATCTACTAGACAAGCAAGGGTAACGGTTGACAATAGGTGTCTAATACAATGTCAATCTTGACGCTCGATATCTATGAAGCATTTTCTTATAAATGAATAGACTTAACTGAAGAGGAATGACCAATATAAAATATGTACCTATATGTATGATTAATCTTTATTTATTTTTCAATCAATTATTCATTCGGTAGAAACCTACTAGGGTACGATCTGTTTTTAAGTAAATACCTACTCTTTGGCTAATGTCAAACGTTCCCGCTCCGAAAACCCCGATGTATGTTAATATGTTTCGTGGTAACCAAACAAGGTTTGGTTTCGGTCTTAGTCATACAAATTGAACGAACCCCTACCCCCTACCAATGAACTTAACTCAAAAGACTGAGACACATAAGACAACGGAAACTAATGTATTTCGATTTGACAGACATTTCAATCTGGTATTTGTTAGCAAGGATGAGTGAACAAACACCTCCATTTGCATTATATTCGACGACGGACTCGTAGTCACGACATTTTGTGTCACTGGTGTGAACACGAGGAATTTATTTTCCTCGTAGCCACACTGTTTGGTTCTGGCGCTTCGCCGGCCGCTGCCGCGGCACACTCGCTTCGCTCGCTCGGCTCGCGGGCGTAGGGTTGCAGTACACCTGTACAGTGACAAAATGGTGTGACTACGAGTCTGTCGCTTTATATTCTACCCTGGAGACGAAAAGGACAAGAGGTTGAGGCCCTACCGAGTGACCAAATAAATGAGTTACTTAATTCATCAATCACCTTTGATGGAATAATGCACGACGGCATTGGGTCCCTCGTCGGGGTCCCGCGCGTGTATCTCCCCGACCGTGGTGCCGATGGGGCTGTTCTCGGCCACGTAGAACGAGAGGCAGTCGCTCTCGAACACCGGCGGCGAGTCGTTTATGTCCTCCACTTTTATGTGGACGATTACCTGCGAGGAGAGGACAACATATTTGAAACAGGGTACAAAGTACAAACTTGTACCCATATGAATCCGCAGTATGCTCGATCCTCCATACAATACGTGTTGGATTGTAACGAAACTTTGCATGTACGTGTGAATAGATTACTTTTGAGGTAATTTGTACATGATTAAAATGATTGACGACTAATGATTAATAATTACAATAAAACTATTTGGGATCATACTATATGCAGCGTGACGTCAACTTGATGTCATCGGCATGAAAATTACGGGCTCTGGACATGAGGTATATCCAGGTCTGTAATTAGTTTCTGTAGCTTCAGATACCATAGTAAAAAAAATAAAGCCAATTTAAGTTTTTCATACCAAAACTTGTTTTTGCTGTATTTAGTTTGTTTTATAAACTGGAACCATATAAACTAAATTACAGAGATAGATATATACCTCATGTCATTGTATATGCAAAGTTTCGTCACAATCCAACACGTAGTTTTAAAATAAGGACCAAACTCCGTTTGTATGGGAAGGTGAAATTCGGCCGAGCTTACTGCGGACATATGATTAAAAAAAAAAAAAAAAAAATCTGTTTATTTAAATAAAGAAGTCTACAGATTTGCCCTTATACTTAGCCTAATCTCCATTGTGATAGATTGTATGCTAAGCTTAATTTTATTACATCTAACAGTATATTTTCTTGTATTTATTTATTTATATTTATATCTTTCTTCTTAGGTAATTTATATAATAATAAAATGCATTTGTAACTTAAAGATTAAAGATTAAGGCAGTGCTTTTTTAACATTATTTTAATCTTGTGTGGCTTACCCTCTTCTAAATTATCTACTATGTGTCTAGGCTATTTAAGATTTGATGAGAATGAGAATGAATAGTTGCAGTAAGTTAAGTACATCATTAACACTTTCACTGCCAACCCGCCTAGTGGGCGCCCAAGCCGTAGTCGCTTTCCGCTAAATACGATGGAAACCACGGGATCGGCTACGAGCGTAGCGCGTAGCGATTCTTGGCAGTGAAAGTGTTATATCTAGATAGAACATACCGTTGAGCTTTGTGCCGGGGTTCCCCCATCAATCGCCAGTGCCTTCAAATCGTACGTAGCTACCGACTCTCTGTCCAGAGCCTTATTCGTCCGAATGACCCCAGAGGCCGGGTCAACCACAAATGAGCCTTCCTCCCGGTCCTTAGGGTCCAATTCGTAATGCACGCGCCCGTTCAGTCCCACATCGGCATCTGATGCGGCTACTTGAGTTACAGAAGTACCTGGAATAACAATATTATAATTCAATATCCTTACTAACCAAATATAAGCTCGAGAACGGTAGGTAGGGAATGTAGAGGTTCTATGCTTTAGCGGGCTGGCCATAAAAAAGAATGGCTTCTTTGTTTAAATTTAAAAGGCTTTTTAAGAAAGCTGTCAGATAAACAACTTGTATTGATTCTGCTATAACCCTTGCATAGTGGCAGACGCTGTATTGTGTTAATTAGAATCATATATAAAAAGCACTGAGTATCATTGAAGAAGTTACCGACCCCCATACTTAATCTACCCTGAGTTACACTACATCCCCATGGTGGAGTTGGAAAACCCTTAAATTTTTTCAGATACGGCGATACCCCTTTAGTCACCCTTTTTTATTATTTATTTATTGTTATTTATTAATATTTATTACCGCAGTGCGCAGCGTAGGTAGACCCCATGAGGTGGACCACAGATATAAGATATACATATATAACGCAAATGCATCTACTTCGCGTGTCGGAACTCGGTCTCCGAGTTGGCCGTCCGACTGACATTTCGCGCGCGTCTGTTGTGGTAGCCGGTTGTCCGTGAATATTAAGAAAATGCCTTATTGCAGAATCGATTTTGCGCGGACAACGGGGAATTCACATCACTATATAATTCGCCCTTATGACGTCACAGTAGGTAGAAAAAAGTGATACGGTCGGTTTTCATACAGATTGAGGTGTTTATGTTATCTAGTCTATATCTGTGAGGTGGACTGATGATGGTAAAGATCGCGGGAGGTCGCTAGATGCGGGTGGCGCAGGACCGCTCATTGTGGCACTCTTTGAGGTGGCATAAGTCGAGGACTTTCGGCTGATATGATGGTAACAATGATAATGATGGTTATGCGTACCAACTAAAGCGTCCTCCATGATGCTGGCAGTATACAGCTGCTGCATGAACACCGGCTCGTTGTCGTTGACGTCCACGACGGATATCTCTACGTCAGTCGTGTCTGAGAGGGACGGCACACCTCCGTCGCGGGCCGTTACTGTGAGTAGGTAGCCTGCAACGAAGAGGAAGGTTCATATATTATGTTGTTGTAATGTCGCATGTTTCAACAGTTTATTTGTACCTTTTTTAAATAAATAATTTCTTATTGTTAATCTATTACTAGCTTCTGCCCGCGACTTGGTCCGCGTGGAACTCATTTATTTTATATCGTAGCTCCATACAAACTTTCTACCCCCATTTATTCCCGGGAGAAAAAGTATTCTATATGTTAATCCAGGCTATACACTATATATACATGTAAACCAAAATTAATCTTAATCCGTTCAGGCGTTTTTGAGTGATTGAGTAACAAACATCTAAACTTTCGCATTTATAATATTAGTAGGATCAGAAGCAATGATAAAAATATTTAGACTTTTTCTCAGCAAAAACAAAGGGGGAAATATTAATTAATACTATAATAATATTAACGAATATTTTAACAACGACTACTAGCAAGTAAGTGCGAGAAGGAGGAATGCTTTATGTCCGACATAAACGCGATCATGTTAGCCAGGTTGAACCTTCTTGATTGAACTGCTTTCCGTCATATTCATCATGCAGTAACGAACAAGTATGCGGCTCAGCTGGTAACATTACTGCACATACGAGTAACTCGTCGGGCCAACCAGGTCTCCCCACGATTTTGTCCAAGAGCTCCTCCAATTTCAGATCACATCTTCTTTGGCAACATAGCTCAGCTGCGCGACGCGTTCACTCATGTATTCATAAATAATATTAAAAACATTTAATGTCAAAGTCACCACTCATGATACATAGCCACTCACCACTCATAGTCTCCCGGTCCAGCAGCTTGTTGGTGGTGATGGCGCCGGTCTGCGGGTTGATGACGAACTCCTGGTCGTGGTGCGTCACCGCCTCGTTGGAGATCTCGGAGCTGAGGCTGTACGACACCTGTGCGTTCACGCCCACGTCGCTGTCGGTCGCCGACACGACCAGCACGGTGGTGCCCACTGGGGCGTCTTCGAATACCTGATGGAAAAATACAACCGTAAAAAACATTCCATGTAAAACCCAAGCCAAGTCTCCAAACTATTTTACCGTAAAAAGCTGTGAGATATTTCGTAGTACCAAGACTACCAAGTCTCAGGCATTCTTAATAATCTTTATTTGCTAGCTAAATTATACTATTTGTGCAGTTCGTGTATCTAGAAAGCTGGACCTAAATTGCAAAATATTTTGGTTTTCCCTTTTTTTATACACTAAACATTAGTATTCAAAATTAAGCAACTTTGACTAGTTATAATTCTTAAACTACCGTATTTATACAATGTCTGCTTGGTTACTGAAAATCCACAACAAAGTTATAAGGGGGTCGACAATGGCCTAAACTGCTTCGAGAAAGGAATGGTACGGCCGCTGTTTTGCTCGACTTGGCGATAGCCCAGATGATACCTTTTTTTTGGCGTAGGCCAATTGAAATTGACGCCAGCCCTGGATGTCATTTGATTCGTGCCGAATTATTGTTTTACTGCTCATGTACATGTATACAATGTCACAAATCGATCCCAGGTCTGGTTCGTACTTGGTACAACGGATTTCACTGGCAATACAGAGGGGAAATGCTGCCAGTGTATTAGGGACATTTTCGCCGGGTACTTATCGGGCCTGGTCTTCAATACCGTAATATTGGGGGTTATATTTTATATTTTTTGTGATGTGTCTTGACGAAGCATGTGGCTGATCACTGGTTGTAAATATATATTATTGGACGAAGTTTGTTGCGGATACTCGCTCTGTGCTCATTTTTGACGAAACCTGCGCTGTGATACAATTTAGCTTTTACTAAATTACGTCTATCGTCTAACATCCCCACATAGTTACTTCCGGTGGCGCTACAACTATTTGCAGGTCTTGGCCTCTAAAATCTTCCTCCATTTTCTGCGGTCCCTGGTGAGTAGCTGGTATACTTGCCCATCTTCCTTAGCCATCCTCACATAGTATGTTTATTTTGGCACATGTTTTTGACCCCGGTGAACGGAAATTAAAATAAGTTGAACCATGTCAGTTGTCAATTTTGCAGAACCTTGACTTCCGATCGGGAATATTATCTGGTCAGTTGATGAAAGTGACTGTTCTTAATCGAGCCATGTCAAGTTTTAACACCAATGTGAGTACAATTTTTTGATACGGGAATTGCATTGATAGAAGTTGGAACTTGCAGAGACGGTATACGGTTAATTTTCGAACACGAGCGCTTAGTTGTTAGCATCAGTGGACCTTGGCGGTGTCGGAACGGCGACCGTTGTCAGTGGCGGTACCCGTGAGCACGTATATCCACTCTTGCTTGACGTGTTAAAGAAAATTGAAACTTACCGAGGCGGAATACGGTGCATTTTCGAACACGGGCGCGTAATTGTTGGCGTCAGTGATGTTAATATGGACCATGGCGGTGTCGGAACGGCCACCGTTGTCTGTGGCGGTGACCGTGAGGACGTATCGCCGCTCCTGCTTGAAGTCCAGCGGCTGGGCCACGGTGATCAGACCACGCCCGTTCTGAGAGGTAATGGAGAAACGGCCTCGGGTGTTGCCTCCGGTGATTTCGTAGTGCAGCCTGTGAGTGTGAAGAGAATATTAAAAGATGTAAAGCCTATACAGATACACGCATAGTTGATGTGGGTGCAAAAACTGCCAGGCTCAAGTGGGACTGGGCCGGCCACGTCTGTCGTATGCTACTAAGTGGGTGCCACATGACGGGCGACGCAGACGGGGCCGACCTGGATGTATTCTTCAGCAATTGGGCGGAAGAGGCACCTAGTAGAACCCGACGAGCTATCGACTGTTTCCGGCCAGGCGTTCCTTCACAACATCAACATCACATCACCTGTTGTCCTCATCGGCGTCCGTGGCAGTGACAGTGACGACCGGCGTCCCCGGCGGCTCATCCTCCGCCAACTGGACGTCGTACTGCGCAGGCGCGAACACTGGGTCGTTGTCGTTCACATCTTGGACGACCACCACCACCGAGGCGGTGGCGGAGCGAGGTGGAGTGCCACCGTCGGTAGCCGTTACCTGGAAACAGGTTTTTGTGAATAATTTCATTTCTGGTACATTTTACTGCCGACTATACTTTTTTCATCTTTAGTCAGTGATAGGATTCCCATGAGCCCAAACATGACTGGTTTATCTTGTGTAGTCTAGGATTTGCTATGAACGCCATGTCTCGCGCTTTGTATAGGTGGCGGCACGTAAGTCTAGCGGTGAACGAATCGTGGAGGGGATAGCTGCGCATAGGTACTGTCGCAAACGCAATTGTTATCACTACAAGTTGATTACAATAATCCTTACTAATAAAAAACTTTGTCTTTGTTTGTCCTTCTTTTATATCTAAGGTAGTTCGTTTAAACTAGTCTCATCACTAATATAGGGAGGTAAAAATAAAGTTATATTTATTTTTACAATTTTTATTAAAAAACATTTATCAGAATATGACAGGGGTAGCACAGTTTGTTTCATCATGTTTAAATCCACAGTGCCGCTGTCCAAGTGACTGAGCAATATATTCGTAGTTTCGTCAATCTGACTTTTAATATGTTTCAAGGAATCAATTAATTCATTACTTTCTGTCTTTAAAAAAGAATGCACGTCATATACCATTTTCCGTGCCTGTCTTCTCAACAGTATTTCTTCTAGGCATATTTACTGTTTAAAATCACAAATAAACACTAACTTAATTAAAACAGTCAATAAAAAACAAACTCAAACTTAACAAAACGACGACGGTAATAACAATTTAGAACGCAACTGTATAACCAGAAGTGAGCGGGGCGTCGTATCGGTGCGCGGGACGGAGTACGACTGGAGAGCCAATAAGCGCTCACGCACGCCCCCGCGCGTCCCCTTCACTCCCCTGTAATACCTTATTTTCGACTTCTGCGCAGGAACGGTCAGCGCTAGACTTACGTGCCGCTACCTATACCGTGTCGCTTCAACGTTATGATTCAACTCGGCTGGACTTCGGCAATTTGGTCAAATTCGATCAAGGTGAAAGTCAGTTGCGAACTCACTACAGCAGAGAAAACAACGTGTATAATCCAATTACTTATAACTGATACTTGGACTGCACCTCTCTGTCTAGCAACAAATTGGTGTAGACCCAGCCCGATCGCGGGCCGAACTCTTTGTCGACCAACGTGTACGTCAGTTCGGAACTCACTAAAGAGACCACAACGTGTATAGTCCACTTACTTGCAACTGATACTTGGACTGCACCTCCCTTTCTAGCAACCCGTTGGTGAAGACCCAGCCCGACCGCGGGTCTATGGTGATCGGCATCTCAGCCCGGCCGAACTCTTTGTCGACCAACGTATTCGGCAGTTCGGAACTCACTAAAGATACTACAACGTGTATAGTCCACTTACTTGCAACTGATACTTGGACTGCACCTCCCTGTCTAGCAACCCGTTAGTGTAGACCCAGCCCGACCGCGGGTCTATGGTGATCGGCATCTCGGCCCGGCCGAACTCTTTGTCGACCAACGTGTACGTCAGTTCGGAACTCACTAAAGAGACCACAACGTGTATAGTCCACTTACTTGCAACTGATACTTGGACTGCACCTCCCTGTCTAGCAACCCGTTGGTGTAGACCCAGCCCGACCGCGGGTCTATGGTGATCGGCATCTCGGCCCGGCCGAACTCTTTGTCGATCAACGTGTACGTCAGTTCGGCATTCACCCCTTCGTCTGCATCGTACGCTTGCACCTATAATTTTATTTAGTTTAGTTAGATTTTAAACAAATCTGTTACAGGTATTCGGTTAGGTACCTCGAGATGGTAGGCAGCTATTCGGTCGCTTTAGGCGATGCGAAGACAAAGGTGTATTGAATTGTAAGGTGTATGAAAGATTGATTACAGCTACTGTGGCTACATAGGTAATGGAAAGGCTTCTGCCATAAACCTATTTTACAACTCAAGACAAAAAATGTCTTGGTCTGGCTTTTACACACGGTCAATTTATTCTTACGGTAATTTTTAGTTTTGAGCTGAGAATCCATTTGCCGCCATTTTATATCAGCGCTTTTATTCGTATCATTTATAAATCAAATCAGTATTGCTAATTGGCATCCATTAATCGTGACGGCTAGTTCAATGTGCAATGATGTATAAAGCGTTTAGCAAAAAGGTTTCATGTAATGAACGTCGGTTAGTATTTCAACGTCGAGTCTCATCTATACAAGTATTTAAAATGCTTGTTATTTATCAACAAAATCAATAATAATAAATAATAAATATCAGGGGACAATCTTACACAAATCGACCTAGTCCCATAGTAAGCTCATTAAGGCTTGTGTTAATATGGGTACTAGACGACGATATATATAATAGATATAAATACTTAAATACATAGAAAACTTCCATGACTCAGAAACAAATATTCATGCTCATCACACAAATATTTGCCCTTACCGGGATTCGAACCCAGGACCTTCAGCTTCGTAGGCATCGTCACTACCCACTAGGCTAACCGGTCGTCCGATCAATAATTTTATAGTTTCTATATTTTCACATACATAAGTAAAAATATCCCCTCCGTCCACTAAAATCTATTTTATCGGGATCCAGTTGTAGCCATAGTAGATTAGATTGAATTAGATTCTTTTTCTTCTCTTTGAAAATTTACATGTCATCATCTTGTCAGTAAAAGACTGGTTTAGAAGTTTCACAAACTACCATTCATTTTAAATTAACAATTTGAATCAAGTGCTTGAATTATACAAGTAAAATAAATAAATTATCGACTAACGTAAATGTTGAAATAAGGTAGTGAAAGCAATAGATCTACGATCGATTTTTGCTTTATTGGAATTACCAAATGGGGTGTAGTATTTTAAAAGACTCAAAAGTTCAGAGAAATAACGCTTTTGCCCGCGCGTATACTTAAGAAATGAGTATTTCCAAGAGAAAGGTTTCATTTCTCAGATGAACTAGTTTCAGCTTCCTCTAGCCACACACAGCATTGCTTGCCGTAAAATTGCACTTACTCTAACGATGCTATATCCGGAGGGAACGTTCTCGCTGACCGACTCCTGGAACAGCGACGTGTAGAAACGCGGCGAGTTGTCGTTCACGTCTTTAACGTTGACTAGGAGCTGGGTTGTGTTGGAGCGGGAGGGGCTGCCGCCATCTGGAAGGAAAATACACTATTAGAATTATATAGTAACGAAAATATATAACCACATCTTAATGTTAATATGCATGCCCTAGTTAAATAAGTTCACTAGTAATATAATAAGATAATTCACACTTTTAAACAATTAAGTTGTCTAATTGTTTATATAAATAAATTATGAAATGAATGAAAATGTAAAAAAAGTTGTTGGATTAAATGTGCGAACCGTAGTGAGGTTTAAAGAAATATACAAATCAGGTAAGTGTGCATTTTAAAATACTAGCTGCCTCTGCGGCTCAGCTCACGTATTATAAATAATGTAGGCCCGAGGCACCGGGATAAATTATAGTCTATGTGTTTGCCGATGGTCCCTTCTGTATGAATGGTTCAGGATGGTTGTGCCCTGATAACAAGTCGGCAGTTCCTCGGCTGGCCATAGTCCAAGGGTTTAACCAGCGGCACGCCTCCGCTAAGGCCGTCTGTAGAGTACTGGATCTGAATTTTGGCTCCGGTAATGTCGTAGCGGAACGCCGCGTTCACTCAAAAAAATACAGTTTTCTAACTAAGATTAAGCAGTGATCCACGCAACATTGCGACCTGATGACAAGTCAGCAGGGTTTGACCAGCGACACGCACCCGCTAAAGCCGTTTACGGAGAACAGCATCTGCGTGTTGCCTCCGTTGATGCCGTAGCGGACCACTGCGTTCATTTTGACTAAGATTAAGGAGTGCTCCATGTACCTTGCGCCCTGATGACAAGGCGGTAGTTCCTCAGCTACTCGTAATCCAAGGGTTTGACCAGAGACACGTCCCCACTGAGGCTATCGATCGAGAACTACATCTGCGTGTTGCCTCCGTTGATGCCGTAGCGGACCACTGCGTTCATTTTTACTAAGATTGAGAAGTGTACAAGTCGGTAGTTCCTCAGCTGCTCGTAGTCCAAGGGTTTGACCAGCAACCACTGCGTTCATTTTTACTAAGATTGAGAAGTGCTCCATGTACCTTGCGCCCTGATGACAAGTCGGTAGTTCCTCAGCTGCTCGTAGTCCAAGGGTTTGACCAGCGACACGTCCCCACTGAGGCTGTCGATCGAGAACTGCATCTGCGTGTTCCCTCCGATGATGGCGTATCGGATCGCTGCATTCGCACCCGCATCGGCGTCCGTTGCTCTGTGAAGAAGAATTGAATAGAAACAGTCTATTCAGATAAAGTAGGTATGGTATTGAATGAGGCCGTCTTTTATAAAACTGTCACTGTAATTGGAATTTTCTACCTTGGACGGCAGAGTTGCTTTTTAAATTGACTACTTTGATGCCATTCGGCCAACTGAAATAATCTCAAGTATAAGCACTATACAGAACATATACAAGTGTATAAACCATACTAATATCAAAAATAAAGCTTTTTTGGGCCACGTTTGAATACAACATTTAAAAAAAAGTTTTTTTTTTCAAAAAATCTCGTGCATATGTAGATAAAGGATTAAAGAACCGATAAGTGTTTGTGCCATAAATATATCTATAGTTTTTACGTAGGAATATCAACACAAAACTCGTCAAAACTAGCCAAATAGCGCGTGGAGCCCCTTGAATAAAACATAGGTATAGAAACCGGGACAAACACTAGAGTTCAGCAATGTTTGCCATAAAGAATATGTAAGAGACAGTACAATTCGTAAATTTTTCAATGCGGTAAGTGTACCCGTTTCCTTTGTTATTGTGTGTATCCCGCCAAACCAATCAAACACGAATTGTGTAGGTTTTCTCCCAACCAAATGCCTATTTGACTTAGAGGGGTAACGGGCTATAATAAGAGAGTAAAGCTATTTAGTATCAGAAAGCGGAAGGCCTAAATGGTCAGTCAGTAAAGGTAATTACAATCTTTCATCGCTGCTCGAGAATTAACCACTAGTTCGACTTTCATTATTCATATTTATTTATTTATTTCGCAAGAACGGTTAGATACCAATTAGGTAGGTACTTGTGCAAGTAAAGTGTTCAAATAATTCGCTAGAGGTAATAGGTCCACAAAAGGCACATTAAAATACACTTAGGTAAGTATATTTCTAAACAAAGCGTTTAGATTCAAAAAATGGTTAATACCCGCATTTAAACAACAAGTCTATATAGAGTTTATTCACAACGAATAAACATAAACATCAAGTAAATGTGCCTCTCATAGATTCTAATCATACGGGGATAATGGGCGCCGCAAATAAAACAATCCCCGTGTAAATAACAATTTGCAGGCATGAAACTCTAATTTCGCGGCGCTCGGCGGGCGGTCCAAACTACGTACGTTCTAATAAAAGCGTCATAATAAAATGTACTCGTAGTGCGAACTTATAATCGTTTTGTACACCTGACTATTATAAAATTATTATATAGACTGTTATTAAATTAATTGTTAAATAGTTTTGGATATACCAAGTGTACGAAAAATGGGGTGTGTTATGAAAAAACTAAGAGATTTTTTTTCTTGTTTCTTATGAGAACACCATACCTGTTATGCCCTAGATCGGTTCACACCCCATTTTTGGTACACTCTATAAGAAACTCTAAATTGCGCGGAGCGCCGCGGGTGGTAGTATAACTACGCGCTAGGTTTGTGGCAGCTTTGAAAATCTAGCAGCAATCGTAGAACAACACCGTTCCGTGATATAAAGAAAAGTCGGATGCAGCCAGATACCGGCTGAGTAACCGCTTTGAGTGGTTATTCGTGCTTTGACACCATTGATTTTGGTTGTTGTCTATGACAGCAGTTGCTAAGTCAAATAAAAAGCCCTCAGTAGTCTAGCGGATCCGGGGCTCCTTTAAGTACAGCTAGGATAAAGCTAAGTCTATGAGCAAACTCGTCTATGGTTAATTGTCCTCAATGGGGCACGTAAACGTAATAAACTTCAGTTCAATTGAGCTCTTTACGAGTATCCCATAAAGCGGTAATTTTATTATGGTCTTTATGACGACCTATGATGAGCATGATTCACGGATTTTAGTAGCCTGTCATGTCAGCCAAATTAAGCTACTTAAAGGCTAGATTACATTACATAAATCGCTGTCGTGTAGCTTTAATATAAAACTTTATGATTTGAAACGAGTGTTAGCATTTGCATTCTTTATTAAATAATTATTTTAAAATAACTAATAACAGTATATTTTATTGTATAAATATCGGAACTATAAGTTTCTGAACTGGTAACACTAGCGGGTAGTAAAAAAAATAGATAATAATGGAGGACGGTATATGGGTGACGGGACGAGCCTTGTGATGGATGTGCGAAAATCATTAGTAAATCAATAGTTGTATCGAGGAATAATTACAGTTTGTATTCTACATTCAATTGTTTAATTTACATCGTTCATAGTTCAGAAGAATGGGATAAAACGAAGATACATTCTGGTATGTACTTTTGAACTCACTAATATCCTCAGGTCAAACTGACACAATAAGAATTAAGAAATCTTTAATTTTGTATTGTAAGCATCCTAAATACAACAAAATGCATTTATTGTTCTTCGCATTCTGATGTGCTACTTCATTATTTCTTTAATTTATTCATATTTGCATCAAGGGTACGCGGTACTACCCGCAAATAATAAAATATAATTCAGCATTTGATGCAGAAACTACAACTCAGTACGTTAATTTTAAACTAACTAAAACGCGACGTATATCTGGGAAATAAGATTCAATATCGTATGCACTGTTCATGGTTTAGTAGTACTATTAACGTGTATTGGCGCTATAATGAAATTCACTCCAGCGGTGTTATTCCTGACGTTCACCGACCATTTCATTACGAGCGGACCGGTATGGATCTGACCTGCGATTATATATAGTTGGTACGAATCTCGGGGTCAAGTTATTTTGGGAGTGTGGTAGCGTCCGGGCAGGTTTGCGAGTAGCATACCAGGGTTGCTATTTACGAAGTTTACCGACGACTCACTTCAAACCGTCTGACCCCCGATTACGCTTAGTTGTTACAAATCTTGCGGTCAGGTTATGCTGGGGCTAGTGGTGAGATGGACCGGGACAGGGTGTGAATGGCATAGCAAGGTTGAGATTCGCATTGCTCGTCGAACGCGCCGCTGCTGCGTGAATGAGTACAGGTCTGACCTCTGACTGTGCTTAGGCGCTGCGAGTCTACGGATCAAGTTACACTGGGGCAACATAACGATCACGTCCGACATGTTTTATGAATGCTCTATATTGTTGAACGAATTGTTGGCTGTGTACTTATTATGTATTTTTAAGAACTACTCTTATTATGATAATCATAAACGGATTCCAGTGGCCATTAATAGATACTAATTATTTATTCGTGCAGTTGGAATATATATATTGTGACATTCATTTGCAATGCTCATCATTTGTTTTAGTACCGGCTGCGTATGTAGGTATAAAATATATTTAATAATTATTTACTAACGAATAAACTTTCATCCTGTCCCTTAATTACCAACCATTGACAAAAATAAAATTGAATACACAACGAAATATATAACGAATGTTTTATACATATACTTATCTAGGTTACGTTTTGTTGAACTTAAGTTTGAGAGGGCATCGCATCGTCATGTCTGATGAGGAGCGCAGTTATTACACTCCGTCAATCCCTAGTCGTCATCGGAAAAGAACACGAAGTATATCGATAGCGCGTCGAAGCAAGAGAAGTCGAAATCAGACTTATGTTTCGCGCAGTATATCCAGATCAAGAAGTATACGTAGGGATCGGAAGAGGACACGTAGATACAGGCGTCATCGGTCACGTACGTGTACTCGTACCAGACGTCAAGCTGGAAGGCGCATGGGTAGGAGCCGATCACGCACTGGACATGTACGCCGTTTTCGCAGATCAAGCAGTGAGATGACTATGTCGTCAATCTCTAGTCGAGACACGGATTACAGACGCGAAGATCACTCCAGCGACACTGATTGGAGTAGCCATTACAGTGATACAAATTCGTACTCTAGCCGTTATCGTACACGCCGTTCCCGTTCAAGAAGGCGTCGTTATAGTACCGGACGCAAAAACCGTAAGCCGTCCCCGAGAGAAAGCCGTAACAAGAATGTAATGGAAAGATTTATCAGCGCAATTAGTAATCATGGTAAAAACACGTTCATTGGGGCCCACGATGTTATACCGAAATTTGACCCAAGTGAAAACACTCAGTCAACTAAAGCTTGGCTCAAAAAAGTAAATGAAACAGCTAACATTTACAAATGGAGCGATAAACAAACAACTTTCCATGCGCTTCCAAAACTATCCGGCCTAGCACGGCGGTGGTATGAAGGACTGTCATCGGTCAATTTTACTTGGAAAGAATGGCAACGCAAATTATCACAAAATTTCCCGGACGATCGGAATTATGCGGACAGGCTTTCTGATATGTTAGCTAGGAAAACTCGACCGCAAGAATCGCTTGAGGAATATTTTTATGATAAGTCTAGACTGGTTAGTCGTTGTAATATAAAAGGTAAAGATGCCGTGGACTGTATAATTCACGGAATTTATGACCACAATATTAAACTAAATGCACAAGGGGCCAATTTTAAAAGATCAAGCAGGCTCCTGAAGTATTTGCGAAGCATTAATACGAGGAAGTTTAACAAAGAGGATAGAAAAACTGCTCCTACAGGAAAAGCACTAACAAATAGTATTAAAAAGAATTTTGCAAGCAAGTCCGACACGTCAGCTCCTCCTATTTGTTACAACTGTTCAGAACCAGGACATACTGCTCCCAAATGTCGCAAAGATCCTCAAAAATGTACTATTTGTAGTAGAGTGGGACATCTGGCTGAGTATTGTCGGCGAGGTACAGAGAAAACGAATACTCGTTCCAATACCGACAATACAAATAAAAAAGTTAATAGTGTATTGTGTATTACGGCTCAAAATAAAACTAGTAACATTTATAACAAGATAGTTTATATTGACAATCAGAAAAAAACTGCGTATGTTGACTTTGGTAGTCAATGCACTATAATTAAAAAGAGTGTAGCAGAAGAGCTAAAATTAAAAATGTACACTGAGGATTTACCAATAATAAAGGGTTTTGCCTTGGGTACATTACAACCGGTAGGGAGAGTTTTTCTCGAAATAACTTTAGATTTTATTAAGGCGGAAATAGACGCCTTTGTCGTGCCAGATGATTATTTGAGCACGGACTTACTGGTGGGACAAAATGTTACGGAAATACCAGATATTATAGTTTATAAGACAAATTCTAGTCTTATACTTTACTCCGACAAGTCAGAATTGGAGAAAGTAACTGTTTATAACGTCGAGAACGTGGTCATTAGGAATATGCAGATTATTAAAATACGATGCAATAATGATTATACTGGTCCAATTTACGTACCTGGGACTGGATCTTATAAAGAAGGCGAAGAGTTTATGGTTTTACCAGGACTTTATTTTATCGAAAATAGCTTTGGACAGATACCTGTCATAACTTTGACGGATCAAAATGTGTCGTTGAAAAAGGATCGACTTATGGCTCGTGGTCGAGCAGTACCTATTAATGAAGCATCTGGACAAATGAAGCCACCCAATGAGTTTGAGGTAAAAACGCTGACCTTACAGAACTGTGACTCTTTTTTTAGACCTAAACATGACAATTTGATTACGATGGACTTACTGAATATAGGAGAAGACCTAACACAAAATCAGCAGCAACAATTGTTAAATTTAGTTAATGAATTTAGAGATTGTTTCGCATTAGATTTGGACGAATTAGGTAAGACCGATATAACGGAAATGCACATAAAGCTTGAAGATAATTCACCGGTGTCATACAAACCATATCGTCTGCCTTATAGCGAACGCTTAGTCGTTAGAGATCTCATTAATGAGTTGTTGGAAGCTAAGATAGTACAAGAGTCAAATTCATCGTACGCAAGTCCGATAGTCTTAGTTAAAAAGAAAAATGGTGAATATCGCCTGTGCGTTGACTATCGGGCCTTAAATAAAAAAACGGTGAAAGACTCATATCCTATGCCAGTCATTGATGACCAGCTAGATCGTCTAAGTGGTAAAGTATACTTCACAAGCCTCGATCTTAAGTCAGGGTATTACCAAATACCAATGGCCGAGGATTCAAAGCATCTAACTGCCTTCGTAACGCCAGACGGGCATTATCAGTACACCCGAATGCCGTTTGGGCTTGTTAATGCCCCGGCTGTGTTCCAACATATGGTCAACAAAGCGTTGGGCAAAGATAGATATGACTTAGCCATACCATATATGGACGATCTGCTGTCACCCTCTTCATCAATAGAGGAAGGTTTAAGCAAGCTGCGTAAAATTCTTATTTCTTTAAGGAGTGCTAAATTGACACTGAATGTATCAAAATGCCATTTTTTCCAAAAGAAGCTTGATTATTTAGGTTATGAGGTATCCAATGAAGGGTTGCGCCCCGGTAAGAGAAAAATTGAAGCAGTTGCCTCGTTCCCCACCCCAACAAACGTCCATCAGATTAGACAGTTTGTGGGACTCTCAAGTTTCTTTCGAAGGTTTATCTCTGGGTTTGCAAGTATTGTAAAGCCACTGACAATACTTACAAAATCCAATGTACCTTGGAAATGGGGTGAGGAGCAAGAAACCGCTTTTCAATCGATAAAATCTAAGCTAGTTGAGAGACCAATCTTGGCACTATACAACCCGTCTTATCGAACTGAAGTGCATTGCGATGCAAGTAAATTAGGAGTTGGGGGTATACTGTTACAAAGTCCTGACCAGAAAACACCACTCAACCCAGTAGCGTACTTTAGCAAACAAACAACCAAGGAAGAAGAACATTTACACTCTTACGAGTTAGAGACCCTTGCTGTCGTTTTGTCGCTTAAGAGATTTAGGGTATATCTGATAGGGATTCCATTTAAAGTATACACAGACTGTAATGCTCTCAGATCGACACTAACAAAAAGGGATTTAGTGTCCCGGATTGCCCGATGGTGGTTGCTACTCCAAGAGTATCACTTCACCATCGAGTACAGACCCGGCGAAAACATGAAGCACGTAGACGCTTTGAGTCGGAATCCCATTCCAAGAGATTCTCAAGATGACATTGACGATGTCCGTGAATTTGAAATCATGCATATTACGGCTACTGAATGGTTACAAACGGTTCAGATGACTGATCCGAAATTAAAACTAATACGGAGCATATTAAATAGCAATGACAAAGATATAAAGGATATCATGGAAAATTACACTTTAAAGGACGGAAAAATATATCGAAAAGTAGGCGATGTTCTAAAATGGGTAGTACCCAACGGCGCAAGGTGGCGTGTGTGTCAAATGAGTCACGATGAGGCAGGACACTTTTCGTTCGATAAAACTATAGACAAAATGAAAAAGGACTACTGGTTCCCAAAAATGAATAGATTTGTTCGTAAGTATGTCTCAGCGTGCCTCAGTTGTGCATACAACAAGGCCTCTACAGCTAAAAGCACAGGATATTTGCATCCAATACCAAAAGGGACCATCCCATTCCAAACTCTTCACATGGACCACCTTGGTCCATTTGTAAGAAGTAGACAAGGTAATTCATATATATTGGGAGTGATTGATGGCTTTAGTAAATTTATTTTTATAAGAGCGATTAGAAATTTAAAAAGCAAGACGACTATCAAAATTTTAACGGACATCTTTAGCATTATAGACAGCCCGAAAGTAATAATAACGGACAGGGGCACATGTTTTACCTCAATTGCATTCACAAAGTTCATGAAAACAATTGGGGCAAAACACGTTCTGAACGCCGTAGCCACACCTCGAGCTAACGGCCAGATAGAGAGGTACAATCGTACTATACTGGAATCCTTGGCAGCATCTAATCATGGTCAAGATGAGCGTGACTGGGATGAACACATAAACACCATCCAGAAATCTCTAAATAATACCATAAATCGTGGCACTGGGACTACACCGTCGGAGATTGTTTATGGGCGAAGAACGACTGGCCTACATGAAGCTCCCCTCCTGAACGCTATTCGACAGCATGGCAGTGGTCAAGCCGAGAATAGTACAGACGGTCGAATAGATGAGGCAGCTCTTGGCGATCAAAACGTAGAGCCCAGTACGCCAGACAGAGTTCGCGATAAAATACGTGCTTCAGCTGTTATAAACACAGCGAAGAATCAAGAGGCGATGAAAGCTCGTTATGATGAGAAAAAAGCTCCTACCAAGTTTTTTAACTTGGGAGATCTCGTTATGATTCCAAATCATCACCTGCCCGCGAATGGTAAAAGTAAAAAACTATGTCCGAAATTTAGGGGGCCATATAAGATTAACGCTGTTCTGAAGAATGACCGATATGAAGTCATTAGTATTGATGGGCATGCCAAACGAAAATACAAGAGCATTTATCCAGCGGATGCATTAAAAAAATGGATTACCTTCTCTCTTGCTAATAATAACGACCCCGAAGAGCATCACCCCATTCGCGAGTCTAGTGAAAGTAGCGACGGCGATGAAATCGACTTGACAAACGGAAAAGACACGTAGATCTATTATACTTCTTATAATTAACTATCCCTCTTCCATACTTATCCTCATATACTATCCTATACCTAAAAATATGTTTCAGAGCGTAGAAGGCTAATGAATACCATTTGTGTCTTGCCCAGCTGATTCAAGCTTCATAGAGGAATTTAAACTGTAAGTACCAAACCTAACTCTTGCTTTACTGAAACATACCGTTTACTGCGGTGATCAGGAAGTTAGTAAGAGCTTTAGGTACTGAAACATTCCGTGTACTGCGGTGATCAGGAAATTAATAAGTGCTTTACTGAAACATTCCGTTTACTGCGGTGATCAGGAAGTTAGTAAGAGCTTTACTGAAACATTCCGTGTACTGCGGTGATCAGGAAGTAAATAAGTGCTTTACTGAAACATGCCGTTTGCTGCGGTGATCAGGATGTGGATAATTGCCTTACTGAAACATGCCGTATACTGCGGTGATCAGAAAGTTAATAAGTAATTTAATTAATATAGACCCATATATTCTTTACTCTTGTTTATCAAACCAATAATGTTTCTGATCAACAGTATCAACTGTAGATAATTTTGTAAATCAATTTGGACCTTATGCAAAACGTTACAACAGTATGACATAATTTACAAGGGCTATCTTGACCCAAATTTCACAACTTGTTTAGCAGCTATTACAAACAAAATATAATTATTTCAATCTGTTCTTATGTTTGCAGGTATCCTAATTCTGCTGCTAATCAAGCAGTGGAACTGCATCAGCTGGCCAAAGCGCGGACAAAGATGGAAGCTCAATCGCAACTCTTCAAACCTTACTCCTCATTTCTTCGATTCTTCTATCATCATTTTTTTTTGTTCTCTGTAATACTTATCAAATGAGTGGTATAGAGACATACACCAACTTGAATGGCCGAACCGGAATAGGGTCATTCCGTCTACTAGGACGGCCGTCTGTTAGCATTTGCATTCTTTATTAAATAATTATTTTAAAATAACTAATAACAGTATATTTTATTGTATAAATATCGGAACTATAAGTTTCTGAACTGGTAACACTAGCGGGTAGTAAAAAAAATAGATAATAATGGAGGACGGTATATGGGTGACGGGACGAGCCTTGTGATGGATGTGCGAAAATCATTAGTAAATCAATAGTTGTATCGAGGAATAATTACAGTTTGTATTCTACATTCAATTGTTTAATTTACATCGTTCATACGAGGCTTTAATTAAGTTTATTATATTTTACGATTATTAGGTCCCTACATTTAATTTTATAATTTGGAGTTATGATATGTCGAGAACTGATGGTTAGTACTCCTTTCATGCTGTAAAGCCGGGACCGCACTGGTGAAGCGATTAGAGACGCGACGGCGATTTCAGTACAACCTGGGCGACTTGATGCACTGCTGAGATTGCCGTCGCGACGTTAATTGCCCTACCAGTTCGCTGCTCCTGCCTTAGATGTGAAAAATATAAGTATTGCCTATGCGGTGGAACTTTCGCGAATTACGACAAGTCGGATTGCCGGATATTAGAATCTTATTTTGAATGGTACCTAAGTGATGCTGATGTATTAAAAAAACAACAGATATTTATAAAATCGGGCATATAGGTTGTAGTAACTCACTTAATCCTTGCAATGACGGGGTTGTCGCTAACATTGATGTCCTCTTCCACTGTCACTGTGTACGTCTTCTCACTGAATTGCGGGTAGTTGTCATTGTCGTCTAACACGTTCACGTGTACTGTTGCACTGGAAACACACACATAGCGTTAGCGGAATAAAGTCAAAATTCCTTTGATAGTTGAACTTCGGAACGGAACCTACAGCTTACAACGTTGTTAGGTTGTTACACTGAAAATACACACGTAGCGATGGCCAAATACTGTTGAAATTCGTTTGAATAACGCGAGTCGGAAAGTCGGAATATGTACAAAGTGATTGCAAGTTTTTTACACATACGATTAGGGATATCGTCAGTTGGAAATGCCATATGGAGCGGACGGGTCAGAAAGGCGAGAGGCTGGGATTGCACAATATGGTTTCGGATGTCTCGAAGCCATTACGATTATCTCGCGTCTATCTCTTTTGTTTTTTCCAGCCCTGCTCGAATATGGACTACATGATGACTAAATGCAATACATGTGTCTTATGATGTAAGTAATTTTTACTAATTGCCGATAGTTGACACCATTCAATATACTAGTACTTTTGGCCAAGCACAGCCTGTAGCACTTTCTCGCGATCCAGCAGTGCTCTGGTGAGGAGAGCCAGAGGCGTCTTTACCTATGGTACAAGGTGTGCGTTGCACACGGGCGCAGCGGTCCTAGGGGGCGCCGAGTGCCGCCCGCTACCATTCCATTTTGACCGCGCGCTTACTAGGGGCGCTAGAGTAATGTTTGCACACGGGCGCTACATGGGCTAGAGACGCCTCTGAGGAGAGCGCCAATGCCACCAATGTACCGTCCACCTTAAACACGTCCTGGTACTACAATACAATACAATCATTTATAGGTAAAAATTTAATTTTACATGTCAAAGAAAGAAATAATAATAATATTAGGTCAAATATTTTAACAATGCATGCACTGTGTTGATTTTATTTATATAAGTATGTACATATATTTATTTATTGGGCTTGCGAACCAGTTTTCAATTTACTATTTACTATGTATTCAATTTACTATAGTTACTATTGTGATGAGTCTGGCACTCGAAAAAAGGCATCCAGGGAGTAGTAGGCATCCCTTAATAATTTTAATTTCGTGACGAACGAGTTGCTGCTAGTGGCATTTTTTATTTCTACTGGGACTGCGTTCTAGATCTTTGGCCCCACCGTGTGCAGACACTTCTTCGACTTGGCGGGTACTATCGTGTTTAGTCCTGTCTATGTTGAAAAGTACTCACGTGCTGGATAGCCTATCAGCCACGGGGCTGGCCTGGTCCGTGGCCCGCACTATGACGGTGTACCGCGCCACTCTCTCGCGGTCTAGCGGAGCCCTGGTGAGCAGGGCCCCACTGCGACCGTCCACCCTGAACACGTCCTGGTCAGAGTGCTCGCTGTTTGGAATGGAATCGTTCGAGTCGTCGTTAGACTGGTCAGCGGTCACCGACTCGATTGAGTATTCCACCTGAAACAAATAATGAATTTGCACGCGATTTTAAAATAATGGTGAAACGTAAGCAAGCTGTATCATTTTATTTACTTTGTGTGTCGGCAAATATGTTGAAAAGACAGCTAGTAAGTAAATATCATTAAACACAAAATTTCTTTTTTTTTTTTTTTTTTTTTTTATGATATAGGAGGCAAACGAGCAGACGGATCACCTGATGGTAAGCGATTACCGCCGCCCATGGACACTTGCAACACCAGAGGTGTTGTGAGTGCGTTGCCGGCCTTTAAGATGGGAGTACGCTCTTTTCTTGAAGGTTTGAAGGTCGTATCGGTCCGGAAATACCGCAGGCGACAATCCATTCCACAGTTTAGCTGTGCGAGGCAGGAAGTTTCTGGAGAAGCGCACAGTTGAGGACTGCCAACCATCTAAGTGGTGAGGATGGTAATGTTGTCGCGTTGGACGATGGCGAAAAGAAGCGGCAGGGATTAATCCGAACAATTCCTCGGAGCACTCCCCGTTATACATGCGATAGAAAATGCAGAGAGAGGCCACATCTCTACGCAGCGCCAAGGGGTCAAGCCGATCCGAAATATGCTCGCTGTCGACAATTCGAGTTGCTCGTCGTTGGATGCGATCCAGAGGGAGAAGCTGGTATTGGCTGGTATGGGCTGGGTGCCCCTGCCCATAGATGAGAACAGTATTCCATGTGTGGGCGGACCTGCGACTTATAAAGCTGCAGGCGGTGGGCCGGTGTGAAATACTGTCTCGATCTATTGAGCACACCGAGCTTTTTTGAGGCTAATTTGGCCTTACCCTCTAAATGGCCGCGGAACTGGACTTCACTCGAAATGTCGACGCCAAGGATTCCGATACTGGCTGCGGCAGTCAGGGGAGTGCTCTCAAAACAAGGTGACACGTCGAACTTTAACTTTTTTGCGGTAAACGCGCAAACCTGTGTCTTGGTAGGGTTAAAACGGACTAAGTTAAGTCGACCCCATTCAGAGATTGCACTTAGGGAAGTCTCAATTTCAGACACAAGTTTGTTCCGGTTCTCGATGACGATTTCCCGAGAGATATTGGTACGGCCGGTGTAAGAGGCATCACCTGTACTATCATCAGCATAACAATGAATTCCGCTGATTTGCAGCATTTCATTGATATGCATAAGGAATAGCGTGGGCGACAGCACACAACCTTGGGGGACACCAGCATTCACAGACATGGAGTCGGAGCATTCCCCGTCAACTACGACCTTAATGCTTCTGTCTGCTAGAAAGCTACTGACCCATACACATAATCTCTCGGGAAGCCCATAGGATGGTAGCTTCGAAAGAAGTGCTTTGTGCCAAACCCGATCAAAGGCCTTCGCTATATCCAAACTAACAGCCAATGCTTCACCCTTAGTCTCGATCGCCTGTGCCCAACGATGTGACAGGTAGACTAGAAGATCACCAGCCGAGCGGCCTCTACGGAAACCGTATTGTCGATCGCTAAGCAACTGGTGGTCCTCTAGGTACCGAAGGAGCTGGCAGTTGATAATGGACTCCATTATCTTCGAGAGAAGGGAGGTAACAGCTATTGGCCTGTAGTTGGACGGGTTTGAGCGGTCGCCTTTTTTAGGGATCGGATGCACCAAAGCTGACTTCCACGAGGTCGGGACTACGCCAGAAGAATAAGAGAGCCGAAAGAGACGCGTTAAGACCGGAGCCAACTCGGGAGCACACCTCTTCAGCACAATTGCAGGGATTCCATCAGGCCCACTCGACTTATGAGTGTCGAGGGAAAGAAGAGCTTTACGCACCGAGCTTTGGTTGAACCGGATATCCGGCATACAGCTCTCGCACCGTGGAATGGTCGGCGGCGCGTTTCCCCCGTCATCCAAAGTCGAGTTGGACGCAAAGAGTTTACCCAGAAGATCGGCTTTGTCTTTTGCGTCGTGGGCCAATGAATCGTTATCCATGTGCAGAGGCGGAAAAGATGGCGTGCAGAAATTCCCCTGGATAGCTTTGGCAAGAGACCAGAACGCACGAGTTCCCGACGGGAGGCGCTCTAATTTCTCACCAATTCTACCAATATGCAGCGACTTTGCTCTGGCAATATCTCTTTTGAAGGACCTGGAGGCAAAGTTAAACTCCTTTTTTAATACGCTAGTCTTTTCATCCCGTACTGCCGCTGCGTCTACCCAGGCTTGGTAACATTCATGCTTTCGGCGAGAGGCCATTTTACAGAAGCGACCAAACCAGGGTTGGGATTTGCCACCAACAGGGACCACAGAGGAAGGAATGAAAAGCTCCATTCCCTGCAGTACCACGTCAGCAACAGAATCAGCAACGACGTAGGGATCATCCGGCGTGAAGCAAACCTGCCCCCAAGGGTAAGATGCAAAGAAGGACCGCATCTCGTCCCAATCTGCTGACCTATAGTGCCACACACGGCGGCCACAAGCAACTCGCCGACGCGGCGGGCACGCGAGTGGCACCGTACTCCGGATCAAGCAATGATCCGAAGAACCGAGTGGGGCTTCAACGGATACATGGTAGTCAACCGGATGAGAGGTCAGCAGAAGGTCCAACAGGGAAGGTTCCTGGCCTTCCACATCTGGGATTCGCGTAGGCGCAGTAACCAATTGTGTCAAGCCATATGCCAGAGCAAAGTCAAAAACAGATCTACCCGCATGATCAGTCTTGTTAGAGCCGAGCCATTCGGCGTTGTGGGCATTAAAATCACCAAGTACAATAATCTCAACGGATGGGATCTGCTGCTGCACAGAGTCTGCAGCCGTTTGGATCTGCTCAATGAGTCGGTCAGTTTCGGCATCACCACTATGGGACCTGTATAGGCACGAATAGACACGGGGATGGTCAGCGTTGTCGATACGCAGCCATAAGGTGGAGAGGTCCCTACCTTCAAGATTGCTGAGGCGGTGAAAACTGATATCGTCTCTAACGTACACGCACACGCCAGCCCTGGGCGAAAAGGAGTGTTCCAGTCCGTACCCAGGGTAGGAGAGGTAAGATGTGTCCGCTGGAGTCGATATCTGCGTCTCGGTCAAGAAAAGCAAGGCCGGCTTTGCTGTCTCGAGGTGTAGGTGGACAGCATTAAGGTTGGAATGTAAACCCCTGATGTTGCAGAAGTCCACGGCCAGCGTAGCAAGGGGTGCCGGAGCTGCCTTGCTCTTGCCTCGGGCAGATGGCAGATGAATGAGCGCGGTTTTGCCCCCCCCAGAGTACGACGTGGGGCGGTCTCGGCGTCCACGCTCAGGCATAATTTTACCTGAGCGTGGAAGCCCAGAGAGGGATTCTCCAGCGCTAGTGCAGCTGGTACCCTCCTGGGGTAACCTCTTTAACTGCGCCATTATCATTAGAAAGGGGGGGTTGGGGTTGGAGCTCTGGGAACCTTACTCACCAACAGGAACACAACACTACATACCTACGGAGTAGGCAGCAGTGCTATTATGGCTGTGGTCTTCTGTAAGGCGGAGGTACTTCCCCAGGCGGGCTTCTTAAAGGGCTACCCGAGGTTTTCATCGATTTTCGACAAGTTTTGAATCGTATCTCCTACTTTTGCACTACATATAGAATTAAAAGTCAAACGGCTATGGGTTCTTCAATCTCTTATCTCCTTTTTTGTCTACCGGATTTTGAAAGAAATGAATACTTCATTTTGTATGATTTTTTAAAACATTGTCTAAAAAAACACTTATTTTGTATCTCTATTGACGTAAAAGATCTAACATATATACGAAATCTACATATTTGAGTATGTCTATTACGTTTTTAAAAACAATGAACTTTGAAGTAAATATGGGATACTTACTACATATATTGCTTAAAGCCGTTGTTGCTCATATAATAAGCTACAAAACACATTAGAAAACTAAGGGATTCAGATCGAAGGTCATTGGCGTATGGGAGCCCCTTAATTAACCGTCTTCAGCGTGTACAGTGGTGGGCGGGTAAGCGCTGTCTTCGACCGAAGCTGAGTACCTGCCGCTTCAACATACTAAACTTGCATCTGCTAGCCTTAGAACAGTTTGCGAACATCATCACAGTCCAACCCACGGGTCTGCTCCACTAGTTACCTCAGCATTGTTCCCGATGTCCTGGTCGGCCGCCTTCAGCGTGAGCACGGTCGTGCCCGGGCTGGCGCCCTCCCTGACCGACGCCTCGTACTGCTGCATCTCGAACACCGGCGAGTGGTCGTTGCAGTCCAACACGTTGATCTAAACACAATTACATACGTTAATTACTCGGTACTTTTTCACCGTTACTAATCTGGTTAAATATTTACTCGACTGCACTTCGGGTACAAATCGGCGCAGAATTTTATTATTGTGTAAAAGGCCAAGATTCTCTAACTGAAAAAAGACGTGGTAAATAACACTCTAAGCCTTAAAAGCCGTATTTCTAGTATTGCTTACGGAAATAACATCCGAGTGTATTTTTTAAATAATGTTTCATCCATTTTTTACAAATTTAAAGACAATTGAAATTTGTAGTACGGTACGAGACGTGTAAAACAAAACTTCAATTGGTATCTATCTCCCTTTGCCAGAATATAGTAACATCGGGGGAAGAGGGTCAAAAGCTTCTCCAGCTAATTCTTTTGAATTGAGCGCCTTTTTGTACCGTCGGTAAAACAGACAGGCGCCTAGTCTGTTTTACCGACGGTACAAAAAGGCGCTCAATTCAAAAGAATTAGCTGGAGAAGCTTTTGACCCTCTTCCCCCAATGTTACTCTTGCCCCGACTCACCTTATAAGCAACAATGTATGTATCAATAAAACTATATAAGCGCAGTGCATTCTAGGCCTGTTTAACATTTATGATGCTGATCAAATGTTAATATCGACTATCACATTCACTAGACGACATAACATAGTTCGGTTTATGCCACCTAGCTGTAAAGATTTCCGAAATCCTGTGTGGTTGTCATATTTTATTGGAACATCTATGGCCAATACTAAATGGCAACGGGAACCGTCAACGCAGCGGCCGTTCAGGAGAACAAATGTCAAAATATATACATATTTGTGGGTGTTAACTTATAAACTAATTCCAAATATTAAATAAGAGATTGCCACGATTTGCCGAGATTGCAAGGTTAAACCTTCGGTGTCAGCATATTTTGAGCTTCGGTGTTCAGTTCTTAAAGGGTGACATTTGAACCCAAATTATACAGGACATAACTTATTAACGTAACTCGTAACTTTGAGTGCTCAGACTTATGGCCCAGGAAGCCCGACATTACAGCGTCGTTAATTTTTCCAGCCATAAAGAACAGACAGCTTCCTTTTTACTTATTAGTTGGGTCTACTCCATACTCTTGACATTCTTTATGTTTTAACCAAGAAAGTATTGCCGAATAAGCATGAGTGAGCTTATAAATTATAATGAATTAATGAAGACAAGTACAAAACAAATTTAAAATTAAAGTTCAGCACCCAACTAGGGTAGGTACATAAGTATTACACTCGTTATACACATACTTACCCATAACACAGTCAAGTCTAAGTCATAAATACCTGACACTCACAGGTGTGGTTGTTGATACTCAAACTTCAAGGTGAAGGAGCTCCTGCAACCGTTAGCCCTCCACGCGACTAGACTAGTTAGGCTTGCCATCGAGCACACTAGAATGTGAGTCACCTGCAGCGTTGTAGGGCCATTCCACACCACGACCCTCAACTTGAGGGCCTCAAGTAGTACATGTCGAGCCACTCTCAGTCCAGTGGGCCTGAGCGATGACCACTAACATGCTCGAAATTGCTCGCCGGCAGTGAGTCCAGCAGGCTCGACTAGAATACACTGGACTGTTAGTCACCTGCATCGTTGTAGTGCCACTCCACACAACGACGCTGAAGTAGTGCACCTCGAGCCGCTTGCGGGCCAGTTTGGCCTGAATGATGACCTCGCGAACATACGCGTTTGTCATGACTCCAGCAGGCTCGACCTCGAATACACTGGACTGTGTGTCACCTGCAGCGTTGTAGTGCCACTCCACACCACGATCCTGAAGTAGTGCACCTCGAGCCGCTGCGGGCCAGCTTGGCCTGAGCGATGACCTCGCGGACATACGCGCTAGTCATGACTCCAGCTGGCACGACCTCGAATACACTGGACTGTGTCACCTGCAGCGTTGTAGTGCCACTCCACACCACGACCCTGAAGTAGTGCACCTCGAGCCGCTGCGGGCCAGCTTGGCCTGAGTGATGACCTCGCGGACATACGCGCTAGTCATGACTCCAGCTGGCACGACCTCAAATACACTGGACTGTGTGTCACCTGCAGCGTTGTAGTGCCACTCCGCGGCGGGAACGTGTCATCCTGCGCCACGACCCTGAAGTAGTGCACGTCGAGCCGCTCTCGATCCAGCTTGGCCTGAGTGGTGACCACGCCCGTGCGCGCGTCCACGGCGAACATGCCCGCCGACCGCGAGTCCAGCAAGCTCGACATCGAATACGTCACTGGACTGTTTTCTGGGTCCCTGGTGAAATGAAAAATGCAATAAGACTAGTTTTCATTGTTAATGCATGCAACTTTATGTTAACTGGGGTACGAAATCTGTCCTTAATAATAAGACGAGTCTTAAGATATCTAAAATCTACGATCATCCGGGCTGTGGCCCGACCGGCTCGGGTGTGTGTGTGTGTGTGTGTGAATGTAAGTTAGCTACACATAACATATGTTAAAATAAACATGATCAGTTGGTGTCTCAGCGTTCACAACGTAATGTCAAACACGTTGCAGTAATGCATGTTTATTATAGATATGTTTATTAAATCGACTTGTCTTACTTTAAGAAGGAAGAATTCGCGCCTGACAATAGGTAGTTTTTTGATGAAATTTCCATTTGGGGAGAAAACGGTTTCCACTAGCTATTAACCAATCACTTTGATTTTGATTCAGCATTATATATTTTAGGTTATAGGATTTCGGTTTAGAACACTAAAAAAAAAAATTGAAAAAAAGAAAACCTATTAACCAGACTAGGATTATAGGTTTCCTTTTTTCAATTTTTAATTGTGCCGATAACGTACTAAAAAATCATTGAGATTGGAAAATATTTAGAAGTGGAAAAACATTTTCTCTTTTTTTATGGACGAGTACGTAGTAGTATTCTTAAGCCTGATTGCCCTTTATGGTGAAATAAACGTGCTTAAAAAAATGTCATGTATTTACAAGCGACTGCCACCATATTCGATGTGACAAATTGATGTAATAAGTTCGAGATATTACGATAACGCGATTAGCTCTGGCTATTTGTTTCGAAGATGAATATCCGTTAGTAAATTTCTTTGACAATAACTTGAACTGTTGATAACATGTAAAAACACAAGCCAATTATTAGAATGAAATAGGTAGTTAATCCCGGGCTATACGCTACTTTTTAAGGACGTGGTATACAATTTGGATGCTGAACTCATAACAATTTCGACATTATCATAGCAGAGGCATTAAACAAGTTCTCAGTAAATGAGCCAGATTTTTATCTATAAAAAAGCTGGATGTTTCAGTCTTTAAATACGGAACCTCGGAAAATAAAGCGCTTCGCATTTAAACTATTAAAGGGGTAACAATGACTCGTATATATGAAACTGCACTGCATCTTCATTACCACCCCACCCCGCCTATACCATAATAGTTCGCAATTCCGCCCCCTTTCAGAATTCACTCCAGAGCAATAATGTCACTTATAAAGATTATGGAGCGGGAATAATTTATGTGATTGTAGTGTGTTTCCGTGCATGGGAGTGAAGGAATCTGATGCCGAGGGACCGATGTGACAGTGACGGAGTCAATTGACGTGAAAGGCATCGATCTCGGAGGGTTGCATGACAAATAGAGGACCACTAACTTATAATGGCGTATATAATATTATTGTTGTGACCCCTTTAATTCATCTAACGCAGTTAGGAAATTAAAGGAGCTTATCGATAAGGCGGCGGGAGTTCTCTATTACTATGATTAGATTAGATTTATTTATTTCATAATACAACATTACATGAATTGAGTTATGAGTATGTAGTTTGAGAGTCCCAAATAAAGGGCTATTTACACGATGGAACAGCTCGTGTGCGGTTTTCATTAGATTGCGGGGCTGCGGGTTACCGAAATACGACGAATTCAATCAAACCCTGCAATGTAATAAAATAAAACTCGCATGCGATGTTGCACCATATAAATGGCCCTTTAGTCCCACGCTCAAGAATTGAAATGAGAACCTACGAATGTTCTTATTATTAAAACTCCCTCAGTGTACCTAATATTCTTCATATTTCTGCAATATATTGTTTCTTCAATGCTTCCGGGTTAATCAGTTTCCCACATAACAATATGCATGATATCATGACAATGTGCACAATCTCCGTCCAATATCAGAAAGTTATCAACGCGCAAGAAGAATGCGTCCCACAGGCTAACAGTATCATTATACGAAGTGAGGACAAAAACCATACCGTCATCTGTTTAAATTGCGTTACCGTAGTCATTGAGCCATTGTCTGTCGTGGCCAGGGTGGCGTAAAACAGACGAGTTCATAAAAGCTAAATGAACCCTCCCTCAATTAAGACAGATGGTTTATGACGAGGTCCTTTCAGTTCATAGGGATTTGGCTGATTACCGGGATATTCATAAAACTGTACAGGTTTATGTTCGAAGTGTTGATGTTTAATACGTAGTGCGGTTATGATAAGCGAAAATCCATTAAAAATGCGATGACGACCGTACCTATAAGTATACATATAGCATTATCACGTTTACTGATTTCTTCGCCTTTGTCTTCATTAAAACAATAAAGATGTTTTTTTATAGATTGATGATTGATAAGTCGTTGGTATGATTACAAATATGCCTTGTTTGTTTCTATTTCGCGTAAAACTGAAAACCTATCGATTTATCAAACGAGTTGAAAATATGTAAAATACTTACACAGTCTTATTAAAACAATCTCCATCTCTGTGTCAATTTGTTTACGTAAGCCGTCTCGCTGATAAGGCGAAACATTGAATATTCAACAGCATTTGCTACTCGGATGAATTGAAATAAAGCGCAAAACAGCTCTCAGTAGCTTCTCTAATTAGTTTTGCTAATTCGCGGTTTTGCGTTCAAAATTAACCGATTAATATAGATATTTGTCGGTGCTTATTCATAGTTCTAATGGATGATTAGGCGTACAAAATATATGATTAAGCGAGCGAATCTCTCTAATTCAGCTTCGCCGAAAAATCTTTTGTATGTCTCGCGAGACGTCTAGTGATCGAATGGATCTATTATAATTTTGTGATTTTTTTGACAAATACAGGTTTCAGAAATCAAAAAAAAGACGCCTGTCTTTTTTTTTATTTCTGAAACCTTTCTTCTTCTCTCTTTCTCTTCTCAGTTCTACAGCTCACAGAGCCACTACTTAAAGTAGTTAAATATAGTTGGATTTACACCTTTTACGTTAAATTAGAAACATTGGCCACCGCTCTGGTTTCTCGTTTCCAACAGAAAATAGGGCAAGCACTTGGGCTAACGCTATCTCAGATGTGGTTGCCGAGAAACCACACCTTACGACCTCTAGAAAGGTACACAAAAGCACAACTTCCTTTAAATTTTGTTGAACGAAAGTTGTTGAAACGGTAAGCCACAAAAACCGTAACTAGCCTGGGGAGCAATTCTGGCTTCCAAATTTGTTCCACTGGGATAAATTTTTAGTTGAAATTTCGTGAATGGCTTTCAGCACTCTTGGCATCGTTAGGCTCGAATATGTTCAGTGAACTTTGCAACAAAAGTTACAACGGAGCCACTTATACTACGAGTATACTAGTATGTGGGTCGAGATAAGGGTGACTGACTCGCTACCCGGTGTGATTATAAAACAAGTCCAACATATTTTGTAAAGAGTGAAAAAGCGTGTAAAAATGAGTGTTGCGAACATGAAACTCGCTAAGTGCCGCCATACATAGTTTTATTTATATTTATCGTTGGGACTAGGTAATTCAGTGGTGAATTTGTTGATACATTTTAATTACATTTCATAAGACCACGGAATAAATAATTAAGTCCCTTGTCCTATGTCATAGTCATAGACCAACCAGGAATGTTGTAGAGCTAATATTAGAGAAGGTCAGGGATCCATTAGGTGCTAGTGTCATTTCTAATGTAATATGTACATTCGTTATCATCTTATCACTCTGTATTTAAGTGACTTTATTCAGTTTACGTTACGTTAAAAGATGCACTCACCTGGCTCTCACAGTAGTGACGACGACGCCCGTCGGTTGCTCCTCGGCCACCGAAGCCACGTACAGCGCCTGCTCAAAGTAGGGCGACTGATTCCGCAACTCCCTCTTCACTCTCCTGGCCATATCCGTGTCGTTCAGCTCCTGGTGGTGGTACACTATCTTCAGCCTGTGGTCCGAGTCCACGATGTTAGTCCTGTCACAGTTGAACGTAAACAACACAGACACTTTCCACATTGGCTCCATTATGCACTCGTCATTACGTGCCACCAGATCACCCTGACTATTCTCAATCACAAACCGCGGGTCACTCACATCCAAGAACTGCACTTTGCACATTTTCTGAACCGTCCGGGGCAAGAATGCCGTTAGCGAATTCACAAACTGAGACTTCTTGAGGCATATTCCTTGCCACCGATCCGTAGTTGGTATAGCGAAGCTAGCGTACGTTTCCGATATCCACTGCTTGGCTTCAGCTATTTTTACATCTATGGCCATGTCAAAGGGTAATATGGAATGAGATCTTTTCTTTCTACTTTTATTTCTACTAGCAAAGTCCTCGAACATGACGTTCGACCACGGATAGGCCGTAGATAGGACGTTGTACTGACTAGATATCAACTCCTCTCCTTCGAGCAATCTCCAGTCTATGTTATCTGGATAAAGCGCTGCCCTTTTATCTCTAGTGACCGTCTCATCTTCGTACTGCAATGCGGAGTCACTCTGATCGTAGACACGATCGAAATCGATGTCGTATAACTCTGCGTGCCGTCGACTACAGTCCTCGCCTGTGACTAGAATTCTGACAGGCAAGCTGTAGTAGTCAATGTCACGGATTCGTTCCGAAGTAGAGTCAACGTAGAAAGTGAAGAGATTAGGGTAGAGGACGCCATCGCAGCGTAGTCTCTTGCGGAGCGTGACGAGACCAGAGGTCCGGTTGACGCGAAGGACGTGGTGCACGAAGTTGGCGGTGCGGTGGACGTCGATGGTGTAGACGCGCTCGGAGCCGAGCTTGTAGACGGCGGCGTCGAGGACCTCGTGGCCGGGCGGCGCGGAGTCGGGCACGAGCACGAGGTAGGCGCGCGCGCTTGCCACCACCGCGGCCAGCGCGACCAGCGCCCGCCAGCCTGCCATCGTCACACCGCTCACCTGCAGCCCCGCCGCCTCACCCAGCTACTGCTCTCGATCCCCATCCTGAAACAAAACAATTTGTATTTAGAAATCGTATAGCAAAAATCTGTAATTATCTTTAAAATTACCCCTGTATGAATTGTTGTCGAAATACGGGCTTTTTAAGTACTTAAAATTGGTGTAATTTAACGTTAGATTTTGATATGATTTAATCAATGGAGTCCCAGCTACATAACATCTTTTGATGTTATGTAGATGGTACTCCATTGATTAAATCATGACACTTCAGATACGTTTTCTTAGCCCTATATTAGAACGTAGTTACTACAATAACAGTCGACATTAACTGTAGAATTTTTTGAAATTAAGTGAAGGACTAAATCGGTAAGCAATCTAAATGTGTAACACAATGATAACGCTAAAATACCGTTCTAATATTCAGTTTTAGTACGAGCTAGCTCATAATATACAAGGCACTTCTAAATTCATGACAATGTGGAGAGCTGACGTTATTACTGTTTCATGGAGCAATAAAACAGTTCCACTTCATATTCTACACAATAGTAGACATTTACGTAGTTAAATTATTGCATTTCATATCAGTGACGGGTTAAAAACAAATGCAATATCTGTCATGTAAATATGTCCAAGCAACGAGGCCTGTGTCTGCTCTCAGTGCTGTCCTGCAGGGGATTTATGTGTCCCATTAAGTAAAAAGCTGAATATGTCGATGATTGTTTACTCGTAATTATAATCATTTCAGATCCAGAGAATCCGTTAGAGTGAAGTACGTATCAAAATAGGTATGTACACTGTATCTTATTCTATAAACCAAAACTTTACTAAGTAACTCTGGAAGGGAGCGACATTATCTTGCGCATTTTGGGTAATAATTCAAGAAACCGCGTGGAGTTGTGACACTTTTGGCGTGTCCTATTCATTCTTCACAAGTTGGATGTTTGTTGATTTTCTTCACAACAATAAGGCTCAGACACTTGACGGCTATGGAAGCTTTAACCTTCTTGAAATTATGTTCATGAAATCATGTGTATTTATTATTAAATACTACAGTCCGATCATACATACGTGTGAGATTGGCAATCCTGAACTATTTACAATATATACCAGAGGGGGACATTTTCATCAGAAAATATTACAATATTTCTGGCCGTGTCAACATAGTCCGCTTCTAGTAAATATCAAATTACACCCATATCATTCCGCAAATGGTCGGTAAATAGGCAAACAATGTAATAACAGTGTATTCTAAACAACGCCCGCCGGGGGGCGCGAGTTATGGTGCATAATAAGCAGCAGACGTCGAAGGCGTCAGCTAAATCGCTTAGAAATATCGTAACGGCTGCGGACTCTTGAAGACTATTTTTACTAAGCGTGTTGAATTGGAACCAGCTTTGTATTTATTGGACATGCTCGCTTCGACGCGCGCTAAACATTTTTTGGCTTTTACGATTGCGGCAAACTAGCGTATGATGACTATGTATGATGTGCTTGATGGTATATAGAAAATGTGATTTCCACGACTTGGACACGTGCAACTCCAGGGAAGTTACATGTAGATGGTGATCCTTTATTTCAAATCAATACATATGTCTACATGCAGACGGGTGCGTAATGTTTCATATAATGTCAGAAAAACTAACATACACTTGATATACATTAAATTGGCATAAAGTTATTTAGTATAATGTAACGTTTGATATAACGGTTTTATGCTATATTTTGCTTTACTCTAATTATCAATTGATATAATAGGCAAAATTACATAATTTGCAAGTGGCATAATTCTACTTTCGTATAACGCATTTTATGACATAAATATGTTTAACTTACATAGGTATTATTTAAAATAAATGCTCTTTCATATAACAATGTCTGCCAAGAAGTTGACGGAGCCCCGCTTTCGTTTCTGGGACTCAATCTCCCGCCCTCCACCCTAGACTTTTGTAAGTACTTACATAATATGTAATGTAAGTATTACTAAAAAATGTTCGATTCTGGCGCTTCGCCAGCCGCTGCCGCGGCACGCTCGCTTCGCTCGCTCGGCTAGCGCACTGTATGGTCGCGCAGTTCTACCTAACACTCCTCCTCGCTCCGCTCGCTGTCGTACCTACCTGAGACCTGCCTTAAGGTGGATTATGCTGTAACAACGCAGTGCCTGATAGGCATTCCGACGGAGCTTCGACGGGTCTCGTTTATTTTTTTTATTATTCGTTATATCAATACTTTTAAGCATTGATGAATTATGTCAAGTTAGTCATTATAATAAACACGTTTTATACCAAGTGATAAATATAGTAAAGGTATTTTATACTAATTGTAATTATAGACTTAAATCATTATATCACTTTTAACATTAGATCATTTGATAATTATCTGAAACAATATTATACCATCCGTTACATTATAATAAGGCATGGTATATCAAACCAAAATAGATCAAGTGACATTATATAAAACAACGTGCACCCCATGCGGAAATGCAGGTCCCTCTTTTTCAACACAGTGCATCCTCGGAGAGTCTGACGACCTTAAGGAGCTGACAAGACCTAATTTTGTTGAAATTGATGTTTTTAAGCAGTTTTTTTAGAAAAACTACTTGTTCTAGCACATCAAAAAAAAAATATGTTAATATTCACCATATTTCAAAGAGCGTGGACGGGCTCGGTACTTAATTGGACGAAATCGGCTCGATAGAAAATAATTGCAAAGAATGGTCTTAAAATCATCTTAAACGGTTATGTCTTTATTTTTTTGACGTATGGGTCTGCAATGAAAAATATGAAGTCAACATATTCATACCTAAACCCCTAACGAGTCATATTTCTCAAATAATCCACACTTTTTTTTATCTTCAAAAACCGGGCCGCCCAGTGACACTCGCTCTTGTTTACTCCGATACAAATAGACAGTGTGCGCGCTATCCCAAGTCCTCAAGGCCATTTTGGTGTTGACAGCGCCTTAACCCTCACCAACCAGGAACACAAATCCCCTACAGAGCAGACCAAGTTGTAGTGGCTATGGTCTGGAAGGTGGATATGCCGTGCTTCCCCAGTTGAGCGGTCCCGAATATGAGGAATGGCATTCCGCCGTGCCCTCTTAAACAGAACGAGTGACATACGTCAAACCGATTCAAATCCAATACGAAGTCAAATAAACCATTGGAACTTCTGCGAGTTCGGTGAAAGACTTTTGTTTTTGTTTCCAAGCGGCTGTGTCGTTGAGATCAGGTGGCGCACTTCGGTACGGGTAATTATTTCGTCCATGCACAGTCTGCTGAAAATATTTACGGTGTACACTAAGACTTCGAGCACCGGGGAAATTTAAGCTAGTTTTGCTATGAGGAAAATGCTTGCCGTCACATTTTCTTTGTGAAGATATAAATTTTGTTTTAAAAGGGAGAGGCCTTCCATAACTTGTTCTTGACATATTTGAACTTTATACATATAAGGTATGTACCTACTCGTATCGTCTCGGTTTTAGGTCCTCGGTCATTTACATAAGCGTTTAATCAATTGTTTTTTTTATTAAATATTTATTTCAATTAAGTAAAACATTTATTGCAAATATATACACTATACCTACGTGTTTTAGCGGTATGTATTAAAATCCTGTGATCTGTCATGACAAGCATACAAACGGTTCAAAACGCAGACAGTTAACTGGAAGAAATCCCTTATACGGATAAGTTCGCCTTTGTACATTTCTATTTTGCTGTTTTGATTATTTTGTAAATGATTTTTTTTATGTGCAATAAAGTGTCATAGGTACACACATAAAAGTAACAATATAATTCAAATCGAATTGTTGGAGGACTAAGTATGCAAGAGATCACGTTGATGTTATGAAACAAGCCAAAACTTTTACGGGCATGCGGCTTTACGAAATGCTCCATAAACGGATAACAGCAAATACAACAACGCGAAACAGATCCTTTATAATAACCAACGATCCTAAACAAGCAAACTAAAGCTGGATTTAACGGTTAAACCCAATTTTAACGTCCGGTATGTAGCGAAGTTATTACTGTGGGATCTCATGATGAAGTAAATATAATAAACAAGAGTTTAATCATTTTAGCAAATGTAATTTGAAACGATTTGTGTTGTTTAATTTGACTTGTTAAAAACTCGTATTTTGATCGAATTAGTGCCTGTTGGGCTTTTCATTTATTAGTGGACTTTATATTGGATATATGATATTGGCTCAATGAGAGATTGGACGGGACCCAGAAATAGAGATACTTGTAAGGATAAAATGGCTCGTAGTGCTTTTATGAAAATGCAAAAGCTATAAATAAATAATAAATAAATAATAAAAACTTTATTTCGTTATAACAGAAGTTAATTTGTACAACAAAAGTGTATACACAAATAAGCATATTTAGATTGAGATTAGTTAAATGCTTTGTGTGTTCACAATCCTTGTACCATACACAAGGATTGCAGAAGCTTAGACTTAGAGAAATGTGGCTATATAGGAGAATGTTGAAAATATTCTGGACAGGCAAAATATCAAATGAAAGAGTATTGCACAAAATGAAGAATAAAATGGGAGCTCGTGGTCAACATAAAAAGATAGAAAACAGGATATCTTGGCCATATTTACAGAAACAATAAATGTGAAATAATAAGAAACGGAATAGAATGGAAAATAGAAGGTGGCCGAGGCAGAGGAAGACCTAGAACAACGTGGTTTGAAAATATCAGGGACTGGACTGCTGACTATTGACGCCGCCACTCTCGCTATAGGACGGTGAAGAACAGTGAAGACTTTTGTATGATGATCGCCGATATCCGATAGGATATGGCACCCTAAGAAGAAGTGTACACCTACTTTACACAATATTCTCAACATTCTGGAAGTTTGGGGATTTCTTTCTCCAAATCATAAGCACTTTTGATTGTGATAAAGAAAAAAGTGCCACATTTTTTTTATTCCGCTATATGACGTTATTTCATACAATTTGTCACATAGTGGAAACCTGCAAGAATTATGGTGACAATTTTTTCGCTGTCAGAATCACCAGTACGACAGTACAGTACGAAACACATGATTCTTAGCAGGAAAAACAAAAAAAAACTGAATACTAACAAAATATAAGAAAATGCCCAGTTACCCAACTGAACAGAAGGGAAGGTCGTTAACCTTCCTTCTGTTCAGTTTTCCAGAATATGCGACTATTTCATATAGATACATATTAGATTTAACTGAGGGTATCTGAATAACCCTCTGTATGTGAAAGATTTGAAGAAAAAACGAAATGGTTGAAACACACATGACAACACAATGTTCACCAACTTCCACCACAACTTCAATATAGCCAGATTGGGATATGGGTGCTCCAGATTTTTTACAACAAAAAAAATGTATATCGAAATTATCTGAAGGCATTAAAAAAAAAAGACCCCACCCAGTTGTACATTTTATAAAGGAGGAATGTTTGTGACCTTGATAAGTTTGTATGAAGGAGGTAATGTAATAAGATATAGGTATAGGCATATTTCCGCTGGGAGTCCGCTGGATGCGGGTGGCGCAGGACCGGTCACTTTGGCACTCTTTGGGCGAGGCCTATGTCCAGCAGTGGATGTCTTTCGGCTGATATGATGATGATGATTATAGGCATATTTTATCCCGCGTCTCCTCCTGGGTTCTCTACGCAGGCGGAGCCGCACAGGCAGTTAGTATCAAATAATTTAATGCAGCGTATTGGTTTGGTACCTCTATTTCCACCTTCATCAAAAAGCAAATGCAAGTTGAACTGAGCTATCCTTCAAAAATGGCTGCCAAATTCAGAGCAATTTAACAATTTGGTAAAAAGTGGGAAAACTATAAGTGCTCTCGGTCGGAAGATTAATGGGCGGTGTTATGGAGCGCTCAAATTTACCGGTTTTCCCGATTCACCGGTTCACTTTTCCGGTTTCCCGGAGCCCCGGGGCGAGGGCCGTTTCACACCTGCCGATTTAAACAATGTTGACACTGCATAATTAATTACCGGCCTGATTAAATTCTACGGGATTATGGTAAAATTCCAGCAGCTTCGAACGTTATATGATAAAGGTATTGTAATTTTACCTTAACTAGATTTATGAATGACTAAGCTTTGCCTGCGCATACACCTGAGTGAACACACCAACTTATATTTAAGTAACTACATTCCCTTTTAGAGAACGCTGTATACTACCCGTGTGCTAAATATCGGTTTGAATTATTTTTTTTGTATAACAATCTTCTATACAATTAAAACTAGTGGCACCGAGACTGTTATTTAAAATCTTTTTTTTTGAAGTGAAAACTTCTTTAGCGGCGCTGAGCACTTTTTGGGATGGGGAAAAATTGTTAAATACGCGACAGATTTTTGTGACGTCAGATGTGAAGGAGGTCACTTTTTGCTGCTAGCCGATTCAACTTCATTCAAAACTGAACGCTATTCGTAAGAGTATAAAGCCGTTAAACACTTTTTGCAATAGAATATTCTGCAAATAAATTTGTAATAATACCAACGAGTCCTTCACCGTTTTGCTATTGAGAAAATTCGAATAGTTCGAATTTGGGCGTTATTCCTAAAGAGATAAAGCTTAGAAAAATATTTACCAACGGCAAAAACAAATTGATATTTTGGTCGCCACCGCCGTCTACTGTGCAAATTCGAATAGTTCGAATTTAGACGTTATTCCTAAAGACATAAAGCTTTGAAAAATATTTCGCAATGGCAAAAACAAGTTGGTATTGTGTTTGCCGCCGCCCGTCGGCGCGCCGGACCCCGGCACCGTTGCGCCGCGGCGGCGCGTTGGGCCCGTCGCACCCAACGCGCCCGCGGGCCGTCCGCCTAAATAATTGATAATTGTTTATAAATTTGCGTCAACTTCATTTTTAGGGGGACACCGTAAGATGTCACGTGACCTGATCGAAAAACTGTTACAATGTTATTGAGTTTTCACTTCTGCCGGCACTCCCGGAGTGCAACCCGGTCTTTTTTAATTTACAAACACTAACCGGATTTTTAAATGAAATTCTACAGTTATGATTACCTATCGAATCTGCTGACAAAATTTCACGAGAATTGGTTGAGAAATGTGACCTGTAGAGGAAAACAGCCGGACAGCCCGACAGCGGGACAGAGGAATATCCAGACATACGACAGAACTTTGGCCCAAGCTAACAACTTCGGTCACTTCGCTCGCTAATAACCCTACATTGAAACATACAGACTATACGGAGTTTAAAATGTATATTAGTCGAATAATAAGATTTGTCTAAATAATTCATATTTTGTCCGTTCTATTGAGCCGTGTGTGTCTTTGCCCAAAGGTTGACGGTAGATAATGCTTACGGCATTAAGTTCGCCTTTTGTAATATAAGTTGAACTTTGGTGCAATAAAGACTAAATAAATCAATAAATAAAAATAGCATTCGCTTCTTGAAAACATAAATAACTTAAAATGCGTAATAAGGGCTTTCCCTTAAGAACCTTACCTTTATAACGGGGAATTAGACCGTCGGCAATATTGTAGAGTCACCTCATTTTATTGTTGAGTAAGATTTATAACTACTTCTTTTGTATTCTAATATAAGGTTTTGCCCCGTAATACAGTCACCTCGGTCGGAGGCAATAATAATGTAACCAGAGGGAATATAAATATGCCTCAGTAGAGAGTTGCGTTGTTCATAAACATCTCAAAAAATTTAAGCTGTTAAATTCTATCGAGATACAACCTGTTCGTCAAGAGATCCTCTCTGGAATAAGGTGGGAAATGTACAAATATTGTTGGCATTTTTTGATTATTTGATACTTTAGTTAACTACAGGTCAATATTCTACGCGTGATGTACAGATTCATTTGTTTCTACAGTTTCATCTTTGAAAATGTTGCTATTTAACTTTATCAAACGATCGAGCGAAGCGAACGAAGTTCTATGCTTCAGCTTGGGCCGAAAACCGTTTGTCTGTCCGGCGTCCAGTGTCCGGTATCTGTCCCACTGTTCTCCTCTACAGCGCAATTCTCAACAGGTTCTCGTGAAGTTTTGTAGGCAGGTTTGTTAGTAATTTTTTTTTGTCGAGACACTTCTTCGAAATAAAAAAGTTTTTTTTTATTACAGACAGGCTTGCGAGTTCTTTCTACAGCCCACAGAGTCACTAGTATAGCTAAGTACTGGGTTTTGTGTTGTTATTCAATCAAAATCGAAGTGTTCCACCGCACCGCCAGATTTATTACTTCATCTTTATTGCACAAAAGAATATCTTATGGAACAAAAGGCGGACTTAATGCTATAAAACATTCTCTACCAGTCAACCTTAAGGCAAAGCAGATTCTTAGAATCCCAAGATAATAGGCTCGCTAAGACTACAATATATTTATTATCGTTCATATTTATTCCGCAAACGTAGATTGACGTCAATATTTTTCATGTCCTCTAGACATAACATAGTATTTCATAAGTCAATAGTATGTATGTATGTATGTAAGCACTTTATTGTACACAATAACAGGTTAAAGAATATACATGTCACACAATAGATCAAAGTACAAAGGCGAACTTATCCCTATAAGGGATCTCTTCCAGCAATAGAACAGAACATCATGTTACTTATTCCTTTACCTGGGCTCGGCCAAAACTGTTGTACCTACCTACAAAATGGGTAGGGTCCGTCTTGCATACCAATAGAGGCTAAGATATGAGACGGACAAAAACAATAAGGTCAAACATGGCTGCCGGAATTAACTGGCAGTGAAGCAACTAAGGGAAGAAAACTTTGCCGTAGGGTGGCCAAGTTTCTGACTTCCCGGTAATGGAAGTAAGAAATAGGCATGTAATACGGTATGAAACTTTAGAAACTCAATAGATTGAGTATGCGAATGCGCGATTATATGATTATTAATGTTACTCAGATTGACCCTTCACATAACGGCCCGAAACAACGATTACTTCGGCGGCCCTTTTGGATAAGTCTCAATTTATTTGATGTTTGGTGTGTAGATGTATTCTGGAATAGGCCACGCCACACAGTTAAAATCGTGGTCAAAAGCAAGTTATAGGTCATCCTCCAACTCTAGTGTTTTTCAACCTTTTTCATGGTGCGACCCCTCTAGTATGGAAAATTTTAGCAATCCACCCATCGGTGTTTTTTTTATTTTTACCAATATCAAAACAGTACATCATTTTAACTTTTAAAAATACAAGTAATTGCGAACCCCTTCAAGAAGCTACGCAGGCTACAATGGGTTCGTGCCGCACATTTTGAAATACACTGACGATGAACAATTGCATGCAAATCAACTCTATTTGCAGCATCATAGTTCACTGTAATAACTGTAACTGTGGCGACAACCCGATACAAACAGCATACTGAAACACCAGTAAAACAGGCCAGGTCTCAAAGCACAGACACCGCGTTAATGGGGCTATCAATTAAATCCAGGAATCGGCCCGATCCCTGCCGGTCATTACATTCCGTCTATTCGCCATTTATACCGGCCGTAAATTCAACGGCGACCCGTATTCAATTTATTTGTTTTCGAGTAAAAGTTATTTATTTGAGATGCGAGTGCAGTTCGTTCTGATGGTATTTTGCGAGGAAAGTAAAGTTAAGTTACGTTTCCATAAAGTGACACATTTCGTAGCTAAACTTTGGTTTGTGTGATAGCTACTATTTTTAAGTAGTAGTAGGTAGAACAGTCAAGTATCAAAAGCTTATTTCTAGATAGGCCGGAGCAACTGTGACTCCATTTTTAACAGACTTCAAAAAAAGGAGGAGGTTCTATGTTCCACTGTATGTATTTTTTTTATGTTGTTCACCGATTTCTCTGTCAATTGTGGGTCGATTTTTTCCTTGAGGAATCGACGGAACTCCTCAAATATTATTTGCCCACAGATAGCCTTGGATCTTTTCTGTAATAAATAATCAACGCATGTGCTCTCGGAAAGCATTTCACGTGGTGAATTGGAAAGGAAATGTGGGAAATTCATGTACCTATGTGGCTTGGCGAAGTACTGAATTGAAGTCGGTTTAAACTTTGTTTTTAAAGTAAATTATCTTCAAGGACTGTAAGCTGCGGCTGGTAAAGCATAATACCCCGTTGTGTGACTAGAGGCCACTAACGCCGCGTGAAAATCTACCCTTTTCTGTCGAATTTGTGAAGTGCGATCGAGATAGGAGTCGCCGAGTCGCGCGCGAGGCGACTTGCACGGCAGCTAGTTGTGCTATACTTACAGGTAAAGTCATTTAAAGCGAATCTCCTGAATTGTTCATTCACTCAAAAGAACCATCGAAATGTTTGTGGAATTAATTTGTACCGGTGCCTAGTTAAGACTCTGTGCAATTTAAGCCGATTAGCCCTGTTATACTAGTTAGGAGTGAAACAACGCTGCAGCTGTATCGACTCCACTATTGTATTTGAATCCTTCCCAATTAATGTATCATGTTGAATTTAATTGGTCCTTGCCTTGTATCAGCAAACCATCAAATTTTCCAAGAAAAAATACCTGTAGTTTTCTTAAGAATCAAAACAACGTTATATGTTTCAGCTTGGGCCGAAATTTGATCTGTCCGGATGCCCAGGAGCCGTAGACAAGGTTACAATCGACAAGCGCTAACGCTAACGCTAACGAATAAAATGCATGGGAATGACAGATGCTGACGAAACACTTTTCGTTAACATCTGTCATTCCCATACATTTTATTAGTTAGCGTTAGCGCTTGTCGATTGTAACCTTGTCTAGGCCCCCTGATGTCCTACGGTTCGCATTCGCACAGGTCACATTTCTCAACTGATTCACGTGAAACTTTGTGAGCAGGTTGAATATTTATATCGTTTTTGCTTTAAAAAAAATTAGTAAGAAAAGTCGGGCTCGCGATTTATACAGGTCTCAGAGCTACTAGTATGTTAATGGAACACCCCTCTGACCGTGGCCACATCCTCTAATCTTTTAAAGTGAAGTGGAAACCAGATTAGATATCGTAGGCTAAGAAGCCATCACGGGAAAAATACCGTTCAAACTTCAGATAAGTCGATCCAAAGAAGCTTACAGATAACTTTTTACGGCGTCAGGCGTTAGCTTATGAAATAACATAAATTTACATGATAACATCGAAATAATGTACTATTAAATATATCTAATCTTGACATTAGGTTTAAGAGTTAATTTAAACTACAGGTTGGAGCAAGCTATACAGTAATCAAATACCTAAATATGCATAAGAATGTGTAGGTACAGAAAATTGGAATAAGCGATGGTGCTAAAACTATTCGAATAATTTTAATATGCATGTTATTGTATTGTTTCTCTTCGTAACTGATTTGTATTGTATTGTAATATCGAAAGTCGGATTAGATACCAGTTGAGACAGACAGACAGACAGACTTTCGCATTTATAATATTAACAGTGATCGTAACTTTTGTAGCATTTTTGGTGCAGCGTGGTGTTGTTAACGGAATTGGTATTAGACAATATCAATCAAAATTGTTAATTAAGGTTAATATCAACGTTATTAACACTTATTAAGCATTAGGATTGAAATTATTTATACCAATTCCGTTAACAACACTACACTGCACCTAAAATGCTACAAAAGTTACGATCACTGAATATTAATATGGATATGTACGTTTTTGAAGAAAGCAACGTTTAGAAGATTTGATTCCTTTATTACTGTTGACGACGTGCTGTGTTGAGAGAGAGGGGACTTGAGTACATTTGTGTCTTGCTATCAGCACTGCAAATCCTCAGATCCATCGGCGGCACGTTCTCCGGAGTCGCAATCATCCATAGGCTACGATGTCCGCTTTCCATCAGGCAGGCCCTATGCTTGTGTCTACCGCCGACATTGTATCATCATTCAAACTATTTTCGTACTGCAAGTGATTTTTTATTACATAACTAAACTGAGGTCCGGTTTTATAAAAATGACAAAATGTGACATTACTTTCCGACATAAGGTCTAATCTAATGGCTCTTTGTAACAGCGGAGGTTAGTAGGTGCCCAGTTATACCTAGTTACCTCTAATTGATCGTGCCTACAACCGTTGTAAGTATGAAAGAGATGGTACGTACCTACTCCGCACAATCGCATTTCGTTTTAATTACTGTTTAGATTCGATGATGAATCTGGTGGTATCTAAGGAAAACTTACTTGAGTTAATTAATTTTGAATTACATTAGTAAGTATGTATATTGGATTACAGTAGGTACTTACGGTGAGACTATCAATATATCTCCCCACGTATGGCGCGGCGCTATGCTGACACATTTGTGGTGAAATCGTGGAAATTAGAAAATTTAAATTACAACATATATCAATTCAATTTCCATTGGCGATAGCTCATCTCCAATTAGTGACTTCAACTACGTCATAGATATACTTATACCAATTAGCACAGTGATTAATTGCCTATAAAACTATGCAGTGGTTTCCAGAATTGGCCAAGTTTGATCGTTATTTGTATTCACCGCTTGTTAGTAATCTGTTTATTCGTATACCGATGCTCTGAGGAATGTAAAGTTTTATTGCCCTAACTAACGCGGAAAGCCTTGATACCCTCCTCATAACAAAACAAGCCGCAGGTTGTGTTTTACTTCCATATCGTGTCCTAATTCAAAACATATTACTCCAAAGCTAAAATGCAAGTAATGTTATTTTTTAATTGAATGACATAATTAATTCGAGATACGTTTTAACTTGCACCGTCCCCGCTCAATAAAACGTGAATTATATCACGAAATCACCAATAACTTTCCAGTTTACGAGTATTTACGACCCCCGACTAACATAAAACGGTACCAATTCCAGTTATTTAATCTACATACCTACTGTAACTTTTAGTAAGCTACTGGTTTTTGAAATTTGGACGTGTAAGATGTGTATATTAAATTTCCTTCTGAACTAAAATCGACATAAAATATAAGTAGTTTAAGAAACGCGTAGCGGAGAAGATATATGACACCACAGTTTGATGCCGTTTCCTTTTATCACCTTACCTTTTACGATATTGACGTGGGAAGATTTCACTTCATTTTATCGTCATCTGTAACAAAACATAAATATTTTACTGACAAATTCATAGGTTCTGTAGTTAACTGTTTCATTTTAAGAGTTAATGAGTTGGAAAATGAGCGCAAAACGGACAAAAAGCCAGTGATTTTGACAAATGAGCCCACGCCGGCGGCGAGACGAGCGGCGCATATGCAGAATAATGGTTGCTTTGTCTTTACACAATATTCACTGAAACTTTAAAAGGGTCTTCTTTCAATTGGCCAAATTACCAACAAAGACTGATAATATGATAAAACATTGTAAAGGCATTAAATTTCTTGTTACCACAAGTGAATTTGCGTGCGAGGTACTAGGATATAATGAATAGAGTCTATTGTAAATGGTTGAGAAGGAGGGCGTGACCGGTTAGAAGCTTCGGGGTGTCCGTGTCCGCGATACGAGTACCACTCGCTTTGAGAGCGCCTCGAGGGCTGTTGTACACCGCTAGGAAATGATACCAGACTTGTTATGCAACCCTGGTGCTTTGGCACCCAGTTATTTCTCTGTGCCAGTGTTAAAATAATCTGACGTAGTTATGCAATTTATCTTAGGTCGAGCGTTAGCAGTCTATACTGCAAGTATGAATAGTTTCTCACAGAGAGTTTTACGTGGTTAATTGGTTATTCTATACCTATATTCTCATTAACTACACTTTCATGTTTTCGTGTTATTTCTTCTGGGTTTCCAGGTGCTATCCGTAACTTTTTCGGTAATCGCCAAAGTAAATACATATGTATAACTATTTAGAGCAATCCCAATGTATTAATGGCTCAAACCTTAAGTTGTTAGTGACAACTTTAAATAACAAAGGAAATGCTCAGAGGTTTGACGAAGTTTCAATATTCGTCAACGTTTAGCTAACATTGATATCAGACCCCCCATCTCCACAAAGGAAGCGAGAAATTCGCCAAAAAGACTAATCTGCATGCCGAATGGCAGACATCATGCGTTATTCCGTTTGAAGATAAACGATTTCATTTGGCAGTGAATTTCTTTCGAAGGCAGAGGCAAGGCGCAGCTGCCCGGCCAATATCGGTATCAGGTTCTGTAGCCACTGAAGAGGGGAAATAATAAGCAGATTGAACGGATATGTATACGCCTACATATGGATATACTGCACGTAAGTGAAATCAGTACTTACTTTATTTTGCAACATAAAAATTCAGCTCAAGGCTTAGATTCGGTATTTTAAGAGGTCCTAAAACTTTACGTAACCCCAAAACGTTCCGATTTTACGATTTAGTTGTAAATCAGCTCACGCGTGTGACGTACGACGCGTGGAGGGCGACGTAGGCCTGACGGATAGGGAGGAGGCCCGGTCGCGAAGGCGGAACCCACTCGTTTGTCTCCAGAGTCGATTTACTTTGCTCATTGACGGAAATCATGTGGTGATGCCGTAAATATTTTACGTTCATGTTCTTTATTTTTCAATTCTCGTGCCACAAAAGGCTTCTTTATAGCTTTGTGACAAAATATTTTTTGAACAACGGAGCTTATTTAAGATATGTTGTATAGGGAATGGGTACAAGTTGTATAGGATTTACATACAAAGTTCCCCTTGAGTATAGAGATATAATAAAGACAACGTATTAATATCTAAATGATTTGTATGTGTGAGTGTACCAGATTTCTTTACCTAATGCTCTGGACAGAATACTTTTGAAGAATATGGCGTTGAAGTGTTATTTATTATTTATACCTATTAAGATAATGTAACGTGCGAATGCGAATAGAACATTTGTTCGCTACTAGCCCGGGCTTGCAAGACTCTACTCGGTTGATGCCAGGGCTGGGCCCGACGAGTTCCTGACCCGAATAGAGGCCTGGACTAGAACGACCGGTATAACCCCGCTAAGCTATAGCTTCCAAGAAGCGTGGCATACCGAAGATACGCCAGGTATCGGTCCGGTACAAAACAAAACGTGCTTTTACCTTGATGGAAGCTTCATCCGCCGTTGTCTGTCGGCCGGCGTCTCGACAGGGCGGCTTCGATATGTGTATCTGAATGTATGAGTAATAGTGTGTGTGTCGAGGCCGTCGCGTGTCCTGGTGAACACTTCCTGGCTCCTGGATGATAGCCCACCACGTAGGCGCACCAAGCTACCGCCACTAATTTATCACTTCATGCTCCAAACACTGGCAGGCAAAAACAAAACTCCTCGATATGAGCGCCTGGCCTCAATTATGAACTGATTCCAATTAACATAAATCAATGTCCCGAATTCTTTCTCAAAAATCAAATACAAATCAAAGAATGGGTTGTTCAAACCAGCAAGGGCAAATTCTAGGTTATATTAAAAAAATCGCAGACGTCAAACGTCAAATAGTGACGTGTCTTTTTCTTCCCCGATTATCAACCGAGTGATACCCGCGGTAAAAGACCGGTACCGAACAACATTTGAAGTACTAACTTTTAAGGAATCGACCGAATCTACTATAAGATATAACTATATACTTATAAAAATACAATACAGATGTGTAATACCAAGTCAACATTAAATTAATTACAGATTAGTATATGTAGAGGTATAGAACAAAAAAATACCGTCACAACGAAACGTACACCCGAATCCCATATCAAAATAATTTGTGTTTTATTACAAGAATTAAAAAAAAAAAATATTTTTGGGAAAGGCTATTCTTTTTTTAATTATTCGTTCGTACCAACTTTTAATCACAGAACCCGGCTAAGCCAGATTAAAAACGTATTCGAGATAAGAGCGAAACCTCGATAATCCAGAACAGGTCGTTGGGGTTTACGTCTTAATTCGGTCGGTGGCGGAGCCGTTTTATGGCCCCTGTGTATTGTGTAAAATAAAGCAATGTTGTAGGGAAGTAAAATATCACTGGATCGACTCAAAGTAGCTGAACTGGGCATAACGTGTGTTGAATGAAACTTGCTGTGTTATTGTCATCACCATTATGTCGGACAAAAAGCATTCTTCCCGCTCGCAACTACACATACTAGTGAAAACTATAAACTTTTAAAATGACAAATATGCGTCGTATGTGGTATCCCGCCAACGGAATCATGTAAGCCAAATTTTATTAGACTTATATATCTACGAAATTGCTTGTTATGTAAGATGTATTCAAAAACCTAGTATCAGTTCGCGTCAATGGGGTAATATTTGCAATACCTTTTCATGTAAAACAGCCACGCTCTCAAAAAGTGTCCTTAGGATGGCATCAAGGATCTTCAATAAGTTGCCAAGAAACATTTTAAATGCTGAAGATCTTTTTTTTTTTTTTTTTTAAATCTTTATTTGTAAAAAGAAGGCCTTCGTCGCTGAGCGATGATGCCGGCCTTATAGGTACATTCGTATAACTACTTACTATCTACACTTAACTAATGTAATAATTAAGTTGTACAGTTTAATCGCTAGCTTAGATGTGGGGTTAGATAACAAGATATTGCATGAGCCTACGTCTGTGAGCCTAAGATGGGACTGCTCTTCAAATGCCCTGCGTTCGGCTCCGATCCGAGCACACTCCACCAATGCGTGGTAGGTATCTTCCCTCACATGACAAATGCAACAGTCTGGAGAGTCCACCACCCTCATCAAATGCCCGAACACATGAGTGGCATGTGCCCGGAGCGCAGTCGCATGCTTGTAACTACAAGTGGTCTATTTAGCCGAGCGTCACAAAACCAAGGTATCTTTGGCGGTTCGTTGACAATTGTTTTGTACCATATGCCTTTCACTTTGGACCTCTCATTAAAATACTCTTTCCAAATTTTAAAGCAGTTTTCCTTAACTTCTCTGAGTAGGTCTGTAAAGAAAGGCATATGGTTTACACTTATCCCTTCGTCAACCCCCATTTTGGCCAGCTTGTCCACTTCTTCGTTGCCAGTGAGGTTAATGTGAGATGGGACCCATTGAAATTTAATATTTTTGCCGCTACTTTGTAGTTGTAAATATAAATTCAAAATAATATAAGCTACGGGATGACCTCTGTTACCAGAGGTGCATCGAGCTAAATGCTGTAGTGCGCTCTTGGAGTCACTCAGCACTACAAAGTTGGTCCCAACGCATGACTTTACATACGACAAGCATTCGGCAATAGCGTACGATTCTGCTGCCATAACAGACGTCTTGTCATTTAGTTTAAAGGCTGCCTTGACCTCAGAATAAGGGTCGTAAAACGCTGCTCCAACAGCTTCTCCAACCTTAGACCCGTCAGTGTACACATGACAGAACCCGCTGTACTTTTTGTCTAAGGTTTTTATACATTCCTGCAGCAAACTTTCTACGCTATAAGCTTTTTTAGGTCCTTCGACATTATCTATGTTTAAATTTATTTGTCTTTTAATGTTTATATTGGTCATCCATGTTGACAATGAGAACATTTCCAAACTACGAGATTGATAGATCGATATATTGAATAGTTCAAGGTGTACTAAAACTAGCAATGGTTTCTTTTTGTTTCTCCAATATGCACTATTGTTACACAGAGAAGTAAGCTCAGCAATTTCGGAGATGACCTCACTGCCAGCAATCGACCTAGCCTTCAACCAAAACTTTGAAGCCAGATATTTCCTTCTTACAAATAACGGTGGGAGGCTTAGCTCTGATTCCATTACTTGTATTGGACTAGTCTGTATAAAACCGCCGACCACTCTCATAGCTTGGTTTTGGAGCTTATCTAGCTTTTCTATATTCGTTTTAGCACTGTTATCAAACAAAAAACATGCAAAATCTAATCTGCTTCGGATAATCGAAATATATAACCTTCTTAAATGTATAGGATGAACTCCCCAAGAAGAGCCTGCTAATACATGAAATATATTTAACAACTTTCTCGATTTCTGACAAATTTCATTAATTTGCTTGTTCCACCTCAACCCTTGATCCAAGCATACTCCCAAGTATTTAACCGTAGGAACATTTTCAAGCGCAGCATTCCCCAAGCTGACTTTGACTTTTTGCAGTACCCTTCCTCGTGAAAAAATACAAATTTTGCTTTTGTTCGGTGAAAGCTCCAAGCCTAACTCTCTTAATAGTATTGACATGTGATCTAAGGCGCTTTGGAGTGTTACCGATATAAATCTTAGGTTTTGGCCTGACACATACATAACGAAATCGTCTGCATATTGCGATATGTAAACATTTTGTATCCTCTTACAAATATCGGTGGTTACTATATTAAACAATATCGGGGACATCGGATCTCCCTGCGCTAATCCGACAGCTGTCCATCGCATGATCTGTCTGTTTTGACTTGATTCTATTACAGATATATACCTTTGTTTCAGAAATTCCCATATATATTTACATATTGAGGACCCCACACCTTCTTTATCTAATTTTCTCACAACTGCTAAAATATTAACATTATTATAGGCATTGTCTATATCAACGAAGCAACCTAATGTTTTTTGTTTATTAGTAAAGCCTATCTGAATTTGAGTAACAAGCCTAACCAGATTATCGAGACATGACTGTGTTCTACGAAATCCTACAGTATTTATAGAAAACAAACCTTTAGCTTCAAAATACCATTCTAGCCGCCTAGTTAAAATCGTATGAAGAGTTTTACATAAGCAAGATATCAGAGATATGGGTCTTAGTGATGATATGTCTTTCGGATCCCGGCCTGGTTTCGGTATTGCGACTATTTTAATATTTCTCCACTGCTCTGGTACACGCCCCTGTGCTAAGATCATATTAAACATATCCACTAATATTTGTTTATCGGGGAAATTATAAATCATCGAATATGAAATGTCGTCAATTCCGGGTGCTGTGTCTTTTTCCTTAATAATGTTCTCAAGCTCTTGTCTAGAAATTGGAGCTTCAAGATGTGTATTTTTGGAGTAAAAAGTCGGGTCCTGGGGTAAGACATAGTCCGGGGTTAACCGAGTAAGAAATTCCTCCGTTCTTTCGTAATCTAGACAGTTTCTGACAGTCCTGTAACCCTTTAGCCATCTCATTTTGCTCCATAGATCACTGCTAGAAACTGTGTTATCAATACTGTCACAAAACTGCCTAAACGACGCCGTTGCTGCTTTTCTAATTAAGCACTGTGCTTCGGCAGTTTTTTTTTTAAATATGCTCAAATTAACCGGAGTGGGATTTCTTCTAAGCTGAGCTAGTGCTTGCCTACGCAACGCCACAACTCTCGACAAATCTGGAGACCAATATGGTTTTGGGCTAAACTTTCTAGTCGGGTCAGTACAAGGTCTAATCACCGGAATAGATTCCTTAGCGGCCAATTCCATCCAACCTATTATCATGTCATACATTAGCTGGGGATCCGTACAAAGGTTTTTGCTTTTAATTAATTCTGTTAAAGTTTCCCTATACTTGGCCCAGTCCGCCTTTTTAAAGTTTCTTTTTTGCATTATAGAACGAGTACTTTCTATTTCTGTCGACATCAATATCATTAAATGGTCACTACCCAAATTTTCATTGATAACAGCCCAGGAAAACCGAAGCGCGACATCTGATGACATAAATGAAATGTCAGGTGAACTTTTTTGCCAGTTATCTAAAACCATTTTACATCTGGTCGCTTCGCCGTTATTAAGTGACACGAAGCTGAAGATCTGTTGCTGTTCAAAAATAAACTGTTTGCTCTTCTAGCGGAAAAGGCATATTATTCAATGGACGAATATAAAAAAAGACCATTTTTAAAGTCGCATTAGTGCTATGTATTAGGAAGAGCACGGTGCATTAAAATTATGATATAACATTAATTTAAGCTTACTACATATTTTCTTACACCTTCGGGTAAGACAGTGATACCAGGCTGCATCTTATAACATGTGCATGGGTATGTTTAGCAAATAAATACTTTGACTTTGACATCCATACACAATACTTGATATACCGCGAAAGTAAAACATTGTTAAGAAAGCGTATCATTTCAAAAACGTGTAGCGTATTCTCTCTAGTTCGGAGCACGGACCCAACATCTGAACGTCGAAGAATTGAGAGATCTCTGGCATCTCTCGAGCACGTACGCGATACAGTTACCTGGATGCACACGTTTCGGCTTTTGCTCTCTCGTGTACTTGTTCTCAATCTGATTGGAACATAATGGTTGAGTCATGCGTTGAGGTCAAAACTGACTCGTCTCTCGTCGTAACAGTATACAAACGTTCGCGTTTAGCTCCGAGTGTCGTTATAACTTATAATTGTAGTATCCAACTATGAAGGATACTACAATAATATCTACATTCATATCTCTAGTGGGCTAGTTAGCTGAACTTTTTCACAAACGTCAAAAAACCCAAATCAATCAATATTTCAGTCAATCAATATTTCAGTAGACGCCTCCTCTTTCATAGCATAGTTTCCAACGTTCAAATAAGGATTCTCAGCTAAATGTAAAGCGACTACTGGTCGATGAAAATATATAACGAAGGCATTATCGACCGAGGTCGCTGCCCTATGATTGCAGCATGACGCACTAGCTAAGTCAGTAGTTGAAAGAATTTTAAAACCCCATTAGAATACGTTAAACGCCTGCTAGCTGCTGGCTGAGTTGCCAAGTTTCTTGTGAAAGTAGTAATTTATTTTACTTATGTGTTGAGTGTTGAACACTGATATTTAATAAAATCGTACGTATATTTTTAACCGACTTCAAGAATAGGAGAAGATTCTCAATTCGTCGGAATAAACCCCAAAATACCACAATTTTATTGTTTGTGTATGTTCCCCATTTATTCGAAGACGGTAGTACATGTCTCTGGACCGAATTAGAATTATTATTTTTTGTTTGATAGGGCATACTTCCCAGGTGCCCTGGTCGATAGTCAGGTCAGGATCTGATGATATGAGAAACATTGTTTTTAAAGTAAATTATGGTGAAAAAGCTTAATTTGGATTTTTCTGGATTTAATTATAATAGGATACCTACAGTAGAATTATTTGTGGTTTACCACTGACAGATAGTTGGCCTTCATTTAATTTTCAACTTTAACTTCATACAAATTAAGTATTTATTTCTAAATCGGTAGACGTGGGTAACAGTATTCTGAAAATTGCTTTATTTGTATGACATTAAAGTTGAAAATTAAATGAAGGCAAACTATCTGTCAGTGGTTAACTAACAGTAATCGTACTGTACCTATTCTTGTCTGTTTAATCTAGGTCTGCCGTATCTAAGATTGGGTCAGTTGTCTTGCCTAACCCTAACTAGAATTGAACGCAATCATGCATAACGTAGGCCTGTGAGATTCGGCGATGGTTAAGAGGAAACACTAAGGGCGAGATAATTGAGAAATAGGTATTTGTAAAATGTATTGCTGTCGCGCCTGCTGCTAACTGCAGCTTGGACCGAAAATACCTATTAAAAGTACATAAAATCAACTTTTCGTAGTCCCCTGATTTCTTCTCCAAAACTTGACCTATTAAACTATTTTTTTATTAAAAATTAAAGAAAGGCTTTGGCCGTGTTCCTATGTTTTTCTTTTTTTTAATAATCTAGTCAAAAATGTTTTCTGGGTGTTTGAACACAGCGGAAAATCTGTCATTTTTTTAGGATTTTGAAGGTTAATATCTCTTATAAGAATAAATTTATGAAAAAAAGGGAAACATAGGAACATGTCAATAGTAGCCCTAGATTCTTGGGGAAAAAAAAAATTGCTCTACTGCCATTATCCAGGGAGAAAACAGGGGACTACGTTTGTATGGAAAAACGGCCCTAGTGTTTCCTCTTAAATAACCCACCAGTGTGTGGCTAATATAATTGCCACTGCACAAGATACCACCATTCTCCCTTGTAAACAACTCACAAAGCCTGGTAAGAAACAGTATAATATAGTGTTGTATTCATTAACAGAGATCACGACATCTGAATATTAACAATATTACTTTTTTACGATTCGGTAAAAGTTGTGTTCTCTGTCGTGCGATTGCTAACAAAAATATATAAAACTGAAAAAATACCTCATGTTTTATTCAACAAGTTATTAATTAAGTATACAAGTATTGTTAAAGATTTCCCTAGATAATTGAGGAAACTTAATGGGTAAGGCCGTCAAAATTAAGGCTTTGATTTTGAATTAAAGTCTGCTTTTGTGTTTGGTACTTTTCCGATACTATTGTGTTATCTATAACACAAAATTTGTGTTACATGCAATACAAATTGTAACACTATACAGATAGCGGTTAAAAAAAACCCTTAAATTTAAGGGCCTTAGCCTTATCTGAACAACAACAAAATTAAGTAGGTACCTATGTTAGTTACCGGTATTAACGTAGCGGTATTTAGTGCTGACGTTCACAAACTCTTGTACCATTTGTACACAGACATACAACACCCATTCATCAAACGTTCAATACAAAATCACGTAACTATTATATTAAAGTGCAAAAAAGGCCAAATACATCTAACCTCGCATCGCCGCGCCGTTCGCCGTAAGCGCATTATGTCACTACCAGTCACTACTCACAAATTACGATGAAGACAAAATATATAGTAAGGCGTGCGCGCCGGGTCAACGACCGATGATCTAGATAGTAAAATAAGGAGCTGTAGAGTAAAAAATGCGAATCATATCAAGACATAAACATATCAAGTAGCAGGATTGAGTCCTATGCCTAGTTACGTTAAACATCCTCTAGAGTTTTATCCACGAAAGACGCAGTGGTTTCATACTTTTTAACCCCCGACGCAAAGAGAGTATCCGTAGTATTGTAGCTCCCGAGCGGATGAACCGATTTTCGTTTGGTTTTTTTGTGTCATAAATAATTTTATCTCGAGTGCCGTGATGAGCCATGTTTCATGAAAATCTGTTCAGCCGTTTTTGAGATATTGGACTTTGAAATGAAAATGTCGGGAATTTTCAACTTTTCTAAGTTGTAGATACTCTTTGCAAAGATAGTAATGCAATGCAACCCTGCGACAAGAGCGACAGGGTAACTACCAGATACCGAATGTAATAGATTATTATTTAACCGGTAATAATGTCGATGTATAATCATACATAAAATCCCACATTTTTAAACTAAAGCCTAAATTATTTTGTACTAATTCGTCTAATTACGAGTTATTTTAGCAACTAATTACCATAAAACAATCGCACACTCAATACATCATTATAGATATTGACATACTTAACGAAAATATATTTTTTGTACATTCAGTAAATTCGTAATATGAAATCATACTTAAATTCGCCAATATTATAAGCATCTTATTAATATATTATATTATACTTTCCATCAATATTTTATCATCATCATCATATCAGCCGAAAGACGTCCACTGCTGGACATAGGCCTCCCCCAAAGAGTGCCAAAGCGACCGGTCCTGCGCCACCCGCATCCAGCGGACTCCCGCAACCTTTACCAGGTCATTTTATCATCACCTACATACAATTGGACAATTATTTAAGTTGGTTGGTGAAAGCGAATGAATGAAGTTATTTAAATACAATGCGCAACAATTGAGTCTCTCTCTACATATGTATTATTCATAGTATACCTGGCATATGTCCAGCAGTGGACGTCTTTCGGCTGATATGATGATGATGATAGTATGCACGTCGAAAACATGTACATTTGTACAACAACCCGGGTCAAATATATCTGATAACACTTATATGAATACAGTACCTAATATACCTTCCGTCGATCTCCTCGGACAACAATATAATCAATCAACCGACTACGAGTCTACGAGCAAGAAAAAACAAAACAATGTGGTTTACGGGAAACGTGATCAAACACTCCTTGCCACGATTAGACAAACAAAGATTTCCTTATTTAGTGTTTATACAGTGAATCAATAAGGTATATCGGCATTTTTCTCTCCCTCTCGATAAATGTACGGGTTTTTTTTTATCGTTGTACGAGATTTTTTATCGTTGTGGTCGTAACTATCTGAAAATTACATATAAAGACAGACCATCGTTTCCTAGCGTTTATTCCCGGTTGTGCCCTTAAGGAGTCCCGGGTCCGCTTTAGCACCTAATCCCAAGATTTGGCATAGGCACTAGTTTTACGAAAGCGACTGCCGTCTGACCTTCCAACCCAAGGTCTAGACCTTGTAGGTATTAGACCGGTTTCCTCACGATGTTTTCCTTCACCGATACATATTAAGACGCTGTCAACACCAAAATGCCCTTGAGGATTTTGGATAGCGCGCACACTGTCTATTTGTATCGGAGTAAACGAGAGCGAGTGTTACTGGGCGGCCCGGTTTTAGAAGATAATATTACATAAATAATTAAATAAAAAAAGGGTGGATTACGTGTGAAATATGACTCGCTAGCGGTTTACATAGGTATGAATATGTTGACTTCATATTTTGATTGCAATTTAATTGCAGACCCATACGTCAAAAAAATAAAGACATCATAGATCCGTTTAATGTGATTTTAAGACCAATCTTTGCAAATATTTTCTATCGAGCCGATTTCGTCAAATTATGTATCGAGCCCGTCTACGGTCTTTGAAATATGGTGAATATTAACATATATTTTATTTGATGTGCTAGAACAAATAGTTTTTCTTAAAAAACTGCTTAAATAATATCAATTTCACCAAATTAGGTCTTGTCAACCTCTTAAGACATCGAAACTTCAAATCAATCTTATAATCATTCGTATATACCTTCAAATCAATCGTATCATAAATATTTCCTTTCTAATTTGTGTAGGATTTTAAACCAACTCTGATATTATTTAATAAAATAATTAAGAGATAGGTATGTCTTAATATTCACCATTAGTAGTAGTAATATTGCAGACTAGTTAATAGTTACTTGAAGGTTATGAGTAGTTGTACTAACGATAGTAGTTTACAATCAATAACAATTTTACACGTCATATGGTTTCCTCGAACAGCTATAGACCAGAAAGGAGAAGATCAATTGACGGCATTTATTCGTTTTGCCGTGTTTAATGATCTCGTCGGGTAAGTCCTAGCATGGCGAGGAGTAGCGGTACTTGGAAGCCACGGCACTTAGGCTCCTGACGATAAACTGGCCAGAATCCTAAAGTGTACACTTTTAGAATAGAGAATAGAGAAGTGATCGTAACTCACTATAAACATTTCTGTTTCTGAAGCCGTTTCTTAGTAAATGTATAGTCTTCATTGGGAAACATTGTTTATAAGCTCGGTTTCAAACGGTTTTGTAAACAAAATTGTTTATAGTGAATTCGTGGCTAAAGTGTAACTCGCAATATTAAAGATAAATTTTCCTGAAGACGCTCAGATTTGGAATTAAATTCAGAGGGAAAGTAATATAAACCCGAGATTGTTACATCAAATTTGCGATTTAATTAAATTTAACCATACGTAATATAATTGCAGCATAATATATGTCAGATGAAAGAAGGCTCCCGGCAACCGGCAACCGTTATCCAAGGAAAAAACGGCTCCATTATCCCAGTGCAATCATCTTTTTTCATACTCATTCCGCGAAGGCAATGGTGCAAGCTCTCTCGAATAATTTAATCAAGCGAATTTGTCATCCTATACACGGCGGAATCACACACAAATTGTCGTGTACGGAAAGAAACAGAAGTGTAATAACCGAGAGAGCTTCGTTATCTCATCCCAGACGGCACACGTCTGAATGGGACCATTCGGTACGGGCGAGAAGCATTTGAGTATTGCCCCCCCTTAATTAAGAGGAACTTTGAGTGGTCTGAAACGTCGTCGCACAATGCCTAGGTATCCTGCACTGGTTATTTTGAGAGCCTGTTATTGTTCAAGGATTGCTTTTGTTATCCCACCTGGAAAATTGCGAAGGGTTTTTAAAACAGTTGGAATTTTAGTTCCGTGGCACCTGTCATGCTGCTTTTCTGTTTCCGCACTGAACTAGCAGGGCTGAACAATGACTCCCGACGCTTGTTACACGGTGCTTCTTACACGATGATATCTTTTGTCTCACAACCAATTAGATGCTACTCTTCGAATAATTGTATCTATTTACCAAAAATGTATCTATGGATAGTATCACGTTACCTACTCCTTTTGTGTTAGGCTATTTTGTGAGAAATTCACATAAAAGGGGATGCTCTGAATAGATCGAGGGATTGGTGATCCCATACATACACCTTAGTTACTTTTCATAGCCCTAAACCGCGGAGAAGGGAGGGAATTCAATAGACTGGTTATATTTACGTCGACATTCAATAATATTGATTTACTTGTGGGGTGATAATCCAGGGCCTTTCATCTTAGATGCTTTAAGATTTCTTCACTCAGACATTTTCTAAATGAAAACAATCCAAAGATTTTGGCAATATTAGTCAATATGATATATTTCAAGAAAAAATATAATAGAGTTTAATACCATTTATCTTTCCTAAAATAAACTAATATGTAGAACAAATCCAAGTGCAATGACGCCAATGACGTAAGAACAAATCCAAGTAATATGACGTAACAACGAATCCAAGTGATATTAAATGGTATAGTTTTTATTGAGGTTTTAATTAGGATTAATTGCGCTGATACTGCCATAACTACTTGTTGATTAACCATTTGGGTTGAAATTTGTCAATGCCAATTCAACCAACTCAATGAAAACGAAGACATACCTACTTACGTTGTTTTACACTAAAATTATACCTTTTTGGTTGGGTTGCAACAAAAAACGTGTATTATGATTAAAACAAAAATATTGTTCCACCGGTTTACAGTTCCAGATCAATCTGCAATTTACTTGCCCAGTGCCCAAACTTTTACAGAAGACCCAATCAAGGCTTTAAACGGATCCAGGCTTGAGCTATTGTGCCTGAACTTCCATTCAATGTATTGTCCGCTGGAATACAAGCATGCAATACTGGTACCAGTTAACCTGACCCACCTCAACCCTCTGACAATAGCTCTAGTTAGGCGCGAAGTCGGGACACCCAAGTCGGCCGCAGGTCACTATATACTGGTAGGTATTATAGACGTGCAATTTGCTCAATGATCGTGGATATAGAGGTGTGAAGATTTATAAAGGAGAATCTTTACTGCAGATTACGTTTCCTTTCTCTGTAATATGCGGTTATTAGATGACGTTGCGTGTTCCGATATCTTTGTTATGGATTGGTAATAGTTGTTTTTTATAGGGACATTTGTTGATGGGAAATTATTAAGGCTTGGATACTTCGACCCGCCCACGCACTCCAGGTCTGACGTTTATTGTTATTATGCGATATGAACTGGTATGAAAAATAGGTTTAATTTTATACGATTTGCCTTGTGTTATTGCTTTATATGAATGTGATTGGCATTTATCGGTAACTCGGTACGAAGTAATAAATTGTTTCATTTAAATATACATCTAGATTATTGTTATTAATCAATTTAATAAGTCCAGATACATTTTAATTGTAATGAAGTAATACTAACATTACAAATAAAAATAAAAATCATGTCGCCAAATTGAACAATCTTTTCGCTGTGGAATTTATTATTGATTGTGGAGGGATAATCTTTGTTTTCACTATTTTCTCGCAGTCTAAGTGAAAAGTAGAGTGTATAACTCTGGTTTAAAAGCCATATTACCACTCGAACAATTTTCCCTCACTTCGCTCGGGAAAATAACCGTCTCGTGGTAATTTGGCTTATTTTAGGCCCCTGTCATACAACCTACTGCACACCTCACAGTTAAAACATGAATCAAATACAGGACATGATTGGGTACTTACCTGGGTAAAGAGAATATATTCCTATAGATAGAATATAATTATGTAGAGGTCAAACACGTCACACGTTACGGGTACAAACATTCTTGTTCTTTTCTTTTGTTCGTGTTTTTTTTTAGTTTTTTACAAACAAAATTCGTAAAAATATACATTTGCCAAATGTATGTGGTTGTAATAAACCATTAAGTACATTAATAATGTCTCAAATTACATGATCCTTTATAAAAATAAAATTTAAATATACATTTTAATGATCAAAGGAGGCGCTCGCTCTTCCGATAAAAATAAATTGTTAGCGTTGATAGACATAATTTACGGAAGTTATTAGCTCCAGCAAACACTCTTTTGTTTACCCAAGGCAGCTTCTTTTAATCATTATCTGTTTATCAAAGTAAGCAAGCATCTTAAAATATTGCTGTTCGTTATTTCTGTACAAACAGACCAAGAAAATTCACAAATTGAGAATGTTTGCCCTGCGTAACAAACAAAATTTTTGATCTCCGGCAGGAATATAAAAACAAAATAATTTAACGGAATTCAGCCACGAAACTGAGACCGAATTCATTTAAAAATACCGCAACAATAATTCCGTTTGGTACCATAATTTTGCAGTAGAAAATATTTATTATTCAGATGGGATTATATATGAACGACTAATTGTTGTAAAAAGTGAGTTAAATATTCTACTGATCTCTGTTTTGATCTCTGCTGATGTCGCCGCAAGAAAACTTGAAACTTCCCATTCATTTATTCAGAGAAAACTGTTGTGTAAGAAAAATTGCAAGGGATCGGCAACAATTGAAGTTGCTCTTCATTCAAGAACGCTTTCTTTGGAGGGCAAATTCACCCCGAGAACCCTTGCGAAGTCAAGTGCGGGTTCATACCACTCCAACACAGGTCACACGTGATATAATGTTGTTACAGGAATTTCCTTAATGATTCAAGGATATTGGCAAATAACGTAGGATGAAATTGCCGTATATACTAGAGATCAATACTTGATGTCATCGTGTGATTGTGTGTAATGGGTCAATAGCGCAGTGGATCGGGTAACAGAAGAGAGTCAGGTGAAAAACGAGAATTTAGTCGCCGATTACGTTATGTTATGAGACAAAACGATTGACGGATCAGATTAATACCTAGTTGTTCACAAGTATTAGTAAGTAACTAATCAACATTTCATAAAAAAAAATACTTAAAACTTCTTTTAATTATAAATCTTTGTACACATTTAAAGACGGCCTATGACAGACGGAAATACATCGAGTAAAGGCATAACTGTTACGTTGGATAAATTTAGGAACGGAACACTAAATTGTTGGGAGGAGTTTATAAAATCGACGATCTTAAAGAAGCTAAACAATTTCATGGTATTTCCCAGGTCGGCAAAGTGCAGACTATAATTTTGCAGCGGTTGGACAATGATTTTAATAAGGATTACCAGGATTACGTGATTTTTGCCATAGATATGGCAGCTGGTTTTTATTGCAATTACTTAAATAACAATAATCTGGAACTCGAGTGAAATGGATAGTCTCCTATTTATTGAATTGGTTTGAACTTTATGTTTGTCATGTAAAAAAGGATATTTAATACTTGAACGGAAAGTCGGTCACGAGGTTTTTGTCCAAATCCGTCTCAGCAGGCATTATGGTATCCCGGGTAAGGCTTCTTATGGTCGCACGAAATGTGAGAACAACCGGCTTACCTACATAAAATGGGTCTCGTAGCTAAATATTTAGTAGGAACGTGTAGAAAGTGCTTTTTTGTTGTTTTTGTTTAGGAAGAGCTTTATATTGATCGGATTATTGTATTAAAATTGGAGTTTAATAAATAGTTCAATCCACGGGGACTGCTACACTCTGATTTATGGTTTTCCTCATAGCATAAGTAAGAATGAGGCACGTTTGTAAATTTGATAATGATAGGTATACAATATTGTAATTTTAAGCACATACCTACATAGTAGGTACATACATATTTTCACGCCTGCGCTCCAAAAATCACATACTTAAGTAAAAAAAGTTTTTTTTTATTGATATCATACTAAAGTAGCTAGTACAGTCAGCGTCACATACATCTGTACTCTTCTGGGTGTTCAAAAATATCTGAACATGCACTTTGACAATAAAGTCGTGTTCAGATTTTTGTGAACACCTTGACCGCTCAGGAGGGCTAGCACAACTGACGCCGCGCCGCGACGCGAGTCGAGAAAGATCTACCCACCTCTTACGAATTTGTACGGTGCAAGTGAGACAGCAGACGCTCAGTCGCGCTCGAAGCGACTTGTCAGCAAGTTGTGCTAGACTGGCAGATGTATGTGATGGCGACTGTACCAGTTGCGGAGCGCCCAAACAAACGGCTTGCCTAAAAATTATATGTTTAGGCAAGCCTATTGTTATGTACTTACTCTAAACGCTTTCATATCTTTTTTGAATCCGGGTATTACCAGTTGTAAATTTCACAAAATAAAAACTCGCTCCGCCACAGGTACAATAGATTTGTGGGCTTTGTGGCTGGAGTCTCCCGGTAAGTATAGCAATACTGTATTAAGGCCGAATCGCACTGACAGAAGTAGCGGAGCGGCGCGTCGCGGCGCGGAGGCGGTACCGGTTGTAATGTTCGAACTAAGACGAACGGGTCCGCACAGAATACCGCGCCACACCGCGCTGCTCTGTGCGGATCCTTTCATATTAGCTCGAACATTACAACCGGTAACACCTCCGCTCCGCGCCGCTCCGCCACCGCTGTCAGTGCGTTTCGGCCTTTAACCCGTCGAACGCACGCCAAAGGTCAAAATGCCATTCAAAATTTAACTCTATAAGTATAATCAGTAGGTACAAAAGTACAAAATTGCTGTAGACTAACGTTAGTCTACAGGACGCTTGACGGGTTAAGTGCGTTTCGGCCTTCAGGGATCGGGCTCGGCTCTTCGTGTACAAGATTATAATACCTACAGTTTAGTAGTTACCATTCCACTAATTATTGAGCTTCTTTTACTACAAAACTTAAATGAATTCACATGAAATGTAATTTTCAGTGCCACTTCTACATTGAAGAAGCGAAAGTGATATTATTTAAGAAACAGGTTGCTATCCTTTCGCCCACACTCGTATAATTTAAGTTCTGTTGTAAATCAACGTTTTCAAGTTTCCAAACTTATTAACCTCTACCTAGGGTCTAACAATTTTCCTGACAATTATAGTTAGACACATATTACTTTCGCTACAACAGTACAAACCTCGCCTTTTCGGAAGCTTGACAAATTGGACCGAGGATTATACTCGACTCTCTATTAGATGGAAGTTGGGTCGTGGAATTATACCGCACGGATTGGGGCTTATGCAGACTTACATGCACGGAGATTTTTCATTCAATAGATATGAGAGGTGAACTTTTATGCTAGATCAAACTGGATTGCCTGACGTCGTTCCTTTTGATCCTAATGGCGTATGGATTGTGATTTGTACGATTGTACCTAATAGGTAATAATGCCTGTATCTACTTCTCGAGGCAGAGGTTTTCTTTCCGAACCGGTAGCAGTTTATCGACTTTGACTTTACCCACCTATAATTTTTGTATGAATAATACTTATATCACCATCAGCTTACACGTCCCACCGCTAGGCACAGGCATCCTCAATTCAATTGTTCTCGTTTATTGAGCTACTTGCCAGTCGTAATGTCAAATTATGATACACTTCAAGTAGTCCACAAAACTTAGAATGACTGAAATTCAAATGATTCTAATTTATTCCAAGTCCGCTCTCTTTTCATGCTCCATAATAAAACGGTGAAGAGAAAGTCCTTGCGCTTTCAAAGTGCTGAAACGCGTACATTGTGTGCACACACGCGAGATTTTTTAATTGCTGGCACCCGGGCATTGGTGGCTTTGTGATAAAGTTAGACGGGTTTGTTCGCTAACGACGACGTTGACATCATACTTCTCCTATGACGCCGCTATGCATGTCGTGCTATACCAGTATTTTTTTTCAGCCGATTTTTTGTTGTGATACGACTCGCAGGATTCTACTGCATAAATTCTGTTATCCCAAAACAGGTAGGTAGAAAATATGGAATTTATTGTCAGTCCAAAGTGGCACTATACAGGGTGGAATCTTGAACGTGATCCAAAATAGCAAAATGTGAATCTATCCATGATTCTGAGCAACTTCTATTATGGGACCAACTTTGTGTTATGCCAAAAAAATCCAACTATTTCATTAACTCTCCTCATTTTAGACTGACAAGAATGTATGAACAGGTGTGTTTTTTTTGGCATAACACAAAGTTGGTCCCATAATAAAAGTTGCTCAGAATCATGGATAGATTCACATTTTGCTATTTTGGATCACGTTCAAGATTCCACCCTGTATAGGTATAGTTGTAGGTTTACAGATGGAGAAAATGTGATAGGTTTTGCTGTAATAGGTTGCTAGCCCATCGCCAACAACACACGTCAACCCTATTCCCATAGTTGATATTTTAGTGTTCCGTGAAAAAAATGGTAAAACGAAACACATCGGTGCCTGGCCGTTCGTCTGTCACAAGCAGTTTTTTCATGAGGCCACTTGATCCTGTTTTTGGCCTTATCAAAGGTGTAAGAGGCCAACTGCAATTAAGTTGCCCAAAACAAAAATGAGAGTGAGACATTCGTATTGAGCGAAAGTGTCTCATACGAATTATAGGTAGCTAGAAAGATAGGGTAACAATACTAATCATAGTCATAGTATATATATTAATGAACAATACAGGATATTTTACTTAACTAATAAATACGAGTAAGTATTATATTATATATGACTAAGTAGAAATCGCAGTATATACAGCACAGCACACAGTGGAAATTACAGTAAAATTGTATCCGACCAATAACATACATGTGAATTGAGATCTAAATGGGTGCCAAGTTCAGTAGATAATCCTAAAATAAAATGTATTCTTAAGAACATAAAATTTATTATTTTTTCTACTACAACAATATTTGCTATATTTACTTACGTATAACATAAAGATGATAAGTTCATTAGCCAAATATCAGATATTTTGTATGTTTAAGGAGCTCTATGTATGTTGTATGTTGTGTTTGAGGCCTGATCTCTCACGTAGTGCTCCTCTATTTTTAATAGGGGGCGACATTTTTATTTTCATGCGTCTCGGATTTGGCCGTATCTTCCATTTGAAATATGAAACTAAGTAATTCTCATTACAACGTCATTAGCATGAAAGCAAACATAGCATCGCTATCTTTGCACAAGTACGCCAGCAGTGAGACTAAACCCGAGGCCCGGAACGGAGCACGGCACCAAACAATGAGCGGCTGAAATAGGACGGAGCATACGAGTTTAGACTGCTAACTGGTCTGACAGGTCTCTTTATAATGCAAAATAGGCCACGGAGGACTGGGGAACAGCCGTGAACCTAATTCAGATTGTGATGAATAAATAATTAAGGAAAAATGTGTGCGTAATGTTCATGTTTTTGCGAAATATAAGGTAAACATCATGTGCACACTGGTCGAATATTTGACATTTTCAATCGTAATTCTTAAAAAAGAGGTTAAGAATAGGCGTCAACTATTATATTATGAATTAAGGTGTCAAACATCGGGAAGTTTAACTTAGTGGTTTATTTGTAAATGGCAGTAATGCACATCAGCAACTTGCCTGGAATAATAGGGTTGGGGACTCTAATGGTATTATAAGTCACTAAAGAAGGCAAGATAATACGTTTAATGACGAAAATCCTATTCAAATATCTCAAAATAATACGAAGACGATTTAATATAGCTTGATAGAGAGAGAAAACGCTGGAGGCCCGTGACGTAACGGGTCTCAAGCCTCATAGTAAAGGCCGAAACGCACTGACAGCGGTGGCGGAGCGGCGCGGTGCGGCGCGGAGGCGGTACCGGTTGTAATGTTCGAGCTAATATGAAAGGATCCGCACAGAGCGGCGCGGCGCGGCGCGGTTTTCTGTGCGTTTGCAGCTTAAATGACAGTCGTTTCATTCATGTGCACCTGCGTTTTGCGGAAAAGGGACAGAGTAAGTATAAATACCCCTTTTAAAACTTTGGACCCTTCAACTTTTATGTAAATATATTTTTATTCCTTTTTCGAGAAAATTTTATAAATTGTTTATCTTATTTGGTACCACCATCCCTATTCTTACAGATTCAGTATGATGTTGCCCGATATCTGTGTTGTATCTCGTGCAATCTCCACTAGATTTTGGATAGCAATTTTTCTTTATTTGCCGTTGCCCGCGTAGATGGGATTCACGCCATAATGCGCAAAAATATTGCTGCAATCAAAAGCGGAATCCAGAGGCCGATAGCATCAAGATAAAAAAGCTATCATCTAACACTCACCGCTCTCTGACAGTTCTTTAGAAACCTGCAATTATTCTATCTTTTCACTAAATATAAAGTCAATATAATTAAAACATAATCGATTATGATGATATTATGTACTAAAACAATTATTATGATTGTCTTAATAAATACCTACATTTAATTTATACTAGTTTTATTTAAGAATAGGAAGAGTCAAATAGTAATCTTCAAAAGAATTTCTGTTGTAATGTTTGTTCTACTGCTGTATTAACCAACTTCTGTCCGACAATGTCGACTGAAAAACCTTTCAGTAGCGATAGGAAATTTCCATAAACATCGTGTAAAGCGTGTTGTAACCGCTTGTATCATGAACCAGTAGCCCACTGACGGGGGACGGCCGGAAATTAACTGAACCCTTCAGGAAATTCAGATAACCCGGTCTATTAATATCAACGGGAGAACATCTTCGTTTGACACCGTATGTACATACGGTGTGAAACGACGCTATACATATAATACACGTGTAGCTGTATAGCTATTATGTATTTGCGTTACTTTAACGAGTTGTGAACCCAGCAGGGGCTCTATTCTCGCACCGCTGAAATTGAATTGAATTGAGTTAGATTACTAACGAGTAACGACAGTTTCACTCTCGCTTAAAGAAATAGATAAATAAAATAGTATACCTATGTACGAGTATGTACAATGCAGTTTTTCTGCAGACGCAAAATAAGACTTAACAGAATAGAATAGCGAAATATTATCTCCGTCTTTAATAATTTATTGCATTATAAAATAAAGTTGGAAGAATCTTATACACGACGCAAGCAATGAATTATCGCGTTCGGACCGCAGACGAACAAAATTTATGCTGAAATTTTTAAAAATATATTATGCGAGAAAGGATTCCCTGGGGATAATATTATACCACTTTGTAAGACGTAGGCTAAATTTCCTTCATTATATTCGATAACACCACAATAGCCGCCTATGCATAGAGACACCCATTGTGCTGTGTCACTTCGAATTAAGGTCGATATTTGTTTGAAGTGGGTAGAAAGGGGTAATTTGGTGAGCAATCTGCGTTAATATAAAGCGGAGGGACCGGTTGCGCCCGCGTTTACCTGCACGCACCTACTTCTCCTAGTTTTTTGTTTTTGCTCATGTTAAGTGGATATTTAAAGAAAAAGTTCAAAATCCTAAAGAACCCAAAGAAGATTAAGTCAGAATACCTAGGCTTAAAATAAGTAAGTTTCCGTCAGCAATTTCACTTTTGGTACCTACAGCCTTTTATTGCCGCCTGTTCTTTTTTGTAGTCATCAACTTCTTGTTCAGAGACGGTGCTTGTTGTAAGTGTTCCACGTTGTTGTTCCACGACGGCTTTATTTCGTGTATAGTTATTAGTAGTTACTATGGCCAGCTTCTGTCTCCGTCATCAGAAGAGCTCGGTGGTGCCATAGTATTACGTTGTCACCGAATTACGCTCAATTGGATTCCGACAAGTGGCTGAAAAATGTCTTTCGAAATTTCAAGTATAGTTTACTCATGCTGTTCAGGGCTCTAAAGAACTTACTTAAATAAAGTAAATATCAATGAGGAAAATGCAAAGTCTCCGTAGATAATTGTCTTTACAAGTTATAAGAAAAACCGAGCTGGCAGTTCAGTTCATGCTAAGCCACAACACGTACTCGGAAAGCTATCGGTGAAATCTGTGGTCACTATTTTCCATTTCTGATTATCGCTGTCATCAAGCTCCTTTAGCAATCAGTTTCTATAAGTGGTACTTTGCTTTACCTTAAATTACCCGTTGTAAAAATACGAGGTTTTTGTATAAACAAAACCTCATTATAGTTAATTTTTATTAGTACCACGACTAGACAGAGAACTTATCGAAATTTAATGTATACTTAATAGGAGAGAAATTGAAGAACCCAAGGCACCATAGGTACGTCCGGAAAGAAGTCGTTTTGTGGTGGTACGTGTACTGTAAATACTGTGATGATGGCATTATCTGAGAATTGGATTGTTTTATTACCCAAATTGCAGTGAAACACATTGTTACTGATGATTAGTGATCTATTAAGTAGGTACATCATGTTCTTCAACAAGATCATGGAACGTAACGTAATTTCGTGACTTTGTATAATGGCTTCATTCACACTCGTACTCGAAACTATTTGTGAATGGAAAACTAATAATTATTTGAAGATATTTCTACTGAATTTTCCAGAGATAGGCCTTACTATTTTTTTTTAAAGCCGGGTATCAAACGGTAAGCGGTTCTCTAAATGTAAATGTTGATTCATTTATATACTCATGCTTTAATTAGTTTTCTATAGCTTAACTGGGTTCTTTATTGGCTACGGAACCCTAAAATAGAATGTAACATCATGGTGTTATGAGCGATGCGCTTCCAATTTGTCAAGGTAATATCACTGCATGCTAAACTGACTCATAACTGCTAAAATTCTGGATACTATCTTGAAGTGTGTTCTGCTTTTTGATGTGAGTTGGCGTATTTATATATGTAAAAATACGACAATTACCACATCTGTATCGTGAGTATAAGAGTCATTAGCACCAACGTCCCGACGGGAGTTAATCAAACGCACTGCTATAACCACATTACAATCGAACGGGTTTAGCCGGAAATGCGTCACTGCCTCCATCCTGCGCCGGGATGTATTGATAAATGATATTACTATAAACCTTTTATTCCTCGTTGTTCTAGTGTACTGTTCATTGTGGCTGGCAGGTGCTGTGCTGTGAGAGGGTTTAGTTTATGCATTCTAATTTTTAATTTCCGAAACCGTTTTGGGTTTGTCGAAATTTGTAAATTCTTGGATGTGCGCCCTCTAAGGATATGTGAACAAGATGCACTTAATATAAAGACGGTTAAAATGTAGTACAATTGAAGCCTGGAAACATTTTGCCGGTATATTTGGCCGTATTGCAGGCACTATGCGAATATAAGTAGCTTTACTTAGTTTGGGACTAAGTCGATATCTATGTGTGAATTGTCCCTAAAGATTGATTTATTTATATAAAGATCCTGAGAATGTAATTTTCTCAACAGATACTAACTTTATAACGATTACCCTGATTGCTATTTTCAGAACTTCACATTATGCGAATCTGTCGTAAATTTACTTACTAACCAAATCAATTAACATTACCAGCATGGTAACGTAAGTAATTATAAGCCACAGCTGTATAAGGACCGTATCGAAAATTATGGAAACAAGTATTATGGTGTAATGTGCGTAAAAACTTTTATTACAAAAAAAAAACTAAAATAATGCGATTCTTAAATCTTCAAACGATGTAATATAGTGTCAATTTTTTTATTTATTGCCTCCCTTTGCTAGTTTTCTGACTTTACTTTTAATATTCTTCATTAACTTCTGGACAGCAACTGTGAAAGATTATTGGGTACGAATTCAGTCTTTTTTGAATTGCTCGATGCTATCAGTTGGTTTGGCATGTTTTCTTAACCTTGCCTTCATCAGAGCCCAAAATCTCTCGATTGGTCTAATTTCAGGGCAATTCGGGGGATTATGCATTTTCGCAACAAATTCAACGTTATTCTCTCTATACCAGTCCAGTACATGGCGAGCATAGTGACACGCAGCTAAATCAGGCCAGAACAATGCACGGCCACTGTGCTTGCGAATGAGTGGCAGCACTCGCTTTTGAAGGCATTCCTTCCTGTAAATATCGGAATTTAAATTGCCCTTTACGAAGAACGGAGACGTTTTCATGCCGCATTGACAAATAGCTTGCCAAACCATCACTTCTTGGCCAAACTTTTCGCAAAAAATAGCTTTGTCTTCTTTAGGGACCTTTGCTCTTCTCTCTACTGTATAAAACTGCGGCCCAGGCAATGTTTTGTAGTCAAGTTTGACATAAGTTTCATCGTCCATGATGATGCATTGCTCATTTTTACTTAAATTTTGGTCGTATAACTTCCGAGCCCTAGTTTTGACGGAAGACTCTTGGGTTTTGCTGCGTTTCGGTTGTTTTTGCTTTTTATATGTTACCAACAAGTTCCGCTCCTTGGCACGCTGGACCATGCCTATAGTATTTAGTATGGCATTTTTTCGCACAATCCCGAATGGAAATGTCTTTTTTCCGGGAAAACTGTTCGCATATCTTCTTGTCCAAATTAGGACGCAAAGGGCCGCGTTTTCTGCCACGACCAGGCAAATCTTTTAAAGTATGATTCGTGCCGAATCGTTTGATGGTATTATAAACCGCTTTCAGGCTAACTGCTTCCTCTGCAGCTATCTTTCTCATAGACATACCCGATCCCTTGCAGTATTTGGTCACAATTGAAAGTCGTTTTTTATCTGATAAACCGGATCCGGTCCGGATCTTGGAAATTAGAAGAATTGTGTTATTTTTTATATTAAATTCCAATAATTGAATATATACCTGTCACATTGACATATGAAAGAAAATTCTAAATATTGCAACCTCTTTTTTTACCCTTACAAACTTGTTTCCATAATTTTCGATACGGTCCTTAATACCTATGAACCTATACACGATGATAGCTACACTTCAAACTCTATATAATTATACAGTATTATGTATGTAATACCACGAAGGGCCGACACATGAACCCCTTAATGGGTGTTATGATTATGAAATATACGTACTTTTACATGCTTTTATTTATTTTCACCCTTCCCGGGGTATGTATCAAATCTCGCAAGACTAATAAGTCCAATTTCCCAGAGTTGGAACGAGTTGAAGTTTTGTACGCACAATCTGAAGGTCAGGTGACAATGCAATATTCGGTACCATTGGCGTGGCGCGATGATGGAGACGGAAGGTGGCCAGAACAACGCCTAAATTACTCATGACAAAACCATCATGTCAGGGCTCATTGAAATCGTCTTCACGTTTAGTTGACAACTACAAAAAAGTAAGGGCAATAAAAGCTTGTTCTAAAAATGATTTGTAAAAACTTGCTTTATTTTCAGAAAAGTATTTCCCAAACAACTTGACTAGTAGAATCCAGTTCGCAGCAAATCTCAACAGATCCGCACTGCAACATTGTGTCGCTTTCGCTTTCGTTTTCCAAGCCATCTCCTGACACTCTCCTGGGGCATTGCATCACAATAAACATTTCCCTATTAAAAAGGCTGTAATCTCTCGACGCAGCTGTTCATCGGCCGCTAATTGCACTTTGTTACGGAACAGAGAAATACTTTTATTTAATTAAAATATAAAATTGTATAATCTACGCCCTCCCCTGCTTTGGCCGGCGGGTTCATTTTCTAAATTAGGCTCGGGTTTCTTAATATTTGTTGTTGAGTTTTTCGGAACTTATGTACGGAATATTTACCGTTAGCTTATCGGTGAAGGAAAAACATCGTGAGGAAACCGGTCTAATCCCAATAAGGTATAGTTTTCCCTCGGGGTCGGAAAGTCAAATGGCAGTCGCCTTCGTAAAACTGTGCCCACGCCATATCTTCAGATTTGGTGTCAAAGCTGACCCTGGGCTCCTATGGGGCACAGCCGGGAAATCGCTAGGAAGATGACGATGTTTCTTATTATTTGTGTTGATGAACTGGGGTGTTTCGTTGAGATTAACATTTTATTTCATAAGTTCCTGTAATTATGTACCTAAAGCATTAACAAGTTTTTACCGATAAATACTTTGGTAATAATTGGTATGTCTAATCAGGAACTTACGTAACTGTATTCAAAAGGTATTCATACGTGTACACATATTGGTCAGTGTCAGTCACCAACTCTCAAAGCAGTCCGAGTACGAGTTCCATATAATGGGGCATACAAAATGTGAAGAAATATGCTTGGGAATCCTTTGATAGGCAGGTCTATGAATTTGCAGATCAACAACTGCTAAGTGCTGCTAAGTGAATAATAATTGGAAATGAATCAGATGTATGCGTACCACGAACGAAACGAAAACCACATCCCAATTTGCGCGCCGCGACGTCCATAACGTAGAAATTATCTAAATACCGCGAATCATCATCATTTCCCTTGCATCGTGCTAAAGGCATTCCAGACGAATTTCCGTTCCATATCCGCGATACACTACATTAAATGTACGTACAGTTTGTTAGATTTAAATAGAAAATATTATATTACGTTCTGAATCTCGGTTCGTCCCATACATTATTTGAGCCATGACTTTAGTATTTCATATACCAAACTTGTTTTTCCTATGCACTGTTGTATAAGTTAAGGGGATGGGAAAATACGAAATAGGAAATGTAGCTAGTTTCCAGTACATTAGTCGTAACATATTATATATTGCGGGTATAAAACCCGGTTACGAGTCAAAGGTCGTCGGCAACAAACTGCACAGTTACACGCTCCTTACGTACTCGGCTGCAACTAATAGGTTATGCTGCGGTATTATTTTCTTTAAGAGTTCTTCGATTATGTTCATTTTGCTTTGGATACGGGGCTTGATTTTCTTTCAGCTATGAAATGCTCGCTTTTTCTTTTTTATTTCACCTTTCGGCTTATTAGCAATACATTAAATAAATTTACACATAAATGTACTTGCCTAAACACTACACTAGGTAAGACATTGATAGGATATGCTGGCTACCACGTCAATTCGCGTCAGTGTTTGTCTGGAGAACACGCCGACCGGAATCCCACCCGCCAGACCAAACGATTGAATAAACAACACACTTTACAGTTCAGACAGCTCTCGTCCATGCTAGAATACTGAACACTCCAAGAATCGTTAAAACACTAAAAGGTTGCGTGGCCAGCTACAAGACCCATGAAAGATAGCAATTTCTGTGTATCATAGTTCCGACGTACGATCAAAATGGGATGTCGGGAAGGTCAGGTTAGGCTGGCGACATGGCGCGGTAGGCAGATATGTCGGAATTGGTCTGAGAGCTTCATCCGCAAATTGCCTCTATAATTAAGTAGCTTTGCAAAGCAAACGTGGGCTCTACGTGGGCTTTGTGGACTAATTGCGACGAACGATCCCACATTGTTAGGTGTTCCCGTCATTACAAGCATTTAGCGTAATTCTTTCACTTCCATTAATTGTTACATTTTAACTATTAACTCGGTTTCATATTATACTAATAGCTACTGCCCGCGACTCCGTCCGCGTGGACCTCTTCTATATCGTAGCTCCATACAAACTTTTACCTCCGATATATTTCCGGGACAAATACTGTCATATGTCCTACCCCAGGACTTTAACTATCTCTATACTAAATTTCATCTAAATATGTTCAGCGGTTTAAGCGTGAAGAGATAACAGACAGACAGACATACTTTCGCATTTAATTATAATATTAGTATGGATTCTCGACGAATTTGTAATCATCTAATGGTTATTAGTTGTTCTTAGTATATGCACGTCAATGATAAAGGAATTGAGTTTAATCAGAGACAAGACAATAAGAAACACTGTGGTGTTACAATTATTATTTAACCCGGATTTCCTTCGGCTCGGAAACAAGCAGAAAATGTAAGTTTATCTTTGGGCTGAAGAGCGTGAAATCGTTTTACGTTCGCGTCATGTCAGTATACATTGGCTCACTGCGTCTGGAGGTGATGGAAATACCAGTGCTGAAAGGTGGTAAGTATTCATAAGTTAAATATATGGTTAGTGCGTTATTCCTTGAGCGAAGGGACCATTTTGGTCGTATTCTGGCGCTGCAGTCGTCTGAAAGGCTTTGCACGCAGGGCGACGATGCGTGTGATTGCACTGACGAGTTGAGTGGGTGGATGTTACGAGTAGGAGCGGATTTATCGAAATGTACTTCAACTGATAGTGTATGTAAGCTCAAATTTAGACGTTGGTCGTAATTTAATTTAGACGCTTAGCAGCAGTTGGTGTTTTAGTTTTCGCATAAACCAAATGGTTTCCATTAATAACTTTACTAACTGTACCTATACAAAAACGAATTTAGTTTAAAAAGCTTCCAGACTACTCGAAGCAGTGTTTAAATACAAATATAATGGTAGCCTTAATTTAATCAAGTCGGAATCTCAATTACACCATGTTTTTTTATTTCACATCATTATACACGGGGCCTCTTTTTGGAACTACCAATTTCATAAAAATTGAATACCAATCGCATCTCAAGTGTGTCTCTTTTAACACGCATTTAATTACCTGTGCACATACGCAACACAGTGCGAATGAATCAAAACTATCAAGACACATAGTCAAGTGAAAAAATATGGGTGCATTATACAACTTACTCATATTATGTCGGCAGAAGACTAAGGTTTTAGTACATATTTACGGGAGGATTAAATCGATACATATTTTTGCATTTGACTGCACCATTCCGCATCAAAAACTCATTCCGAAAGCGGGTACTTCGGGTCGGATCGGATTTAGCGATCAGATCGATAAAATATTGTGAAATTGTACAAACAAACCTGTTTCACCGGTCAAAACACTTCTTTAACGTTTAGGGATATTACTAATATCTTAATCAACATGAATATTTTATGGTAATAATGCCGTGCTTCGGTTATGAGATGGATAATGGTCATGAATAAGATAATCTGATAATGCATTTCCGTTGGGGCAACACAAATATTAGATTCACACCTTAACTTTCTAGTTGCGTACGAGTAAACTATGTAGTGCAACAAGACTTGTACTCGATCTCGTTACAGTTTGCAACTCTTAGCAACCTCCGTGGCGTTGAGCTTTAGGTACCTACTGCTGTTGTGATGCTTTCTGAAGGTGCATTAACGTAACATACCAACATAAACAGACTTGTGTGCTGACGTTAGTAAAGATTTCCACAAATTCAGCGTAGCTAAACTTTTAAGTGTACAAAACAAAGAACAGAGTTTAGTCTAAGATTAGCCCAATGTTGACTTTTAAGTTTTTAACCTCATGTCACAGAATAAATAATAGTACCTACCTACTACGTACAGAAGGTTCTCTGTTAACAAGTCCCCTGTTTAGATATGCCGAAGTGGCCATCCTTTTTTAAAGCATGCAACGCGCTGCGATAGAACGCGTGCGTGCCGTAGCAGCGCTAACATACCAGCTGGAGCCGGTGCGGTATTAGGCATGTACTTGTAGCGGCGTAGTGAGCCGCCCCTGCTCATGTTAAGTGTTTATTCCAACTTGGTTGTATTCGGCCTAAGTTGCACAAAGTAAGAAGACAATTAAATTAATTTATTGTGATAATAACTTCACATAGCTTAAGTACTGCACTAATGAAACGGATTAAACAACTTGTCAAGCACCTTTTTAAGTATTGCTTTCATATATCTATTTCCCGGTTTATAGAGCTATATCTCTAGAGATATAACTATGTCCCGGCTAGTGATATTTCACTGCGACATATACATACAATCAAATGCAGCGGTAAGCTTGCTGGCATGAGACTAGACGTGTTAACGCCCCGATTTGATCCCGAGGTCTACGCGTGTGCGGGATTTAGATTCAATTATGCATGTGTGTAGAACGGGCTCAAGATGAGGAACAGAGGTTTAGGGAAAAATAACTGGATTCCATACGCATAACAGTAAGCAGGAGCTAAACAAGTATGAGGAAATGTGTGACTTTGAAGAAAAGCCTGCGCATTATTAAACTGCTGCTTAAACAACTTCATACTTATAGATTTATTTGGTTTTAATAAAGCCATTTATAAGTCTGGATGCGGGCGCAGGACCTGTCATTTGTGGCACTCTTTGGGGGAGGCCTATGTCCAGCAGTGGACGTCTTTCGGCTGATATGATGATATAAGTAATAGGGCCCAGGTTTACTGTACCTACTGTACTGTACTGTATTACTGGAAGAAGGTGAACGAGCGAGTGAAACAATTTTATACTTGTCCGTTTAAATAACTCCTGCTTAAAATACAATTTAGCTAACTCTAGAACCATTCGATTTTGTACCATAACACCAATATATATAATTAAACAAAGACTTAAATAAAACCAAGTCGCACAAAATTATAATTGAATACTTGAGTATGAAGCAAAATTATAAAACCTCACATTTCGCAATGATGGCAATACAACATAGTTCAGTACCTAACATTTTCATTTTCATAACTAAACAATGTTAAACTGGAATAGCAGCGTCCTCATTAAAACAGACAACTAAATTAGTTATTTCTGTAACATTGTTGCTATTATTATCGTGAATTGCAGAGCGGGTGCATAGTTTGCTAAATAGCTAACAGGTTAAACGAGGAGCTTACTAAGACGATTTTAAGAGCACTTTAGTTATACGATTCACATACTGTCTCGACTTGTCTCACCCACCACTGGGCCTTAGTACCTATATCTTGACCCCGATTTAGGTCAATTTGTTCCTTTTTCTACAGAGCGAACTTATTGAGTAACTGCTTAATCCTGTAAAGTTCACGCGATGGAAAAGTAAATAGAAGATTCTATAACGTCAGTCGTCGGTCTTGGCGTATTTCACCAGATTTTTGAATTGAAAACTTCTTTAGCGGCGCTGAGCACTTTTTGGGATGGGGAAAAATTGTTAAACTCTCGACAGATTTTTGTGACGTCAGATGTGTAGGAGGTCACGTGACCGCAGGATGGTGAGATATTCGGGACGAGGCTTGGGGGCCGGGGGGGAAAACGGGTGTTTGACTAGGGGCACATAGTTCTAATTTGTACTTTAATGTTAACAGTAAGTATGGTCGTAACACATTTTCCGTAAATGCAAATTCCATTTTGTTTTATCAAACTTTTATATTTTGATGTTAGCCGATTCGACTTCATTCAAAACTGAACGCTATTCGTAAGAGTATACTCTTTATATATAAAGCTATTTAACACTTTTTGCAATTGCATATTCTGCAAATAAATTTGTAATTTTGTCCACAGTAGTTATATATTGGGAGTTCTACCCCGCTCCCCTGGGCTACGGCTCACTTCGTTCGCCTTCGCGGTCGCGGGGTAAAACTCTCAATATATAAACCATAATTCTGCAGCAGAAGTCTCGAGAACTCCCGATCACATATTTGGGATAGTTCGCGATGCATAGTCCGTAGCAGCCATGATCGTTTGCAGTCTTTGTGTAGTTTGTGGTCCGATAAGAGCTGTTACTACTCATGGTAATGTTAGGATCGTAGAACCCTAAAGTAAAGAATGAATTATTTTTGTAAATACTCTAAGGCTTATGAGAATATACTATTTGCATATTGCCTTTCAAGTTTGTTGCACGTGCCTATTGGTAACATGAAGTTTGTAAAACAACCTCAGAGATTGCAGGTGGATATCGTTTGTGTTTCGTCCAGTAAACGCTATTTTCGGCATGGGACACTTTTACCTGACACTATTCGCTGTATAGTATGTGGTCCATCGAACTGTGGAAAAACTAATTTAATTGTTGGTTTGCTGCTACATAAACAAGGGCTACGCTTTCAAAATGTTTATGTTTACTCTAAAACCTTATTTCAACCTATATATCAATTTCTAGAAAAAGTTTTTAAGCTGGTTCCATCTGTTTCATTTCAAAAATATAGTGAAAATGATGAAATCTTGAGTCCTCATGCAGCCAACATTAATTCAATCATGATATTTGATGATGTTGCGTGTGAAAATCAGAATAATATACGAGATTACTTTGCAATGGGGAGGCATAAAAATATAGATAGCTTCTATCTGAATCAAACGTATAGTAAAATACCTAAACAATTAATAAGAGATAATGCCAATTTAATTATTCTTTTTAAACAAGATGATATTAATTTGAAGCATGTTTATGATGAACACGTAGGAAGTGATATGTCGTGGTCACAGTTTCGTGAAATGTGTGGACAAGTATGGAACATGCCGTTTGATTACTTAGTTATAAATAAAGATTGTAATAGAAATTCTGGATGTTATAGGAAAGGTTTTGATACATTTATCATGCTTGATTAACTGGATACATAAAGCATAGTATTTATATTAAAAACTTATAACTTAAAATGGACCCGCATAGTTCGGACATGAAACATAAAATTAACGAAGAAAAATTATTTAAACAAAAAGTTCTCCAATCTGCTGAAGCAGTTAGAAAAAAAGTTAAACTCATTCGTGATGTTAAATCAAACGATAATATAATGCTGGAAGCAATGTTGAAACCAATCACAAGTCCACTTAGTGAAATGGTAAAAAATAATAATAATAGTAATAATGGTAACAATCTGAACATTAGTGACATGGATTTTGGTTTTAAAAACTGGAACAAGTCTATAAAAGCATTGAAATATAGTCCTTCTGAAGATGGAATGAAAGAAAGTCTAGATAATAAAACATTACTGAGAAAATCATTTGAATCTGAATTAAATGACAGTGATTCTACATCTCATGAAAGTGGCAACCAAAGTGATTCTGACACAACAAATGATGCTTCTTTTAAAACGTCAGACTCGTACGCTTCCCCTCGCGAGGATCCTGTTTGGCAAAAACAATATTTTAACATGAACATTCCATTTGGTGTACGTAATGAGCGTGGTAAGCTAATGCTTGGATCTTATCCAATTTCTGTGAATGATGAAAAACTCATGATAGTCGGAGAAAGCTATTTTTTAACACAAGGCTTACACGATTTATTGTTTAAGAAAGTACCTGACTTAAAATTAGTAACTGAAGATGATAAACGATCATATAAAACATTATTATTGAAAACTAATGCACATAGACGTGGCTTCGATCCTAATAAGCCGATAAAAAGCAACAAGGGTATGAAATATTTATACGTTATAAAACCTCTTTTCAAATTATCCAAGCAACGTACAGTAAGTGAAGAATTATATGTATCCGGTAAAGGTATGCCCTCAATGAAAAAAGTAAAAAGAGACATCTCATATGTGTATTGGGATGACCCAAACGAATTAGTAGAGCGATTAAAACTGCTTATTGCATCGCGTGACGCCGGCAATACAGGGTTAGATAACGAAATCATATCTATCATTGAAGAATTACGTGAAGCAGGCTTAACAAATAATATATAAATGAATAATCTTTTTTTTCTCCATCAGTTGAAGTCTGACTTTCAAATATAAAAATGAATATAGACAAATTCGGTCAGCATGTTCATAAGCGCTTGCGTGCTGGCGAAATCTGTGGGCTCAAGGACAAGGCTTTGCTTCTAACAGAAGCCGGACATTTTGATTTAAAATCTTTAAGATTAAAAGGAGTTGTTAAACCATTGTCTTCCGATGATGTAGTTAACAAGCAGTACGTTGACGAATACATTCAAAACATGTACGAAAAGAAGTATATAGACTCTTCGTTTAACACCATAAATAATCAAATTCGACAACTTGCTTCTCAGTTAAAACTTAACTTTTACACGAAGAAGGAGACAGATGATATCTTGGAAAAATTAAATAATGATAAAACAGCAAATAGTGAACGAGATCCATCGATCAGCACGAAGAAATTTTAAGCGACGATCGGTTGTACTAAAAGGAATTGATGATTTATGGCAAGCAGATTTGATTGATTTACAAAAACTACATACGGTCAACAGAGGATATAAATATATTTTAACTGTTATTGATACATTTTCAAAGTACGCATGGTGTACACCTATTAAGTCTAAAACCAAAACGGAAGTCCAAATTGCATTCGAACTAATAATAAAAATATCTAAACGAATACCTAACAATTTACAAACTGACCTGGGAAAAGAATTCTACAATAATGAATTTGATGGCTATTTAAAATCATTGAAAGTAAATCATTACTCAACTTATTCAGTTAAGAAGGCATCTATTGTTGAAAGGCTGATAAAAACACTTAAGTGCAAACTCTACAAATATTTTAGTTTAATTGGTAACTATAAATGGGTTGGTAAACCGTTAGACGATGTAGTAAAATCTTATAATCAAACTGTACATCGCACAACAAAATTTAAACCTATTGATGTAAATTTTGAAAATGAAATTCAAGTTTCAAAAAATATTGAAAAATCGAAACCCAATTTGAGTTATAAATTAAAAAAATTCAATGTAGGAGATTCTGTACGTATTAGCAAGTATAAAAGCGCCTTTCACAAAGGTTATACACCTAATTGGTCAACAGAACTTTTCACGATTAAACATGTGAATCACACTCAACCTGTTACGTATCACATTCAAGATCAGCGTAGAAACACTATACTTGGTACATTTTATGGAGAAGAACTTCTGAAAACCAACCATCCCAACGTTTACCTTGTAGAAAAGGTTATTAAAAAGAAGGGTAGAAAGTTGTATATTAAATGGTTAGGGCTTAGTGATAGCGAAAACAGTTGGATTGATAAAAATGCCATTGTTTAATTATACTTATATACTTTCTCTTCAATGATGGTGTTATTATCTTACGTGATATGAAAGGAAGAGGACTCTTAAACAGCGCTATTAATAATTTACCATTTGAATTACACTTACCTGGCTATAACTATTGTGGACCGGGAACAAAATTGCGCAAAAGGTTACAAAGAGGCGATAAAGGAATTAATGCGTTAGATAATGCGTGTATGAAACACGACATAGCATATGATAGATATTCTGATTTAGCTGATAGACATCGTGCTGATTTAGAACTATACGAAATGGCGAAACAAAGAAAAAAGTCGAGAGATGCTGGAAGAGGGGAAAAAATTGCTTCGTGGTTAGTTAGCAAACTGATGAAATCTAAAATAAAGGCAGGTGCCGGTGTAAAACCATTCAAACGTTTTGTGTCTAAGATACGTACTGAGTTAAAAAAGAAACCAAAAACAAAAGGTTGTAATATAATTGAACGAGCACTTATTGCCGCAAAAAAAGTTTTTAATACCAATGCAAAGATACGTCTACCTCGTCGTATACCAATCCCAAAAACTGGAGGCTTCTTACCGCTGATACCTATTTTTGCCGGGTTGTCTGCGTTGGGATCATTAGCAGGAGGAGCTGCCGGAATTGCTAAAGCTGTAGGTGATTACAAAGCTGCAAGAAAAAGTCTAGCTGAATCGGAGAGACATAATAAGATGATGGAATCTATTGCGTTAGGAAAAGGGTTACACATTAAACCATATAAAAATGGTAAAGGATTATGTTTGAAAATTTCAAAAAACTGAATGAGAGGTTACCCAGGCGCGCGCTTTCAAATATTGACATTTTAAAACACTCATCTGATATTCCACATTTTCGAGGAGTTTATATGAGAGACAGTTTACCAAAGAGTCCTAAAAAAGTAGAATGTGGAATTGTTAATTTGGATAGTTCTCAAAATAATGGTACACATTGGGTAGCCTACGTAAAAGATAAGAATTATTGTGAATATTTTAATAGTTATGGTGATCTTCCACCTCCGCTAGAATTAAAGAAATATTTAAAAAAATACGATATTTACTATAATTATAACACGTACCAAAAGTTTAATACTGTCAATTGTGGTCATTTATGTCTAAAGTACTTAAAACAATATTGGTATAACCGTTTAAATACCCTCGCACAATAAACAGTTTATCATTCTCGCGATGTCTTTCACTTTATCTATAACTGGAACATCTTCTACTCTGATAACAAACCATTCACAAGCTCTTCAACTAGATGGTGAATATGAGTGCGGACTGTTGTATATATCAACGTTTAATTCTATACCCAACATAGACGAAAGAAATAATAAGTTCTATTATGGTAAAAACAAAGTAATTAAAATTCCAGAAGGATCATATGAACTTCAAGATATTGACGATTACCTCAAAGAACATCTTCAAGGATGTTCGTTTACACTAACATGCAATAATAATACCTTAAAGACATCTATTTTATGCTCTGAAAATATTCAATTTGATAAAGAAAGTTCTATTGGTAGTTTACTTGGCTTCGGTTCAGAATCCATTCAAGCAAATATATTAACAGAATCTCCTTATCCTGTCTCCATTCTGTCAACAACTATAGTCCGCATCGAATGTGACATAGTGAGCGGATCATTCGTTAACGGAAAACCTAGTCATATTATTCACGAGTTTGTGCCAAACGTGCCACCTGGTTATCGGATTATAGAAACACCAAAGAACGTTATTTATTTCCCTGTAACCCAAAACAGCTTAAATTCAATTACGATAAGAATTTTAGACGTTAACAATAATCTAGTTAATTTACGAGGCGAAGAAATACAGATATATTTACATCTAAGAAAAAAATGATAGACTTCAATAAAACTTCAGTCTCCCCTAAAAACATTACCAGTACTCATCAAGTAATCACGAAAAGAAGACCTAAAGTGAAACTTACTAAACAAAATAAGCAATTCCTCCAAAGCCTAGGTCAATTAAAATGAGTATATTAAACTTAACGGAGCCTTTTACCTTTGACAACTCAATCGAGAGTTTTGAATATCATTCGTATAAGCCGTACGTAACTAGTTTTGATTTCAATGATGAAATACGAATACCCATTAACCGCCAAGATCTTTACGTACTTCCATCAGCAAGTACTTTATACATAGAGGGTACTATAGCCGTATTCAATAGAACAACAAAAGCAGAGGTAAAATCTGTACACTTAACAAACAACCCTATACTCCATTTATTTCAAGATATTCGATATGAACTGAATGGAATCGAAATAGATAAAATTAAAAATGTAGGGGTTACAACAACTATGAAATCCCTTGTATCCATGAATGAACTCGAAGCGTCGATGTCTAAATCATGGGGATGGGATATCAACGGTACGAATAATTCACACGGAACATTTTCTGTGTCTGTTCCTTTAAACAAAATTCTTGGGTTTGCTGAGGATTATAGCAAAATTATTATTAATTGCAAGCATGAACTTGTTCTTTTAAGATCGAATACTAATTTGAACAGCGTTAAGCTAAATGCTGATGAATATATAGACCATTTTTCTATATCTAAAATAGTATGGCGTATGCCTCATATTAAAGTGTCTGATCGAGAAAGATTGAACTTACTGAAAAATTTAGAAAGAGATCGTGCTATTCAGATAGCATTTAGGAATTGGGATTTGTATGAATATCCGCTCTTACCTGAAACTTCAAAACACTCTTGGGCTATTAAAACTTCATCTCAAATTGAAAAACCGCGTTATATTATCATTGGGTTGAAAACAGAACGTCAAAAAAATTCTAGTAGAGATATGACACACTTTGATCACTGTAATTTGAAAGATGTTAAGGTCTTTTTAAATTCCAGCTACTTTCCATATGAAAGTTTTGATGTTAAATTTTCAACTGAAAGGTTTGCTATATTATACGAACAATATGCAAAATTTCAACAGTCTTATTATAACCGCTCACAAGCCCCCTTGCTAGACCCGCAAGAATTCAAAAGTATCGCACCTTTATTCGTTATCGACTGTTCTCGTCAAAACGAAACCTTGAAATCCGGTTCCGTGGATGTGCGTGTTGAATTCGAATGCGAATCAAATCTGCCTAAGCATACCAGCGCTTATTGTTTGATTTTAAACGACAGCATTGTCGAATATAAGCCTTTAAGTAATATTACGAAAAAAATATCGTAATGCAGGACTGCATATTCGTGGATCTTCAAGGGTTTAAAACAAAAGAAAACGAATTTATAGTCAAAGAATTTGCATACAGCACGCTGGAATACACTCAATTTTTTTTAATAAAACCCCCTTTTCCATTTTCTACATTAACGGAAACTGAAAAGAGGCAGACAAGATGGATAGAAAAACATTTAGGTATTCTGTGGTACGAGGGTTATGTTGATTATAGAGAATTTAAAAGACTAATTATTAACCATATAAAAGATAAGACGATCTATGTTAAAGGTATGGAAAAAATTAAATGGGTAAAAGAATTATATCCAAACTGTACTGTTTTAGATTTAGGTGAAAAAAATGTACCTAATTTACAAGAGCTGTATAGAAAATATTGTTCTAATGAATGTGTTTTTAATTGTGTGTATCATAAAAAGTCTTGTGCATTAAAAAATGTTTTATGTATAAAAAAATGGTATTTAGACAATCATTCAGAATTCTAATGTTAAACTGTAATTTTATTTTTGAAATAAATGTTATTAAATAAATTTAATTTAATTTTTATTTTTCAACCTTCAGATATGTATATATTTATAAAAGGGGACTAAATAATTAGCATGAATTTTAAGGAGATAATAAAACATCAAATTTACTTAAATGAAATTTATTAGACCACAATAATACAAAAATTAAGAAGTTAGCACTTGAACTATTAATTACCAATTCTAAAGACTAACACTGTAGCCACACAATTTCTTTGAAATCTTATTTATTACACCTTCTGTGCAGTCAATTATTTCATCGTAACCGTCATTCGCCACATACTGCGCACTCAGCAGCACCTTTTCATCTTGCTCGTTTAGATCCGGAACGCCATCTTTGATGTCGATTATTTGGATTCTTATAAGCTTACTACCTTTGCCTGCTTCATTGTTGATGACAAAACATGGTGGGTGCCCTTGTCTCCTTTTTATTATTTTATTATTTACTTTTGCTGTACGTTTCTTGACTTTTGGATTATCGATGGTTTTCTTAATTTTTTTGTACAAATCACTATCATCAAATTCTTGTGGTAGTTGAAACGGATCTTGAGCGTATTGTGAGAAATCAATGTGTATATCTTCGGTATCTCCCATTTTTTGAAAACCTTAAACACAACGGAGAAAAATTACATTGATAAATATATTTAAAAGCTATAAGATTATTGATAAAATATAAACAAAAATATTTAATCTTAATGTTTATTGATTTGGAAACGATTTTTTTTTTTTTCGCATAGGTCACTAGTTAAATTTAAATGGTTATAAACTCACATAGATATCATACACCAAAGAAAAAGTGATCAAGTCCTCCGGTGGCCGAACGGGGACTCGAACCCACGCCTTCAGCTTACTCGGCTAGCGTCATTACCTCTAAACCACATGACCACTTATAGTGTGACTACTCAAAACAAATAAAAAATCATTCATAAAATAATTTCGTTTGTTCCCTAGTTGTTTAAACGGTAGTCAAAAAAAAAAAAAAAAAAAAAAACTTACCAGGTCTTTGGTCGCGAGTAGATAACGAAGAAGCGTTTGATGCTATTCAAATGTAAGCAATTAAAAATACTATGCGCTTATAAAGGTTAGCTACTGTCTGTTCAGCAAAAATGTAAATGCGCAATAGGTAGTGTTATATGATCTTTAACTTTACACGTGTTTAGGTATACACGCGTCGCAAGTCGCAACTTGTTTCTAATTCATCACATCATGTGGTTTAATAAGAAAACGTATATAAATAAACTATATATTAAAAGGTTTCAGGTTAATTATAAGAAAAACAACAAAATAGTAAGATAATACATTTATTTATCATACATCATTCAATGTTCAAATAAAAACACAATACACATAATGGAGAAAGAAAGAAAGAAGGAAGATAAAATTACTTCAGGACACATAATTGATACGTTAATTCTCTTTAATTTACATTTTGAGTTTTAATCTTAAATAAACTTGTTTCGATTCCATGTCCTGTACATTTAATAACGATCTATAACGGCATATAGTGAGATTAAATATTTTTATGTATATGCTTATGACAATGAATAATCAATTAAACATTAAGTATTGAGGTATGTCCCCAAGCTTTCGTGGATATTTGGTTATCAGATATCAGCCGCTTATCATCTTTAGCTGATAGAGCAACTTTATTTACACTTTGGGTAAATATTTCATGTTTGATCGACTTAAATAATATATTTTTTCTCTTTATTATATCTCCTTGAAATAATGATTTCTCGTATTGCGAAAACTTTAAATTTCGTATAACAGCTTCTTTCACTCCCTTAGCTTTTTTAATAACATTTGGTTTAACAATACCGATGGTTTTAATAGAATAAACTTTTGAACGCAGTGCTACAAATTCTTTAACCATGTCTCCTTCCATTTCATCTTTAAATAGTCCTGGGACTTTTTTATTTTGCACTGGTAACAAAAATTTATTCCCAACATCGTAACAACTAGTATCGAAATAAGACAAAAAATGCATTCTTAAATCTTTGAAATAGTCTTTTGTCTGTATATAATAAAGAAAACTATCTGTGTCCGTGTAGCACATTTGTAGACGACTATCATAAAAGCGTTTAAATACCGAATAATGAAAATCATACATATGACTTTTAGATAACTCTAGTACAGCGAAACCAATGTAAATTGGTTTGTCCAAAATTATGAGATCTGGCTTCAACTGAATTGCAACCAAATTTTCAGTAAAAACTGATGCACTGTGAAAATTTGGCTTTGCAATCAATCTATCAGCTGTGATTTTCTTTTTTGTTTTGTTATCATTATCAGCCCACTGATTAACTAAGCGCACATCGACCCTTTTCTCGGTATTTTCTAAAGTTTTTCCAAATATACTATTATTCATCAATTTACAAAAGTCTTGTTCAAAAACAGACGTTGCCTCTTGACGTAACCTTGTATTCATATCAATATATTGTTTCAAGTAAGGGGATTGTTTAAATGTAATTACCCTATGTATCTTTTTTAATTGTAAACCGTGTTTAAGACACGTTTTCAAATGTATATAATGAATCACATACGAGTATTTGTCATATAGATTAGGTACAAGTTTATAATGCGTTCCACCTGGTGGAATACAGTTTTCGGGACAAAATGGTAAATCATTATGTTTGGCATGTAAATCTTTTGGGTAAATAATATCCACTTCTAGAATAAAACCATAATCCGAATCATCAGGAATTTGAGTAATATTTAAAGCATTAATTTCACGGTTGTGTAGAAATCTAAAGTTTGATAATGGCATATACTGACACATGCTATAACCATACAAATTATTACAGTCAATATAAATTAGAAATGAGTCTATCTGAGAGGGATCAAAGTGAGGTAAGTATATATTATTAGCCTTAGCATACCGTAGAGATGCCATACAGACTCCTCCTCTAATGCCAGATTGAATCATTTTGAGCATGTTAAAGTCATCTATAAGCTCTAATTCAATACCAGTTTTCAGAAGCATGGCATCAAATGATAAGCTGGGTGTAGTTAAATAAAAAGCCGGATCCAAGTCATAGTGTTGTTTGCAAGTAGCGCGAAACTTTTCAAAAATATCGGTTAAAAGAAGAACATCGGTTAGCAAATAAAGGTCTGTATATTCGCCTAAATTACGTATTTTGAACTGGTTCCACACTGATTGCGCATGGTCATAATCTTTTATAGAAACTTTCTCATTAGTAAGTGAATTATTAAAATAGTCAATAGATGGAAGGTATTTTTCTTCAAAACATTGCCATTTATTCATATACTCATAGGGAAACACGCCTTTTCGTGTAAGTAAATCGAACTCCTTATCATTACAAAAGTATTTACGTAAATGAACAAAGTCAGATTTCTGCATAGTCTTAGTTAGTTTCTCCAAACTTGTGTCTAGAAATTTGAAAGAATCTACGAAACGAAGCTGGAAATACTCGTTATCGATGGGAATAAATTTAGTAAAAGAAATATAGTTTTCTTTGGTTTTAGGTATAACTTTCACGTTTCCCGGTGCCTCGCCTAGTTTTTTAATAAATAAATGACAATCATAACCAGATAGGTTGTGAAAAAATATAGGTACAAAACTAGGATGTTTATACTGTAAATTACACAGGTTATGTGCTGCTCCTCGATAGCTTCCTGTAATGTGGCAGTGATCCCGTACCCGATCAGAGAATAGAAAATGGTTACAAATATGACAACGTTTAGCGTTCAAAAAGTTTAACTCGTCATTTTCATTGAATATTATTGGTGTATTTGTGTTCAAAACTCTATAAATTTTAGCAACATCTTTATAGATTTCTTCAATAAATCTATCAACACAATCAGTACCGCGATAAGAAAAATAACGATTATGACTTGGATCTGGATTACAAACAATATAATATCCAAAGGCAGCTGGTATATGATGATGCAAAGTTGTAGTGTTAGAGGTGTGTCTATCAGTAGTATCACTAGTATCAGTATCAGAGGCACTAGTTTCAGTTGGTTCTAGTAACGATTCAAAATCTGCATATATAACGAATGGAACATTCTGTTTACGATCGAAATGCTTGAATTTAATTACTGTTCCCTTTTCTGGTAAAACAGTAACTACTCCAGTACACAAGTGATTTGCAACTTCCTCCTGTGTAAGAAAAAATAACAGACAGGTTTCGCAAAAGTATATCTTACTATTATGTTTCGTTACTTGTCTACGCACAAGACGACTCAAATCTTTGATTAGGACATAATGCGGTGGGTGACTGTCATCGTCTATTAAAAGTAGGTTTATATTTTTTCTACTTTTCTGATTACTGGATACTTCAGACTTGTAAAGGGGGCCCACAACAATTTTATTATTTTTTAAACCAAAAATCGTTAATGAAATCACCGGGTTGTTCTTCTCAAATATTCTAATGTCATCAAATGTGACTGGAAAAGAAATTTGGGAAATATTCAAAACGTCACGAAAATTAGGATAAGATGATACTCTTTCAGGGTGTTTAATAGAAGGATGCAAAGCCGCTGTTACACACCACAAAAAACAGCATTGATCGTTGTTTTGTATATTTAGACATGCTTTCTTGTTTTTTATGAACTTTGGCAGGTCAACATAGCTCGAACCTCGTAATGGTTGATACTTGTTTATGTTAATCTCTAAATGTGAGTTACTAACAAAAGCCCATCCACTATCACGGTCTTGAAACTCCTCAGATTTTTTCTTGAGGCAGTTAACGAGCTCGCAAAACAGTGCCTCAAAATCATAACTTCGGTATAAAATTTTATTTTTAGTTCCAAATGATTTCAATGATTGACTATTATCTTTAAACATTAAGAACATTGCAAAGAGTTCGAAATTTACTTTCACGCACGTATGTTTCATAAGAGAATTATCTAAAAGTCGTTTTATTTTGTTACGGATAGAGTTCATAAATGCATCGATAGATCCAAGACTTTGATCGTTGCTTGCTGTAATACGATAAGTGGCAATGCGCATTCGAAATGCTGACTCTACTACTTCAACGCCATCATTAAGTACATTGTTAGAATTTACAATTGTTTTATGCGTATTGCTTCGAAGATGACCTATCCATTTATTTTTTTCTACAGACGTACTACACGGAACACAAAAAGGCATAATGAATTATTATAATACAAAAAGTAGCTAAACGTAGTAGACTATTTTAAAAAGTAGTTTGTCAAACACGACTTAATATATTATTTCTAACCCAGCTATATAGGTTCACTATTTGCATACGTTATATTAATCAAAACTCGGCTGGCTCCTCATTTAGAATGCAATTGATGGTGAACACTATGCAAAGTGTGGATAAGCCTTTAAATAAATATCAAATAGTCATGGAATACAATTGCTACATTTGAAATTACTTTTTTAATATATAACAGAAAAGGATCTTTATCTTATTTTAATTTTAATTAAAATATTTATTCATATAAACGTTATTGTACATAAAATATACATATGTAAAAATATGGAGTCTTTAAAAATTATATTTCGGAATACAATATATTTAGATAACAGCGCGATATGTTTTTAATGTAAAAATCATACTCGAAATTTTATAATAGACATATCCACCATTTGCTATCACAACTTGCTTTAATGAACAACGTAAAATATGCGAATGTGTTGCAATAATGAAACAAACAACTTTTGATTAAAAAAACTAAATTTAGTTTAAAATTAATTCTGTTATTATAAGAGACTTGAATATATTAACCTAGTTTTTTTTATAATTATTAAAATAAACAGGCTCACAATCCTCAAAAATATTAAAGGTTTGGCCTAAAAACTTTTGCATTTGATTCCACTCAGAGGAATCCTCCTTACACTGCAATTTAACCGACGCTAACGCCTTTTTAAAACGTTCTCCAGGGTCAGTTTTTTGATAATCCTCAATGTTATACACTTTTAAATCAATTAAAAAGTTACCGTCCGTTATCGTAGTACGTCGTGAAGAACCCGTAGATATACGACTGGTAAACGATGAAGTTGTCTTGACGGTTCCCAATTTTTGGTTGTCGGTGATCTTCTCTTCTTCTCTTATAATTTTGAAGATATCGGTTTCGGCTGATTTTTTGGAAGAACTGGAAAAAAGAAAAAAGACATTAAATATCTCTAACAAATGCATTATGTTATAGTTGCATAATCACATAAACTAAAACTACTACTTTAAAAACAACGAGTAAATTTAGTACCTAGAGCCCGAATTCTTGTTTTTACTGGTTGAAGCACGAACTTTGTTGCTTGGTTTTTTCTTTTGGGATACTGGTGATGGCGTGCGAGGCCGCTGATTTGCTGTTTCAAATTCAAACCTAAAAATAAGAAAAAAACGTATTTCAATATATGTTAACTATATATATTTAAGGTCATGTTACTTAACTAAGCAAAGTTAAGGATGTCAGACGAGGATTTTATAAATTATACACGAAAAAACATCCATATGTGAGAAATAAATTTACATGATAAACACACAAATATATGACCTTACTGGGATTAAATCTCGTGAGCTCTAGCTTAGTACCTGCAATTATATATTACTCTTTGAAGGCTCCAAAATATGTGTCACGCTGTTATGGATCTATAAATGAGATGGTGCCAGATATTTTTGCGGCATTCGCAGGTGACTGTAGCTAAACAGCGTCACTAACGACTAGGCTAGGGGGAGCTTTAAATATAATTAAAAAGATTATTTTATTTTTATATAAAATCGACAGATTCTGGGGAGGCTTATGATGATGATGAATATAAAATAAATGAAATACCTTGATGCTGAGGACGATTTCCTTTTCTTAATATTCTTTGTAGGTTTCTTCGGCTCAGGTGAGGGCGTGCGCGTGTAAGTAGAATACTCGGAGTCAGACCTTCAAAAAAATTAAATAAAAATAGAGCACTACACTTAACAATTTTTAGAAATTAAATAAATAGGATACTTACTAACATTTTAAATGAAGTCGGCAGTTGCAGTAGCTTCACTTAACAAAAATAACGAACAGCTTCAAAGCACAATGCGGAATTGTAAAGAAATAGACGCAAAAGAAATGCTATGTTTTATAGTCAATATTTGATGAATCGGTATTTAACCGAAATAAGAATTATAGTATGACTAAACAACCAAGTTTGAACATTAAACTTTAGACCTTAATGTTATTATTTTTATAGAAAATATTATTTTATAAATTTAAGTACATAAATTGTATTCCAAATACGCTTTCACTTGTTTACCACAAAGCGCCGACATAGTATCGAATTATCAAATACAATCGCCGATTGCTGATATTGCAACACGTGTAAATATGCCTGTTACAACGAGAACATATTTAGCTGATAAACCTTTTAATTTTAGTAAATATAATCATCACTATCGTTTTCATAAGTTCATATCTCTATTGAATATCCCTGGTTTTTGATTGATTACCTTTCTCTTTCACAAAAGAAAAAATCTGGTTTTATTAATCGAAAAATGTATTAATACAACGCTACTTAGAAAGTCGGTTAAATAACCCTAGTATCATGGTACCGGGTGGATAATCAGATCGTAAGCATGCTTAGTAGTTCGTATCTCTATTAAATATCTAAATATAAGATGGCTTCTTCTCACGAAATATCCATCGAAAGCCTAAATTAAAATCATACCATTTATTTTAAACAATACCATAGTCATTGATTATTTTTCCCCTTACTAAATTCATATATATGTATTTAAACTTTACACTAGATTAAAATCTTAAAATAAAAAAATATTTATTTAATTACTTAAACAAAAAAAAAAATGTATTAAAACATAACCTCTACTTAGAAAGTTGGTTAAATAATATTCGTAACCTAGTATCATGGTACAGGTTCAATAAATGCCGTCAGCATTCTCAAGTATCACACGCCGTCGCCGGCCCGCCACATTCCTATTGTAATGAAATGTGACTAACAAAACAGAAGCGTCATTTCTACTAACAGTTGTTGTTTCGAAGAAAAACATTTTTTATACGCTTGTTATTATTAAAAAATATAAGAAAGTGGAATTCAATGAAATTATGTTCGCATCTTTCCTATGGACATTTCAAAGTAAAGGGTTTAAACCCATTTTTTTAATCAGTCTAGTAATGAGCATAAAATCTTTTCTCTTAAACAAAATAACAAACACCAGCAGAACTTACGCGCACACAATTCCTTATTAACAATTGCCAACAGGAAAGAGAATTTTAACTTTAATCAGTCTGTATTATCCATTAGTGTAAAAATTGATACATTAAGATTATCACATATTTTGTTTATAAAAAATATATATTTATATATGTAAACAGATGTCGAAATCATAGATAGAAATAATATTTATAAACTGCATTAACATTTTAGAGGATTCACCTACATAGGTAGAAACTACATAACCAGTCCGTTTATTTTATCCTTTAATATGATATTATATATCAACACTAGTTCGACTATTGGTCGTCCCATGCTCTGTCACTTGTTTATTGCTTGGTATGCTTTGAGTAAAACAAGGACAAAGTATAGTTTCGATTATTTGCATTTAGCGAACGTTCGAGGTTAATTCACACGTTTCTATAAAACCTTTGAGTAAAAGAAATTTTATCTTTGTCGTGAATTCATTAAGACTGCTTTTGCATTAACCTAATTGTAATTCATCATATCTACGTCACATAAATCACCCAATCAGAAGGCTAGGCCTGCATCACGCTTACGAAGTTTTTAAGATTGGTTCATATATATACAATTTCGTTGTTAGAACTGTCGGAGTGTCTGTGGCTATACCGACTGATAGTTCATAGTACTCCTACCACTTAACGGCATCAAAGAGCTTGGCCCACTCAGCGATGTTGACTTGGTAACGCGGTAGCGTATACAGTACCCTGCTTGGTTTTAATAATCCTACCTATGGACAGGGCAGGTTATGTACGATACAACGTGGTGACGGTCAAACACAACAACGCGGTGGCGTATTAGTGGAACATGCTTGCATCCAGTACAGTAATGACACGGGTGAACCATTGCTAGACAGTCGTAGTACTTGGTGATCCCAACTCAAAGTCTAATCTCAATCTCGATCTCAATATCAATTTCAATCTCAAACCATGCTCTTCACATCAAAGTTTCTGGCCAATTCTGCGATGTGAACTGAGTGTGACAAACACCGTAATAAACCTAAGCCCAGAAACCTCTCAGCATGACGTCCAAACTGGGCAATGGTGTGTTACGAGATCTGGTTCTCTAAGAACAAGATCTGGCGGGTGCGATGCTAGCTTAGTAGCACCCGTTGTGTTAAGCCTTTTGCTTTTTTAAATAACATATTTATCATGGGCAAAAATTAAGTTGAAATGTTCTTATCCAAATATGTGATTGGAAGTTTTCTAGTAGGCGATTGAGAGTTCTATCTTTTGCCTCTCCGAAAATTCACAATGTCACTATTACGTTATCTAAATATGTGATTGAGAGTTTTTCAGTATGCGATTGAGAGTTCTGCCCCAAATAGACGATTGAGAGTTCTGTCCCAAATATGTGATTGAGAGTTTTGTCCCACTGCTGCAGAATTATGGTTTATATATTGAGAGTTTTACCCCGCGACCGCGAAGGCGAACGAAGTGAGCCGTAGCCCAGGGGAGCGGGGTAGAACTCCCAATATATAACTACTGTCCACGCGTCCTTTATTCAAGTTTTCACTTCTGCCGGCACTCCCGGAGTGCAACCCGGTCTTTTATTTATTCATTACATTTTCTTTTGGTTTTGCTGTAGTCGTGTCAAAATAGTAAGTAAGTAAGTAAGTAAATCTTTGCTAGAAATTACACGCCAGAACAACAAATTGAGGTATTGTTCTGTAAAAGCTTACTTTACTTTACCAAGCAGTTTATTTAAAAATAAAATTTAATAAAATTTAAAATGTGTAGGTATACAGTATCGATACAGGTGTTTTTGGCAGGTACCTAATCTATGGCTAGTGTGGCGCGACAGTCGCACATTCGTGAAACGCACGTTTGTATTGCTGCAAAAATCCGCCGTGACAAAACCGCTCTAAATTTAAGAAAAAAATAAAAACAATCCGTAGTTGGTCGAAACATCTTCGACGAGTGTTCGCCGTTCGCCCTCGGATGTACAACACATACTTATACTCACAATAAAACTTGGCCTAAAGCGAGACTTACATGATAGTCTGTAGTTACGGCAAAGCAAAGAAACTTGGCTCATTCACTTGAGTATCCTGCAGTTCACAACCTGTCTCAACACTTTCAACTCACCTCACCACCCACACCTAACACAATTTGACCCCGAGATTCGTAACAACTCCGCCTGATCGGAGATCAGACTTGCACTCGTTCGCCGAGGCGGTCGGTAAGTGTTGTGAATACTAACTTTGAGGAGTAAGAGTAGTAAATCGCCCGTTGACTTCGTAATGGGCGCCACTTAGTATTAGATGGCACCGATAGTCTCTCACCAGTTTATACCCGGCCAGTGCGCAAGTTTCAATTACAGTGCACCGCGTAGCACGGGAGCCATTAATACTTTATTGCTGTTAAATATAGACTGTTCGCCTAGCAGGTGTGTCCTGAAAAATGTTGTTTTTAATTCCATTAAGTCATTATGAGAAATGTCAATTGATGTTAGTATTTAAATGAGTAAGCGAAATGAAGACATATTATTGGAGTTATTTCCATGGTAATAAGTGTAATAAGCATAAGACGTAGCGTTAGTTTCAAATGCAAGCAAGGAAGGGAAAGACAAAGCACTCAATCACTCATTAGTATTAATCAAGTCCATATTTCGTGAACGACATCGCATCCAATCGTCGAACGCTATGTTCCTATTCATATCATGGGATTATTACGAGTATCATTTTGGGTATTAGTAAGAATAGCGATCCAGAATGTTTTTTTTGTCCGCGATATAACTCTTATCCAAATGCGCACTGTATTAATTAAGATCAGAACCGTACTTCAGAATTCCTTTCCACGCAACCTATTATCTTGTCCACACGTACACACTGAACGGACTGTCACTTTATCATTGGCCCGTAGAGCGTGTCCCCAACAGCCGCTGCACACGGTGACATGGTACAGGCAACGCCGTAACTGAATCAACAGGGTACACTTAATATATAAATATTAAATACACAACTGCAATATGCCTACAAGATTCCTATTGTGAATTGAAGCAGAACAAGATAATCCCAAATCGTCGTCATTATGTTTGTTGACTGTAGGTACGAAATGTACGATATGGGCAAAAAATACTTAAAAGCGACAACGACATACATATACGGCAAGAAATATCGCACTGCTATTGAATTATGAGTATGACCACGGGATAGAAGACTTTGTTTCTAAAAATCTGTAAGACCCTACTACTACTATTATACAGGCTTTTGAATAGAAAGAAATTTAAAAATGTAACCAGCACAAATAAGATTTTAATTCGTACCAAATGTCAACTATATACCTTTAAGTTAAAGTTGTATTTATAATAAATAATAATAAATGTGGCTAAGGTACGACCTCGTTTGGTACAAAAGGTGTCGTGGTAGCAGTTTGATTTTATCGTTCAAGCGGTGCGATAGTGGATAAATTATGCTGTCTGAAGCACAATATGTTTGACGGCAGTGGGCGCTTCGTAAAAGCGTTGTTAGGTCGTGTGATTTAGAGGGCAGTAGCTGGGTGACAAATTATCGCATTTTAGTAAGTAGATGGAAAGCTACGGAAATATACAGCGCAATGGCATTTCTACGGCGTAGATAAATGGTAACATGTGGTATTCTTGTAATAATTGTTTTGCTCAAATATGTTTTAGTGTAGTGAGCCCGCCTCCACCAGTTGATTTGATAGCTGAAAGGTTATTATGATGATTTCGAAGCAGAAAAATAACTTCCAAGTACCATATATTGATTTAAGGTTTCACGATTCTCACACATTATATTTAGTAAACGGGACTTAATCGCGTATAATTAACGTATTTATTTACCTCTTCGAGGCTTCCCGACGTGTCACAACATCCTTGGTCGCGGGACGAACTCAGTTTGTCGATCGAATGTTTTTTTTTATACAACGACGGCGGCAAACAAGCGTACGGCCCGCCTGATGGTAAGCGGACACCGCACCGCAGCAATGTTACATAATTATAAGCAATTTAGTGCCGTTCAGTAAATATAATGTTTTAAGTACCAATTTGAATTTAAGTTATGATTTGTGTTACAAAGGGCGTGGTAGGTGTCGTCGGGCACTGTTATAATAAAAGTCTAAAATATTATTTTACCTTGACGTGTAATTTTTCTATAATCCCATAGGTACTAGTACCTACATATATGTGTTTAATAATCCCCTGAAAATCTAAAACGCATTTTATTCTACGATATTCTGTAAACGAAGCAGGTGAAATTGTATCGGATAAAGTTGCTGGAATTTTTAATTTCGTTATATAGTTTTTACACAGTATAACGAAATTAAAAAAATAATATCACACAATATTATACTTGCACATATTGCTGTGGTTCACACGGACCATAGATTTACGTAGCTTGCACATACATAAGATACCCACATGTATTTGTATAGGAAGCTGCCAGTTCAGTGCATCCCAGCGCTACCTGCACAATTTACAGCGCCCACGTTGAATATTTCTTACCGACGTGGCTCGGCTTGTCGGAGCTAAATTACAATACACTACTAGTCTACGAACCCTTAGATACACTCACGACTCCCGCAGATGCGAAACATGGCCATGGATGTTCAAATAACTGTGAGATAGGCGGGATTCCGTCTTCGCATAAGCGGGAGTTAAGACTTTCGGAAGCGCACATTCGTGAGTTATGAAATTCGATTTAAAATTTAGCAGCAGGGTCGGAAGTTTAATACGCCAAAATGATATTTATGGAACCAGCCCTTTACTCTTCGCTTTTAAATAAAATCTGTTGACATAAAATATAATTCAGGTGTCATGTTGCTGCTAATAAATTAAAAGCAGCTTATAATACAATACAATAAGGCCAGTTATGTAAAAAGGGGCTCTAACAAATAGATACACGTAAACTTCGAAAGTGATGATAAACTGCGGTTTTTTTTTTTTTTTTGGGTGGACGAAACTACAAGCCGGGCAGGACCCTTTTGCTCGGCGCGGGCAACGCGTGATTTGGCCAGAAGGCCAAAACAGCAAAATGAACTGCGGTAATATACAAGGTGTTTCAAAGACCTCTAAAGCGTTGAGGAAGTTCTACAACCCTTTGCAAATAGTCTAATGAATAACTACATACGAAAAATGTATGACTTTGAGATAAATGTATTACTCCTAACTAACAACGGTTTGCGGGTATTTTTGTTACATCTTGTATTTATGCAACAGTGCTTGGAAATAAGTCCCACATAGCTAATATAAAAGTCCACAAATCCAAGATAACGCCGCCTAAGGCATTCCTGGCTATACTTTTCAGCGACACGCAGAGCGAGCTCGGCTATGTCCAGTACTATACATATATTTTAACACTTACTATATGTGTCAAAGGAGTTGTGTGTGTGTCTACATTATTACCACTGCTTCATCATCATCATATCTTATCTATCACGTTAAGATATTTATTCGATATTTGTACATAGTTGTAGCTGCTTGATAGCTACTATGTGTCTAGCTAGGTAGCTACACATGTGTTTATGTGTACCCGAAGGTCAATAATATTGAAATGCATCAAGTTAGTAAGCACAGCAAACGATTTAGGAATATAAAACATGTCCATAGATAAAACTATTTCCTGATAAAAACAAGTGGTATCTGTCACATACCATCTCTGTCTCTACGAATTTTGGAACCAGTTGCTCAATTCAACTCATATCCCAGATTCGGTTGAAACCGCCTTCAACCAATCTCACTGGAGCGCAAACTCTTAGAGTATTCCGGTGTTAAAACCGCCTGCTCGCGCCGGAGGTTTCCCCTGGATTTTCCCCTGGCATCCACCACGCATTCCTATCGCTTTATGGGTACGGGCTATGCATAAAGCCACAGCGAGATAAAAAAGGTAAACTTTTGCTTGCTGACTTTTTATGTGAAGCATCTGTGTTTACACCGGACGACCATCGTTCGGAGTGACGACCTGTACAATGAATTGGTCTAGAGTTAGAAACCCGAGAGCTCTGTAGTAACAAATTAGCCAATTTTAGAGTCTTTAGCCAATTATTAGCATATCCGGCACTTCAAGCCCGCAGCTCTAATATTAGCTGGAGGTTGTTGACGTGATGACCACTTAGTATAGGTACTACGTATATTCTCTTGCGTAATGAGGAACTCTTCATAGCTCTAAAGGAAATGTCTCAATGGGCAGCAGTGATTTATTATGATTGCCAATCTCGTTCAAAACACAAACTGATTTCTATGATATCTTCAAAACTAAAGAGTTACCACATTACAGATAAGAATATGTATGTACACTATATAACAAGACCCTTTAAAATAGGCATGGTTATCTACGCAACTCAACAACTCTCACCGTAGGCGAAGTCATGAAAACGACCACAACTAGGTATACTATAAAACGCACCAGCAACTGTGTATTTATTATGCAAGAAATATTCATAGTTAATAGGTAACAAAACAGAAAAAAATGAAATAGCATACACTCCCTATTTCACACAAACGCGTAGCTAATATGTAAATTGAATTGACCGCATGCGGGAGAAATAAACGAAGCCGTTCGGTCGGATGCGAACGCAAATATCGAAAAAATAAACGCAAAGTTCCCCAGACCAGTTACTGGAGGTTTATGCAAGGTTCTGTTTACTCTGTTCTGTGTTGGATAGTTGTGAATAGTTATTTAGGGCCTGTTTCACAATCTCCAGTTAAAACATATCCGTCAGATAAATGTTGGCTGTCACTTTTCTTTTATATGACGGGAGAAAAGGATAGCAATAATTTTAACAGGCAGATAACTTTATCCGGCAATTGTGAAACAGGCCCTTAATATTACTATTTACAACTATCCAATATTATCAAAGATTTCCTGTAGGACCATACAATATTAGCACACGACTTTCGTTGGTAAACTGCAATAGTAGATTCAAAGTATTTTGTATATAAGATAAGTAGATTATTATGATTAATAAAATTAATAAAGAAGCAGGGAAAACACATTTTTTAAAATTAATGATAGGAGTTCATAAGTGTGATATTTTTTGTATGTTATGTAGTAACCTTTGAGAATCGAACCGGATAAATCTTTCTCGTTTATCATTCGTATTCATAAAGCAAGATATGGCCGTGTCTCTAATATGATTACGACTCGTTTATGTAATACTTTCCAACCTTCGTATATTACCGCAGATATAATCAAAAAAATAACTTAGTCTTGGACGAGTAAAGTTCAATTTATATTTGTTTTTGAATGACTTATGAGGTTGAAAAATTAAGCACTGGATATGTCGTACCCGACCAAGTTCTGATGGTAGCTAATTTGCATGTAATTGGAGAGCGGTGCCATTCATTCCAGTTTGGATAAATTCATTTTGTTCTGAGATGCTCCTTAAACTGTCGTAATTTTGGCGGGAGTCGAGGAATTGAGTGCGCACTTCTGGCCGAGTTTCAACCTTTTTGGCAAAATATGAAATGGGAGCTTCGGGTATTGCATTCTTATGAAGAATTAGGAAAAAATGTATTAAGAAATTGTTATTGTCTGGCTCGCGTCTAGTCTGGAATTTCATTGAATTTTAAAGTGGTTTGAACGCAAAACCCTCAAATGAACGGCTGAACTATGTAGTTTTATTTGACTAAAAATAGTACTTTTCGTAATGAAGCAGGAATAAATTTTCCCGCAGAGCGTACGGTCTTTGACGAGCGCTGAAATCTTATAAGGGTTTTACTGCAGTCCGGAGTCCAGTTGAACTCTTCTTGTTACCCCGACATTGCGTTCGAGAAATGTTTAAGCACGTTTTTATAAATGAGATTAGGTAATGAAGCTGCACTCGCCGCTTTTTACTGCCCATTATGAGACCACCCAAGATTGAACGTAGTGTGATTTGAGTTACCCAAAGGAAGCCAACGGGACCTTGCTAGGCTACACGTATGTGCATATGTCGTATTTCCTAACTTTAAAGGGCTTCAATCTTGGTATGACTATTTAAAGTGACAACCTCTAAAGTTGAGCGATAAGTTCGGCGACCGCAAAGAATTAATAAAAGAATAACATAACACATTCGCAACGCAAAGCATTCGCAACGCTTAAATTGCTGAACTGATTGCGAAACAATGTTGGATGAAGATAGTTTGATAGGTGAGGTAGTATAATTATGATAATTAGTCTCCACGGACTGAATTTTGTACGGAACTTACGATTAAAACGAGTTCTGTGATAGAGTTGTGTGATGCATATGGTGCGGCATTCGTGCCCGACTCGCACTTGACATTTTTTGGTTGGAATCCTCGTACACAATAGCTATTATAGTTTGATGCTATCAGGAGATCAGGACTTTCAACTATACCAAATTAGATAGCGGCTCGGCTTCCAAATACACCCTACGGCTATGGATCGATTTAAATATTTATAATTTTAAAAGTTACTGTTAAAGTACACTGAAAGGATATGCGTGCATTATAATTTCTCAATAATATGCACCGAATGCATTACACTGGTAAAACAACGTTCGGCTTTTATAGTTCATATTAGTTCGTTTAACAATGCAATCCAGCTGACTTAGCCTTTTACCAATTACACATTATTGTTGAACAAAAAACTATACAAATGTGCTTCTTCTCACGTAAGACCTCTTCCACGTATTTCCAAAAATAGAGAACGCGCTAAAATAATTATTGAATTGGTCCGCATAGGTGCTTTGCTTCTCCCTACTATATGAGCGAGACGCACTTAGATATCAATTATTTTTTAACCAACTTCTAAAATGAAGGAGGTTTTCAAATTCGTCCGAATATTTTAAAATTATGAATGATCTCGAAGACGCCTTGGACAGATTTGGGAAATTATGTTTATTATCAGGTCAGGATCTGATGAAGGGGTCCTGGACAAATCGAGGGAACTCTTCAAATTGTATAGGCACACTTGTAGTACTGAATTGAAGTCGGTTAAAACTTTGTTTTTAACTTAAGTTATTTAGTGCTGAACACTGACAATATTACCATGAAAATCTCTACCACTCGCACAAATTTAATTCACCTTTGTACGCAAGCCTTATCTGCGACCGGAGTATAATTTTGTCGTCCGCAAACTGAATAATTAATGCATAAATGCAAAAGATAGCACATTACCATTTGTCGACATTATGAAAGCTATTGTTTTTTCACACGTCGAGTGCAGTCTCAGCAACAAGTCCGTCGTCATGAATTATGTAGAGTTGAATCACAAGTGTGCCGTAACATAGCCCGGTCTAGTAGAACGGACAGTTTTAGGACCAAGCAAATTCTTACATCCATTCTTACTACGACATATGCTATTATTAACATAGATTATTGATATAGATTTCAATAATATCATACAAACAATTTTAAGTATATGAGCTCCAATATCACGTCTACATACTAATATTATAAAAAGGGAAAAGTCTGTGAGATTGTAGCTTTGTAAGTTTGTATGTTTTGTTTTAGGTAATCTCCGAAACCGCTCATCCGATTTCAAAAATTCTTTCTTCTGCGTGTAGAATAGAGTTTCTGAATGATTATAGGCTGCCTTTATCACGCGGATTTGCCTGCGTTATTGCAATATCTGGGCGAAGCCGCGCGGGCAGCTAGTTTTTAATAAAGATATTGCCTTGTGAGATGACTTACATGGTAGGTAACATGATTAATAGATAGATACCATTTGGTCAAAACAAGTGACTTACGTTGTGCGCAGGTGACCGCTGCAACGTTTGCAACAATCTGAAACAAGAACATACTTTTTAAATACCTACTCAAAGCACAATAAAAAGGATTATGTAATCCGCCAGGATTCCGAATTAAGGATTCATTAAAGGGCCGGCCCGCGAGTGCCCAGGGATTACAAATTAAATATTACACAGACCTCATCCCTACATCCTTGTAATATGGATCCTAAATAAATAACCGTTTTGTATAAACTAATTGTATGACTCGCTAATCATGTGATGAGACGGCTATTGTTAGATAAATTAGTAAACATGGGTTAGCAATAGCATGAGATTCCGTTACAATAAACTACAAATAAAGCAATGATTATCCTGACACGTATATTATTTCAAATCAAATCAAATCAAAACATTTATTCGTGACAAACACAACACAGATAATAAAAGAAATAAAATAAAAGGAACATTTTGCTTTGCCACGAAGTGGACCCAGCTCAGCATGTTGCTAGCTTTGCAGCCAGCGCTGGTCTTCCGCTGGGGGTGGGTGGGATTTCGTGAGCTAACTAGCTTGTGCTGTTGTTAAAGATACTGAACTATAAATATGTTCAGCTTTACAAGAACCACATAATAATTAATAGTACTAAGGTACAGAAGGTCCACTGCCTTAGTTATGACGTTAGCTTACTGTCAAATGTACCCTATTAACAATACGAGACTATGATGACGTAAGAGAAGGTTGCCGACCGATCGAATAAAATATTTCAGTTTTTACGTAATATTTACAATAGAACCTATCTAAATCTTGAACAAATAGTACCTACCTAATTCGCTTCGCTATTTGAGTTTAATCGAAATACTTACAGCGGTATGGGATGTTTGTCGTGACAATGACCTTGACAAGTTATACAAGGGTAATTTCGCGAAAAATTCGAGTGGGACGGGCCCGCAAGAACATATAGGCATCGTTCAAACTTCTACAAAAGTGTGGCGACCAATAAGGAACGAAATAGTACATGACTGCAGAGACCAGTAAGGCAGTAAGTAAGGCCAGGATGGCACTTATGGTCGAAGCGTGTATAGTGCTTTTCTCAAAAATAAAACAATAAGTTTGAATACAAGTTAGATAATTGTTTGAATAAAAGTTAGATAAAAGTTTGAATAAAAATTATATAGGTACAGTCACCAGCATTAGTATCTGCCATAACCAAGGCAGTAGAAGTGAAAACTTAAATAATTTTAACCTTGCAAAAAAAAAGCAAAAAAAAAGGGCAAAAAAAAACAAAAAAAAAAAGAGCAAAAATTTATCCTTCCCCCCCCCCCGCCCCCAAGCCTAGTCCCGAATCCATCACCATCCTACGGTCACGTGACCTCCTACCTGACGCGCGCGCTCCTATCTGGGTGAGGCCGTTATTTCTTGTTCCTGATTAAGCAGTTTAAATCGTCTACATTTTAATCACTTCCAGTGTGTTACGCCAATTAGCCATATAAATGGATTACTAATATTCGTAACACACTGGAATTGATTAAAATGTAGACGATTTAAGCTGCTTAATCAGGAACAAGAAATAACGGCCTTACCCATCTATACGCGATCTGACGTCACAAAAATCTGTCGCAAGTTTAACAGTTTTTCCCCATCCCAAATAGTGCTCAGCGCCGCTAAAGAAGTGTTCACTTCATAAATGTTCTATATTTAAGTATTATGATATGTAATGGGATCTCATACATACTTACTGGACACTCTTGTTCTATACTATTTAAATATTATGATATGTAATGGGATTTCATACTTAGTTACTGGACACTTCTAAAAATTGTCCAGGATGAATCACTTTCGGATACTATTTTTGAGAAAAGGTGAATATTTAAATAATAACCGCATTTAAATTCACGGTGTCTTAGAGTACTTAAACATAATGTACAGTACAGTAGTGAAATTCTTAATTAACGTCTGGGTTCAGGTTAAAATTGAAGGCTTCATAGACAAGGAAAATTCGACGGCTGGTCTTGAAAGAACTTTCTAATTAAAAAGCGACTCTATTCTGATGCGTACAAATTTGACTTTCCATTAACTGACGTAAAAAAGTGTGGTGAGTACAGCGGAATTACTCGGTGAACAAAATAATAATCAAAAGTCGCTTCAGGGAAACTAGAGCCGCATCGCAACATTTTAACGTTGTATTTAATTTAGTTTTTTCCGGCGACGTACTCGTAAGACACAATCGCATTAGTACTTACGAGTAAAGATGGATTAAAATATATAATAAATGATAATGTAGGTACTATGAATGCCATCATTCTATTTTTCTTATATTAGGTCAAAAAACTGTTACAGAACATTCTGGCTAGTAATCATAGAAACACAAATACTTAATCAAATTTTTCGTTAGAAAATACTTGTGATGGATTAAATTTAGACAAATTTTCGTTACAATAGACACGCTGTTAAGAACTCACTCGCAAATCAGTAAAGTGGGATCTCCGTTATTATGAATTTAAATGCATTCAGTGGAGCAATTAGCGAAGCATCTGTGCAGATGGGGCGCGCCGTCGTTTGTCACTGTCCCCCGTCATTACGGCATAAGTGATTGCTGAACCACGATTTTGTGATTAACTGATTGATTTTCATTTGATTTGGATATATATTTCGGCGTTTGCGTGAGAAGAAATATGCTGCCGCATAGACAAAGGACTCTGGGTGAAAATCAAAAAAATTGTACACTCGTAGTTAAGAGCTTAATCTAATCTACGCTTTAACTTTTGTCATTTTAGTAACGACAATTACACTAAAATGAGAAAAGTTAAAGCGTAGATTAGATTAAGGCCTTAACTATGTGCATTTTTCTGATTTTCACCCCTATGTAGGGGAGACTGGGGTCAATTGGAACGAATTTGACATAAAAGGCTATTATATCCTCATTTTTATTAAAATCTGTTCGGTAAATGTTAAGATAAGATAAGATACATTTATTGTCAAAACTGTGTACATTGTGATAACATGTTATAAAATAATTAGTATCAACAGCTTGCCCATTTCGGGCGTACATAATAATAATAGGATACAATTTTAATTCATTAAAAACGGACATAAAAATGGGTACTTATTAATAATTACATGAAATATTCATTGTTAGCACGAGCCTGATTATTAGGCTATACATATAACACTAATGTTTAAATGACTTCACTGTGGTATGTATGATAAACATCGAAAATCATTTCAAATGACCCTGAGATGAAACTAAGGTTGGGGTCAGTTGAAACCACTAAGATTTATTATTATAATCACTTAAATAATTGATTTCCTGCCAACTATATTACCTAGTATCGTACTTACGAATGTAACAGGATTAAGTCCCAATTAACTTTAACATACTTACCCATAATTTAGGACTTATTTTGATAACAATACCAACTTACAATAATGACCATATATTTATTTTCTTGCCCATTTCTTACATTTTCTACTCGTATTATTTGAGTATTATGTTCTTTTGTGGTATATTCATACAGATTTACGAAGTATTTTTGAATTTATACAGCCATAAAAAACATAAGCACTAGTAGTTAGTACTGTTTCTATTGCCCCCATTTTTTTTGTTTCAACTGCTCCATCAACCTCTCCGTATGTATTAAATTATGTAGAAAAATATCGGAAGCGCCTGAGTATGAGTAAGATAGTATAAAATCGCAATATTTAAAAAGCGATCATTAGTTTTTGATTTATACACAAAATAATATCCCTAAACATCTTCCTTCATGTGGTGAAAAAGCAATATAACCTCTTAAAAAAAACAAATCCGTTCGATGCCGCGAAACTTTTGGTTAAACAAGTCCCGACACTAAAGCCGATAATTTCCTTCCTCGAGACCCCGCTGATACCAGCAATAGTCTAGGAGTTATTAAGCTTGTTTCAAATGACCCGCGTTCCTATTGACCCCAGTCTGCCCTACTCATTATACACGATCACCTAAGCTTTAATAAATTCTATGTGGTTACAAAATGGAAAGTTTTGACAGTGTTTCTCATCTTGATGCTTAAGTTGAGAAATTACTGTCTGAACTTTTCACTTTGTAAACTACCTACAGTATCTTTTTTCAGTGAACGGCTAGGTACAGTCAGCGTCATATAGTTAGTAGCAGCTAAGGTAGCCAAATATTTATTTACACGTCTTTATTACTGTAAAGCCTGCTGTACACACTGGGCCAACGTTGGCGCGTGAGCAGAAGGCAGCTATGCGTTAGAGGGAGAGGGCTATGATTCGATCTCTTTCGTTTATATAGCTGCCTCCTGCTCACGCGCCAACGTTGGCCCAATGTGTACAGCCTGCATAAGAATAAGGGCGTGTTACGAATTATTTGGCTACTGTGGATGCTGCTATTTATCCAAAATAAAGTGTTCCTTTTTTGCTCTTGAGTGTATTTAGATATAGAGTGGTATAAAATATCACATTCACTACTAATATCAAAATAATTGGTTAAAAGTCGCGTTTCATTGTACTTTTGCTTGCTTATCTTGGAAACTCTCGGCACATTTCAAAATTCTTTAAACCGCGGTTTTAAATGCAGACATTGGTATAATAACGGAGTGGAAACAGTAGTTTCCTATCCCCAGTACATTGTGTAACGAAACATCTTTACGTATCATGAAATGTCTCTGTAAAATATAGCTTCGCAACTCGACTATTTGTCTCGTAAAATTTTTGTTACTTCCACCGACACGCTTCCCCTTTTATGGTGCTTTGTCTCTGTCCTGCATTTCCTGTCCACAATTCACTCTTTTAGCGAATTTATTTGCAGTATTCAAAATACTTTAACGAAAATCAACTACGGTAGACTGAGTGCCCTAAGTACTCGCTGTTAATTAGTAAGGAGAATGTCGACTCTGAATTTGTCGGTAATTAGTAGCGAAAGTACAAGCCTGGGATCCAGTAACTTGCATATTTTAATGACTTTATCTAGTATTTCGGGCCATAATCGCCGCGTCGCGCCGTTTGTCAGTGTACAGCGGACATACGGCTGTACAAGTTGAGGAGATCAAGAAATTCCAAGTCCATTTTGAGAATTTGCTTATCTAATACTGCTGCTAATAAAGCTTGGTTTTGCAACGTCACAATAAGATAAATAGGTAGATGACATGCGTCCTGTAATGTAAATTAATGATATCAGTGGCCAGTATGACAAAGCTACAAATTACCATTTAACAGGTCTAAACATTTGGTCATCATTATCATCATATCAGCCGAAAGACGTCTACTGCTGGACATAGGCTCCTAAAGAGTGCTACAATGACCGGTCCTGCGCCTCCCGCATCCAGCGAAGTCCCGCGACCTATGCTGGGAGTTTCTCTGCGTGATCGCATCAGAAATGAGGCTATCCGCAGCAGAACCAAGGTAACAACAAGGTAACTCCAAATCGCTAAACTTAAGTGGCAATGGGCACATTGCACGTAGAACAGATGGCCATTGGGGCGGAAAGGTTCTCGGGTGGCGACCACGTACTGGAAGGCGCAGCGTGGGCAGACCCCCACTGATGACCTGGTAATTATTGGCCATGGTTGCCCGCTTAGACTCGTAAAACTGCAACATTTATCTAAAAAACTAAATTAAATGGTAAGTAACCAAAATGTTGAAGCCAAGAAATGTACATCAGGTTATAATTTAAGAACCTGGTCAGGCTATGCACGTGTGAAAGCGTAAAATATATGTTTTGTGGTACAGATGGGGGCTTAAGCGCTAACCGCACTGCGACGTGCTGTTGGGACTTGCTTGAGTGGCGGAGTGCTACGTGACTGGATGCGGGCCTGACCACATCTCTCAACTCCCATCTCATGTAAAGAGTTAAAAATAGCCTGGAATCAATACGATAGAGAATCCATTACCAAAATAATGTAGACAATGATTAATTTCGTATTATTCTTTGTGTCGGTTTCGTAACGTTAGGTTATTTCCATGGGAGGGGTGTTAACCCGCCGCACAACCCCCAAAATACCGGAGGACCACACCTCTCGTACTTTCATCAGCGAGTCCATCGGAGTATGATTCAGATATAGCTTCTGGGGACCGATTTTTGACTTTCGAGCGCTCGAAAATCAAATAAAAGTAAATACGTTTGCAGTGTCAAAATGGCAGGCACTTATTTACTTTCCACCAATAGAATTGAATACGAGTGGTCAATACCACTCGTTTTTAAATTTTCTATCGCTATTTCAAAATAGCATTTCATAATTTTTGTCAGTTTTCGAGTGAAAGAGTCGAGCGCTCGAAAGTCAAAAATCGGTCCCCAGTTCGTTTCTAGACTACACTATATGCTTTTGATAGCTGATAAAGTTGCGCGCTCTCAGGTATTCTATTGTGGTGTGGTGTGAACGATGATTTCCACGAAATCCATAATGCTACACGATATTTTCACCGAATTATAAGATTTACTACACAGCAATTAATATTACGATCCTAAAAAAATCGAGTGTGTTAAGGAGTGGAATTTTTATTATTTCCCATATTTTCTTGTACAGTCAGCGTCAGAATAAGGGTGTTTTACGAAATATTTGGCTATTCTGGCTTCTATACTAACTATGGTATAGCAGCCAGAGTAGCCAAATATTTCGTAAAACACCCTTATTCTTAGAGTAATAAAGAGGTGTACCGAAATATTTGGCTACCTTGGCTGCTACTAACTATATGAAGCTGACTGTACCCTGAGCTCCTTTAGGATACACCGGTAATAACGCTAGGAGGATGATAATTTTCTTTTCATTTTAAGTGTCCCTTCCCGACCGTGTGTATCGGTGTTATCAAAGCCGTGCAGATACCGTGCAGTCCCCCCGAACGATATTTCATCCCCGAATGTACCCGCGCGTAATGAAGGTCGGGACGTTTACTTCCAGAGCTTATGGGTACACGTGCGCTGCGCCTTATTTAAGACAAGGAAATTAGACCATTTATTCAGACATTTATCATGAATAAGAACCATAGTAAACACCGTTCATATCTAGAAGTAACTGAGTTGCAAGCCCGTCCTTCTGAATGGGATAGTAAAACAATTTTTATCTAACAAAAACATAGTCATTATTATAAACCACGACAACAAAACTAGCAATTTTTTTTGCGAACCAGCCGATTGTCACTGTAGTAATTACAAGGAGACTGATTATTTTGAGAGTCTGTGAACAGTTAGTTGACAGTTAGTTAAGTTTTACAGCCCTAAAATATGATGTTAGTTGTGAGAAAACGAGTATCCCTACCTATGTCATAAAAACTGCCTTACTGCCATACTTGTTTGGAAGACCCATTTAATTTGATCGAAAATGTGACTGGAAAAGCTAACGTGAAACTATACGGACGAAAGTGGCGTTTTCCAATGAAAGCCCAGTAATTAACCTAATAAACGTAACATTAAGTGAGATGAGCGTCCATCTCATCACCCTTAGCGCAATCGATCCATGTCCAAGGAATCGCATGCAGTGAGAATACAAATTTTATAGCAAAATGCATTTTACTTTTTTCACCGACTTTACGACTGTAATCTTGCCTTTCCCGACCGTAAAACGGCAATGAAATTGGACCGAATTAAATTTGTAGCTGGGTTTTATTTTTATTGCAACATGTTAACTTGTGATGCAAGTGTTTAACGTTTTAATTAGTTGCATGATATTACTCGTCTAGAGGTAGATATATATAGTTATATGCGCTAATTCCTGAGTCTGGAATATTTTGCAAAATTTCCTAGTTCGAAAAAAAGATGTGATGTGAATTGTGAACACGTTATGTCATCACTGTTAAATCTCCCAAAGCGTTTCAAACCCGTCTATCTAGAATAGTGCCAGTTATAGGGCTAGTAGAGGCTTTATTGTTGTCATTCTTGAGTAGCGACCGGCCTTAATTCGCACGATACAGACTAACTAGTTCTAGTTAATTAAGCTAGCTAAGCACATTAATTAGGGCGAAATAGGGTCATTTCGCTGGTCAACCACCTTCGGTTAGCGACCACCTGAAGGAGAAGGTTTTTTCTATTGAAGATAACATCAATTCTACACACCCTATTGAGACAGTTACTTGTACATGCATTTTTTTGTTGTTTTAGAATTTATCTACTAAAAAACCGAGAAAGTATCCTTACAGTTCACCAACTCAGCTTAAGTGGTCGCCCACCGGCACATTAAATTAGGTGGTCGCTAACCGGCGAAATGACCCTACGCCTGTCCGATTTCTGGAACTCACGGTAATCATGTAACCTTTAATGGGCGCTCCACACGATGGGCCATCCTGACCCATCATACAGGACGCGGCTATGCGGTAGAACGAGACATAAATATGTCTTACTCCTTTTAACGCATAGTTGCGTCCTGTATGATGATTGATGGGTCAGGACAGGATGGCCCATCGTGTGGAGCGGCCATAAGGTTAAGATTTAATTGTATATTACTAACACTTATTGTTGCAAGCCTGAAATAAATTATTTGAATTTGAATTAAGTAGTTTTAGTTTCGCTGATTGATGTTCCGAACCGGTGAAACTACAGGTTACTCGGTACATAAAGTAAATATATAGTGCTCTATAGTAAATCAAACCGAAAATTCGACACATCGGCCTTGGCCTAACCCGCCTTAAACATAACTGCCCCAATAGCTCAAACTATCCCTACAATTTGTAAGAAATACCAAGTAAACAATTTAAACACCGATAACTATATATTGACGTAACACCGAAACTTGGATTCATGTTCATGTGAAATTCAAATATACCTATTGATCGTAATTTACCAGGTATTCCACGAAATGTAATTTACGAGTTGCCAGTTTTAGTTGTTAGTTTTAAGTATAATCGCTAAATTACTGGAGTCTAGACACTATCGATTCCCACGAACAAAACGTTTTATTAAGCAGTCTAAAAGCTAAATAGGTAAGTCCTTTAAGTCGTTGAGGTAGTTGAAGAATAAATAGAAAAATTAGTACGTTTACAAAGTAAATATACTAGTAAAAATACTTTATACTTATGCTACTCCTGCTAATAGGTATCAGTATACTTCATTCTTGTTAAAGCGTTTAAATACAATCATATGCGATAAATTTGGATGTGTTTCATAACTAATCCTGCACAACCTAAATAATACTATATATGTTAATTTACTTTCCATGAATTCCATCTTAATTGAAATCAATTTGCATATTTACACTGCTGGCTGTGTACCTTATCTACACTGCAGCAGATATATTTACACTGCTGGCTGTGTACCTTATCTACACTGCAGCAGATATACGAGAACTTATCTTTCTTCCCCAGTCTTGTGTTAATTAAACTTCTTTAGCCGAACAAAATCCGACAATTAAAAGTGCGAAAACTTACGTGACTGATACAGAGTTGGAGTTGGTAACTTGGTAACGAGTCGAACACGGGGGCTCCAGCGAGCGACTCACATAGCTTATCTACTCAGGTACATCACACAGACCAGTATAAATCACGTTTGATTAGGATATCCTTGTTACGAATCAAGAGGTCAGTTTACATTAGACACGAGCTCATAGATGATTAAAAACCGTTTCATGAATGAATACGCAGGTAGTCGGTAAGTTGGCCACGGCGTCCTCGCAACTCATTAACCTGAACGCCGCCGTGTGCATGTGTCGCTAAAACTTTGTAATTTATCTCAAGCGCGAAACGGAAGGAGAATTTATTATACACAGGTAATAAATCTGTTGGGGTATTATCATTAAAGTAAACTTATTGAGGTTATTGGCAATACATTTTCCGTAAGAACACAAAAGAACTCAGTGAGAAACATATAAATAACGAAAAATTCGCTAAAGAATTTATGCTTTGGCAGAATTTGTATACTATCTTCTAGGTATTAACGAGATATATCTTGTGATATATCTCGTTATCATTTCTGGAAAAATATCCAAAAAGAGATGTAATTTAACTTTGATTTTCTTAGGATTCGTTTTCACGTCTAATATTAAAGTTATGAGATACACAAAAGCCTAGGATTTTTCAAATAAAGATGGGTACGATCACAAAACTAGCGTTAAACCTTATAGTCAGCTTAGAGCCTTCTTAAGTCACCTTTCAAGCTTGGATGCATTTCGATATTTTGAATCCTAATAATAAACGGAGAATATATATCTATTACCTCTAATGGTCTACCATTAGACATGCATCCAACTGCACAAATGTATTCCAAGCGTATGTCCCGAAATACAGAGTAGACGATACACTGCTATTCTGGAATCCAGTAAAGTGCAAGTAATGTTTTCTGTCCAGACGAAGACATTTTGGCCGCCCGCCTAACGCGCATTGTGGTCCGAACGCTGCTACAGTTCCCCGGGCGCCAAATCATATTTATTTTGATTGCGATTTGCTCCTCGCTCTTTCATATTGTGTTATACGTGAGCAAGGGTGGGATAGTTGTGAACAATTGAATTCATATTCTATTTCAGCGTTCGTGGAATAGAGTCCTCGAACATGTTGCAGCTCAGCCCAGCGCGTTAGCACTGGCTTTGCATATAAACGCCCGTTCATCGTTTTGGAATGTAGACGGCTAAACGCGGTGTCAGCAACCGAAGTTCGGGCCTTTTGCGTGTAGCTGAATATTAAATATTCCGTAAATTCGGCAACTAAGTGAAACTGGCGAAAAACTAAGTACCTACGTACGTTCGGAATACTCTTAAGAGAAAAAATACCACATTATATCGATAAATTTTACTTGTTTGTTTATATAGAAGTTTGTCCAATTCATAGCCCAGACTATAGGCAAACAAAGCTTTAAATGAAAATGGTAAAGACGTTAATACGATATTTTATTTACTCGTATGTATTATGTGAGAAATTGACTGTACGTAGGCAAACACGTAGATTACTATAAAAACTCTAAAATACAAGTACAATAGGTGCGGTTGTCAGAAATCTAATTAGAAAGTTAGGTATTTGTTTTAGTCACGACGGCAAAACAAATAAATAAGCTGATGAATTTAAATAAGTCATAACTCCAAAGTCAAGCAAAGTGGAATTAGGCTTTACGACCGAGGTAATTTCCTGGATTTGAATTTCTGTTTTCCGTGCCTTCTTGTTTTTATGTTCATTGGTCTAAGTACAAAGATAAATTCAAACGAGCCCTTTTTTTCACTGACATTGTTATTGTTTTTCCCTTCCACCGTGGTGGGTTAACAGTTTCTTTGTTTCAATGTAAACATTGATTTCGACAAAAAAAAGATAGACTCAACGCCAAATGAAGTTAGGCAGAAGCACCTAAAAGTAACTTTAAAAAAAACTTTATTTAATACAGATACACGTCGACACAGAGTATATAATGTTCGTATAGGAATATGTTATTACTAGCTTCCGCCCGCGACTTCGTCTGCGTGGACCTGGGATAAAAACTATCCTATATTTTAATCCAGGCTATAAACTATCTTCGTGCAATATTTCATCCAAATCGCTTAAGCCGTTTAAGCGTGATTGAGTAACAAACATCCAAACATCTAAACTTTCGCATTTATAATATTAATAGGATCATTATATGTTATTATTATTATGCAAGTATTATTAACGAAAGATTAATGGGTAATTCATTTAATATATGGTCAAACGGCCTCATGTTTCAGTAGTCATCATTTAAGTGTAAGCTTCTGCAAGCAGCTGATAATATGTATCACGGCGTAAAGTTATTGTACCTATTTGGAAAAAAGAAATACCTATAACTAAAAATATTCTCCCTATATTTTTCATACTTACGAAAAAGCTAGAAGCTCTTACCGCAACTAAAGCAACGCCAACTAATTAACATACATAAAACAAACCCTTAATTAGCTTTATAAAAACTTCAATAACTAGGGTTGACACAGTGCACAGGTCGCAAAAAGTAAACGAAAATATTTGAATAAAATTCCAGCGGTTATCCAATTTGTATCTGGCAGTAATTTATCCGTGTAGGGGAATCGATTGGGCCCGAAAAGGTAGAAACAATATCTTTAGATCGGCGGCGGTCCCCGGTGGACAATGGGATTGCGTATTGGTGCTCGTGAGATATGGAGATTGCTTTTCTATGGAAAGGTTTTGAGTTCTAGGTATAAGCTTGCATATTTTGGATACTTTAAGATTTCAGCGAAGCGACCAGATAAGTCACGGGGCGAGATGATAAATAAGAACCTACATAAACTAAACGTATTTAGGACTATTTTTATGTGACCCCTTTATGATAACACGTGTTTACGCGAGATGTAACTATGTAGATGTGTGTAGACTGCAGTGTAGGTACTAAACAGATAAAAAGTGTATTTTTTTAAATTGGGGTAGAGAGCTTCAAATATTATATTATTTCAATTCAACACTTTTTATAAACACGCCCAGTTTTTACGTTTATTTATCGCTCGCTCTACTCGTACTTATCATCCCCGAAACAAGATATTTAGATCGGGACAAAGGGTTTATACCTAACACGGTGCCAATAATATTCTCGAAAACTTCAGTGTGCATATTTATTCTAACGTTAGATAGGTGTTTGTATTGACAAGAAGTTTTTTTTTTATCTTCAATATGACCAAACTAAAGCTACATTGAATTATAAGAATTTAAATCTAAAATATATATTGAGGACTATTTTAGAAAAAAAAAACAAATATATTTTTTTAAGTGAAAATTCTTTAGCGGCCCTGTGCACTTTTTGAGATGGGGAATAATTTGTTAAACTCGCCACAGGTCATGTGACCGTAAGATTCGTAAGACGTGAGATTCGAGACAGGTCACGTCAAAACCGTTACAATATCATTGAGTTTTCACTTCTGCCGGCACTCCCGGAGTGCAACTCGGTCTTTTTTTTTACTGGTACTCATCATACTAAAAGTCTAAAGGCATAATCTAATAAAACTAGAACAGGAAACAAAAGACAATCACCGCTATAAACTAAGCCAGCGGTACAATCATTCAAACGCGGTATTATCGGGTAAAGACGGCAATCCTGCGCAGACCGCGGACCGGTCCCTGCGGCGAACGTTCCACTTACCCAGGGATGGATTACGATTAGTCTCAAAATTAAATAAGGATTTTTTATATTAGAGATAAAGTGCTAAAGTGATTAAATCATCGATTAAGTATCATTTCGTTACATTCAATAACTATCTTTAAAACATTCAGTGCCGGGAACCCGACTAGCGGGCGCAGTAGTCGCTTTCCGCTACATACGAGCAAAACCACGGGATTACGAGCGTAACGCGTAGCGATTCATGGCAGTGAATGTGTTAAAACTAGGAAAATAGTAAGAGTGGGAAATACGAGGGGTGGCTGAAAAGTAATATTTTTACGATATATGGAACATGAGGAGCGGGCGCCGTAGTCGCTTTCCGCTACGTACGAGGAAAACCACGGGAGCGGTTACGAGCGTAAAGCGTAGCGATGGATGGCAGTGAATGTGTTAAAACTATGAAATTAGTATAAGAGCAGGAAATACGAGGGGTGGCTGAAAGGTAATATTTTTACGATATATGGAACCCGACTAGCGGGCGCCGTAGTCGCTTTCCGCTACGTACGAGGAATACCACGGGATCGGTTACGAGCGTAACGCGTAGCGATTCATAGCAGTGTTAAAACTAGGAAAATAGTAAAAGAGCAGGAAATACGAGGGGTGGCTGAAAAGTAATCTTTTTACGATATACAGTTAGGGCTTGAACATAAAAATTGCAGCGACGCCCGGAAATTTTTCGAGTGTGAGCATAATGAATTTATTTGTAGCTGTTCATTATCATGCGCATTTGATTTGCCTGCTGTAGCTTACGAAGAACAAACTGCTAAAATTCAAGAACAGGAAATATTTCGCGAAAAAATAAATGTTCTGTGGGGCTTGCCAAGTCAGTTCTACATTCTTAACACAAACGTGGCATTTATGAAGAAAATAATTTCATAATAACAGACATTTCCCTTCCAAAGCTACAGTCCCATATGAATAAATAACAGGCTATGAGAAAAACCTTTTTCGAGAATAACACTCGTATTAGGTTGTCGGACGGTGACCTTTATGAAAACTTTCCGAGCTGCCGGGAATAAGCGTTGAATACTTTGACAAAACGGGTTCCCCCAAGATGCCTGTAAATCTAGGGCCTGGGCAAATAAGTGACAACCCTGTTTTTATAGTAAGAACTGTTATTACCCCGTCCGTTGTAGGATGGAATAAAAGAGTTGTAGTTGTTTATTACATTTGTGTCGTAAACGTCGCGACGGCTTTAACGGCTAAATAAACGCATGAAGATATCGTACAGTTCATTGGTATGGGTATGGTATGGGTGGATTTTCGAAATTAAATTTTTGCGTCATTTCCGTGTCCGTCCAAATTTTAATTTCTTTATTTTATGCAAAATTACTACGGATTACGAAACATCCTTTAATTTTAACTTCAAAGGTAGATAAGGCACCATTTAGAAGTCAATAGTTTAGTAGCAAACAATGGTTGAAATTTCTTGCGCCACGGAGATGACGCTCAGGACAGCGAAATGACGGTTGTGTTAGAAAAGTGTGAATTTTTAATGGAATATAATATTTATTATTTTTATTTTATTTTTCGGCGCGCCGACGGGCGGCGGCAAACACAATACTTACCAATTTGTTTTTGCCATTGCCAAATATTTTTCAAAGCTTCATCTCTTTAGGAATAACGCCCAAATTAGAACTATTCGAATTTTCTCAATAGCAAAACGGTGAAGGACGCTTTGGTTAAAATTACAAATATATTTACAGAATATGCAAAAAGTGTTTAACGGCTTTATACTCTTACGAATAGCGTTCAGTTTTGAATGAAGTCGAATCGGTCAGCAGCAAAAAGTGACCTCCTTCACATCTGACGTCACAAAATTCTGTCGCGTATTTAACCATTTTTCCCCATCCCAAAAAGTGCTCAGCGCCGCTAAAGAAGTTTTCACTTCAAAAATAGTAGTATTTTGGTGATTGGTTTTTTTATAACTGGCTTGTGACACCTATAAAAGTACCTTTGAAAATCCACCCGTATATACAACGTGTTAATAAAATAACGCAAAACCTGAAAACAGTTTGTTCAGAATCGAGAGTAGAATGCGAAAAAAATAAAAAATAAAATTTTTGACGCGATTTATTTTTTACATTTGTATGGAGCAGGTCGCCCCAGTCGGCCAAACTGTTTTCAGGTTTTGCGTTATTTTATTAACACGTTGTATATATTAAAAGTTAGTAATAGGTATACTGTTTTTTATGGCTAAATGAAAATACATATAGCAATGAAATATTGAAACATCAGGATCACGAGGTACAGTTTTCTTAGTAATATTTTAACCACGAATAGTCTGTGAGGTTGTACGTTTGTATATACATGGGGGTTATCTCAGAAACAACTCATCCTATAAAAAAAACAAAACCTATATACAGGGTGCAATCTTTTACGTGATACAAAATAGCAAAATGTGAATCTATCCATGATTCTGAGCAACTTTTATTATGGGACCAACTTTGTGTTATGCCAAAAAAATCCAACTATTTCATTAACTCTGCTCATTTTAGACTGACAAGAATGTATGAACAGGTGTGTTTTTTTTGGCATAACACAAAGTTGGTCCCATAATAAAAGTTGCTCAGAATCATGGATAGATTCACATTTTGCTATTTTGTATCACGTAAAAGATTGCACCCTGTATAAGCGATATGATACAGAGAGAAAATATACAACGTGTTCCCGCCAATTTCCGTTAATTGAAAGGGGGCATAGCTTAGGTCAAATAAAGGTAATTTCTCCAAGACACCAGTATCTTAACTCTTACTGTTATCAAGATATTCAACATTTTAATTTAATCAGTTATGCAACTTTAACCAGTGTAAACGGTTTTTTGACGTGCATGTCATGTGATGTCATTTGAACATTATCACATTTGACACTAACTTTTCATTAACTCTTAAGACCCTTGTACAATAACCGTTAATGCCAAATTTAATTATTTTGTATGAAAATCGAAAAAAAAACTTTTTTTTTTTTTAAACTAATTATGCTACTTTGTTTCGGTGAATGGACTCTGCAATATGCCGAAGTTCAAGTAAATTCAGAAAAACACCCTGTATAATGGAAAAATAAACCATCTTCGTCTGTCGCCCCCGACAGGATTCGAATCTGCGACCTTTCTATTAACGCTAGACTGCTCAAAAAAAAGTAATGGTATAATACCTATATATAATGGACTTTAATACGAATTACGAACTTACAAAGCTAGAAAAAAATTTAACCCTTATAGTTACGCCGTGTCCGTCTTCGGCATGAGTATATAAATCAATGACGCCAACTGACAAAATGGTAGAATACATTTTTGGAAATAAAAAATAGGGTATCTACCTTCTACCATAAACGTAAAGTGGGGATGTATTTTTTTTCTTGCTTATTCCATAGTGTAAACCATTTTTCAAGTCAGTGGTCCATTTGTGTGTTATTGGGCTTTAAAGCCCAATTTTTTGTTGGAGTAAGTACTATATATTAATTAGTAGAGATATACAGTTGTTAACCGTGATTAGACACCCAATAGCTTCTTTGAGATAGATTTCTGATTCCTCGTGATTCTTTCCTTTCCCAGGCATTCGAACATATTATGTGTACCTAAGTAAGTATATAAGTATGTGTAAGTAGCTGGTACAACTACGTTCTGAAATAAATCGAAATCGTAGTAGGTACAATAAATACTATTATGCATCAAATCGTGCAAACTAGCTGTCTTATGGGCACCCTTTACCACTGTATCTTACTTCCATAAAAATTCTAAGAGTCGTTGGGTTTAATTAACGTATTTTTTAAGACAAAGGACCATGCGTCAAAATGGGCCTGAAACCAACAGGATTGAGAGTTATGTCAATAAATAGGTCTTAAAATATACTTTATTTCATTATATGGGCACAAAGTCAAATTCCATTGCTGAACTAAGATTTTTGTATTTTAGTCACGGTGAGTACGAGCTACGATAAATGCATTCGGATAATATTCATATTCTGGAGGGTAAATATTAAGCAAACCCAATTTAAAAAATGAAGGTAGGGATATCGACCATTCCATTAATTATATTCGTTCGGTGTCATTTCTTGTTGAATATCGTGTTTAACCAATAATAATATTATTTCGAACCATTTAAAACCTCTTTTACCTAGGTATCTACGTTAAGTACCTATCTTACCTGTGCAAGTGTTACTTGATATCGCAACGTTTAAGTGTTCAATTGATATTGCTTAGTTAAAAAGCCTAATAATATATAAACATGGCAATAGAAGGACGCCGCTATGTATTAAGTATGTCCTCGTTCGATTTTGCCACAGCGGCGACATATTTTAGAAGAAAACTTACCTGCATTACAACCTGTGATTGCACAATACTTACGGGCAAATGCACTTATTCCGGTGAGTAAACATATTATGCATTATGGCATTTCTGATAGCATGATGTTTTTCGATATGTATAGTATGTTTATAGGTACTAAATGTAGTTAGATGAATATAAATCTTTTCCTATGATCGGTACATAATTATACGCACTTATTTCATGCTTATGTCCACCGCTTACTGAATCTAAGTAGGCACTTTTCGTATAAGTATGGTTTATTACCTCTCTTAATATGTATAATTTTATTTGTAGGTTGCATTTAATGACATTCAAGCCATATGCAGTTTTTTAATAGATCCTATTTACTCTGACTTAAATATGAATATCTCAGTTCTGCAATGGAATTCGGCTTTGTGCACATATAATGAAATAAAGTAGATTTAAAGACCTATTTAATGACTTAAGTTTCAGCTCTGTTGGTTTCAGAACCAAGCTCCATACAAAGTTGCCCATGGTCCTTTGCAGTAAAAACAATAAATTAAAAACGTATGCACAATGTAATGTAACATCTTTCGAACGCTCAATCCAACACTCGCGTCCCATCGATATCGGTAGAATAAAGGGGTACGACATACAGGACAGGCTGTCTTTGCAGAAAAGGGTCCGTCGGAGTCGTTAATCAGAATTTGATGCCCAGAACCAATAGGGCGGATGTGCTACACATCCCAGCGAAAGGTACAACTAATAGGTTCTGAGGTAGTTTTGTAGGGATCGCGTGTCCCCGGGATTGATATATAGAAACATGTTAATATACAAAACTGCATAATTATAATTATATATAGACGGCCTTTTGTATACAAGGGAGGTTCTGATTTGAATGGGTAAGTTGGAAATATTGGTCGCCAAATAACATGAGATGTCTCTATCTTAGCTTAGAGGTAGTCAAACTGAACGAAATGAAAACCGACATAATATAACCCATCTCATACCGACAAAAACATACTACTCGTATGAGTGCTATTTTTGAGCATGATAGCAAATCAATAGGTCGTACCACTCGTACCTATACTTATCTATTTTCAACAACTTACGCATCAAGGCACAGGATATCGTTGTTTGGCGATAAATGAACACGGTTTTCCTTGCATTCGAATGATCACAATAATTTAGTTTTTTTTTTTGATAATATATTATATATTTTTGCTCTAGAAATTCTACTCGCATATACATATATACGGAATAGGTCACTCCAGAGTTTATGTACCTAACTTACTAATCCGAACTTACTTACTAGAATTTTATCAGGATTTATGTAAAAGTAGGTACATGTGCGCACATTTTCAGTTCAATAGTTTGTTAGAAACAGTGATTTTACGGGTGAGTGGGGCTCTTACACAATCGTATGTTTCTCCCTATACAATTATACACGAAAAATAGTGTGAACAAATGTTTATATAAGTACTTCCTATAATAGAAATAGGAGGAAGCATCTCCAAACAACCACTCCATACCCAGACGGCTTGAAGCAATTACAAACGAACTTACACATTTTGATGTCGATTAGAGCGGAAAAAACCGTCGCGGAAGGGTTGCACCCCGGATAACACGTCTGCTAGTGCTCATCAACGCCCGCCCCTGAATAATTCATGGTTAGCATGACGGATTTATTTTTCGCCATAAACTCAACACCGCTTACACATGGGCGCCGATCTGAATCGACATTTGGTATTCCAATATCAATCAAAGTGTTGCGCACTCGTTGTGACACTTATCTCAGCGCGTGGAACGCCAAATGTCGAGTAAGACTGACCTCCAACGGTCGTGGCTGGCAATACGGCATAGCGTTGAAATTTGTATGCGGCTTTTCCAATCTTACTTACGAGTTAAGTATTTTTTTTCTACACACTCGAATAACACAGGTAAATTAAACTACAAACAAAACACCGTACTCGTATTGACATGAGCATTCAAATCTCAAAACTTGCGCGTGACGTTCTATGTCTTAACAACCGTCTCTAAACTGGCCCAATGCAAATAGTTTAGTACTCGTAGCAGCCTGGTAAAATAAAACTACCTAAACAAATTCGATATTCGACGCTTAGTTACGACCATACACCCATGGGGGGTATTTTTATTAAAATTCGAAAAGCCAGAGGGAAATTAGGAAAAACTTATTTCTCTGACTAGAAAGTTCGAGTCACGTAACGTATTTGTTTTAATCAGTGACCAGAAGTTAGCGCGCCGAGTTCAATCCATTACTTATCAGAAAATTAGTCCCACATAACCCATTATATACGGCGGTCACTTTTTCCGGACAATCTCAATTATCTATCGAAAATGTATAATCTAAATTCCATTAGAGAGACACAGGCTACGCATTTGAACGAGTGTCTGAAACAGACAGGGAATATTGAAACGTTTTATGTGAGACGCGGTACTTTCTTGATTTTGTGTCATTATATTCCCGAATTTCGTGTCGAGATATCCGAGTCATTTTGTACGTGCGATTGCTTTCATTTGGCTTTAATTCTCCTTTCTTTTCGATGTATCCGTAGCAACATATATGTATTAGGAACGTGTATAATTTGGTAACGAGAGACAAATCTGTTCGAAATGGAGATGCTCTGCAACTAAGAGTAACAGATTTAGTCATTTCAGGCAGTCTTATAAAGTGGACATGCTCTGCAACTAAGAGTTAACAGATTTAGTAATTTGAGACAGTCTTAAAGTGGAGATGCTCTGCAACTAAGAGGTAACAGATTTTGTCATTTTAGGCAGTCTTAAAGTGGAGATGCTCTGCAACTAAGAGATAACAGATTTTGTCATTTTAGGCAGTCTTAAAGTGGAGATGCTCTGCAACTAAGAGGTAACAGATTTTGTCATTTTAGGCAGTCTTCAAGTAGAGATGCTCTGCAACTAAGAGTTAACAGATTTAGTCATTTTAGGAAGTCTTAAAGCGGAGATGCTCTGCAACTAAGAGTTAACAGATTTTGTCATTTTAGGCAGTCTTCAAGTAGAGATGCTCTGCAACTAAGAGTTAACAGATTTAGTCATTTTAGGAAGTCTTAAAGCGGAGATGCTCTGCAACTAAGAGTTAACAGATTTTATCATTTTAGGCAGTCAAAAAGTGGTGATGCTCTGCAACTAAGAGTCAACAGATTTTGTCATTTTAGGCAGTCTTAAAGTGGAGATGCTCTGCAACTAAGAGGTAACAGATTTTGTCATTTTAGGCAGTCTTAAAGTGGAGATGCTCTGCAACTAAGAGATAACAGATTTTGTCATTTTAGGCAGTCTTAAAGTGGAGATGCTCTGCAACTAAGAGATAACAGATTTTGTCATTTTAGGCAGTCTTAAAGTGGAGATGCTCTGCAACTAAGAGGTAACAGATTTTGTCATTTTAGGCAGTCTTCAAGTAGAGATGCTCTGCAACTAAGAGTTAACAGATTTAGTCATTTTAGGAAGTCTTAAAGCGGAGATGCTCTGCAACTAAGAGTTAACAGATTTTATCATTTTAGGCAGTCAAAAAGTGGTGATGCTCTGCAACTAAGAGTCAACAGATTTTGTCATTTTAGGCAGTCTTAAAGTGGAGATGCTCTGCAACTAAGAGGTAACAGATTTTGTCATTTTAGGCAGTCTTAAAGTGGAGATGCTCTGCAACTAAGAGATAACAGATTTTGTCATTTTAGGCAGTCTTAAAGTGGAGATGCTCTGCAACTAAGAGATAACAGATTTTGTCATTTTAGGCAGTCTTCAAGTGGAGATGCTCTGCAACTAAGGTTTAGGGGGTGTGGAGAGGGGTGAGTGTGGACTGCACCCCTGAGGGGTTTATGGCAGTCCACACTCAGAGAGAAACTCTGAAGTACTGGCTATACAATAGTTATTTATTAATTAACTAACACAGTATATATACAAGTAGCTACATGCATAATCATTCATACATCTCGCACGCACTTAATCTATGGCTAATCTTAAGCACGTATTTAAGGAATATCTTATCGCTACAATAGAATGTGCCTTGCCGGCACAAAGGGTTCAAAGATTTACCCATTTTAGGCAGTCTTAAAGTGGAGATGCTCTGCAACTATAAGAGTTAACAGCTTTAGTCATTTTAGACAACCTTAAAGTGGAGATGCTCTGCAACTAAGAGTTAACAGATTTAGTCACTTTAGACAGTCTTAAAGTGGAGATGCTTTGCAACTATAAGAGTTAACAGATTTAGTCATTTTAGGCAGTCTTAAAGTGGAGATGTTTTACAACTAAGAGTTAACAGATTTAGTCACTTTAGACAGTCTTAAAGTGGAGATGCTTTGCAACTATAAGAGTTAACAGATTTAGTCATTTTAGGCAGTCTTAAAGTGGAGATGTTTTACAACTAAGAGTTAATAGATTTAGTCATTTTAGGCAGTCTTAAAGTGGAGATGTTTTACAACTAAGAGTTAACAGATTTAGTCATTTTAGGCAGTCTTAAAGGTAGGTAGTATATTACGTGCGCATATGAAGCTACCATACCACCGATTCGGAAAAATAAACCTCTGCCATTAGAAGAACCGTCGTAAGTAGGTAACTCGGAGAAGTATAATATTTTACAGTACACTAGTGCGGTAAAGAGCATGTAGTAATCGCTACTAAGAATATAATAGTTACATGTATGTAATAATAAATATTTATATAATATTTACTTATATACATACCCAATATATAATAATTTGTTAATAATAAATTTATTTAATATTGCTCGAGATATATACATAGATATATATTACTCCGAACATAATTCATAAACGTACACATATAAATACATAACAATATAAATAAATATAACAACATTCACAACACTATAAATACATATAGGAAATACATAAATAAATAAATTCATCAACAATCAAAAACACTTACCATAACATTAGCAGCCGTGTCGGAACCGAAATGTCGGAGATGCAACGCCGAGCACCGTGGACAAGCCCGCGTGACGTCACACTAGCGCGCTCGGCTCCAGCGGCCGCGCAACCGCGCCGCCCGCCAGTCAGAAACCCATCTCGACGCCGAACGCATGTCGCTTTGCTCCGCGCGCATACGCTCAATGCTTACGATTTATGTTCCTAATTACCTGCTACTCATGCTTGTGCCTTTGTACCGCTTCGCCGTAATATATTTGTGAATGTGATTGGGTCGTTTTCTTGGACTATCAACCCCAACGACCTAAACTGGTGACCCCTACATTGGACGAAGATCGCAGCTTTCTCCTGGATTATCATTCACAATCACCAAGGACAAATCGTAAGTCGAACTAATAACTATGTCTGATCACGAAGATGATAAAGAAACATATAGCGACGCGCCGGCCGGGAAGGCGCCGAGAGATAACGGTACTATGCGCCTTGCCACTGATGCCGACACGTTCCGTGTCGGAGTACGGATACCACCATTTTGGCCGCAGGAGCCTGCCGTCTGGTTCGCGCAGATAGAAGGCCAATTTGTACTGTCAAACATTACTTCTGACGCGACAAAATTTTATTACGTGTTGTCGCAGCTTGACCACCAGTACGCAGCCGAGGTCAAAGATATCATCATTTCGCCACCTTTAACAAATAAGTACGAGAAGTTGAAAAGCGAGCTTATTAAACGCCTATCAGCTTCTCGTGAGAAAAAGCTAAAGGATCTCTTACTTCACGAGGAATTAGGTGACAGAAAGCCATCGCAGTTCTTGAGGCATCTACAGCACATCGCTGGTCCGCAGGTACCTGAGGATTTTTTGAGGACCATTTGGACGAGCCGCTTGCCGCATAATATCCAAGGAGCTATAGCAACTCAGCCACTGTCTACCCTTGACTCTTTGGCTGATCTAGCAGACCGTGTATGGGACATATCTCCAGGTACTCCGCAGGTAGCTAGCACCTCTAACCAACTCGGCAGCGCAGTTATAGAGCACATGGCTAACCAGATCGCAGCACTTTCGAGGCAGGTGCAGGAGCTCTCAACCGAAATGCGATCCCGTTCTCGTCCCAACCACAGGGCCGGAGGTAGGCAGCAACACCGTGGGCGCAGCAGCAGTCAGCGACGCGATAATAGTCACCAGCGTTCGCAGTCAAATTACCGCAAGTTTCCAGTGTGCTGGTACCACTACAAATTCCAGTCGCAGGCGACCAGGTGTGTCAAGCCATGTGACTTCGCCTCGGGAAACGACCAGGGCAGTCGATAATGGCGGCCGACGATTGCCTGAGTTCCGGTCGCTTGTTCGTCACAGATCGACAATCAAAGATGCAATTTCTCGTGGATACCGGAAGCGATCTTTGCGTCTTTCCTCGATCTGCATTGCGCGAGCAGCGCCTTAAAACACGATATCAACTTTTCGCTGCAAATGGATCCATCATCAGCACCTATGGTCACGTCCAGTTGAAGCTGAATCTGGGTCTCCGCCGCGAGTACAGTTGGCAGTTCGTCGTAGCGGATGTCACCAAAGCGATCATCGGTGTCGACTTTCTATCTTTTTATAACTTAGCCGTCGACTGCCGAAACAAACGCCTGCTAGACAACACGACGTCGCTGTCAACGGCGGCTTTAACAGCAGATTCAACGGACACCGTGTTCTCAATTAAGACCCTCTACGGTGAGTCCAAGTATCACGACATCCTTAGAGATTACCCCGAGATAACACGGCCTCCCGGTATTCACCGCGATATAAAGCACAACACTGTGCACTATATAACTACCACAGATGGACCACCAACACACTGCACCCCGAGAAGACTAGCACCAGACAAGCTGAAAATAGCCAAGCTTGAATTTGAAGCGATGCTCAAGAACGGGACAGCAAGGCCATCATCAAGCCCCTGGTCTTCGCCACTTCATCTCGCACCAAAAAAGGATAACGGCTGGAGACCCTGCGGAGACTACCGGCAACTAAACGCGCGAACAGTTCCAGACCGGTACCCCATCCGCCATATCCACGACTTCGCCCACCACCTATCCGGTTGTACGATCTTCTCCACCATAGATTTGGTAAAAGCGTACAACCAAATACCGGTGAACGCGGACGACATAGCAAAGAATGCCATAGCGACGCCTTTTGGACTATATGAGTTCCCATATATGACCTTCGGGTTAAGAAACGCTGGACAGACATTCCAAAGGTTCGTCGACGAGGTCACAAGGGGTATGGACTTCGTATTCGCGTACCTGGATGACTTCCTCATCTTTTCGGAGAACGAAGAAGCTCATATGGAACATCTAAAGCTACTGTTCAGCAAACTAAGGGACTACGGGATCGTCATAAACCCCTCGAAATGCATCTTTGCTGTACCGGAAGTCAAGTTCCTCGGATACCACATCTCTGCGAAAGGCACAAAACCCCTGGAGACGAAGGTGGAAGCTATCGAGACATTTCCGGCACCGAAAACCGTTAAAGAATTGCGAAGATTCTTGGGGATGATCAATTTTTATCGGCGATTCATCCCTCAAGCGGCACAGATCCAAGCTCCTCTGCACAACTTGTTGACTGGCTCGGTAAAAGGATCCCACCCCGTTGTGCTAAAGGATGAGACCCTGGAGGCATTCAACGGCTGCAAGAGAAGTCTCTGCGATGCAGCACTCCTAGCACATCCAGACAGCAACGCAGCACTTGCACTGGTCACGGATGCCTCTGACACGTCATTAGGGGCTGTGTTGCAGCAGAAAATAGGAGACGCATGGCAGCCGATTGCGTTTTATTCGAAGAAGCTGAGCCCAACCCAACAGAAGTACTCACCTTACGATCGCGAACTGCTCGCAATATACAGCGCAATCAAGTACTTCAGGCACATGCTGGAAGCACGAGTGTTCACGGTATTTACCGACCACAAGCCGTTGTGCTTTGCTTTTGCGTCACACAAGTCAAACTGCTCACCAAGACAATTTCGCCACCTCGACCTCATCTCTCAATTTACCACCGACATCCAGCACATATCGGGGAAAAACAACGTGGTCGCGGATACATTGTCGAGGATAGAAGAACTGGAGAAGCCTATTGACCTGGTACAACTCGCAGCAGCACAACGCAAGGATGCTGAGCTAAAGCAGATTTTAGACGGTGACACAACCCATACCATCAAATTAAAAAAGATGATGATACCTGGTTCCCTCACCGAACTATACTGCGATAGCAGCACTTCCATCCTAAGACCCTATGTGACCCCAGAACTTCGCCAGCAAGTCTTCAACAGCTTACACTCGCTTAGTCACCCTGGAACCAAGGCAACAGCGAGACTTGTATCGGAGAGATTTGTTTGGCCGCATATGAACCGAGACTGCCGCGAATGGGCACGAGCTTGCACAGCCTGTCAACGCTCCAAAGTAACGAGGCACGTTCAAGCTCCCTTAGGCACGTACAAACTACCCAAAGCCAGATTTGCGCATGTCCATATCGACATTATTGGACCTCTGCCACCGTCTCAAGGTTACCGCTACTGCCTAACAGCCATCGATCGATTCACACGGTGGCCAGAAGCAATTCCGATGATGGATATCACAGCTGAAACAGTTGCCAAAGCTCTTCTGACCGTCTGGATATCCCGATTTGGTTGTCCTGTGGACATCGTCACAGACCGCGGAAGACAGTTTGAGTCAGCGCTCTTCAAGTTCTTGGCGAAAATAGCAGGATTCAAGCACAGACGTACTACGGCATATCACCCTGCTTGTAACGGGATTCTTGAAAGATTTCACAGACAGTTAAAAGCAGCCATCGTCTGTCACGCGCAAGAAAATTGGACAGAATCCTTGCCACTAGTTCTGTTAGGGATCAGGAGCGCGTTCAAGGAAGACCTGCAAACATCGTCTGCAGAGCTAGTGTATGGAGAAACGCTAAGACTGCCTGGAGAATTCTTTCAGCCCTGTACTGTTACGACAACAGATGTCACCGACTTCACTGCGCGCTTGCGTAACATTACCCAGCAGCTGAACCCTGTGCCAACTTCAAGGCATGGATCTCAGAAGACCTTCATATTTAAAGACCTGAAATCAGCCACTCACGTCTTCGTAAGAGAAGATGCTGTTCGTGGCGCGTTAACAGCAGCATACACTGGGCCACACGCAGTGGTGGAACGAGGAGATAAGGTTTACAAACTAATATTAAAAGGAAAAGAAACCACTGTATCGGTAGATCGATTAAAACCAGCATATACGCTTGAAGAGAGCACCAACAGCACCGATAACAAACCTCAAATGAAAGAAAAGCCAGAGACTACCTACCCCCGGCAGACGAAAGAAACACGAGATAAGCCGAAAACACATACCAGATCTGGCCGACAGGTGAAATTCCCTGATTACTATCGCCCGTGAGACGGTCTCTGGGGGGGAGTGATGTAGTAATCGCTACTAAGAATATAATAGTTACATGTATGTAATAATAAATATTTATATAATATTTACTTATATACATACCCAATATATAATAATTTGTTAATAATAAATTTATTTAATATTGCTCGAGATATATACATAGATATATATTACTCCGAACATAATTCATAAACGTACACATATAAATACATAACAATATAAATAAATATAACAACATTCACAACACTATAAATACATATAGGAAATACATAAATAAATAAATTCATCAACAATCAAAAACACTTACCATAACATTAGCAGCCGTGTCGGAACCGAAATGTCGGAGATGCAACGCCGAGCACCGTGGACAAGCCCGCGTGACGTCACACTAGCGCGCTCGGCTCCAGCGGCCGCGCAACCGCGCCGCCCGCCAGTCAGAAACCCATCTCGACGCCGAACGCATGTCGCTTTGCTCCGCGCGCATACGCTCAATGCTTACGATTTATGTTCCTAATTACCTGCTACTCATGCTTGTGCCTTTGTACCGCTTCGCCGTAATATATTTGTGAATGTGATTGGGTCGTTTTCTTGGACTATCAACCCCAACGACCTAAAAGCACTTTTCGTGCATATATGTCGAAACTTTAAAGAGCCATATGTACAGTAAAACGTTGTACGATACACGTGCGAATTTCCTATTTTCGGCACTTGTATCGTAAATAACTATTACAGTACATATGGTGCTACTTTCCCGCACTAGTGCGGAAAGGGCACTTTTCGTGCATATGTCGAAACTTTAAAGAGCCATATGTACAGTAAAATGTTGTACGATACACGTGCGAATAGGTAATTCGCAACTCGTGTCGATTTAAAACACTCCCTTCGGTCGTGTTTTAATTTATCACCACTCGTTGCAAGTTTCGTATTTTCGGCACTTGTATCGTAAATAACTATTACAGTATATATGGTGCTACTTTCCCGCACTAGTGCGGAAAGAGCACTTTCCGTGCATACGTCGAAACTTTAAAGAACCATATTTACAGTAAAACGTTGTACGATACACGTGCGAATAGGTAATTCGCAACTCGTGTCGATTTAAAACACTCCCTTCGGTCGTGTTTTAATTTATCATCACTCGTTGCTAATTTCCTATTTTCGGCACTTGTATCGTAAATAACTATTTCATCACACTTGCTCGAAAAGGGCTTCATAATGCGCAGACATACAGAGCTGTAATAGCCTGTGTTACGCCCGTGGGCGTAATGGTTTTTTTCTTAAATTGTAGCTGTCACTCATGCGGCAGTTACAAAGCAAAGAGTTTTTATATCAAATACAATGTCTGAAAACGTATCTATAAAAACGTACGTAAAACGTTAACGTATTTTAAATAAATGTAAACTTAAAAAACTACTTAAACATGTTTAACTGAATTATTTACAGATTTAATATGTAGTTATTTATCCCCTTATTCATAAAACTTAAAATGCCTCTGCTAAATAAAATGTGCTTTGTCCCTTTCTTACGAACACAAATGTCAATGTGTCAGATAAGGACAAACGAATTTTAACGCCATTTTAGTTAAAACAGGCTTATAGGACGTTTATGAATACGGCCGTTAGTGTCTATGTAAAATGTTTTTAAGTGTTTTCAAATCGTGGCTGTATACCGAAGGGTCTTTGCCATACGCGCCTCACGTCAAATTCAACAAAATGGACGACTGACATGTTGCAGTTTTTATTACGATTTGTATTAATTTCATCTAAAATGTATTTGTTTCCTCGCAAATGTGATGAAAAACATTGTGTATAACACGGGCGTAAGAATATTGCAAACTCGAGTCATCAAAAGCCCTCCGCCTTCGGCGTCGGGCTTCTGATAGACTTTTGTTCGCAATATTCGACTTACGCTCCTCGTTAAACAATGTACTATTCTCAAACATGCAATGAAATATTGACGTTGTTTTCTTCATAATGGGCTTCGAAGTGTCACGTTTCGGGCGAAGAGACGAGACGAGAGACCCGTAACGGCATTTCATACAAAATTGGAGGCCTAGGCCGGCAAGATGGTCTTTTTTAATTTCCATTTCACAATTTGTGGCACAGGATCGCGGCCTTCAGCCATGAAAATTAAAGTTTGAAATTAAAGTTTGAGTTTGGAGTTTTTTTAATTTATTTCATTGTATGTTTGAGAAAAGCACTAAACATACCTCGGCGTGAAAAGAGGTTGCCAGCTATGCTCGGCCGTCTATATGTACTCGGCCGGCAACCCCTTACTTCCCGGCCTCTGTACTAATGTACTATTTTAACACACAAATGTTACAGTTAAAGACCGATCACTTAAAATACATTTAACTTAACATATGCATATTGTATTAAACCATATTCATACCATTGAATTAACGATCAAATATCAATATTGAGAGCAGAGTTGCAAGTCTGTCACGTAAACTAAGCTAATTCTACACCAGCTTACTCGTACAGGTGCCCAATTGCCCATGTTTCCTCGGACTTCCACTAAAGTAATTACTCAATATTTGCCACATCCAAAACCATTTCGACGGCACGTGGCCTGTCCCCGCGTGGCCAAAAGTACGACCCTTCTGTCATGTGCTTAATTTGAATTATGCCGGGGCAGACGGCCGTCCCCCAATATATAAAATTCAAGTTTACGCCCCCCATAGGAACACGGTATTGGATACATTTCAGTTTCGCTTTCGATGAGTGTACGTCCGCGTGAATATTTTAAAAGCTCCGTGTTGCAATGCTATCAAATGTGGACGAGTATCATATCTATAAGTATACGATGGTGATTGATAAAATGGTACTAATCAATATTTTGTCGTAGAATAGGTATAGTGCCTGAAGTTAATGGGAATGTGTCACGTCAGCTCCATATTTAATCTATACTAATAATACTTTGACGACCGGTTAGTCTAGTGGGTAGTGACGCTGCCTACGAAGCTGAAGGTCCTGGGTTCGAATCCCGGTAAGGGCAAATATTTGTGTGATGAGCATGAATAGTCTCTCTGAGTCATGGATGTTTTCTATGTATTTAAGTATTTCTATCTATTAAACAGTTTGTGTTATGGGTACTAGACGACGATAGTACCCATAACACAAGCCTTATTGAGCTTACTATGGGACTAGGTCGATTTGTGTAAGATTGTCCCCTAATATTTATTTATTTAATACTACTGGCTCTGTGAGCTGTAGAACTCTATAGCCTGGTTTTTTTTTTTAATTCCGACTAGCCAAAAATAAACTATTACGAACCTGCTCACAGAATTTCACGAAAATCGGTTAGGAATATGCGACCTATAGATGAAAACAGCCGACAGCGTGACAGACAGACAGCGGGACAGCGTGAGGGTGATTTTCCACCGGCGAGAAGAGACGAGGCGAGGCGAGCATTGAAATTTGTATGGCACCTTTTCAATCCTCTCCTTCGGTGGAAATACTAAGGCCGGGGCCGCACTGGTTAAGGCGATTGGCGACGCGACGGCGATTTCAGTACAACTTGGGCGACTTGAGGCGACTTGATGTATGAAGATCGCCGTCGCGTCGCTAATAGCTCTACCAGTGCGGCCCCGGCCTAAGTGCCATACAATACCTCGCTGGTGGAAAATCAGCTTAACAGACACCGGACACCGGACATACGAACAATTCGGCCCAAGCTGAAGCATAGAACTATTAGAACTTCATTCGCTTGACTCGATAGTGCGATAAAGAGGAAGTGTCTGTGAGATTGTAGCTTTAAGTGTGTAGTGTAAGTTTGTATGTTTTGGGAAATCTCGAGAACCGCCTATCCGATTTCAAAAAATCTTTCACCTGCGTCCTGCGTGTAGAATGGACTTCTAGTTAGGTGATAAAGTGAAACAAAAAAAAAACAGTTGTCTTACCTATCCCAATCTGACAGGTGGCTACGTAATATTAATATGTATAAAGTTACAGACGGTTGTATTTTTCTTGGAGGCACCAAGATTAAATCAACTACCATATCTCTATCAAAAGCAGAGTAAGCAAAAAACAAGTTTGCATACCGCGACCGAGTTCTCGTAAATTGCAAAGCATTTCATTTCGAGCCCGTCACAATATTTTTACGATTGGTTTGGAATGCGAAGACTTTATTAAATTCAGCTCCGGAACCTGTTCTCAACGGTATCGCATCGTATTGTCGACTTCCAGGATTCTCGTTTCGATAACTTAAGAATACTCATATATAACTCAATCATGCGCAAGCCAAAAACAACCATTCGATTTACAAATTAGAGCTTAATTCCAAAGCACACGCAAAGGCTTTGAACGTCGTGCGAAAGTTAGTCGTGTTTTTTGACACAGCAAAAGAAGCGGTTGAAATCTAAAAAGGATTTATGCAAATGACCAACAACCAAGTTGATCGTTACGATAAAGGTAGGATAGTGCGGTGCTCCAACGGAACGCCTTATAGGCACAGCCTTGGAAATGGTCATTCAACCTAAAAGCAGTAAAATACGGTCTAAAGGCCGAAACGCACTGACAGCCGCGCCGCTTCGCCACCGCTGTCAGTGCGTTGCCGCCTTAAATGTTGGCTTTGTCTAAAGTGTATAAAAACGATATAGGATGCACCCGGCAATACGAGCATTAGCTAACCAATGCAGGTAACACGGTAACACATAATAATGCTATTGTCTGCCTGTCTGAGCTATCAGTAACGAACTTAAGTAGCCGCTTGTCGGGCCGCAAGGTATACTCAAAATCAAAACCAATAAAAACGGGTGTGTATGGATAATGGAAATGTATTAAAAAGTGACCTGTTTTGTTACTTAAGTTTTCGATAGATTACTATTTAGTCTCGTGATGTTTTTTTAACAGAGTTCAAAAAAGGAGGTTTCCTTCAATTAAGAGGCTGACGAGACCTAATTTTACTTTTTTAGAAAAACTATTTGTTCTAGCACATCAAATAAAATATATTTTAGTATTCACCATATTTCAAAGACCGTGTACGGGCTCGATACGTAATTGGACGAAATCGGCACTATAGAAAATAATTGCAAAGATTGGTCTTAAAATCACATTAAACGGTTCTATGTCTTTATTGTTTTGACGTATGGGTCTGCAATTAAAAACATGAAGTCAACATATTCATACCTAAACCGCTAACGAGTCATATTTCACAAATAATCCACCCTTTTTTTTATTTCAATATTTATGTAATATTATCTTCAAAAACCGGGCCGCCCAGTAACACTCGCTCTCATTTACTCCGATACAAATAGACAGTGTGCGCGCTATCCAAAATCCTCAAGGGCATTTTGGTATTGACAGTGACAGCGTCTTAAGCGGAATCTTTTATTTTTTACTAGCTTCCGCCCGCCTCTTCGTCTGCGTGGACGCGGGATAAAAACTATCCTGTATTGCTATAAACTACCTGCGTGCCAAATTTGAGTGAGTCATCCAATCTTTCGCATTAAAAATATTAGTAGGATATTGGTGGTTTAAGTATAGATACGATATCCTTTCCGGGTGGTCCCATAGTCATCAAGTCAGGATCTGATGATGGGACCGTGGAGAAACCGAGGGAACTCTTCAAATAAGTCGAAGAACAGAATTTAAGTCAATTAAAACTTTGTTTTTAAAGCAAAATATTTTTTAAATCGCCTTGTTTTCTCACACTACTTTAAAGCAAATAGTTTTTTCTCCGACACCAGCAAGAAAAACACACTTTGCACTGCAGCTTACACAAACAAAGCAATCCGATATCTTAGAGCTTCCCATCACATTAGCGCCGTCTCTATACGGATTATCCGCACCCGGACGTCCAGGTCCAGCCGGTTATCCGGACGGGTAGATTAATCACATATCAGTTACTGGGATCGCCTTTCACGTATAAACCCTAAGTGTCTAATTGAAGACGTGTCGATTTTCTTGGCAACGGGCGATGGATCGGAAAGTGGTTGAGCGAGATCGACGGAATCCCGGTAATTAAGTTAATTAGGGTGATGGAGGTTTTATCCACTCTAGTTTTACGCCCGCGCTGCCGTATTTCAGTAAGGTACTTTGAACAATTAATTTGCTTTTGAATGTATTGTCACGGTTTTGCCATTTGGCAAGTTGGCCTTCAGGGTAATTTAATTGCGTAACATTAGGAACACGGACAGCTAGTCTATACTAATCTATATGTAAATAAATAAATATTTGCGGACCATTTTACACAGATCGACTTAGTCCCGAACTAAGCAAAGCTTGTACTATAGGTACTAGACTATAAATAAATAAATACTTAAATACATAGAAAACATCCATGACTCAGGAACAAATATTCATGCTCATCACACACCATATGCCCTTACCGGGATTCGAACCCAGGCCCTCTTGCTTCGTAGGTCGTAGGCTACTAGCTAGGCTAAAGCGGTCGTCAAACAATCAAACAATTCTACTAATATTATAAATACGAAAGTTTGGATGTTTAGATGTTTGTCACGCTTAAACGACTCAATTTCTTTTATTTGGATGAAATTTTGCACGTAGATAGGACAGTTTTTATTAAATACTTGCTGCCCGGCCCGGCTTCGCACGGATTACCCGTTTTCCCGTAGGAATGAAGCCTTTTCCCGCGGTAAAAAGTCAGGGATAATGTCGGCTTCTAATGGTAAAAGAATTTCAATCAATCAAATCGCTCCAGTAGTTTCGGAGCCTACAACAAACAAATAATCAAATCTTTACTCTTTATAATATTAGTGTAGATGATTCATTTTATTTTATTTCGTATCATTTGTATTTAGTTTATTTTGCTTATTCTATGGACTTGTTTTGGATTAAATAATTTTCATTTCATTATCCCGGGTCCACGCAGACGAAGTCGCGGGCGGAAGCTATTGTACTAATATTATAAAGAGGGAAAAGTCTATGAAATTGTAAAGTTTTGTATGTAATGTGTAATCTCCGGAAATGCTGGAAATGGACTTTCAGGATTGATATTAGGCTATATTATATCGCTGAAGGAAATTTAGATTTTTCTGGATTATAATCACCTGCATTATAATCTGCCATAACAAAGGCAGCAAAAATATGTCACACACAGGTCCTAATGGAAATAAATAAAGTCGTGTCAGATATTTATACGCGCGTTGTTATGGCAGATATTAATGCTGGTGACTGTACTAACATATTAATTCTATTATATAATTTGAATTTTCTTTTAGCGGAAAATAGCGTTCGGGAAATATGAATTTCGGAATAATGACGCTTCTTCAAAATGTTTGTGTGTTCCCCAATATAGTAGTAGTATATTACAGTTATTATAACTTTAATTTTAAGTATTTCTGTCGTTATCACAATTTGTAAAGTTAGGAAAAATATTTTATTTCCTAAAGTCCCGATGTAATCCTAGTTCCGATTAACCCGAGTAGTAATTGAATGTGAAAGGCGACCTTTTTATAAATCGACTCGGGACTACGAATAAATCTTAAAGGAAATAAGTTCCTAATTCGCTAATTGCCCAGGGTAGCAATTTGTGGGAATATAATTGCCTTTGAATTTAACGCCACGATTCATCGTTCGTTGAAAAATTGAACATTAAACCGTTTTCATGACGGGTTTAGTGTTTTGTAATGTTTTGTTATGTTTTGAATTTTTGTGTGTGCGCAATTAATATTATAGTTTGCTTTCCCACAGATACAGCTTCTAGGTAGAGCTATAACGATACGCTTCATCGATATTGTTCTCGATTTATAGATTTGTTGATGACGATGATGTATACTTGTTATCCCTCTTTAGGTACAGTCGACAACACAGCTAACTGACCATCGGAAATCTAATCTGACCTTAAGTGCATTGTAATAAGGTTCTAGGTTTTCACGGTATGGTCAGTGAGCTGTGTTGTCAACTGTACATAGGGCTCGCCGAAGCGTTCTCTTATTTACTAGATCTTGCGCGACTTCTAGCTCTGTCCAGCCGAGACCAGTTGAGCCAGCCTCTTTCTCAACTGATCGCTTCCATGTATCCGAGGACGTCCCGGCCGATTTATCGATTTAGATAGGAATTAAAAAGAAAACGATTCGTCTATCAGGATTAAGGCCCAGTCAGTCAGGTTATAGAGGGTGAATCAACGCCGTCTCATTCCAAAGCTGCGCATCATCACAAGTCAATTTGGTTCATCACATTTGCATTCCAATCACATTTATTCAATTACGCATTTTACGCACGCTCGTTGTAACACGCGTGGAAGGCAGTGCCAGGGCTGTCAATTTGTAACTTTGGCTAAAACCCACGCACACCCCCGAGGTGCTCATTCACACGGACGTAAGTACGCGGCTGACAGTGTCACTGTCTTATACACAGTCAGAGTCGCGCGGCCGGCGTTGTCCCTGTCAGTGTCACAAAAACATGGCACCCCTAACTTGACGTAAGAGAACGTGCTGTGCAGTAGAGAGTGTTGGCATGAGTTAATTCAACTTACTAGCTGTGAAATATCATCAGTTTTGTTTCGAGTAGATAGAGGACCTTTTGTACTTTTATTAATTATGTGCTAGTGCGAAACACAGTGGGCGGGGTATATTGCACGTCGAACCGATGGCCGTTGAGGCGGAAAGGTTCTCGAGTGGCAACCACGTACCGGAAGACGCAGCGTGGGTAGACCTCCGACAAGGTGAACTGATGAACTTGCAAAGTGATAAAAGCGCAAAACCCATTGAAATGTAATTGAACACAAAAATACACCTCCAAGTTTCTCTTGGTATATTGATATCTCCGCAAATTCTCTGCTCTTTTGCCAAACGAAAGTACAGTCGACACGCGTAGTCTAGCCAATCCGTTATGTTTGTTTACATAACACAGTATGTAGTGTGCGGTATGGCCCGCTTGGGCGGCAGACCGCGTCGATTCACTCTCGATGCATCAGACGTATACCATGTAGTCTCACTAGTCGACTCTACAAATATATACACACTGTGGAACTTATAGCTCGGGAATACAGCTCAAAATTGCATACGTATTTTTGGAGTTGGCTGATGAAGACCGTGAAGGACGTCTCGGGACCTCGGGCATGGTTATCTAATTAATATATGGAGTATGTGTTATGCCATGCAGTGGACGTTTGGTCGGTAAACCACGCTGACTGAGGTGAGCTTATGGACATGGATGATTATTACAATGAAGTAATTCGTTATCTAATATGTATATACATAAAACTCAGAAGTGTTATTACACCATTTATAACTCAAGAAGGGCTGGGTCAATTTTCATCATGTTTGATTTGTTGAAATTGTCATTTCTCCGAATAGCAAAAAAAAAATGAAAACAGAAATATTACGAAAAAAAAAACTTTTCTGATAAATTTTGTAGGGCGATACGAAGTTCGCGGGGTCAGCTGGTAGGTAATAATAATCAATATCCATTAAGCTCACTTGTTGCGTAAATATTATCAAGTATAATAATGTTAAGTTAAATTCAATATCTTGCGGTAAACTTTTAAACTTCTACCAACACAATGACAATAGTTATCAAGTCAATGTAACTGGTTATGCGAGTGATCTGAAGTCACCTCAAAAGTGTTTGAGAACTATTGAACACCGTCTCGTCAGCCAAACAATGAGCATGACAGTGCTAGAGGTAAGAAAGACAAGCCTTTAATTCTCAGCAAAGTTACCTCCTGACACCGTAATTGGATAGTTCGACTGTGTAGAGATCTGTAGAGAAAGGCACAGTTACAAATTCAATTCATTTAAAAAGCTAATGTATGAACTTAGGGAACTATTCAATAACTTGCACATAATTCTGCAATATCATAACAGTATCAGCAATTAATAGGTAATTATGATTTCAGGTTCTTGAGAAAAATTCGTATCGCAATGCAGAAACCATTTATGGCGAATTGTATGAGCTTAGTGTAGTAGTTGTGCCAAATAGCTTGGATGTATGAGAGCTAGCAAAGCGGTTTTATAGGAATGGTAAAAACGGAATTAATATTTTATAGTTCCAACTGATATGTTACTCGACATTGCGTAGTGTACAATCGCTGTCAGAAAAGTGTATCGGATCGAGCGGAGTGAATTAAAAAAAAAAAGAGTTAGTTAAATTAAATTTATATGTTATTAACATATAAATTTTTCAATTAGTTTATTAATAAATACATCAACAAAATATACTGTATAAGATATTATATTGTCAGTTCCTATTAGAATGCATGTTCAAATATATCTGTGCACCCTGCAGAGTATCTACAGATATATTTGATATGGCGACTGACTACAAGTGTGTTTTTTATTCGAGTCGTGTATTTATAGACCCGAGCAGTCTGCTTTTCGCCGCGATTGACAAGAACTTCGAGAACCTCTTCAGCTAGGTCTATTTCCAAAGGTTGCCGCGCCACCGCTAACCATTTGGCTATGTTTAATGTCAGTTCTTCATTTTGTGACGTGAAATGACAAACAAATAATAATAACCCTAGCGAGCTTAAGCCGGGTTCGACCAAACAGGAATAAGGATTTATATTGAGGTTTAACGTTGAGATTGTATTGACTAATCTGGGAACAAACTCTATTTAGTTTGCTTTCATATTTTAAAAAAGGTAGCCTAAACTGCTTCTATTTATTCCAAAACGTATGTACATTTCAAACGATGCAGTCGTTTTTTGTAACGTTTTACGATAATATCTTTGCAGGTTTCTGCTGCATCTTCAGATCCATTTCAAACTACTTTTTGTCTTTAATTAAATTTTCAAATAAGAAGCATCTACATAGTACATCCAGTATGTCGAGTTGCAGTATAAAACAAGTTCCTATGAAGCAGCAAGCTCCGGGCAGGTCGATGGTACGAGGTATGCTTGTAACGGGGACTCGAGTAATTTGAGCTCCGCAAATAGTCACCCCATTACAAGGTTCTCAGACCGGCTGAGAGTCGTCAGGCAATTTTACACCGCGTAGTAATTCGATTTAATTTATATACCGGCCATAAGTGATGTTGGCGGTGTACCCGGCTATAGCGGCATAAATTATTGCAAAGGATAACCATCGTTCTTATAATATAATGAATCTAATGTAATGAATGACAATGTATGATTAACACGAAATAAATGAATGTGAATATGAATATATAATAGGAAGTATTGGAACATTAACAGCTGCAGAGGTTTTACTTGAAATTAAATTAAATTTTATTGCCACAAAAAGTTCATGCATATTTAGAGACTATGTAACTACATAGTCTCTAAATATGCATGTATTTTTTGTGGCAATAAAATTTACCTTAGCTTATTTTTTCCTTTAGCATAGGTACTGTTTTACCTATGCTAAACTACACCTAACTAATATTTAATATAAGATATTAACAAAACAGGTGTCAGAAGGTCAGGATCAGCTAAATGCTCTAAGCATTGCAATTTGAAAAGTCCTCATCACACATCAGACCTACAAAAATGATAACAGTTAATTTTCCCAAATAACAAACAAATACTCTTTATTGCACCACGACAGGAGAGAAACATCTCCTAACCACAACACCAACACAACATCTAATAACCTTAGATTTGATTAGCTTAGACTATAGCTTGATGGCAAGGTTCGCAGGATGAGTAGATAATATTTGAATAAAATTACTTATACAGAATGTCGTAAGGATAAGACTAGATGAGTAGACCTACAGCATATGTGCGAGAATCTCACCACGAAAATGTGTACCACCATAAATCAAACGTACCTACTAAGTACCCTGTATTTCCTTTGCCACGAGATTATAACAAGGGAAAAGTCAGGGCTATTTACTAATTGACGCGGAGACCGTTTAAAGTCCGCTTAGTTAGAGGTTAGAATGAGATTTTTGAGATAAGTAAGTTAATAGTGGTTGAAGTGTCAATTTCACCTCATTGCGGCTTGACATGAACAAAGTAGAAAATCGGTACGGTATAAACTGGTTTAGTCATAAATACAAATCTGTGTGAGTCAGATACTTTAGGCATCTGAATAATGATATTACAGACATAGTTAATAAGGGTATTGAAAAAAAAGACCGGGTTGCACTCCGGGAGTGCCGGCAGAAGTGAAAACTCAATAACATTGTAACAGTTTTTCGATCAGGTCACGTGACATCTTACGGCGTCACCCTAAAAATGAATTTGACGCAAATTTATAAACAACTATCAATTATTTAGGCGGACGGGCCGCGGGCGCGTTGGGTGCGAGGGGCCGCCGGCTCGCCCGTCGGCGCGCCGACGGGCGGAGGCAAACACAATACCAATTTGTTTTTGCCATTGCCAAATATTTTTCAAAGCTTTATCACTTTAGGAATAACGTCTAAATTCGAACTATTCGAATTTGCAAGAACGGCAGACGGCGGTGGCGACCAAAATATCAATTTGTTTTTGCCGTTGGTAAATATTTTTCTAAGCTTTATCTCTTTAGGAATAACGCCCAAATTCGAACTATTCGAATTTTCTCAATAGCAAAGCGGTGAAGGACGCGTTGGTATTATTACAAATTTATTTGCAGAATATGCTATTGCAAAAAGTGTTTAACGGCTTTATACTCTTACGAATAGCGTTCAGTTTTGAATGAAGTCGAATCGGCTAGCAGCAAAACCTCCTTCACGTCTGACGTCACAAAACTCTGTCGCGTATTTAACAATTTTTCCCCATCCCAAAAAGTCCAAAGAAGTTTTCACTTCAAAAATCTTTGGTTGTCAACCGACGACACGTATAATGAAATATGAATTAGCATTATTTTGCAACGTAACCTGAAAGCTTCGCGATCAAACGAGCAATAACGGCAACAGTAGTTGTAACATTCGCGCCAAAATAGGAAACCTGCCATTCCTGTGTTTAACAAGCCCGCTCAAGGCTGTCTCGTTCATTGGACCCGTAAACAAGCAGGACACGTCCAGCCAGACCCCTGACAACACAAAGCGTACAAAAGTAAGGCCCGTTCCGTATCCATTGATCTATGAGTCTATAAAGTTGGAGGACAGTTTAAAGGTCCCTGCGGAAGCAACAGTAGATTCCGAACAAAGTTTCCGCAGCGAATTGGAAATTTTCAATTAATTACACCAGTTTTCAAATAATATGGGGCATTTGTATTCGAGGGAGTACTTTAGCAAGCCCTTAGAGTTTTAGTGAGTTTGATTGAATTCGGAACCAACTTTTCTTCAGGAAGGTTGTGATTGTAAAAAAAGGTTGCGATTGTGCCTTTCGGTTGTCTGTTAGGATCGAAACAAAATAAAACAAAACCGTTATCGTTCATTTTTCTCCTTTTACTAGAAATTAGAATATATTATTATTTTGTTTTACGCTTATAGGGAAACTTCTAACTCTTACATCGGAATAATATTCTATGTGGTGCTTGTTCCCAAACGAATGTACAGTTTCGAATATACGAGTACATCACATTTGCGAGTGTCTCTTAAATTACATTCTAAAATTACATATAAAATGCCGCTGTAAAATGGAAACTCGTAATGTGAGATATACGACGTCCGTAAAACCGGTTCGGTTGGATGCAAATCGAGTCCAAAACTTCAAAACATTACATACTTTAATGCTTACAAAATAAGGAACATTTTGTCTTGCACGGTTAAAAAGGCGACATGTTTCTTTGGGGTAAAAGACAAAAAGAGTGTTAAGCATCACTTAATTAAAAAGAAGCCTTTGGTAGCGAAACCTTAGATAATGCTCGGATGCAATCGCCTTTAATTACAATTGCATTCTTACGAGGAAACTAGAGAAGGTTCAGTTTATGTATCCATTTGACCTTCTATGTGTTCTAGAACATAAGTTCGATTTGTGTGTGAGGTAACTATGTAGTCCTGCGATTATTTTGTAAGAATTGGGTAAGTTTACGGTTATTTTACTTCTGCGAGTGCCACTTCGTTATATTTTTACGATCTCCTCATTTCATATCCATGATTTAAATATGGCCGGGACACTCAACTATCCTCCTTTTCCCACGGAAAAAAAAACAAGGAAAAACTGCCAAAACGAATAAAGTCGTCGATCGGCGGAAATCAAAACGCTCCGCTGTCACGACCACGACACGTTATGAAAAGACTCGTTCATCATAATTTATCACGTCAGCTTTCAAATTGTATGAAAACGCCTTCGCTTTCACAAATTCTCCAGTTATTTGAACTTGGAATGTATCGTCATTTGTATTTTACACACAAACACCCACCGATGTTCTAAATATCGCGTGTGCTGGAGTTACCAAGGAATTATTTCAATCGGAACTGAACATTTAATTTTACAACATAAATAAAATGTCGCTGCCAGCCAGTCTCAGTGCACTATTGTACTGAAATTAATTTCCTGGCCAGGTAGACAGAGTACTTTTCGAAATGAAAATTAGTTTTCGCTACGGAAAATGTTTTCTGCACGAAATATTGTAATGAAATAATAAATTTGTCAAGTAGTTAGCAGAGTTACCCACTCTAAATTGCATCGAAAAAGCTACTTGGTTTATATCTGTCGGAGACTACTTTTTAACGTGTTTCACAAACTTTATTTAAATGCCATTATTTTGTAAGATCTAAACTTAACAACACGTGTTGTTACATATCAAATTATTAGTCTCAATTTATTTGTCTGTCCTAATCCGAAACATGAGCAACTGTTAAAAATAACCTTTATGACAATAACGCAAGTGAAAATGGCAATAGCTTGTGAAAGCAACAAAGAAAATGCTTCAGCTGAGTTATTTCGAGGTGCGCGCCAATGTTCGCATCGCAAGGAGCGCGCGATACAGTTAGATAGCCGGTCCGGCCGATATCGCTGCACGGGTTGTAGGAATACGGGGGGCAACTCTTGCAAGCACTTCCTTTGCTGTTTTATTTATTTGCACGCGGGTAGCCGTGTAGGTGTGCTGATAATAGCTTATCTTTGAAGTTACTTTTTAATGTAAGTATACTAAAGACAGTTCAATGTCATTCAATGTCTATTATAAATTATATACTTATACAATATTTGAGCATACAACAGGATTCGGGACTGTATTTCTCTGTTACTCGTTATTCTACTAAAAGAAACGATTTCATTTGAACCCGCATACTGTTGTTAGAACTTACGGATTGTAGGTACATTTTTTAAATGGTTATTTTATGAAATGCAGCGGAATATCATTTCGCAAAAAAAATTGTTGAGAGAAATACTTATAAGGTTTCTTCTAAATATTATTATAAAGTTTTTTTGTCCAGTCTAGTAAGAGGACACTTATGCATGGATTCTTTATAATATGTACCTACAACGTAACGGCATTCAGTAAACCACATTTTAAACGCTTATCACATTCAACTCCTAAGCTTTAAACCCTATTTTATACCTCATGTATTAATATCGGAGCGTCCGTTCCTAGGTCTTATTGTACGGACTTTTATGGAATACCCGGCTTTGCGCGCCGCGGATATTACTTACTCGAATTTATATTTTCAATTCTAGTGTGGAGCGTTTCAGAGGATTTGTAACCGAGAGAATGGATCTTCGTGCGCTACGAGCAAAGGGTCTAGAATTCAATGGAATGAACGAGGAAACAAGTGCCGCATGAACGCAACTATTTACGTTCTAACTTAGATGTCAAAAATTATGCATTTGGAAATATCAAAGCGTATTAATTTTATTATTTAAGCTTCGCCATCTTCTGGTCCGAGGAGAGAAGAAGAAGAAGAATTACATAATTATACATTGAGACAGTGGTAAACAAGGCGTGGCTGTTAAGTTACTTGTTTTAAAGTTGAATATCTAAATAAAGCGAACAAAAAACATGTATGATATGTGGCCTATCTCAGGGTACAGCCACATTTTATTTGGGTACGGGGACGTTGACTGCTGTGACTGCTGGAAAGAAGACTCAAGACTTGGGTTTTATTATATAGCTTTATCCATACTAATATTATAAATGCGAAAGTGTATGTGTTTGTATGTTTGTCCGTCTTTCACGGCAAAACGGAGCGACGAATTGACGTGATTTTTTAAGTGGAGATAGTTGAAGGGATGGAGAGTAACATAGGATAGTTTTTATCCCCGTAATCATACCCTAAGGGGGTGAAATGGGGGGGTAACAGTTAGTATGGGGCTACGATATAAACGAGTTCCACGCGGACGGAGTCGCGGGCAGAAGCTAGTAATATAATACATTTTAATTTAACCCACTTTGATACAAACCAAGGATTGCAGTAGAATCTAACATACTTCCAGAAAGCTTGATTTGAAATGAGAATAGTGCTGTACTCTACAGTACCTACTGTGGGAAAGAAACTACTGAATGTTCTTGTTCGCTAAAATACTTAAGTATGTTAAATCCTGATGGGAATAAAATTTTAAAATACATGCAAAGTTTTTCCCCGTTAATCATAAAATCTATCGTACATACCTTCTCAATATTCCTTGAGAGGTTTGGCAGGGAAAATATGAAATTTGTAATAGTTTTCGGATCCTATGCCAAGTTTGTTTCTGGTCCCGACATGTAGATGTTAGATTATAATAATTCCATCAAGTAGAGTTTGAATACAGCTTTTTCTCTATTCATGGCCAGTAACCGAATATTACTATTATCTCAGCCAGCCATATTGTTCATACGATTGCCGAGTTAAGTGTTCGTGTATGTCTAATGTGCATGAAATTTCTAATGGACCCGGTCAACGGAGTTCATGGTCTTCTGTGTCGGTCACTCAATAACCAAGAACTCTGCGAACCAGTCGAACTAGACACTAATCACAGTACAAAAAACCTCCCTCACATTTAGGTAACGTTTTAATAGATTTGAGGTGGTTAAAATGTTTGTTTTTATATTTTATTTTAGATCATTAATGTCATTATAGGTATCTATGTGAAACCGGCCACACATGTTGAGTTACCTTCGAAAACCCTTCGATGGAACGTAATTACACGGTAGAATAAGATGGAAATACATAATTCTGCCTCTAACGCATATCACGCCACGCAGCGTAATAGGCTTTTGAGGTTGGCCTAATACGCATTACCGGCCTAACAGTTGGCTACAAGATTTCGCTCTAAGTATAAAAGCATTATTTTTTAACCCCCGACACCCCGCTTGTGATAACTCTGTTATACGTTTATCATGTGTATCTGTCAGTGGCATCGTAACTCCGAAACGGATGAACCGATATGAGAGCCTGTATGAGAGCGTTTTCTTTTTAAAACGAAAGTCTTTTCGACGTGATGTTTCTAAGCTATGTCTGACGTTGCGGAGGTGTTTGCAACTTTTAATTCATGCATTCATCTTTCGAAGCATTCACTCCATGCGATAAAAGTTCATTCACAACAACAGAGCGTCGGCATTGTACAGTGACTGCGCTGGCCTTGGCATCGACCGGTGCTAGGCCCTTGAACCACGCTTCTTGCGATCGCGGGAAAACGGCTTAGTGGCGCGAAATGTTTTCATCTATGCCATTTGTATATTATTTATGTATTGCAATACACTCGCGGACAAAGAATACGGGTCGGTAAAATACCGTCATATAAATTGTAAAATAGTGCAAGCTTGTACAGTTTCTTTTAATCATGTCATGATTTTATTTTATTTTACACCTAAACTGCAAAAATAACAGTAAACAAATGGTTTTAACGTAAAAACCCATGAAAAAAATATATCGATATCGCAAAAATCTGCATTTTAAAATATTGATATTTTTATGGATCCCGGAAATTGCTAATACCTGGGTTTTATAAAGAATAGTATATTATGTAAATAAAACTAGTGTTAAATATAAAAAAAAACCTATTGCGGTTATTTAATTTAGGGTGACCCCAATTTTTGACCGCGAGTATATTTATTGGATAAAGTATAGAACTTATTAAACAGCGTTGTATTCCATATTGATATTATAAATCCGAAAGTAACTAAGTGTCGTTGTCTTATGTCTGTGTGTGTAATAATAGCTTGAGTACTTCCGGAAAAGGACGTGAATAATAATATCCCGGAAATAAATAAGGGAAACTAAATGGTGTGGCAGATCTGCGAAGCCAAAGTCGCAGTGAAAAGCTAGTAAACAATAAATATAAATACGGTTTACGAATTTTGAAATCCCTCCGCTAATAATCAATACATCTTATTAAAAGGTGGCAAAAGGCAAGACATATAAACTTACATACTACGTTTAAATGCTACGTTCCTTTCGAAAGAGACACCCTGTTTAACGCAACTCTTTTTAAACCGACACGCAACTTTCCTAAATTCTCTTTCATTAACTTCCAACGCAACACGTAAAAGGACTAAAACTAGATAGAGTAACGCACACTGCCGTAATTCTCTAAAGACACGCGAACCGGCGGTACGAATACCTTCGTACAGTCAACTATCATTTTTGAGCTGGAAAAATGTTCTTGTGGAGTAGCAAACAAACACATTCTACAGATTAGCAATTTCATTGACATAAAGGACGATAACTTTCATGTGCTCGGCCTACCCCTTTTGGGAATTAAGGCGTGAATGTATGTATGTATCGCGCCTGCATAACACCGCCACGGCTGATGATGTGATAAAGATAAAGATAATTTATTTGTCCAAACATGAGTAAATGTACATACAGCTGTCATTGTTAAAATTATGTCCTTCATGTTTTGCCTTTCGGCGTACAAATTATTTTATATAGCTACAGTATGAGAACAATAAAAAATAAAATTAAAAACTAAGGATGTCATAATTATAAATTGATGATTAAAATGTTTTTAATAAAATTACAATCATAGTAATCTATAATTATTTAAACCTATGTGGTATAATATAATGTGGTGGGGTACGTTCGTCAGAAGACCGGCTTCTCGCTGAGGGTGTTCCATTCCAGCTGCGTTCGCGCCACTACGTGCACTTCAGCTCGTTTGTGGTGCGCGTGCCGCGGCCGCTGCAGGGCTGTTATTCGCTAAGCGTTAATACGGCTCACCCCGCCGGTCCACCCGTCACGAAACTAGACCTCTACCTACGCTTAGTTACTACGAGTCGCGGTGTCAAGATATATTTGTGGGTGAGCGTTGAGGTGAGCTTAAAACAAGTTAGAGAATAGGGGGGCAGGAGACCATCGCATGTGCTGACTTCTGGCCGAAGGGTGTCGTGTTTCGACGGTTCCGGGGCAATCTGCCGAATCCTACACCGGAGATGACGATGCAACGGGGCCACGCCGTTTCGTCGCCTAAATAGTATTATTTGTTGTTTTTAGTTTCGTGACGCATTGGTTTTTACTGTAATCTCACGTAAATGTATTTGTAAATTAATAAATAAATAAATGTATGTATTGACATAAATAAAATAAACTAACAAAACTCGAAACGAAGTATCAGCCTTAAGTAATGTTCATTAACACCTAATATTAAGTTTCAGTCAGCATTTTATGAGAAAAGCACCGTACGCGTACTATACGGCCGTAAAAGAGCTTGCCTACCTCGTATTAATAGACGGTCTCGCTTAGCGCCACTATAACACACTAGACCTACCCGTCCAACAATATTTCGAGCCAGGTTTTTGCCATATTCTTCGACTTGGATAGTTGTCATTTTTTTTTGCCTACCTAACTAAAGAACCTAACCTAACCTTACTAAAGAATGGCAATAATTTGAATATGATTTTAAATTTGTACATATATCACCGACTGTACCACCAGTACACAACACCGCGTCGACTCTTTCATTAAATTTTCAAGTTAGTGCAAATTCGGTGGCATAAGCGGCTTGCCAAGACTGTTTGGAGTTTCTACCACTTGACTCGGCGGGGAAATGAACTGGCCCGGTATTCAGAATGGGTACCTCTTCCTCCTCTAAAGATGAACAGTGTAAATCTGAGCTCCAATTACACATAGTTGTCACGAATCTCGGGGTCCAAGTTATATTAGGGACGAGTGGTGAGGTAAATTGACACATGTTGTGAATCATAGCTATGCTCCAAAGACGAATAAGTACTTACGTGTACTGCTGTTTTCGTTTTATCTTAGACTGTATCTGCAGTTACCCCACAGGGAATAGAAACGTCGGTAGAAGCTCTAAGTAAGTTCAGGAGGTAGACATAATATAATCTATCACTAGTTTCGATTAGGTAATCGATTTCGCACTGACTGAGCATACTTTAGAAAAAAAAACACTTTCACAAGTATAGTCGAGCAAGAAAATACATTGAAGTAACGAACAGTCTTCATCATGGTATTATATCTTTATATTGAAACTTCAAGTTAAATTTCAAGCTCGACAACTTTCGGGCTTCGAGGAAACGCACATACGTAGATTTCCCCAATCTAGGCGGCCAAAAACATTTTATCGTATAATCGAGTTTAATATGGGATATTTAATAAAAAAACCTTGTATTCTTTTATAATTAAATATTATTTCAATAAATAAGTAAAAAAAAAAGTAATAAATTTTTTTATATAAAAAAATTATATCAAAAATTAATTTAAGCTATAAAAATACACTTTTGCATCTTAGTCATTTTCATATACAGTATAAAATAAATAAAAGTATACAAAAAACATAAAATTTACAGAATATGAGAATACTTTTATTATCTATTCGGCTCAGCAGCCATTAGCCTTAGCCTCTCTCGTGTTGGAGAATTCGTTATTTCCTTGAGGACTTTTGAAGCATCTCTTTTTCCACCTGTTTGTAAACACACTTGTGCAGCATGGACTATGATACGAGGGCGACACTGAAAGTCTTTAGAACTGGCCACTTGTAATAAATATAATAAAAAAATAAGTTAAAAATTTGAAAATGGAACTCTTTCTCAATATTTTTGTGTACGAATTCCACTCGATTGTCATTTGTTTTACGATTTGGCGGCAAATTGAAAATTGTGTGTACTACGTGAGCATGAATTTAACGCGAGAAAATTTTCGAGCAATGATTTTTTACGACTTTCGATGTAATTTAAGTCAACAAGAAAGTTATGATAGACTTCGATTGGCCTTTCACGATGAAGCCCCATCTCGTGCTACTATTTACAACTGGTTTAATGAATTTAAACGTGGCCGCACTAATCTCACTGATGATCTGCGTGAGGGCCGGCCTTCTACGGCGACTACTGAAGATAACATCAGTGTTGTGCGGCGTATGATAGAGACTGACAAAAGAGTAACCTATCAGCAGATTCGTACAAGCTTAGCCATTGGTATGAGTCAAGTCCACAAAATCTTCCATGAACATTTAGCGGTGAGGAAGCTTTGTGCCCGGTGGATACCTCATAATTTGACAGAAGCCCAAAAAGTCCGTCGTGTTGATTGGTGCCGTGAAATGGGTCAAAGATTCAACGGAGGTGACTCAAATGCTGTGTTCGACGTAGTTATGGGTGACGAAAGCTGGATTTACTGTTATGATCCAGAAACTAAAAGACAGTCTGCTGAGTGGGTGTTTCCTTCCGAGGAGTTGCCTACTAAAGTGAAGAGAGGTCGAAGTGTGGGAAAAAAGATGGTGGCCTCGTTCTTCGGAAGGACTGGTCATTACGCAACAATTATTTTAGAGGATCAAAAAACAGTTACTGCGAAGTGGTACACTAACAATTGTTTACCACTTGTCTTGGAAAAAGTTCGAGAAAAACGGCCTCGCAGTAGGATCCTGCTTCACCACGACAACGCCTCACCGCACACCGCCAAGCAAACGATCGACTATTTGGCGACGGCAAACGTGGAATTACTGGGTCACCCACCTTATAGCCCCGACCTTGCACCTTGTGATTTTTATTTATTCCCAAAAATTAAAGAAAAACTTCGAGGAAAACGTTTTATGGACGCCGACGAAGCAGTGGCTGCGTTTCAAAAGGCCGTCGAAGAGACCCCTAAGGACGAGTGGGCAAAGTGCTTTTCTCAGTGGTTCTATCGAATGCAGCGATGTATTGATGTGAAGGGAGGCTATTTTGAAAAGATAAAATAAAATTAATAAGTTGCTTGATTGCTCAGTTTTTGATTTTCTAAGAACTTTCAGTTTGACCCTCGTATCATCATCTACAGTAGCTCGGATTTCTTCTGTTTTCCTCCTTTTGGTCCGTTCACTCGATTCCGCAAATAATTGTTGGGACGACCCTGCCGATGAATCGTTTCACAAGGGATTTCGAAGGTTCCTTCCAACCAAGCCTGATTTTGAGTTAAAAACAGATCTTCTCTCCTCTTTGCAGTTATCCACCTTTGCTTTATTTGTGCCTTAAAGTTCTAAAACTTACGTTTGAGGTTCTTTTTACTTTCTTCGGTGTGGCCATAACACTCCAAGAGATTATTTTCCAATTTCTCCAAATTTTCACTGAAACTTGGTAAATTCTGTTCTTTTATCTGTTCATACAAATATTTACGAGTCACTTCTTTAATACCAGAAGCACTGGATAACTCTGAAATAAAAAAAAACGAATTATGTTAAAGTAGAAAAATGTGAAGACGTTTTAGAGTTTTTGCCCTGTTAACTTAGATTGGTTTAGAAATTGCGAGTAGCACGTAGTAGCAGCCGTTTTCACCGGTTTTGTTATGTTTAATATGTAACCAAAATTTTAAAATATTAATGGTCGCTGAGACGGACTAAAATGCATTTCAAAACAACCTTTAAACTTTGATAACTAAGAAAAAGTATCATTAAAAAAGGTCTCAACTTTAACTTATCATTTAGTATGAAAATAAGGTGAAAAGAATAAATTTTATGAAGCAAATACATAGATTCTTACCTGAATTATTAGAATCCATCACGTTAACGTCACTTTAGATCGTAAAAAAATAATTATGAACTTTGTAAGTAAGAGTAAATTTAACGCGCTTAAAACTGATATGCACACTGCTAGCGATGATCTAGTTTTGAATACCTGTTGATAAGCACATGCTTTATCAAATAAGTTAAATAGGGTGGGGGTGGGTCCCCAGGAATGTCAACTATATAAGGTAATTAGTAAATTATACCGATAATGAATTTCACTAATTGGACTTTTGGCCGCCTAGATTGGGGAAATCTACGTATGTGAAACGGCTGTTGATTCAGACGGCAGTTTGTTTTGAACGTTCTGTCCAAATAGACAAGACAATATTAACCGTGTAAACGGATCCCGGCAAGAACCTGTATTGAGACTAGGGATTTTATCAATTGTTAATCTGCTGTCATTTGAAATGTCTTATTAAGTGTTTATTAATTTCTGATATTCCGAAATCATTGATTCTTTTTGACACCGTGACACTGTTCATTTTACTTAACTATCTACATATTGCCTAAGATATGGAGAAAGTACTAACAAATTCAAAAGATGGTTAATTGATTATGCATTTTATAATTTAAATGATTTCTATAATTTTATGAAAAAAAAAAATATTTAATAAATTTTATAAACATGAGTTAATAGACCATTGACATAAAATTAACATAATATAATTAACAAACGAATAGATATGAGTAAACACAATCAGTTTTATAAATAAAACGCATAGGTAATTGATTTGTTCGAAGAACATAAAGAAATGTCTATAATACATGTCCCGTTATAAGTGTTATGACATCTCCACGAACACATCGCTCTCCTGAGGGCACGGCACTACAAATATTTAATATTGATCTCTTGTGCAAGATTTCATTCAGCCAGCGGAGATCTTGTTATTTGTTAACAAAAAGCGGCAGGTGTGACAAGGGAAGGGTCCCCCCAAGGTCAGCCAACCGAGTGGGACACTCATCGACTACAGAGACTTCTCGGCTAGCATGGGGTTTCGGGAGCTCACTACAAGAAACTCGCATCTAGTTATATCCTTTATTCCTAAATAAGACCTTAGGGTGTACAACTTAAGCTTACTTTTCAAAGGAAACTCATGAAACCGGTACGAGTTTCAGAAAATCATTTCTTTTATAAAATCAATCGATGAAAATAATAGCAAAGTTCCGCCAGTTTTTGTAGTAAACTTATCAAGACACTTTTTGTTCATTTGCTATATGGGACTGTCTGCGATTACTGTCGGCTTAGCGGTTTTACGAACAATAACTGTCTGCTTATTGTTTGAAGTTTCTATTATTTGGCCAGTCTCACAGTCACAAACGGCTTCATTGTGCTCGGTATCGATTAAAAAATAAACTTTTGAATCTAGTCCGCGTAGAATTCTGCCGTAAGTCACCAGCAAGAATTGTTAGTAGGTCATAAAAATATACTCCTTCAAGTTTTATCTTCTTTATAATTTAGTAGACAATATTTCAGTGAGACTACTGCGACCTGCGAAGTCTCTACTCATAAATCACTAAGCACCTTAACAATGCAGAACTTTGAAGTAGTCCTTTTCCTACAAGTTGTCATCTTTCGCAAGTTTAGTAGTTTCCCCGTAATCTCCGGGGCCGAGTTCCGAAATGCATTGTGTTTTTAAGGAAATTTCCAGACTTCTACTGTGGATTTTCGGTTGCCAGTCCGTTAATGTATTCTTACGTTGTTCCGAAACTCTTGCTGGAACTGTACGCATCATTCGGTTTCGAAGTTTTCACATTAATTGCGACGAGTAATATGGTACCTACTTGAAGTTTAGAACAAGTTTTTGGGTCTAATAATTCTCACACGCCTGTGATTCTTCAGGAGTCTGAAGGTTCCCTAGACTACGTACTCGTACAGTATCTGCTTACCATCCGGTATGCCGTATACTTTTAGGTCACTAACGTGGTATAAAACAGGGTGCAAGAACATTTAAACGTAAAGCAGTGGGGAACCTATCTCAACCTCGAAAAACTGTTTCTCTGAATCCATCATATTTCTGCGACAAATGAGTCATTTGTCCGGAAGTATTTCTTTCCTGTAACCATTCACAATTCCAAACTTTGGACAATGCTGGTAAGTGGTAACGTATTAAACTTGTTAGGTTCCGTCTGTGTTTTTTTAGTAATTAAAAAAAAATGGTATCTGAAGAAAAACCATTCTTTAAAAGATGAACAAAATCAGCCGAACAAGCGCTAAGTAAAGTTCAAGTTATGTACATTGCGGGCTGCAGCGAGTGGACTCCATTAGCACAACCACTTCCAGATCTAGCAAACAGTCTAAATGCAGTCTCAGAACTACCCAACTACACTTAACGTACTTGGTGCCAAAACGAAAGTCCTTTGGACGAGAGGCGAGTGGAGTTATGCTCCCGTTGGCCAAGTTATAAGTTGATTCGGAACAGTCGCATAATCGTTGCAAGAACTGGTCATCAAGTCGGAATAGTTAGTGAGGAGTTGCCACAATTTGAATAGTTTATTGGGTGAATTGTTGATTTAGGTAAAAAGAATAATCGTACTTTACAATACCAGTCGCAGAAATAGGATGGATTTCGATATGACTAGAATGAAAATGATGCCTGATATTTCAAATATATATATATTTTTTTTTATTCTACAACTTTATTTTTGTACATACTATTTCTATTGATTTGTGCCTCAACTCTCTACATGGCGACCTCCTTACTCCTCCTCCTCCTCCTCCTCCTCCTCCTCCTTACCTTACTTAATGAACCACACAAAAACTCATTATCGCGGTGTCTGAAGTCCCGATTCGCCGCCACAAGCACTGATACGAGCATAAGATCTGATTATTAGGCGGTGCTGTTAACAACACATTTGTATTCCACGCGAGCCGCGGCGGCTATGGGCGACGCTGGGGCAGGCTATTCCTGTGCACAGCCTCTTTGACAATAGCTGTTGATACCTAACTCTGTTAAATTTCATTCCCTGTTAAATATTGCAGTGATAAATTGATAATGATATCAAAATATGAAAGAACTCGATAATTCATAGTAGAGGCACAAGGTTAAAGCATTTTAAATTTCACGGCTTGCAATAATACTTATCGATTTAATTGTTCGTATTTTGAAAACCCGCGTGGGTTAATATAGCCGGGCGATGTTTTATTGCTTTTGGATGAAAAGTAGCTGTAGAAAACGTATTAATTAAATACTAACTAAAACCAAAATTTGGAACAATGGTCTTGTGCAGTGCAGTGCATTTAAACTAGCAATGCATACAATATTTAATAAATTGTGTTAGGTATTTAATAGTTGTAAACAATTTCTCTAAGCGTTTGATCCGGAATGCACATTATAGGCAGCACAAGAACCGTCGCTATTACCCATATCTGTATGTAAATGTGTGAAGAAATGACGTTGTATGTTGCCACACGAGAGCCAGTTAACGACGGCAACAAGTAAGGACATTTTATGTTTCTTTCATGTATGGACGGAGTAACTTAAATCGTTAGTAGCGTCTACATATTTGCAGGTCCAATATGATACCTATACAACTGCTAGTTTTTCGATTTTTATTGAACTTCTTTTATAAATGCCACGAATGAAACACTATTCCTTAAATGAAGAGAAAAAGACGACCAAATAATTACTTATAGCGTATCTGAAGCTTGATTTGATAGATTATAACTATTTATTTTGAAATATGTTTTAAATATGAAACTTATTAATGTCATTATACTCGTACGCCGCATTTGATACTTTCATCTGATATGATACATCGTTTTGCAAGATAAATAGTCGTAATTAATCAGTGTATTGGATATTTGAATGAGATAAGTACGACTATTTTAGAATGTGTCGCCCTAGGGACTCCTAAGAATGATGGAGACTTGAAATTATGCTTTCATAGTAAACAAGGGTGAATTTTACATAAGTACCTTATTGACATAGGTGTGTTATCATATTAGAATTTTTTTCACACAACGTTTCTTCACTTCAACAGGACTTATTAACAGGTACATTTCGAATAGCAACATTAGACAGTTCGGTGATGTCTCGAGACTCTCCTGACAAGTTGCAACCACAGAGTTCATATGCAACTAAATTAATACGCGACGAGTCCGCAGCAAGCTCGATTCTTCATACAAACGTAGTTACGTCCTTACTTTAATATAACATGTCACATTATCATGAAATTCTCTAAATATAATGAGGTAAGATATATCTAGGGCTAAAACTAGTTTATGACTCTTAAAATGTTAATAGAAAGAAAATAGAGCGAGTACAAGTTTTGCATTTTTAGACCCCAGAAAGTTGTTCAGTTCGGCGGCCTACTACGACCAAAATATAGTTTAGATTGAAGTCAAAACCTATTTCCGGTGTCGATTAAACTATGCAGTTTGAAAAGAAAAAAGATTTGTCAAAATTGATCTTGTAGTTTTAAAATGAGAGCGTAACTACGAAAACCTTAAAATAAATTACAAAAATTTGATGCGAAACTGCAGCGAATTACTCTGGCGCGGGGAACGGTCCGGGGGGGGGGGGGGCGGTAAGCACCGCCCTTATCATAGCTACTCCTTGCCGTGCGCTTAGTTTAGTGACAATAGTGACCCATTTGCTGTGCGCGGGAGCGACGTATTGTTTTGGTGAATTATCTTCCTACGATAATCGCGGTCAATTCACGACTTGGACTGATAAAACGGATTTGATTTTTCTTGGTGATACTGGTGGTGTGTGTGATCATACTGATCATAATGATCGACGATCTGTGGCTTTCTTATGGACTTTGCATTTTTATGTTACAAAAATGGATAAACCGGGTAAGTACCTACTTATATGCATTTTAGTCAAGTTCCAAGTATACAAATAAATTATATACATTTAATATGTACATATTATATTAATGTATATGAGTACCTAGTCATTAATCCTTAGTTGACGTGTTATTTAATTTATTTGGTAGGTAAACAAAATTTTAATCTCACAGTAGGTACTCATTCGGTATTAAATAGGTAGGTACCTACATAAATATCACTTGGGTACGTCAAATCATTCTGGATATGGCTTTGGTGATATATAGTTTGATTCTTTTATATAGCCAAAACAAAATACTTACTTAGTTAAAAAATAATAATACGCTATAAATTTAAATAAGACGAGGATGAACGAACGGACTTTATACGAAAACTACCTATCACACATTATTGCTTAGAAATTTTAATTAGTTTACCTAAGTAGGTATGTAAGTTATAGTATAGTATCCTAAAGTAGAGCTGGGCGTTTTTTCCCGTAAGCGTTTTCAAAAACGGTTTCTCGTACAATAACGGAATAACAGTTTGTGGCTAGAAACAAACTGTTTTTATAAAAACGATCGAACAGTCACACGCAACGGTTGCAATGCAAAACGTGAAAACGTAACTCGAACACTGTAAACTGTTTCATCCGTTTTTTCGTTTCACTTCGTTTGGCGACAAACTGTTTTTATAAAAACGATCGAACAGTCACACGCAACGGTTGCAATGCAAAACGTGAAAACGTAACTCGAACACTGTAAACTGTTTCATCCGTTTTTTCGTTTCACTTCGTTTGGCGACCGGCGACGGCGCCAACGCACGGAGAAACTAGTTATTTTTGAAACTGTTTTTCAAAACAGTTTTGTGAGAGAAAAAAACGGTCACGTTTCGTTTCACGGAAAAGTCGAAACGACCCAGCTCTATCCTAAAGTATATAGGATAGGTTTTTTCGTCACTCTCTATAGTAATCTACGTACTTCTTTACAACGTGTTAATAAAATAACGCAAAACCTGAAAACTGTTTGTTCAGAATCGAGAGTAAAATGCGAAAAAAATAAAAAATAAATTTTTGGACGCGATTTATTTTTTACATTTGTATGGAGCAGGTCGCCCCAGACGGCCAACACTCCATACAAATGTAAAAAATAAATCTTGTCAAATTTTTATTTTTTATTTTTTTCGCATTCTATGCTCGATTCTGAACAAACTGTTTTCAGGTTTTGCGTTATTTTATTAACACGTTGTATATCATAATTATATATAGAAATTGGCACTTACCTACCCTTCAACTTTTTTGATCGAGTGACCTGACAATAACAATACTAGGTAGGTATCTAAATAAAAAAATGACGACGCGACAATAGCAGTTGTTTCTCGGTGCTACTTGAACCTTGGTTGTAGGTTTTTATTATTTATGTATGTACTAGGTTCTTACTATATTATGTGCTCAGGTTGGCGCTTGTCCAATTTGTAGATATAAGATGTACAAGGTACATAGGTACATATATTTTTCAACTAAAACTATAAGGGGGCAAACAAGCATACGGTCCACCTGATGGTAAGCGATCACGGGAGCGTATAGACGTTTATAATTACCTATAGTTATTTTTTTTTCTAGAAGCGAAAAGGTGTTCAAAGACAAAATTATGGCTATCGGCTCGAAGGAAGAAAAGAGGACCGGCTCGTCGTCAAAAAGAAAATATAAATCCTAATAGGTAAGTTATAATAAGGCTATAAATTCAAATTTCATTTATTTATGGACCAACTAGGATCATTGTTGTAAGTAGGTACTTTTTACCAAAAATAAAAACAATAATGTATGATCTTTTTTTATTTCCTTCAATACACCAAATCTTCAATGCGAATAAATATTTATAGGTAGGTTCCTAGGAAAAAAGATCTGGATTCTAATTAGTGCGTATTTTTATTGATCATAAGATATTGGACACCTATTTTAAAAATACACACAACCGAACATAGAACCTCCTGCTTTTTTGAAGTCTGTTAAAATGACGAAGTTATGGCGCGTAGATAATCCGCGTGACTTCACAAACGTATGAACCGTGACGTTACGCGCACTTAGGGTCAAAATCAAAGAGATGAGCATTTTAGGTTTTCAAAAATCTGAGAAATAAAGTTTTTTTTTAAGAAAACCAACAAGTGGAGTCTGTTGTGTCATTTGTCATGAACCGTTCCTGTGAAGAGGCACGCACAAAAATATATTTTAGAAATTCTACCAGTTAATAAGAATAATGCACAAAGTCATTTCGGGAACACTTTTAAAGATTTTTTTAATAATTATGTAACTAATGCATTTAAGAATCACCTTCAAGAAATTGTAATTAAACTGTTCCTAAATCGGATAATGTTGTTATTTTGTATATTTGTTATATTGAAAACATTTATTTTTGTTCACTTTATTGTCACCTCGGGAACGCCCGCATCATTTCGGGAACGTCCGTCATATACGAGAACGTTCCCGAAATTACCGTTCCCGAAATGACTATTTGATAAATATTTTCATGTCGCGCTTGACGGCGCCATGTAAGATATTGGTTTTAGGGGTTATGAACAAGTGAGCTCTAATATTTATAAGAATTTTGCAAAATATATGCAAATTTTCGAAAAACTATCCATCAAACTGCGTTCCCGTAGTGACAGGGAATTAAAGTACGTTTCACACATATGAATTTAAAAGGTACTTACCAACTAAATCATTTTTTTTTTCCGTAAACAACAAACACGCCTTTTGCTTTGACTAGTGAACTTCACGCTGTTGCTTGCTAACGCCACCTAGCGTGTGTTCTTTTATTTACATCAATCGATATCCACCGCGTTCACGGAATGATTTAATAAACGTCAGACAGCATTTGAATAGTCAAAATATGAAGAAATTAACCTGCTATTAATGTATTTTATACGTATATTCTTAATTTGATGATTTTCAAAGCTAATATTAAAATATGAAAATTTTAAGTCTTAATTATAAACATTTTTGATTTGTTTGAACTATGAAACATGGTATAAGGACGCATTCCCGGAATGACTATTTAGACCTTTTTTATTTTGAAAATCAAATAAATCATTAGTATAGAAAGATAAATAAGCTAAGTGCCGTGTAATTATGCACAGAACCTTTATTTTAAAATAAATATTTTAGTAATATCATGTTATTTTATTCAGAAAAACTTTGTCAGAAGCATAATGCTCATTTCTCTGATTTTGACCCTTATAACTTCGACATTTTTTGTTTAGTGACCAAAAGAAAAAATACGTGTCTAATATTTTTGATCATCTATAATACGGATTTTAGAGTTACTTATTTAAAAATAGTTTAAGTACTATCACTGTAATAAGCTTGTTTTGGGAAAAAGACTGACTGTTAAGTTTCTTGCGGCGTTTCTTCTTGACAGTGGTCTCTGCAGAAGCGCTGGTAGGGCTTGACTTATAAAAGTGCCCTTGGCGGCCTACTTGCAGAATAAATATTCATTTATTTCATTTATAACAAAAATAGTGGTAGTGGTATCTGAAAATCTGCTATGCAATTATGGCACTAGGTTGTTAAAATGACAAAACCTGGTATATTGTATGTTATACTTATGTTACTAGTTACTACTACTTTTGTTGGCACATCAAAACTTGTAGCCTGTACTCTACATTTACGTTTTTAGTAGGTTAAATAATCAGTTAAAATTTGCCTAGCCGCACTTACGCACTGTATAAACTGTATTGTTATCTCGCTATGGAGATGTTCTACTGTTATATTTTATTTACCGCAATAATTTCGCCGTTGTATGAAGATATTTTACTGCGATATTTAAACTGCGACATGTATAGCTCCGCCTCCCCGCGCGCTCTCGCTTTACTGCTAGCGCCCTGTCTCCCTCTAGGTGAAACAACAACATTTTAAAGCGTAAGCGCGCGATCTCAACGCGGAGTTGAGCGGACCTTGCTGCGGACTCTTAAAGGTGAACGCTCTTCTATTAAGGCTAATAGTACACAAAGGTTAATTGCTCACAGGCCAAAAACATGCCCAAGGGAAATATAACACACCCGTGTCACAGTTGGAACGACAATCAAGCCATATAGCCATTAGCTTTCAATGGAGATGGTAACTGTCATATAAGACGGTTCTCTAGCAAACATGGGCGTGTGCGATGCGTAGGGTTAGCTGATTATAAAGTTTGGTAGCAACTTCTATCGTCAACCACTGTTTTTTTTTCTAAAAAAGATGTTTAATTACGGCACCGGAAATAAAAGTAATGGTGTCATTAACCCGGGAGCGGGCATCACATACAACCGAATCATCGTTTAATAGTAGGAATGGTGTTATAACAAGTATGCCAATATTGGAAAAGGTCGCGGGAGTCCGCTGAATGCGGGTAGCGCAGGACCGGTCACTTTGGCACTCTTTGGGGGAGACCTATGTCCAGTAGTGGACGTCTTTCGGCTGATATGACGTCAATATAATCAGTAGAGGAGTAAAATGAGGGCGCATATTTCTATGCGGACGAAGCCGCTGGCAAAAGCTAGTTTAAGTCTCCCTATATTTTAATAAAATGAAGTTGTAAACTTTAGGACATTGTTGTAAAGGCTAGAAAGTAGGCAATAGATAGACGATTGGGTTCGAGGTTCCATCTAATGCACTTTTGGCCGTGACATTACATAGTGCTTTTCACGCCTACTGCGAGGAAATTGCAAATAATTATGATTGTAAGTCCAAATTAAGTACCTAATTAAAGATCATAATAAGCGCGGTCGGGGCACAGTATAATAAAGAGTACTACCGCACTGTGGATCGAAAATGGCCTCTCCATAGAATTAGGGACTTCATTTTCTAATTGCCTATTTTTTTAATTGAAATCGAGTCTTCTCGTGATAATTAGGTAAAAAAATGAATATGGGTAAATTTGGCTAAAAAACCGCCGAGTAATTTTTTTTTTCACAAATGTTGTATATGAAAAAACGGAATATCTCAGAAAGTGCACAATTTCCCGTTATATCCTTCGGCACAAATTTAATACCAATTATTTATGATTTTTCGGCGTACTCAAAATATCCCGGCCAGGTGCTCTTTTTTTTTTTAATCAAAAACGTTTTAGATGGGGAAAACTAGGTTTTTAGTAAGTATTTAAGTTTGCATGACACGTTTAATCATGGAATAAAATTAAATAATGGCTTTAGATGAGATGGATTTACCAAAATCAGTTCATGGGAATAATTACATATCTCACTTTTTGGCCCTTTATCTCCTGCCCCCCTAATGAGCACACACACACACCCTATGGTGAGGCCATTTTCGATCCACAGTGTACCGGGCCGGTTTGAACTCATAGTTGGCCCGTTGGTGCGATGGCCAACTAAGCCCAGCTTTGGAGCCTGAATTCTGACCATCTATTGCCACATTTCCGAGCAGTGGCGTGAAGAATATATATTAATAAACTTTTGCTATACCTATAGGTGGTACCCATTGTTTCTTGTGATAATATATCTTCTTAGCGAAGTAAACTTGAACAAAACACTATAGAATTTCCAAATTAATATTCAACACGACGAACTTAGCACTAACTGTCTTCTCCGTGCTTCCCATATGCATTCATTAATAATATATGAGTATCTAGTCGCGACGCGACACCTCCAATGCATCCAAGTCGGAGTTTAAGGTGTAAGTGACAGAGCTTTGCATATTTAACGAAATACTCAGGAAAATTGTACGAAGTAATACTTAACTGAACTTAAAATTTATTGCGGTATCTGTAATTGAACTACCAACATTTGTTTATTTATTTATTTGTTCGTAAATGGGTTCTCGAAAACAGCTCTTACGTTTTGGTCATTTGATGAGATTCGGTAGTGGTAGGGGGCGAAAAATCTAGCTCAGTAATTTCTCAGGGAAATATCGTTTTCTCTCGAAAATACACAAAAAACGCTGAACAGAGTTGGGCCTCCCAGGTAGGTACTATGGAGTCACTTTAATTAAATTGACCAATGACGGCGACGTAGAGCGACCCTAACGGCGGGTTTGATTGATGCAACCTGCTATAAGCTTTGTAACGTGTCGTATGCCGAAAACCACCGACTATGGATCGCACCAAGTGTTCGGCGTAGGGGCAGACTCAGACGGAGATGGCACGTATTACCTGGACGCTTTTCGGGCCTTATTAGCCTTGTTTCGCAGTAAACGTGTGGCGTGGAAGAGAGGGAGGCTTTTACCCACCAGTGACAGCTAGTATGGGCTAGAAAAAAAAAAATGTCGTATATTAACACGTAATGTCCCAGCTGCTGCAGTACAGTTGCATTGACCTTAAACCGATTAATTACGTCCCTACGTCCCTCATACATATTCATACTTATAAGGTACATACGATACAGTCGTCGCGGTTCGTAGCGTGAGAAGCCCGCGATTCCACCGAAGCCTTCGAAGGCATCTGAACTATCTTTAACAGGTCATGGGTACCGACCGTGACGATCCCTTCTTCCTCAATCAACGGAAACATTTTTCAAGTAATTGAGTCATTAGGCAACAAACTGGTAAATGCTCAAGACCTTTGAAAGAAGAGCATGTAAAGCCGTGAATTACAAACTGTGTGCTTTCCATACGAATAAAAATTGTTAGTTTTAACAGTGAAATTGAAAACAACTAGAGCGCAATCAATTCAAGTAATAAATCCCATTCAGCAGCTGTTTTTTTGCATACTGAGTAAGCCGTTAAGGTCACATAATGATCTTAATAGCATTTTATTAAAGTAGAGACGTATAATCTATGGTTGCTGTTATCTGCTCTGGTTGCGGTCTGTCAACGCGGTCGAAAATCATACCTTTAATAGAAAACATGTTATTTTATTTTTGAAGTTGTTTTATAAGTTTCCTAGAGTCTAATGACAATATTTGGGATACCTTGAGCTGGCCTAATCTGGGCATCAGTTACGATAATTTAAAAAATCCGTAGTTTTCTATAGCGATTCTACCAAAGTTCAGGTACGGTACTTAACTTCAAATTTTAACCATCAATTTCCAACCAGAATCAAACTCGCGCGTTAAAATCAGCTTCTCTCTCCATATGAGCCTAAGCACAGCTAATAACTGACTAACGACAACGTAAGCATAAGAATCAAACGAAAAAAGATGCTGAATTCGGCAGCAACTTTCGGCCATGTTGCGCCCACAGTGCGTCTCCGGGGACAGATTTGTCTCTACAACCTTTGCTGACTGTCGAGACCGCTATTTGCTACAGTATCCTTCGTCTTCAGATAAATGATAGAAGCACTTACGATTGCTCCTTTTTTAGGCCAGAGACATCACAAAGGTGTATTCAATTTTATCGCGGAGAGAAAATCATGAACGAGAACGAAGTTGACTATAAAATATTGCCGCCAATGGGAAACATTTCGTATTTATTTGCAATGCATCGTCGTAATCATCGTCGTCGTTTTTATCGCGAAGAATTATTGAAGAGATACGCCGTTTATGCAGATAAAGAGCTCAACCAAAAATTAGGTATGAGGGCCCTTAAATTTGGCACTGTCCACACCACAGGAAAGACGTGGACTTAAATCTCTGTATGACCCAGTCGCACGCCTCACCACAAGCTAGGGTACCACAGCTCTCTATTTACTTCTGTCTGTGATTCATTTGTCGTCTGGAAGTAGATATAATTTACTTTAAAAACAAAGTTTTAACCGACTTCAATTTAGTACTCCGCCAAGACACGAGAACATTTCCACATTTCTTTTCCAATTTACCACATGAACTAATTTCCGAGCGCAAATGCGTTGATTATTAGAGAAAAAAACCGAATCGCTGTATGTGGGCCGATAATATTTGAGGACTTCCGTCGACTCCACAAGGATCACCTTTGGCACTTCATTAGTTACTATTTCAACGGAATCTTATCAGAATCTGTGTTATACTTTTGTACTTTTAAGTACATAATTGAGGAATTCCATAAGTCATCTGTGGACTTCATCATCAATTCCACTCCACCAAATTTATGATTTCCGGGTGTAAATACACTAGTTATAATAGAAAATACCAAAATCAGTACACGCGTGCCTAATATAATTGAGGAGTTCCCTCAATTCCTCATGGGTCCCATCATCCAACTGAATTTTTGAAAAAAACGGGGCAGACACCTGGAAGCATATACTTACAAACAAAAAAAAAATTACGAATCAGCTCATCAATGACGGAGTTCCAAGGTAACAAACATAAAAAAAAATACAACCGAATTGAGAACCACACAAACCCCCCCCCCCTCCTTTTTTTTGAAGTCGGTTAAAAAGAGAACTACAAGACGCACAAAAAAGGTAGATCTTTATGAGACAATAAACTATGTTTACCTCCTTCAACTAACGTTTTCACAATACAAGAATCAAGAACGATTTATATCGGAGAATACTGAAGACTAAAAGAAAAGGCATGAGCATGTGAGTTAAACAATAGAACATATTTATTGGAGAAAATTTAATTTAAGAGCCGTTGTTATATTGTTACATCAATTTTATGATCTATGGCGCGCTTGAGGGATTTATTGTCATGGCGATTAAGACCGTCTGAGCCAAATTATAGCAGAAGGGGCTCGTCTCGTCCAAAAGGAGGGGCGATTATTGACAAATAATGAAATTGTTCTAAATGGTTAGACAAAATACCATAAATATCTTCAATTACTAATTAATTACTCCAGCATATTATCATATTTACACTTAAACACGTTTTGCCAGTGCATGCTCATTTTTAAGAGTGCAACTTTAACGAAATCCAACCGAAAGTATCGGTGTCATGCATAAAATATACATGTATTGACGAACATTACATACAACCCTTTATTTTTTTGAAGTAGAACATAGTAAAACAAATAAATACCTAATAGGAATTAAACGAGGTATTGAGACTAAAACTGGATTTATCTCAGAAGACGCCTAGCACTCAAGAATTTCTAAGCTACATTCCCACAGAAGCTTCATAAACTAGTTTAATAAAGAGATGTCATCCGATAACGTCACCCCGCGTTGTTGCCACAACACAGTTACGATCACGTTCGAATGAGATTCAGAAACCATCTGGACTTAAGTACCTCACCACTATTCGCGGAAATAACTTGATCTTGAAATGTGTAACATCTAGGCGTAGTCGTAGGTCAGACTGACTCTCCTGAGTCGACTAAGCGGTAAGCGTTGTGAATACTCAGCTCAGAAAAACCCTCGCGTGTAGCGAAACCGCTCCACTCTCCTTTTATAAGCAGCTAAAATAGTCTTTACGTCTATATGAATAAAAGTTATGTGATTTTGAATAGGTAGGCGGGCGCGTTAGTACAGAGAAATGTTCTTTATGGCCATAAGAATAGAGGTTAGTTGATTTCAGAGGCATTATGATTCCGCGCGCGGCCGCCGGTATCTCGATCAGCTATTTTCTGATGATCTACGAGATTCATAGAAACTATTCGTTGGAGTTTTGTTATATGGCAAAGATATTTATATTACGAAGTTTTATATGTTGCAAACTGAATGCACAAGGGGAGCTTTTTTTGAATATGAATAAAGTATGAAGATTAATTGATATATAGTGGTGCTAAAGAATGAGAAACTTTAAGGCGAAATAATGTATGCAATACGATTAAATAAGTAATTGATAGATTACTGGAAATAATTGAGGCGTAGGTATATTTTGTGACTGGTTAATCCTTGTTTTACAAAAACAATACGAAACAAATTACAATTATTGGTATTTTGGGAGCCAAGTAAAGGGTGTTCAACGTCCACCTCTACATACATAGCGCCAGGTGGTAAGCGGAGGTATTATGCAACATTTACATGGAGTAAAGATTGATAAATGGGTGAGGACCAAAGTCTTGGCCAGTAGTTAGCCTGGTTAATCGATAGTAGGTAAAGTTCCGTTGTGACACAAAAATTAGCCATAGAATTGTATGATTAATTTTTGTTTCACAACGGAACTTTTTAACTACTACCGATTAACCAGGCCACAGATTAAAGAATACAAGTACAGATACCCAATCTCATAGGGCAAAAGCGTACCGTCCTAATGTAGGCAATTCTGTATACAATTTTAGTCCCGTAGCTACACCAGTAGATGCAGTATCCGAGCTACCACGGCTATGACGCTGTCAGCCTTTAGTAATACATTGAGATATCACCAGATGGCGTTGACTTCCCGGGCAACAAATAGAGTATTTTTGACTTTTTCGATATAAAAGTAGTATTTTAGAGACAATATTACACATCACACAAAAATATACATAACCAAATGCTTAGAGCCTGTGGTTCCATAGAACTTTCGCGACCCGTGATGGCGCCATCTAGTGACAGTACCCAATAATACGTAGCAAGCTTGAAAGCTGACTCGTATAGTACGAGTTACGTACATGGATTTAGTATCAATTTTATTGCATTTACTAAACTTATAAAATATACCTTTATTGTATGTGCGGAAGTATGTTTGTGATATAACTAAGGTACGTTGAATTTATTAAGGTGTAAAAATCATTCTATCTTCACGATTACTGGTTCAAATGTTTCGCTCGGTACCTGTGTCGCCATCTATGAGTTCTTTTTAGTATCAATTATACGTTGTTCTAGTTGGGAGGCCATGACCAGGCTAATTAATGGCCAAGAATTTGGTCCTCACCCAAATACCATTTAAGCATAACACGTTCAGTTCAATGGAATAAAGATCAAAATTAAGACATATACACTACAACTAGCTTCCGCCCGCGACTTTGTTTAGACCCGGGATAAAGTTATCCTATATTTTAATCCAGTTAAACTGTCTTAGTGGAAAATTTCATCCAAATCGGTTGAGCCGTTTAAGCGTCATTGAGTAACAAACATCCAAACCTATAAACATCCAAACATCCAGCCATCCAAACTTTCGCATTTATAATATTAGTAATATGATACGTGAAATGGGTCCCAAGATAAATCTATTTGGAATCTGGTTAATGCACAGGTATGAGATGCCAATTAAAATTAACTTGGGATACTACACAGATAATCGTTATCCTTACGATATCGGCAAGACTACGATGATCAGTTGTATCTGGTATCTGTCAAGATATCGGTGATGTGGGATAGGATAGCAGTGACCATGGCCATTTTGCCATAGTGCATATTTTATGAAAAAAGTAACTTGCCTATTTAACTGTCACGTATTTATATGGATTATTTTATTATGGATATTTCCACTACAAACTTGATAAAATAAAAATACACGATATGTTCTTTAATCTATATTTTTTTCAAAGTCGCTCCTTGTATTCAATTGAAAGTTAGATCCTGGATAAAAGATAACTAGCTATTTCCGGTTTGTTGTCTATACATTTATTGAAGCGACTAAATCGAAGATAGGTTTTTCTATTGCCAGTACGGCAAAACTAAAAATAGATTGCATATAGGGAATGGCCATAAAACGATTTGATTGTATCTACTGAGAGTGAAATTGTCGCCAAATATTGAACACAAATCATATTCCATCGGCGTAGCAATTCAAATGTAACGAAGATTCCCTGCGAAGGCCAAGGGCATTAGCATGCGGAGCACGCATATGCGAATATATGCGACTATGCGGACACGTGAGCATGAGCATTGTTCGGTTACCGTGTATGTATGTACTAGTATAGCCTGTGTGCACATTGAACACCAAATCGCTTCAAGCGAGCCAACGTGATTCTAACCTGTGTGTACGCATAAGTTGTTACGAAACTCAGGGTTATGTTATAATAGGAACGAGTGATGTGGAGATGTTGTGAATCGCAGCACTACATGTTGGTTAGTGTCTTGTCAGGTATGTGGAATCGATAACCATGAACGTGAAACTGATAGCGTATTGTATATTACATGGACGCTGTTTGTAAATAGTTACCTGCACTTAAATGTTTTGTCTTTTCTTACAAATAAAAATGTTAGTGACAGAAAGCCAAGCAAATTGTAAATGTATGGATAGTGGCGCTAGAATATTACATCATCTACAGATCCACATAAAACGAATTAAATCTGTATTATTAATAACATGCGGATAGCAATCGAACAAAAAATTCCTCGTTAGATCTAAACTAAAAGGCTCAATCTAAAAGCTAGCCGTAATAAAGTTATGACATCACATTAATTAAAAAAGTTCCCAAGCTATAAATTTTATCTTTCAAGTGTCATACTGTCATATCGCTTCATCGTCGTTCTTGCACCGTTTTAATCTTAGAACTGTCGCGTTCGGTAGCATGAAAGCCGTAGAAGGGGAACGTCATACACAATACAAAAAACAGTAACACAAATGAAACTAGACACAACAAAATATCCGTCATTCAGCGGCGCGATCTGGATACTTATTTTTTGGCAATAAAGTTTTATTGAACAGAGTTCTCATACAATATATTGTATCTTATGATCAGAGATCGGAAAAATTTGCGACATTGTTTGCAATTATGTGGACAAGACTCCAAAATCAATCAAAATGTTATTGAGTTAATTAATTTTTTACTTGACATATAATTTGATTCCTAGTCAATAAATACAAAAGTTTGTTAAAGTATAGGTTTATTCAAAAAAAATATCAGTATTTTTTTCCATTTTTTTTCTAGTGTAAGTAATCGTGTCAGTTTAAAATCGTTATTTATTTATTATATATAAATATTTACGGAAACGATACCCATTTTAAATACGAACCTTTTGCTAATAATTATTTATGTAATTCATCGTCGTCGTAACGTCATTTTTTTAAAGTTATTATAGTATATACGTGCTTATAAGCACTTTATAAATGAACTATTATCTCCAATAATTCAAATTATCTATCAATGAATAATTAATTAACATTTTGATTAATTTTGGAGTCATGTCCACATAATTGCAAACAATGTCGCAAATTTTTCCGATCTCTGCTTATGATATATACTTTAAAGCCGGCGCAAAATGGAGGTGGAGATGAATTTTCAATATTTATTTTATTATTTTACGTTTTAATTTCTATAACAGTACACTATGATAGCTAATATACTTATTGTCGAGAAAAAAAACGAATACTTATTTAAAATTTACAACAGGACATGGGTAATTAGAGTTTCAAAACTTTATGTGAGTTTGAGTATAAGGTAAGGTAATGAAAACTACCTTGACATGTATAAAACGTATGTACCTACCTACTCAATTTGACATGTAAAATAATGTATTTTGTGAATAAAAATCTGAATCTGAAGTGAACCAAGGATGGCCCTCTCTCCTAATATTTAAGGCCCCACCTTTAAAACCTCGCAGTTATGGTTATCCAAACTACTTCAAATTTCGTGAGCAGACGCGGTCACAAACAAAAGTATATAAGGTGCTAACAAATTAGGTACCAATACTTTTAGAGCTGATAGTACTAGTCTCTAGGAGTAGAGTTAAGTATGAAACATTTAAAAGTGTGTATCACTTTTTGGAGATAATTAGGGATACAACGTTACTGCGTAAAAACACCCTGTTAATGAGATAGTCAACAATCAATCATTGACGTATGTCACAAACGACGATGTTCACTTGACAGAAAGTGTTTAAACATCTTGTCAGTTCAATGCACAGGCTGATTATGTTTGGTCGAAATTTTAATTTATTTATTTTGTTTAGGAAATTAAAACAAAAATATCATATAAAAAGTTTTCTTAATTTCAATTTAAATTTAATTGTTTTGATGTAATGTAACACCTCTTAAAATATTGGTACTTAATTTGTTAGCACCTTATATAAGCGGTGCCAGTTTGAAAAAAAAATTAAAGTTGGTGTGTCGTGTTAAAATAACGCACAATTTTAAATTGTCCAACCTTTACATAATAATTCATAAGTGAGAAATATAAATAAAATTTTATCAATATTTTTTATCGAAATTAGGTGTTTAATCTGTTTAACATCCAATTATAGGGAAATACTGTTATTTTAAATTTATTTCGGTATTTTTACGAGACTTCATTGAACTGAAGTAAAAGTGCCCTAATAAGGCCAGTAAGGCCCACTGAATGGATCCCTAACTAACAGGACGTCAAAAAAATTATGATTGAATTAAGAACTGTTTTATAATATAAATATAATAATGTAGGCTGATATAAAGAATCTCGCATGTGTTTTATTTTCTAACTAAAGAAGTTATTCTCTTTTTATAGCATTTTTTCGTTAAGTTAGCTAAGATAGCCCACGGCTATAACTTTGGGATATGCTCAATATTTTATTGAATAAAAAAGTAAAAAGTAAAAATTAAAAAGTTTATTATAGGTACGACCAGTTCTAGACGATAGTATAAAAATAAATAAATATAAAAAATATAAATATTAGGGGACAATCATACACAAATCGACCTAGTCCCACAGTAAGCTCATTAAGGCTTGTGTTATGGGTACTAGACGACGATATATATAATAGATATAAATACTTAAATACATAGAAAACTTCCATGACTCAGAAACAAATATTCATGCTCATCACACAAATATTTGCCCTTACCGGGATTCGAACCCAGGACCTTCAGCTTCGTAGGCAGCGTCACTACCCACTAGGCTAACCGGTCGTCAATCGTCGCCGGTCGTCGATAGTAATATATAAACATTGTTTTTTTATTCAAAATTTAAGCTTATGCTAATATATTTATTGAAGTATTTTTGCTGAAGCCTCAATAAACGTATATTTTAATGTATTTATAACAGGTCTCATTGAGCTACCGGGTGCCTAATGATGCCCATTTAGTCCTAGCAACATTGTTTTTAAATATGTTTTTTTCTGTTATAACGCAAATAACAGAGAGAAATGGAAAATACTCCACCGACAAGAGGATAACTTTTAAATTAATGATGATGATGAACGCAAATAACATTAGATTTTTTTCATATTGTTTTTGATTGATAAATCACTAGCAGTGCTAATAATTTGCTTAATTTATCACAATGTAATTGTTTTACAAGGCTTTGAAATTAAGGTGGGCCTTAATAGGTGACGGTACCTTATACGTCATTATGCAATTAATGCCATTTATTTCAGACCTTGTTAATCAAATCTTTTTTGGTGTATTTTATATCAGTCTAGATAGTATAATGTTCGTTTGTGAGTACTGTAACAATATGGCCGCTAATTGGTGCGATTCAGAACTAGCGGAGTGATTGATTACTATAAGCGATATGGAAATGGAAACGCTTAGGCTTTTAGCTGGCGCCGGCGATAACGTCCCGCTCAATCGTTATGAGGGATCACTGAGTTGGCTCCCTCAAAATCTGAAACGTCGAGAAGTCTGGGCGTTTATTACCGTTTTAATCAGAAAGTAATGTACTCGTAATGCCGGCTGTACACACTGGGCCAACGTTGGCGCGTGAGCAGGAGGCAGCTATGTAAACGAAAGAGATCGAATTATTGCCCTCTCCCTCTAACGCATAGCTGCCTGCTGCTCACGCGCCAACGTTGGCCCAGTGTGTACAGCAGGCTTTATGGTGAAACAATGGCGTCTGAAGTGAAATTGTAGCCAATATTTAGTTAATTTAAGTTCAAATTTTAACTTTTCAGAATTATTATAGACAGTATATGAACTTATTAGGTAGGTACATTAGCAAATTTAGCGCGAAATTTTTCTAAATATTTCTCTACGAATGTTTAGGGAATTTTTAACAATATTTATGATTTACTACAAGATTAAAATAATAATGCCGTGCAGAATGTAAAACAGTACGAAATAACACCTGAATGGACTTTATAAATAATAAAATTGGCGACATATTTCATGGAATCCATTTACGGCGCGCCATATTTCCGTGGGGCCGTGACTCGGAATTTTAATTTTAATTCGGGGGTCGTAATCGCGCCTACTGACCCGGGCCTCCCCTCCCACTGCCAATGACTCATCAACTACATGAGTGCAGGGTGGAATCTTTGCCGTATATAGTTTTACATAGAACTTACTTTTTTTAAAGTCACGTTTTCGAGAAAATTTTCTTCTTATTATAGTTAACACTGCGATGATAATTCAGGCAATCATGTTTAAAAATTGTGTTGTACGTACTTTTCTAATGTGATTGTGCAAATGTTGCGTCGACTTCGAACTCCTGTTCGATGGAAACCTGAAACAACAATACAACAAATACTCTTTACTGCACAATTTGCATACCTCAACATATGGAACTTACACAAATCATAATAAATAACTTAAAAGTAAGAGGTAAACAACAGGCGGTCTTATCGCGAAAGAGCTATCTCTTCCAGACAACCTTTGGGAAAAACATAGGAAATAGGTACCTAACATAAAATAAATTTCTGTAGGATTGAAACAAAAAAAAAATGATTATATGAAAGTTACTTAGTATTACGGGTACCGACTGTATAAAATTTATTTAGAAACCAGATTACTTAATTATGTACACTAAAATAAAGTTATATATGCCGTGAGTGATTATTTGGTACAGCCACACCTCGGACACTGGCGATCCTACGCACGCAGTCTAAGATCGTGTAGGTGAACGCGTACCATCCTTGTGTGAGTGAGATAAGACATGCTAGGGTTGCCGCCATTTTAGTGCGTTCGCGAATCGGGAACACAATCGGCAATATGAGATGACCTTGTAATAGCGGCGTAGAATTATTTTGTGTGCTTGTAATTCATTATAAACAAAAACGTTTTTAACCCTATTTTCTGAGATTATTATTGACCGAAGCGTTAGCGAAGGTCTATGTTTTGAATCGAGCAATTTGCTTTTGTATGTCCGGATGTTCTCCTCTACAGGACGCACTAGACCGATTCTCATGAAATGATGTGACCAGATTCTATGATTAAATAGATTTTTTTGTCGATCCAGTTTTTGAATATTCTTTCGCACAAGGTTAAGCTTAAGCATAGGCAAGCGCAGCAACCGCCGCGCGCCGCGCCGCCCGCGTTCAAGTTCGATGACCTCAATGACTCAAAACTCATTGCGCGAATTAGGAAGAAATAAGAATCATATTATGGTGTAAGGTGGTTATCTAAGCTCGATTTATACAATAGTTTCCTATTTTGAATCAGTATAAAAGAAGTAGGTAACACGATTTTTGTAAGGAAATTCAGGCAAAATATTACGTAAATTGAAAACATGATTTTCTGTTCATATAGATATTGTGTTGTTTTCAGTGTGATCTGATTGATGAGGTTTAGGTCTAAAACCGATAGGGTAAAATAAATACTAAACATAAGTACCTACCTATTGTAAGTTGGTTTTCCACTAAAACTAGTTTTGTCGTTTATAGACCTTAAACAACTGGACACAGCACAACACACGCCCATTACAAAAGGATTTGTAAATATTAGTTTGATTTAAATATTTTACGTGGCCTCCGCTCTGCGCACCGCGTCGTCGCGTCCTTGCCAGCCGGTAACTGTGAGGTTACTGAGAGCGGGTGGGCGGCACTTTCAACGGGAGGCAGGGAGTGTCCATACTGTACGGTAGTACTCTTTATTATACTGTGGTACAGTACTGACGTGCATCTTATATACCTAAGACTAAACATCTGTATACAGGTTGTGGCCTGAAACAGAAGCAAACAATTAAATGTGGTTTTAGTTGAAAAAAAAAACGTTTTTTTCTTTTTTTTTTCTTTAAAGTTCACGTGTATTTTTTACCCTTCTAGGGTGATACAAGTAGTTTATTTTAATTTTGAAAACACAAAAAGAACAAAAAAAATAAAAAATCACATAGTTAAATATCTTTTAAAAACAAAAATGACAAAACTATTATGAATCATTACATGATGTAACCTCAAAATCTGCACCCACTGCTGTGCTATGATCTCGTGGTGCCAAGATTCATTACTTGAAGGTCATAACTTTAGATCAACATTACTCCGAATTAAAAAAAAAAAAAAATTGACACCAAGGGTTACTACAGATGCTCTAAGGAAGGGTCCTTTTAAATATTTGCCCCTGTTACAGGCCACACACTGTATATAGACTAGTACGAAACAAATGTTTAACAGAATACTACAAGTTGTTTCGCGAATCGATGAATATCCTCCAAAGTTTCTATTGTTGTTTCTATCTTGTTGGTTGAATCTACATCGGACGAAGTATCACTACAGTATAATTACGGTGTAGTTTATCTAACTATTCTCTACAACCAAAGACTGCTTTCTTCACGTATAGCATTATGTTGTATTTGTTTTCGCAAGATATAAACATTTATTCATCTGTACATTATTTAAGAGTATTTTTTTGTTCATGCGAATTAACGAGGTGTGTTTGTTCACTTTCAATACAATACAAATACCTACTATTTATTGCACACACACCTCACACAAACTAGACAGTTATATAGATAAACTAAATAACATGTAGGCAGAGGAAGAGGTCCGACCGCCGTCTTATCACTTTAGTTAGTGTGACAGACATAAACTGATCCATGTTTAAATTATTATGGCTGTTTTTATGAATTATTTTGTTTTTAACACAAAAACCGAAGTTTTATATCAAATTTTACTTCTGTGTACATTGAATTAGTTAGTTTTATGCTCACGATAACTAAACATGATTGGAATCAGATTAGATTCATTTATTTCTTGAAACTATACGTCAATTTTTTATTAAAATAGCATGGTTTCACAAAAAGATCGCCAAGGTGTATGAGAATAAAAACCAGTAATATAAAATAATAGAAATTCGAAATAAAATGCTAAATTAAACAAAATATTAATAAGACAATATGTGTGAACAACGGTCTCGTCGGTTATCTAAACTTGCATAAGTTGGACGGAACTAAGGGGGTGTATTCCACAATAACGCCAGCTATTCGAAGCGTGTCAACTCCCATACAAGGGTCCTATTCTGCTAATGAGTTGAGCCGCGATATGCTCGCTCTGGGACGGATTAGAGGGTGCCATCTTGAACAATAGCCCGGAGTCCCAATTATTAATGCAGATCAAGTTGCAGCGGGCTTAGTTGACCTATTCAAGGTCAGTGAACTGCAATCAGCTAGTTTCTGACTATATACATACTCTATTAGACACTTATGTATGTTCTTATATACTAAGGTTGGAATCAACGAGACTGGAATAAGGACTGAACCTGAAGTTAAAGGTCAAAATCGCGTACCTAGACATATTTGGGGATAAATATTTTTAGGTTATAAAAATCAAGTGATTTCAATTAAGAGAGATGTTCAACAATCATTTGACATTATTTTATGACTCAATAATCTCAATTATTTCGTCAAGCAAGATAAATCGGTCTGTATTACGACCCCAGTATTTTTAAGCTACTGTAGGCGAGCCGTAAGGCACTTTTAGTCTGAAGGACGTCGGAGTTTTCAAAAAACTTATGTACGAAATATCAATCATTTGATATTAATAATGGCTTTTCGGCGGAGGAAAACATCGTGAGGAAACCGGTCTAATCCCAATAACGTTTAGTTTTCCCTTTGGGTTACAAGGTCATGGCAGTCGTCTTCGTAAAACTAGTGCCTCATATGCCAAATCTTGGGATAAGGTGCCAAAGCGTATCCCGGGCTCCTTTAGGGCGCAACCGGGAACAACGCTAGTATATAGTAAGTACTTAAACAGTTGCACAGTCCCGTACCTTGTTATTATAGACGAACGAACATTAGCATAAACTATGCGCCATATAATTTGCTCCGGTGCAGACAATACGGAGACGGCCAACTGGACAGAACAAATAACGCTCCCTTTTCCTAGAAATACCTACTCAGAGCGTATCCAACGTCTACATACCGTCTTAAAGTTTAATTCAAAGCATAATGCAGCAACCCCATTCCATTAGACCCCAAAAACTCAGGAATAATCTCGTTTTATACGAAACGTGAGTCATTGTGCGCTGTATCGCGTAAATGTTCCAAACTTGGCGGAGTTTTATAAAAACATCTAAGAACTTGTAAACTCTTTCCGGCGACAGAATTATGAGGCAAGTTTACTGCGAAACGTGGACGAGCGACGCATAGGGTTGGGGTTACACTGTGCGGCATGCGGCATTTCCAGTAAAATACAGACTTCAAATCATCATGTAACGTATTTATGGGGGTTATTAAAAAAAAAACCTAGTATACGCTCGTACGAGCAACAATGAGAGCTTGGCCTAAACATACAAGCAGACCGACTTTACCTTTACGACGACCCTTTTTACCTGACTAACTATTCGTAACGTCGTTGACGAAATATAAAAAATAACGACTGCGACGTCGGTTTTGCCAATGTTACTAATATATTATTAGAAGAGTACTGCGGGGCTAGCACAACTGACGCCGCGCCGCGACGCGAGTCGAGAAAGATCTATCCTCCTCTTTCGGATTTGCACGGTGCGAGTGAGATAAGAGATGATCAGTCGCGCGGGAAGCGACAGAGCAGCAAGTTGTGCTAGACGTGCTGGTGTTAAACGTTGTCGCATGCGAAAAAGCGGCACAGTGTCGCTCTCAATGAAAGCTTCACGGAAAACGTGCGTTTGAGAAGCCAACAATACGGCAACTGTTTGTAATTCAGCGTTAACTTGTTAATGTAGTTAATAAATCACTTTATACGCCGCTGCGATGTTGGTTCGTAGTCATTTTGAGTTTAATTCCTGACCTGTCTGCTCGTTAACTCCGACTCGTGCTGAATGAAATGAACAAAATCATTTACTATTTTGTTTCCAGGTTTTTGGTTTGTCCCAAAAGTAAAAATATTTGATAGGGTATATGCACTTGAATATTTCACTAATCTATAGGTATTTTCTGAGCCTATTGAATGTCCCAATGTTGTACAAATGCCTTTCCCCTAGATCTGTCCACCGTGTCCCTGTATAAGTAGTACTTCTTCCGGCCCATCGACGAGGATACAAGTGTAAAAGAAAGGTATTTTAGACTTTTATGATAAAATATATAAAAGACCGCCAAGCACCCGATGCTAACTGGTTTTCGTCGGATGGCAGGGGTAACTTTAGCCTTTTTAGGGTTCCCTATTTACAATTAACTTATTCATCATTGTAGTAAAGATTAAGTTAAGACGATTGTTCAAATACTGGACCACACACAATATTGTTTGGAACCCTGATAAAGGCGAAGTCTAGCCTATGTCGCTTAAAATTGCCAAACCATCCTCCCAGACAGACTTTACGGCTGATGCATACAAATCATAAAGTTAGCTGTTTTCGGCAAATTCAAATTAACTCACCCTCAACGCAGAAATAGCTCCCACAAACTACAGTATTAGCCAACTCAGTTAAACCTCGTGCACTCGTGAAAGTTTGAGAGATGCGCTTTGCAATATAACTTTTTACTGCGAGGTGTTTAAAAGTTACCTACCTATTTACCTTTTAGTAAAATGGCAATGCTACAAATAGGCCTTTCAAAAGTTGTGTACAGTCTTTGTGAATGCACGTCGAAATTGCGTAATCGACTGTGACGAAACGAACGAAGGGTGAAAAATGTTGTAGTATTTAGTAGTCTTAATAGTGGTTACGTTTTGCAGTTTAATTTGTTAAAACATTTATTCCAGAATGCAATCGGTTTGAGCACTAGTACAAATATAGCGATCATTGGATCATCATCATCATCGTCATATCAGCCGAAAGACGTCCACTGCTAGACATAGGCCTCCTCTATAGATATACCAGTTCAAAGATAACGTAAATAATTTATGGCGTATGGTTTACTTAAAAATAATGAATTCTAAACAATATAATTTAAATTATAAAAAAATATTGAGTTTGAGATTGAGAGAGAGAGAAAGATTGAGTTTACTTCATTGTATTGAAATAGCAAAAAGCGCTTGAATTCGCCGCAAGCGCTGTTAATTACAGTGCAGTAGGGTGGCTGGTAGGGGCTGTCAACCCCTAACAACAAAAGATGGAAGCAACGCGTTTGTATCGATTGCGTGCACTAAGCCGGGCTTAACCGTTTACGATAAACAGGAGATCTTACACCATTACCCCTTTAAATGTTTGTCCTGTGTAATAAAATATTTTTTGTACTCGTCGATTAAAATCTGTGTATTAAGATTTCATAGAGAATACTGCAACGTCACTCTTTTCATCGTTGAATAGTCTATGTTACTTCCGAAACAACTTTTTCGATACGCTCTAGACAACTGAAAAAAAATTGAAGATAGAACTTCGTATTTCAATAATAATATATGTGTCCTTGTTTAAGGAGACTCGATCCGATACAAAATTGCCAACCTATGGCGGTTCGGAACGTAGCAGCGTCGGGTCATCTGTCAAAAATCTACTTAAACTTGCTGCTGTATCCAGGGCATAAAAATAAAAAAACAACGCTTTGTGATTGGCTAGTATTTAGACAATCACAGCACAGTACTGCAACATTACGGACGCCGGTGGTGTGATGTGATACCTTTTCTTTTCAAAGCTAAACTTAAAAAGTTAAAATAAAAACTAAGGAAATGATTAGTGACAGTGACGAAACATCTTTAACTCCTCAAGAAATAACTAATATGGCAGAGGAAGCTTGACCTGAAAAGTCAAAGAGCCTTTACAATAGTAGAACTAGACAATATACTTAGTACTTCGGATATTTAGTTTTCTTATATACTTACTCGTATTAATTACTTAAATTATTAAGTTTAATGAACTCGTACAAAAAGTATTGTTCACAATAGTGTGTCATAATCATGCTTTTTAATCTCGTACCTTACTTAGGCCACTCAGCAAGCTTCGTGGCCTAAACACGGTACTCGACTAAAAAGCTCTCTATTATAACACGATTGTGAAAAATACTATTTTATACTCGTCGACTATAATCTTTAAATTAGAACCTCGCAAACCATAACGTAATTGAATACTTTTATTCTGATGCAAAAGTTTATGCTCTATGGACAATCGAAATATTTATTATTCAATTGTAAGCAGAACTAAAATGAATTTTGACCAATCACTAGGCTCGATTTACAGAAAGACAACAACGCGTTTTAAAAAAAAGGTTGGCTGCACTTCGTTTCAGCAGGGCGATTTTCAATAGATACCAAGTTTGTTTAATCAATTATTATTTCCGTTGCCTCGTAGAAAAAGTATTGTATACAATAGTTATACAAATACAATACAATAGTTTTAAGTCTCGCACCTTAATTAGGCCACTCAGCAAGCTTACATTACATAACGATTGCATAAAATACTATTTCCTACAATAATGTCCTCCGTTTAGCCCATTGGGTCATTAGTAGAGAATGCCTAATGAGACTAAGTTATTAGTAGTTTTTTATTGTGCAATAAAATATAAATCAATATTGAAATGTTCATATCACCGTAAAATTGTCAGAACAATCAGGTTAGGTTAGTTTATAATCTTAGGCGTAAGATTCTAATGGGACAATCATTACAATATAGGTACGAAGAAACAAATATTAGTTAAATTGTCAATGTGTTAACTTTTAGATAGTTCGGTTCGGTTAAAATTATGGATAATCTAGGTCCGATATATTCTATGCCTATCTCTGAATGTATCCTAAATGATGCCCCCTTAATTTTAAGCCTCAGCGTCAAAGAGACACAACTCAAACCAGTTCCAACCCTCTAACGAACGAATAAGAATAACCATTTGACTTTGGCACGTGTGTATATTTCCGATTGTAATATGCAACTACGAGTATTACCATGCTTTAAGGGGGAAGGAAATAGGTATAAAAAATGTCCCTGAATTGCTTCGAGAAAATAATGTACATTTTCTCAAACATGCTCGGAAATGTACGCGTTAATATCACGAAATGAAGACGTGAAGTTTCTTGTTTATGGCTCCCTACATTACTTCTTGGCCTTAGGCCAAGAAGTAATGTATGAAAACCCTAAGTAAAACCATTATTGTCCGCTACTCTAACTTTTTAAATTTGCTTACTAATATTAAACTGACAAAGGAAAATTTACATACTGCCAACCACCACTAGACACTGTAAGCATACTTGCTTCATAAAAAAAATAAAAAAAATCTATGGTACTATACTTTATGTGCGGTTAAACATGGTGCTCGAACGGCTTGTTCAAATGGCATGTTTAAAAAATAAAAAAGGCGCAAATTACCTATTATTTAATTGATTACTTAGTATTTATTTTAATTTTAATATTTCCTCACATCGTTTGAGAAAAGTACTATACAATCCTCGGCCGGAACAGGGATTGCTGGACTCGTTGTATTCGGCCTCGTCTACGACTCGGCCGTCTACCCCAATCTCGTCCAGCAATCCCTTACTTCACGGCCTCTGCAGTAATCTACTAATATTTGACATTATTTCGTTTGTTGACGGAGAACTGCTGACAATTTCATAAAGATCGAACTTTAATTGAAACCACTTTTTTTTTCTTTTTTTTTTAATATAGTTAGAACACAAACAGTCGCATAAACACATATATAAGGGGTACACATAGAGTACCAACAGACATAATGCTAAAGACCTGGAGGTTCATTGATATTATGATAATTGTGTTGACAAAAAAAAAACTTAATCATGCAACTGAAATTAATGTAGACATTTTTCGGTTAGAATACAACTTTACTTTTATGAAATATCCACTTCAAATTTTCGTTAATAAAGAACCTCCTAAGAGAAATTTTATCACATGCTCAATAAGCCCCTGGTAGTATTTGTAATGTAGAAAATTCTTGCCTTTGTCCTTTTTTGTGTTTTGTATATTTTTTATATACGTATTTTTTAATACCATAAAGTATGAGTATTTATTTATATGAGTCATGCCTGCATGGCTAGCACAAGATTGCGCGCGAGCTGTCTCGCAGCGAGATAGACTATTCGTGTCTTTCTAATTAGAACCAACCGCGTTCTTCCGTTTCAACTCTGGTCAGAAAGATTTAATGCAGAGGTGAAGATAATATTATTATTATATAATTCATACCTTCCTCGATTGCTTGCTCTCCTGTGTATTCGGCTGGAGCATGGTGATTGTGTAACCTTTCGAACGTAGTAGGCCATATCAACTGTCATTCTTAATTTTGAAAAATAATACGTAGGTCCGTAACGCGCATTCAAAAATGCGAGTGGGAAGCAGACAAAGATAAACATTATATCGTCAGAAATAGGAATAATCACCATTTCGTCGCTCTTATGTATACGGGCACAGACAAGGGTAAAGTTATCAGCTATTTTCGTAACAAACTTTTCACCGATTCGGCTAGCTATCGTGAAAAGTTGCGATGTTTTTATTTTTAGTTCCGACTGTCGGAAAGTGTAGGAAAGGTAAGAATCGTTTTCGCTGAAAGCACTTTTCGTCTTATCAAATATTGACCAAAAACTTTTGAACTATGACAAGTTGTGTTGTATACCAACTCAAACATCCTCATTTCACTAAAACAAATCCACATCTAAATATCATATATATATATAAATATACTTATAATATAAAATATGGGTATTTTAGCTACGGTTTCTTTGTGGATATTTTTGACGTCGCGTCATTGAAACGCTCTCCCCCTTTATTTAAGTTCTATGATTCATCTGTTTCCATTATGGAGGAAAATTTATCAGCGGAAACAAAATAACATCAATCGCGTTTTGTCTTCGCTTTGTACCATCAAACTGTCAAACAAAATTAAGATCATTATTCAAGAGCGATAGAACAACTTGAGTTAACCTGATAGTCTTTAATATTGGAAAATTAAATCTAAGCAGGCATTTTATCTTAAAGGCGACACCATAGTTCTTACAAGATTGTTAAGGTGATTGATGTAAATATTTTTCACAACAGCTGGAAAAGCGTTTTGAGAATATGACAACGTGGATAATAATTATTTCCCATTATCGGCCTATATACGTCCCACAGCTGGAATATCTCCTTCCATGCACGAGGGGGAACGACAAGAACGTAGATATATTTAATTACGCGTTGATAATAGGCATCGGCTTGGCCGAGTGAGTGACATGATGACGGGTGACAGAGAAGTAGGTATGGAAGAAAAGACATGCAGTGCCGTTTCAACTCATTGATATAAGGGCAAGCGAGTGATGATGAACAGGCGTTGGCTATTTGCTATCAGCCACATCTATGATATTAACATAATGGCACTAGCCAGTAGCTACCTAAATAATTTGAGACAAAGGGTCAGAAGCACGAACAATAACAATCGCAACAATACAGAATTACGTGGATCCGCAGATGAGCTGATTATCCAATTGGCAAGGCCACGGGCGTGGATAATGCGGTGTAGGCGTTCACGGTCAGTATATATAGCGGGCAGAGGTAAACAGGTGCAGTGTTGATCATGTCGGTCCTCAAAATAGTGTTGGTGGTGGCGGTGGCGGCATGGTGCGAGGCCGCCTCGACAGCGCCGAGCGATCGTGAGTCCCTTTATAAGTACTTGATTCCTTGACTATCCCCTTAGCTAATGTAAGTACGTGGTATTCAAAATAAGTTTCTGTTAAATATTTCCTTTTTGGTACAAGCTTTTATTGCAGACTGCACTTTTCTGTATACCATCATCAACTACTCATTGAGACGATTCTAACGAACCCAATCTCAACGGGGATACGTCGGTTAAGTACTGAACTCCCATGGCCACCTTCTGTCTCCATCTTCAGATCAGTTTGATGGTACCATAATATTAAATTGTCATCCAAACTATACTTATACCCAAAATTTCAGCTCAATCGGTCACCGGGAAGTGGGTCAAATTTAACTTGCAAGATTTGTCCCATACATACACTGAATTCCCATGGCCACCTTCTGTCTCCATCATCAGATCAGCTAGATGGTACCATAATATTGAATTGTCATCCAAACTATTCTTACTACCCAAAATTTCAGCTCAATCGGTCACTGGGAATTGGGTCAAATTTAACTTGCAAGATTTGTCCCATAGTAACAGGGGAAGTTAATAAGCTTGTAAAAATGGGACCAAACACCACGTGCCACGTATTATTGTAAGACAATTGTTGTCTTTTGATACTTATAGCGTCGGATTCTGAGTTTGATTACCATAGAGTGCAATGTGCATTGGGACACTGGGAAGACATGGATATGGTATCGGGCATTGACATGAATATGCTATTCATTGAGATGTGAGGATTTGATGAAGTTCGTTAAGATTTCACGATATGGCTTGATTTATTTCAAGCGGCTCTTATTACAATAACTTGAACTCTCCATGGTAAGTTAAGAATGTAGTGAATGTGTTCGTAGCTCGTACTCGTATAGCAACCTAAAAAATGACCAAGTGAATCGACAATGAATCAATCTGACACACTAAGCCTGCCGCGATCCCAAATCAAAACTTCTTTGCCATCAGGCGAGGGTCAAACAAAGTAACTGTTTAGATCGAGGCTCAAGCGCCGCAGCGGCAATAAATAAACCGGGAATTTCCACGTGAAATAGACGTGTTCTCTATAAACTTTGTTGGAATTTCCTGTCAAGTTTCCAGCAGGCGAAATAGAACAATACATTTGCGAAATCTATTTTGGAGCAAACGTCTGGTGGCGATATTGTGTCAGTGCACTTATTTTATTCACACAATACCTACATGAGTGCAAAAGGCGTAACACGGCAGGCAAGCTGACCATTGGCAGAATATATGATTACGGACGTTAAATTATACATGATACCACGGTATTTTACGCCATTAACTATAACAGTTGACTATTATTAATGTTTGCAAAACATATGTCGCATATACGTACATAATATACATATAATATAAAAAAAGTAAGTATTAACCTGTGTTGAAATGTTCTCCCTCGTACAAATCTTAGAGCATCATTCTCTTTATTCCGGCGGTAGTAAAGCTCTTTATTTTTAACTCGTAAACTGGCAATTCTTCCACGTACAGCTCACGCCGTGAAAAGGGTTGTTCTCGCCCGAGGCGACCGGGGAGCTCTTGAAAAAACCCCTAACGCCCGTGCGGGTATAACGCGAAATAAATTGCCTCGCCGTGGACCCGGCAAGTTTTACGAGGCAAAACCTCACCGTAATGCGAAATGTTGTTAAACATCAAGAATATCCCCCAACCCCTAAATTCATTTCAAACAAACCCAAACAAACGCGCATAAAACCAGCACTAAAAAGCGAAAGGAGAAACGACGAAAAATACGCGTCAACAGGACGAACCTGTTTACATGAGCCACGCTCCTGATGGCCATATAATTGGTTCTACTAATGTCGTCGATTCATTTTTTACCTTGCCACTTAAAAACTAAAGTCGTCTTTTAAACGGAGCTCTGGCGCGTCCGGCCGCAGATTCTCTTGTAATTATTGGTACAGAATAAAAGGTAATTTGGAGCTCGCGTAATAACATAGTATTGGCTTTGAGGTGCAGCCGGTGTTATCTCAGGCGGAGAAAGTGCTGCGGACTGGAATGAGTTCAGTTATAATTTGTTTCCATTTCACTGACATCTGACCTGAACAAGCTGTTTTGGCACCTAGTTAATGCTCACGCGCTACAATGAATTGTGCTGGTCAATGTAGCTGTCCACATTTAATTTAACCCAATTTATTTTCAAAGGGTTTAATTTTTCAGTTTATATCAATCATCATTCTCCTAGCGTCCTTTTCCGATTAAGTCCTAAAGGAGCCCGGACTCCTCTTTGGCACCTAACCCCACGATTTGGAGTAGGTACTAGTTTTACGAAAGCGACTGCCATCTGAACTTCTAACCCAGAGGAAAAACTAGACCTTATTGGGACTCGACCGGTTTTCTCACGATGTTTATAAGGCACTGGTCCCACCGCCGGCGAGTAAGCGAGTGTTACTACGTGCTACTCGCTCAAGCGAGTAAATGTGAGTAAGCATTAACTATGAGAGAGCTCGCTACTCGCCGGCGGTGGGACCAGTGCCTAACAAAATGAATATTTATACATACCTACAGAGCGGAAGAAATGCATGCGACATGAATTTACTATCAAATCAAAATATGGTTAGACGGCAAACTTTATTGAGCAGAAACGGAAACATTGAGTGTTACATGAACAACACATAGGCAATAATGTTAAGTTTCAGACACATAAAGCGATACTAAGTAGCAGTTATTCTTATAATACAGAATGAAATAAAGTTAGCTCTGACTAAAATTAGTTCTTATAAAGTTATGCATTCAAAGGTATTTATTGCAATATTATAGGTCGTCAAAGTGAATACATTCTTGTACTCGTACTCTACCGTTGAATGATATTTTTAGAAATTTTCGTGGTCTAGCTAGGTACTACTTGCGTGTTTTTTTGCGTGTTGTTGTTGTTTACGTGTAACCAAACCTAAACCAAAAAAAATATTCAAGCCCCATGTACAGTCAGCATCAAAAGTAACTGCGCAATCGAAGACGTCAAAAGCTCTTATTCCCTTTTAATAAAGACTTTTGACGTCTTCGTTTGCGTAGCTACTTTTGATGCTGACAGTGCTGACTGTATTACTTGTCCCATGTCCCCCATATCTTAGCTTAGACAATGCAAAAGCTTTCGGTGGCAAACCACGGACGGTAGAGTTGCTTTTTGAATGGACCTCTTTGATTTAATTCGGGCAACTCCATAATGTCGGTAAAATACCGTCATATATCCTAAAATAATACCTTGTACAGTTTTTTATCCTGTCATGATCTTTATTTAATTTTACATCTAAACTGCAAAAATAACGGTAAATAAAATAACGGACCGAACGGATTTATACGGATATTGATATTTTTATGATAGGTTCCTGGAAATTACTAATACAGTCGGGTATTATATAAAGTTATATGTATATTATGAAAATAAAACTAGTGTTAAATATAAAAAAAACATGGCGGTTATTTCATTTAGGGTGACCCGAAATTTTTGACCGCGAGTGTACTATACGCTTCTATCAACCAGTATACGTCTGACCTCCAATAACGCATAGTTGTCATGAATCCCGCGGTCAAGTTAAATTAGGGATCCATCCTCCCATCCTCCTAGCGTTATTCCCGGTAATGCCCCTAAAGGAGCCCGGGGTCCGCTTTGACACCTAATCCCAAGATTTGGCATAGGCACTAGTTTTACAAAAACGACTGCCATCTGACCTTCCAACCCAGAGGGAAAACTAGACCTTATTGGGATAAGACCGGTTTCCTCACGATGTTTTCCTTCACCGAAAAGCTAACGGTAAATATTCCGTACAAGTTAAATTAGGGATATGTCGAGGTTAGTCGAGCCAGGTGAAACGTATTGCAGTAGAGCTAGTAATTAAGTGTGAGGAGGGCCAGGTAGGTGTTGCTCAAAAATGTACGCCTAAAATATTTTACCTGCTCTCAGGGACCATTTCATAAAAAAATAATTGCCTACAAACAAGGTGAGTTTGCCGATAAACAGAAAAAAATACAAATTATGGTTATCGTTTTAAAACGATGCTGCAGTTGATTTATGCCGGCTACACAACCTTAACTCGAGTTTCATATTTTGCTTTGTTCTATTCGTAAAATAATTGGAAAAAAAAGCTTTTCAAAAAGTTAAGTTAAAATAAAAAAAAAAACACTTATTCTTTATTAATAGGTACCGCCAGTCTTACAATTAAATCGAATGTCACTATATCGACTGTCAGAAACGATCAAATCGTTAGCCGAGCGTGCCAGAGAAGAAGGTTAATAAATGTAGGTATCTTATTTAGTAAGGCATAAATAAAATCAGAAAATTAATACCACAGAAAAAACAATATAAGCCAAGTCAATATTGGACTGTTGATGATATTTAACATTTAGATTCATTTACTGATGTATGTCGCCACAAATATTGAAATCTAGAACCAGGCCGGTGTGTTGCCCTCGCCCTTTTGATCTGGAAACTTGGCGGACACAGCCGTATATGTATATTTATTTGTAGCGACAGTTGAATCACGTGCAGAGACAAACTGAGGGGGGAAAGTCGAAAGAGGCGAGTCAACCGTACTATCTTTACAATACAAAGTAACTGTATTGAAAATAGAACCTCCAAGAGTTCTATTTCCAACCGATAGGTCTGTACGAAATGGCGGCGCTGATTAAAAGAGACCCCATCACGATCGATTTGAGTTGACTCTCCACACAAACGTAGTTTAGTTTTCATTTCAAAACGGTATACTGGAATAACATGAACCTTTTTTATACACCATGGGATCCGCCGTACCTAGGTCGGAAACTAGTTTATATTGCTATGAATTATCCTAAAAATCCTAGTTATATAATATCATAAATACGAAAGTCTGGATGTTTAGATGTTTGTTACTCAATCACGCTTAAACGGCTCAACCGATTTGGATGAAATTTTGCACGAAGATAGTTTATAGCCTGGCTTAAAATATAGCATAGTTTTTATCTCGGGGCCAAGACGAAGTCGCGGGCGATAGCTAGTAATATGGTTGAAAAAAAAATGAAGCGTTAGAGGCTTTGCATGAAAAACGTTCTACACGCTCTATTTTTTTCCTAATATCTAGCAGCGTTCTGGGCATCTTCGTCGCCTTCTCTGGGGTACATGGCCAAGTGCTGTGGCCCCCGACAAAAACCACTGGCGACCCCGTTGACCCCCTTTACAGTCACTAGTTTCCGACCTAGACGTTGCTTATCCCATTGTGTATAGAGAGAGAGAGAGAGATATATCCAAACTACGTTTGAATGAAGAGTTGAGTCCTAGCGACCCTTAATACCTACTCCGCAATGCCCGCAATACCATTTAGGGGGCTCCTAGCTCCCAATGACCTTCGATCTGTAACTGTCGGTTTTTTGGTGTTTTTTATGGCTTATCGTGTTAACAACAACGTGGTTTACCGAAATAGTATCCCATATTTACATTAAAACTCACCGTTTTCGGAATAACTGGTACCAAATTTTGGCAATTTCAGGCCAAAAATTCGTTTTTTGGACGAACTTTTGTGAAAATGAGTTAAAAATAAAAATCGCTCGTGGGTTTTTAGAGACGTCAATAAGGAACAGTTATATGTAGATTTCATATATAAAAGTGCATAAACAACTGACTAATATCAAAAACAGAGCTTTTTTGGACCATGTTTGAATAGATCTTAAAAAATAAACATTCATTATTTTCAAAAAAACTCTCGTGCAAATGTAGGTAAAGGATTGAAGAACCAATAAGTAGGTGTTTGTGCCATAAATATATCAATCGTTTTGACGGAGAAATATCAACTCAAAACTCGTCAAAACTAGCCAAAAATTCAAAAATAAACTAGCTACGAAACAATTCCCTTTTATGGCAGAAGTCAGAAATAAACGATCTAATTCGAAATGGACCTTAACTCGGCTGAACAATTTCAAACTAACGCTTCGCCCAACTAGTTAGACATGTGGCTTTTACCTCCTCTATATTCATAAAGGTGGGCCCGACTTTGACTGACACTTGCCGACACTAATTACTACTAGACCCCTTTAGTACTTAGTTGACTCAGCTTATCCACTGGGGACTCTGGTCGGGAGATTAGCTAAACTACGACGTACGCTTTGGTTATGCTAGCTAATTGGAATAATACTTGGCCCTTCATTATATCAACTATTTTTTATTGCTCGTTGCCATGGATACATCTCCTGGGTCACTCTTTAAAACTACGATTTACGGGGTTTGAATCCACTAAACACGTGTTTTTGTTATATCGGCATAGCCATTCCTTGGTCGGGCATCTTATCATAGGAGTACAATTTGTTGTACTTTTTCCAAGACACTCTGTCACCGTTGTGCACGCAAAGCACGAGAACCATTTTCCAATTTACCACATGAACTGATTTCCGAGAGCAAATGCGTTGATCATTAGAGAAAAAACCGAATCGCTGTATATATGTGGGCCGATTTATTTATTTAATCGTATGGCATACATTATTTTGGCCTTTAAAGTTTGTCACTCTTTAGTACCACCCAGGGGACACGTGCAGGGTTGTGGTAGGTAGCTCCTGCGGACGCGAGAGACAGTTGTCCCCCCTTTGTCAAGTGAGTGGGCAACTCGACTGTTAGAAGTTCTTAAGGCGCCCGAAGGCCTCTAACTCGGCCCAACGACTCTAACGACTACTACTGTCATAGACAGCAGCCGGGATCAACTGCTTAACGTGCCTTCCAAAGCACGGAAGCGCTCATTTACATTAACCACTCAAACATCAGGCGGTCACCCATCCAAAGACTGACCGCTGCCATCCGCCGTGGGCCGATAATATTTGAGGACTTCCGTCGATTCCACAAGGATCATCTTTGGGACTTCATTAGTTGCCATTTCAACGGAAACTTATCAGAATCTGTGATATACTTTTGTACTTTTAAGTACATAATTGAGGAATTTCATTAAGTCATCTGTGGTCTTCATCATCAATTCCACTCCACCAAATTAATGATTTCCGGGTGTACACTAGTTATAATAGAAAATACCAAAATCACTACACGCGTGCCTAATATAATTGAGGAGTTCCCTCAATTATTCCTCATGGATCCCATCATCCAACTGAATTTTTGAAAAAGATTGGACCCACCTGGAAGCATATACTTACAAACAAAAAAATAAAATTACGAATCGGCTCATCAATGACGGCGTTCTGAGGTAACAAAAATTGAAAAATAAAATAAAAAAATATACATCCAAATTGAGAACATCGTCCTTTTTTTGAAGTCGGTTAAAGAAGGAGGAGCTTCAATGTTCCATCGTATGTATTTGTTTGTCTATCTTATGTATGTTCACCGATTTATCTGTTCTCTGAGTGGAGCGATTTTCCACATTCTTTTTTTATTTGGTCCAATTGTCACCAAGTCAGAATCTGATGATGGGATCCTAGGGTAATTGAGGGCAACCCTGAAACTTTATAGGCACAGCGTAATAATTATACGCGATTAAGTCCCGTTTAGTATAAATAATGTGTTTCATATATTTTTCTAAAGCTATTCAAGTAGGTGTTTATACACACATAGCTTACATAGTACATATATATATATATACATATATCTTTCTTATAGTTAAGTTGTTTATGGTCTGTGTTTCCGTTTTCAGCAAATCATATCTTTTTTTGCATCGTCTCCACTACCCAAAGGTTGTCTGGAAGAGATCGCTTTTTAGCGAAAAGAGGGTGGTGGTGTCAAAATTAACCATAAATGTTAAATAAATAGCGGTGTGCGACCTCGACACCTGAGGGAGTGGTTTTTGCGGGTTAAAATTAATTTGAAAAGTGGACTGTATTTTTTGCGATAGGTTTAGGTATTTTGGGTATTAGGCGTAGGATCGGCAATGCACTAACCTGATTAATTCTGGTCTGCTGTCTGCTTTCGACGTGGTTGGCCAACCAAAATACGCACTCTGAAGAAATGTTCTTAAGGGTCTATATAGCACAAATCACAACAGTTTTATATAAATTCACTCTGGGAGGCTATAAGTGAAACCTCATCCAATATGGCGGTAAAATTAGTCGAAAAAAAATGAGCGAGCGACCGTCCGATGCTAGCTGCATCTCGTTACACAGTGCATGCCAAGGTAAGGATGGGTTTGACAGGTAATGGGAAAAATACAATCTACCCACTTATAAAAATATAAAAACGAAACCCAACATCCCCCCGGCCTTGAAGGAACCCTTCAAAGAAAAAAAAAAAAAAAAAGAGCGAAAGTGCTCTGCTCTATTTATAGAGAGCGGGGTGCGATCATTGTGCTTAGCGGTAAGTAAATAGTAAGAAAACTTAAACTAGGAAAAGCACAGTAGTTTGTGCGCGAAATACGCATACCTCAACTAAGATTGTCTATAAATACGCGGACTTAAATACTAAATGTTTTAGTTAAGATTGACTCATTGAGTCGGGAGAGGGCAAAGACGTACTACTGGACGTTTATACGTTCCAACTTTCGTCTTTACTTCCGCAACACGCGTTATTCCGTCCTTACCGGGATAAACGTTAGTTATAACTCCTAATGGCCACTGTAGCGGCGGCGCATTATCAACATTTAACAGTACCACCGTGCCGACCGTTATTGGATTTGAAGAAGTATTCCACTTCTCGCGTTGTTGCAAATTATGTAGATACTCAGATTTGACTCGCTTCCAATATGACTGGACTAGCGAATCCATTAATAAAAAACGAGACAACAAATTGGTTCGTTCGTCGGACAAGTCGGGTGCGGGGAGGTACTCTAACGGAGATGTAGACAAAAAATGTGACGGAGTTAGCGCAAGCGGTTCTGAGGGATCCGAACTTTGAACATATAGAGGTCTGCTATTTAGCACTGCCTCAATCTGTGTAAGCACAGTAGACATCTCCTCAAACGTGAGAATTTGTTTTCCAATTACGCGAAATAGTAATGATTTTGCGCTTTTAATATTAGCTTCCCATATACCACCAAAATGGGCGGCAGTCGGAGGGTTCATCTTCCACGTAATGCGGGTTTTAGCGAGTTCGTTACTAAAAGTTTTATAATATTCGTCGGATTGTAAAAATTCGTGGAGTTCATTAAAATAAGCTTTCGATGAAACAAAATTAGTTCCATTATCGGAATATAAAAAGGTACATGGTCCTCGTCGCGACGTAAAACGTTTAAATGCATCTATAAACCCAGCAGAAGTCAAACTCGATACTAACTCTAAATGTACGGCTTTTGTCACTAAACAAATAAAAATACATAAATATGCTTTAACACTGCGTACGCCGCGCTTTCGATATGGAGTGATATACAGGGGTCCTGCATAGTCAGTTCCTGTGTGCAAAAACGCTTTGCACTGCTCTAATCTGCATTTAGGCAAGTCAGCCATAATCGGTGAATTAGCTTTAGGACTTAACCTGAAACAGCTATTGCATTTTTGTAAGCGTTGTCTAACAACACGGCGAGCGGAAAGTATCCAGTATCTAGTTTTCAATATGCCTATTAAAAGCTGCGGTCCTGCGTGGGAGTTATCACGGTGATAACTATCAACAATTAAATGCACCACGTTATCACGTTTAGGTAAGATCATAGGGTGCTTAGATGCATAATCCAATGACGAATTGGCCAGTCGACCTCCGACGCGCAAGATTCCATTTTCAATAAATGGAAATAATTTTTGGAGTTTTTGAGAGCAACGTTGCCCTTTTGCAATATTTTTAATGTCGTCGGAGAAATATATAGACTGTATGACACGAATTATTTCGAACTCGGCGGTATTTAAATCGTTAGCGGTGATTACGTCATTTCGCGGGAGCTTCCTCGAGAAGCGGAGCACGTAAACAAAGGCTCGAAGAAGTTTATTCCAGGAGGAGCATCGCGAAGCAAGCGTAAAAACGGGATGCTCTATTTCAGTGTCACTAGTAATGACGTGAGCTACAGTCTTTTCCTCTGGCAAAGATGAGCGGTTGGGAGTAAACTTTTGTAAAGGCCAGTGGTTTAAAGGCTGTGCTAGCCATGGCGGTCCATGGAACCACAACTCATGCTGCATGAGCTGGGAGGGAGTGAGACCCCTGCTAATAGCGTCAGCGGGGTTAAGATATCCAGCAATATGATATAAGTTATCATGCGAAATATTAGTCTGAATTTGTGAAATGCGGTTGGCGACATAAGTGTCGAACCTATGTGGCGAAGCGACCGACCAACATAGGGCAACTTCTGAGTCAGAAAAATAATAAACATTATCAATTTTATGTCTTTTAGACAGCGTGTCGTGAACTTCGCGTAGAAGCCTTGACATTAATAAAATTCCATTGAGTTCTAAACGCGCTAAAGTAATTTTTGGTTTAGCGGAAGCTACTCGTGACTTCGAGCAGACAAGCGTTACGATCGGTGGCTGTTCGGCGTTGACAACATGTAGATATATTACGCAGCCGTAGGCGGCCTCGCTGGCGTCTGAGAAACCTACCAATGAGACTTGAGATCCTACTTCTACGCCTAGATGTCGCGGGAAATTAAGCTGAGATATCAGCGGCAGCTCTGATAAATATTGTTGCCACAAATTGACGATGCGAGAGGGCGCTATGTCATCCCATTGCAAATTCATAAGCCACAGCTCCTTTATTATTAATTTAGCGTATAAAATAACCGGCCCGACGAGACCTAGCACGTCATATAACCGAGCGGTAGCGGATAGGATAGCGCGCTTAGTACACAGCGCGGGCGGTCTAGAGGTATCGAACACGAACACGTCCTGTGCGGGCAGCCATCGCAAACCTAAAATCTTAAAGGTATTTCCGTCATCAAAGGAAATAGATTCAGACTCACGGTGTGACTCAGGTATGTGCTCGAGTAGTTCGCGCGAGTTGGATGTCCATTTAACTAGGGCGAACCCCCCGGCCTTGAAGAGGTTGATGAGTTCGTCCGCTGTCTTAACTGCTTCCCCGAGAGAAGAAGCAGAAGAAGCGAGGTCGTCCATATAGACATCTCTCTCTAACACGGCAGCCGCAGTTGGCCATTTATGCCGTTCATCAGCAGCAAGCTGACGTAAGGTCCTCAGCGCCAAATATGGTGAACTGCGCAACCCAAAGCATACTCGAGTATAGTTATATACCTCTAGCGGATCAGTATCATCAAATCGATACAATATCCTTTGATATTTATGATGCTGTGCGTTCACATGAATGCGTAAATACATTTGTTTCACGTCAGCAAAAAATGCGATGTTGAATATGCGGACATTTAATAAAATTGTAAATATATTTGCCTGTAAATTACATCCAGTATATAAGATATCGTTGAGTGACAACCCTGTGTCACTTTTCGCAGATCCGTCCAGAACTGGTCTGACCTTGGATGTCGCTTTATCGTTGCGAATTATAGGGTGATGCGGCAAAAAAAAACCCGGAGAGAGAGACTCTTCGGGTGCGGTGCGGGAGAGTATACCTTCAGTTAGGTAATCGTGGACAACATTGTCATAACTAGATTTAAGTGCGGGATCCTTCGAGAACTTTTTCTCGAGAAGTAAAAAGCGCTTTTTAGCTGTTCTAAAAGAATCTCCCAATTTTTCGGGATCATCTTTGAATGGAAGATCAACTGAGTAACTGCCGTCAGCATTACGGACAGTAGTAGAAGTATAAATATCCTCACATTTTTTGTCATCGGGGCTTAAAAAGGTACGCGAAGGTATTTCCTCATCAGACCAAAATTTCTCGACCAGTTGATGAAGCGGGTCACAGCTGAAAGCACAGAGCGTGTGCGGAGCGGGTTGGGAATCAACTATAGGAGCGTCACCCATTAAAATGTACCCTAGGGTAGTTTCATAAGCATTTGGCATATTATCGGATGGGCCTTTAATTTTATCAAACAATAAAATTTCACAGTAAAGTTTCACACCTATCAGCATATCTATTGGCCCAGGTTGTGAAAAGTCATCGTCTGCCAGCGGTAAGTTTTTAATATATCCGAGCGAAGCGTTATCTACGCGCGCACTAGGCAACTGCGTCGTAATCCGGTCCACGACCAGGGGTCTGGTTGTGTATTCGCGCGGGGTTCCTACTCGCGGCGTGAATTTGAGTGAAGTTACACCTAATATTTTTTGCGAAGTCCCACCGATGCCTTGCACTTCAGAGTAGCGGTTTTGTTTATTTATAGGTAGCGATAGTCGCTTACAGCAAGGAGCGGTTATATAATCACTTTGAGAGCCTGGATCGACCAAACATCTCAACAAGTGAGTGCGGTTAAAAGAATCAATAACTTTTATTTTTGCGGTGGCCAGTAACGTTGTCGTTTGTAGACAATTATTACTGTCGCACGAAATAGTGCAAATGCTACGATCACTCGAAGAGGAATGCGGAATGCTTTGGTCGACCATAACTGCACTAGTTATATTATCAACATAAGCGGAATTAAACAACTTATTTTCCTCATGAGATAACGTACGCACGCCCGGGACGGATTCAGAATCTCCGATTTTTTCACATTTAAATTTATTAGCGGGTTTGGAAACAGTTGTTCCGACATTACAATTGGACTTCGAACTAACGTTAAAATGCAATAACGAATGATGTCTCGCTGAACAATGAGAACAATTTCGCGTCGAAGTACAAGTTGACGTTTTATGTTTTACACTTAAGCAATTGTTGCAGTATGCGTTCAATTTAATAAAATTATATCTTTCGTGCGGTGTCATTTTCATAAAAGCCGAACACAAATATAGGTGCTCATGTTGTTTAGTTTTACAAAGTCCGCAATTAATATTTATATTAGAACTGCCCGAGTCCGGCCCTGATACGAATGATTTTGTGACGGCTCTCGGGATATGTGACTTAGGCGAGTTAAATATCGGCTTGTTAGTAATAACAGCATTGGGTGTCCGAGATAACACTTTGCTTTGTTCTTTGACGAACTCAATTAAACTTTTGTAAGTTGGAATGTCTTCCTTGCGATAAGCAATTTCAAATAATTTAATTGTTTCTGCATCTAATTTTTGTAATGCCAACTGTAAGAAGATGAAATCGGTTAAATCAGTCAGTTTCATTTCTTTGAGAGCGTTTACGGATGTATCAAAGTTATTTATAAATGAATCCAAACCGTGCGAACTCGCAGTCGATAGCGATTTAAAATGCAACAGCTGCTTAAGATAAGTACAGGCTAGCGATCTTTTGTCATCATATTTCTCAATTAAAGCATTCCAAATAATGCTATAATTTTGGGCAGTAGCAGGCAACCCGGCGCAAATATCGCGTGCCGTGCCACTCAATTTGCCAATTAAATAATAAATCCTTTCACTATCAGTTAGTGAATTATTATCATGTATCATACTCTTAAATTGCTGATAAAACAGCGGCCAGTTTTGCGGTTGTCCATCGAAGGAAAGTAATTCAATTACTGGCAAACGGGGTTGTGACCTATTAACACCAGGGGACTGGACATCGGGTATACTACGTACTTCATTTTCTGACAATAAGTGTTTAATATAGCAGTACATTTCCTCAAACGAAGTCCACGAATCGTAATCAACTTGTGAATCAGGATTCAGTTGTAAAAACAACAAGTTATACGATTCTAAAACCTTTTCATAATCGTCACGCAATGTGTCTATATTCAATGCACTTGTCTTAAATGCCCTGAACTGTGCGGGATCTGTCTCGGCTTTGTATGCCAATTCCAAAATGTTTTCTACCCGTTTATAGATAACCTCACGCCGAACTGTGTAAATTGTTAACTGATTTTTACTTGTGTCATAATCTATTCCCTGGCTAAACTGATCACTCCCTTTCCTACCTTTAACCATCGTAAATAGTAGCTATGAAGTCAATTTCAACAAATAAAACAACAAAAGCGGTCAATTCATAAAACACGAAGAATATGCTACAGAAGGTCGTAAGTCACTACGATTTACTAAGAACTTAGGACGTTTTATATAAACACGTGCGAATAATGTACAAAGGACGTATAAAAGACGTAAGCGACAACGATTCTTTATTAACTTAGGACCTATTGCATTCGGAGCATGAGTATGATACGATAAGATAGTTTTCTCAAGTTAACTATAATGATATGCGCGTATGTAAAAGTATTCTATGCAGTTATAAGAACTTATATGGAATTGCGGAAGAAAAATAGATTAGTTAGCTAAATATTGTTAACTAACTTAGCGGAACACAATAATTGTGATAAATGCGAGCGGGACGTAATATTTACGTATTTAAAATTAAGATGCGATGATTTTTTACTGTTGTGATTGTAATATTAGCGGAGTGTGGCGGAGTAAATAAATGTCGTTAACCGAACCAATGTGAGTTACAAAGATTGCATATGGCGGCCGGGCGGTGGTACGATTAGAACGACAAAGGAATGTATGCACACGTCTATCAAAATTGATCACGAGGAATGAAATATATTAGGAAATAACTAGCAATATAATGTACTAAGTATGCGGGAGCGAAAATAAAGCGAAATAATTGCCGATGCGGTTTATATAAAAAGATTTAAAGTGACAAATTATTTCAATACTAGCACAATGATCGCCTATATTTCCCCAATAATTATCATTAAACGTATGCAATAATCACATAGGTGTGATTCTAATCCTGTTCGAAAAGGACCAAAACTTATGGTGGTGTCAAAATTAACCATAAATGTTAAATAAATAGCGGTGTGCGACCTCGACACCTGAGGGAGTGGTTTTTGCGGGTTAAAATTAATTTGAAAAGTGGACTGTATTTTTTGCGATAGGTTTAGGTATTTTGGGTATTAGGCGTAGGATCGGCAATGCACTAACCTGATTAATTCTGGTCTGCTGTCTGCTTTCGACGTGGTTGGCCAACCAAAATACGCACTCTGAAGAAATGTTCTTAAGGGTCTATATAGCACAAATCACAACAGTTTTATATAAATTCACTCTGGGAGGCTATAAGTGAAACCTCATCCAATATGGCGGTAAAATTAGTCGAAAAAAAATGAGCGAGCGACCGTCCGATGCTAGCTGCATCTCGTTACACAGTGCATGCCAAGGTAAGGATGGGTTTGACAGGTAATGGGAAAAATACAATCTACCCACTTATAAAAATATAAAAACGAAACCCAACAGAGGGCCTGTTATCTACTATAGTTTATGTTTAATTTACCTCTATTTTTCTATTATCTACTATGTCTGGTGAGCAATAAAGAATATTTGTATTGTACCTATTGTGTTAGCGCCTAGTAGTAATCAATGTCATCATCTCATGTTGGTGAGCTGGTGATGGAAGGTACAACTCCTTAACGGTTAGGAGTTGGAGGATAACTCTCTAAATATTATAGGTACGTAAAGACCTACAGTTGTATTCTTTTCGGTTAAGCAGTTAAGCTGATGATGGGAGGTGAACTCCTAAATCGTCGGATGAACTCATTCGTAATTTTTTGTCGGAAAGCAGTTTATCTGGTTAAGTAGAAAGGAAACGTGGAAATATATGTTTTTTTAACTTAGCTTAATTATTTTACTTTTAAACGAAATGAATCGAACCTTTTGTGTCCGCATTTCACACAGTTAATTTTAATATATTCATAGGCACATTTACGCAAATTCCAGCTATTTGTTAATTAAACGACAGGGCATTGCAATCACAACTACAATCTTGATCGCTTATCTCCCCAATACTGTTGCTGTTTCTCCTCATTGATATTCTACGAACGTAACCATTTAAATATGACCTTTCATTTCTGAGACTAAATACGCACTGTGGGACCAGATAATTGCAATCCATTTTCATTAAGGGCCCTTTAAACTGGTTCAGGCCAATTTGTGTCATTCTAAAATAATTAAATCGAGCTGGTTTCGTTTCAACCTGACCTAACTTTAACTAGACACTAATGAATGCCTTCCTTTACTCTCCCAATTGGAATGTGCATTTATTTGACGACCGTTTATTTCTGAGTCTAGGATGTTTTCATATCTATTAATTATATCGTCTAGTTCCAATACACACGAGCCTCATTGAGCTTAGCATAAGGCTAGTTCGATTTTTGTATAATTGTTCCCTAATTTTTATTAATTTATTTATTCATAGTTTATAATGTAAATAGTTCAAATTCGAACTGTCTAAGAAACAGTGAACTAAGGATATATGGCCATAAAAGCTTATGATAAAAATTATCACTTTATCCACATTTCTGGGTGGTTGATGAGTCTTTAAGACCTAATCATTTTTTTATTTGGGTTATAAACATATGTATATATGCACAAAATGATATGAACTTGCAGTAATAACATTACCTATTGCTACAACACAAAACTTCGAAGGAATGTTTTGCTAGGAGCGTGAGTTACCTATAAAATACTCAACAACAGCCCAACTTTTCAATCGTCAATACTAAAGATAACCAATTTGGATAACGTGCGAATTGTGTAGGTCCTCGTACTCACATCACTAATCCACCAAATTACAGATGCTTAAGACCGGCTCTAAATCCCAATTTAGAAACTGCCTATTTCAGGGCTCGGATTTCAAGAGAAATCAGTTGGGTCTTGCGGTGACCCCAGAGGGTCATGCCGGGATTTGAGGACTATAGGCATTGTACAGATACTATTTCACAAATTAAAGGCATTAACTTAGGTCCTTTGCTTGAACAGTGACAGAATAATTGGACATTGGGGGTTCAGAACACTGTGGAGTTACGGTTGACACTTTGCTTTATTCGATTGTCTTGGGATGTACTTGTCCATTTTGTCAAGTGACTCTACGCATATTAAAGTGGAAGTGTTATCTTTGACATTGTAAAATACGCATCAAAACTCGTAACTCGAACAAGGTTTGTTTATTGCAATATTGTCGTGAACCTACTTAATAAATAAGTACTTGTAGTCGTAGTAGGTAGGTTGTCTGGAAGAGATTGCTTTTTAGCGATAAGAGCGCCTGTTGTCTACCATTGTTTATGTTGAATTTACCTCTATTTTATTTTTTACTATGTCTGGTGAGCAATAAAGAATATTTGTATTGTATTGTATTGTACAGTCAGCATCATATAGTTAGTAGTGGCCAAAGTAGCCAAATACATCGTAACACACCTTTATTCCTATAGTAATAAAGACGTGTTACGATATATTTGGCTGCTACTAACTATATGATGCTGACTGTACATATGTACATACATTATACATACGAGTTTAAAACTTGTTCAAATTGTATAAGCGATCACGGATAACACTTGTTCAAGTAGCTCCAAGCAAATGTACTTAATATATATTTATATTTCCACTTCAAATATTGGTATTTAATCTAATCTGTTCAAACAAATTAAACAGCCATGTACCTATTAGATAATCACTTTAGCAAAAGGGCCTAAAAATTTCCCGAGCCCCAAACAATCCTCTCAGCAAACTCCCGAAAGGGTCGACTATCCTCCCAGAATCAAATATCTTCACACGCCAACAATTTTAATACCACCTACAGCTATAAATTTTACAAAATTTAATCCCTTTATCGTACCCGTGCCTTTTGTTGGGTTCAAACCGAATAGGTTTAGGATTAGGCTCTGAAAGGGCTGTTTTGGAGATTTTCCCTTACTGGGGCTTAGTTTGGGGCTTTCCCACTGTACGCTGTGTCACATTTTATTAGGATTTTTTTATAAAATAATGCATGAGCTTCGTTTTCGTCGTCTAGACGGAAGTCTCGCTCAGTCTGTATTGTATTAACCTATAGTAATAGGTAAATAATGAGATTACTAAGCTTTCACTCCATATTTCACCCCTGTGTAATATTGTCCGCTAATATTTATTATTATTTATTTATTAATTACGTTGTAGTGGGACTAGGACAGCAGACGCCGCGGTTCTTCTAATTTGCACACTTCAAATACGAAGGAACGGCTGAGTCGCGCGCGACGCGACTTGGCATCAAGCTGTGCTAGACGCACTGACACTTTCGCATTTATGTGTGTATATATGGATTGTGTGAATTCATTATGTGTAGTAGTGGTAGCCGTATAAGCCCGATTTCAAAGAAAACCTGTAAAACGATGTACAGTTTAGTCGTTTGGCACACACATACTAGAGGTCAAAACAAATGATCCGCAGTTCCTAAAAAAAAATCCCTTAGGGGGAGAGTGCTAAGACATTTTTTTTTTATGGAAAAAAAAAATTTTTCTGAAACCTATTGCGTGTAGTATCATATGAAAGGACTTTTTGAGACGATTCTAAAACAATACCACATCAATCATCATTATATGTATGTGTGTGCCAAACGGCTAAACTGTAGTTACATCGATTTGCAGTTTTTTTTATCGTACGGCTTACACTATAGCATTTGGCGCGGTACGTGGCATAATATCGCTGGCATATTCGAGGTTTAATCCGAGCAGATTGTGAGCCGAGCCACTGAACATGTAATTGTGTTTGTTTCGCGTTCTGTCAATACGTTGCGTTGGCATGAACGGGGAAATTAAATTAATTTTCAACATAACAATGATACAGGGGTTTATTGATAGCTTAGCAAGTTTGCTTTGAAATTGGTGATAGCGTAATACTTCTTTAACCCTTTGAGTGTCGTGCGTTGTCGTGCCAGCAGCGCCAAGAACGACTATAGGTGTTTGGCGTACGGCTGTCAAAGCAATCGTCAGTCTCTCAGGTAAGATGTGTACTTGCTCTCTTGTGACACCGACGTTGGCGTGACAGTGTCTCTTTTGGATGTCTTGATAGGCGGCGAAAAGGTTAATCTAAAACTATGGAAGTTAAGGACTATTTTAACGAATTATTAATGTCAATTCAATCATGCAAGAAAAAGAGTTTGTTCCCTGATTGGAAAACGGGGCCTTAAAATGGGTATATGCATTGTATCTACTTATTCGTGTACAAGATGATAATAGGCAATCCAAAGCGTATTTAGAAACGGTTTCCCTATAGTTTTACAAGTTTTAACTCCCTTCATTCCCTCCAATGAATAACGGAACACTTGGTTTTCCAGTTTCATTCGTACATGCAAACTCTGAACAACTTTGAGCCTTAGTATTAAAGTTCTTTCACTTTAAGCTTTAAATTCCGCTGAAACTTTGGCTTTAAATAATGTTAGCCGCGGCATTTAAAGGGAATTCATAAGTACAAAAAATGTTATTCAGATATAAGTTAAGTTAATTTATAATTACCGTAAACAAGAAATAATTTGTGACGGTTTAAGGTTGTCTATGCAGGCATAAAATATGTATATAAATGCACCTTTAAAATTTAGACTTTTGTATGAAAAACGCATATCACATATTCAATAGAAATATGTTTCCATAATCAGCCTAACCTATAAGCGATATTCAGTTGATATTTGTAACATAGCTACGAGTATAATGATAAGGCTACCAGAAACACAGTATTCATGTAAATGACTAGCAGACTAGATCGACTACCTTGACGCGTAAATATCATCCCGCATACATGCACCAATAAACTGCTTTACTCAATAGCCATGTTTGCTGACCACTATATCACAGGGACACGGTAAAATAAATCCAATTTAGCCCGCTTTACGCCAATCCGGAGCGTGATTTCGGTAAGTCCAGCGTACGCCGCCGGCCCGGAGGTCTATCTCACATAAACGCATTCAACTGACATCAAATTTATATTTGCTGTATGCACGTTAGACTTGGCGAGCGTGGAATGGAGCGCGCGACAAGTGTAAATCTGTGTTCAATTCAACAGGTTTAGTGAGATTGAGCCCCGATGCGTTCAAATTAGCCGCGGCAATAGACCGATAGCCGCGGCGGATACCTACAGTGTAATTAGCGAGCATCGTTGCTGCACAATAACACGACATGTGGACAGATGACGGCGAATTTTCGAGGTTGTCCGAAGGCATTTATTTGAAACCGTACCTACTTGCTTTTGATATCATAACTTTTTTCAAAAGTTTCAAACTAACAAATATGAAGAGATAAACAGATGAAATAAATATCCACCGTCCATAGGCTACGGTAACGGCTTGCCATCAGGTGGGCAAGAAATAAAAACGGGTCGGAAAGTTTGAATAGGCGCAATCATTCTAAATTAGTTATGTTAGAGCCGTATACTTGTTTGCCACCGTCGTGGTATGAAAAAAGAACCAAATGACGATGGACGAAACACTACATTCCAAACTTACAACATCGTACAACTGAGGTTATAGGAACCGTCACGCACGAGCTTAGCCCACCTTTTTACATTTATCACCGTAATTGAGATTTAACGTAAGAATGAATAATCGAAAAACATGTAACTTTTAACGTTAGTCCGCCTACCGCAGCGTTGGTTCGCGTCCGTAGTCAAATAATTAACTGCGTTGTCTGCGTTAAATGATGCACACTTCCTGCGGTCAATGTCAAACATATTTAACTGGATGGATGATAACGAAAATTTCGTGCATATTTTTACTTAAAGTGCTTAGAAAAAACACGACTCTCGATCTCCGCTACCACGTTGTCAAAGTGCCCAATGTCAGCATAAATGTATTGTATCCACTGATTCGAACCTTCTTTAATTTCTTCTTTGGGTACAAGGCACAATTGGCTATACTTTCAACGATTTCTAGACCCTTCTTGGTCACTTCAGGACCCCTCGGCGTCCATGCTTAGTCATTGGAGGAAGCAATCGAGAGCTAAGAGCAAAAAACTATAACGATTTCTACCTTCGATAAATACGGCAGTTCTTTATAGTGCGAGGCTTTTTGGAAAATTTAAAACTGTAAACTGTTCGCCGAGTTCTTTGTTGAAATTAACTAATAGTAGTAACTATAGATATTTTGGAATACGTTCGCACTAGCGATGATTATTCCGTGCTCGAAATCCATTTAATTTTACGATTCGGTTTGTTTTTCCGCTCACGTCGAAATGTAATCCAATATCACCCGATAGGTCCGCCATCTCGTAATCAAATGTTTTAGACAATCCCTTAGGTGAATGTATTAATTTAAAATCCATTTACAAATGGCGGGAGGCCCCGCGAGACTCCCCCACTGTAAAACATCCAGATGAATATTTTAGTTATAGAATTTATACGTTTTGAAGAACTGTTTACATGGGGTCTGCTTGGAAAGAATTATAGAAGGTGCTATTTATCCAAAAGTACATGTAAAATCACATTAATAATGTTGGGGTAGGGGAAGAAGTTTTATACCTATAAGGGAAATGAAAGTGGAGGATGTGAAATTAACGGTTTCAATAGATTTAATGCACTTGTCGTACATATATTAAATTAGCTCAACTGTAGCTATTAAAATAAAAAACCAAGACATTATTAAAGCAATATAAGTCACCGTAATGGTGTCTCTTTGTCCAGGCCTTTAATGCCGTCTGCGGTAATAAAAGAGGATTTTCGCCGCTAAAACAGATATTTTTTATGCTTATTTATTCTTCTGACAGCGGGTAGTTTACTAAAGCTGTCAGGTTATTGTTAGCATGGAGCTTAAAAAGATACAACTGTCTAATTATATTTATTAACCCGACCATACATATTCTGGATTTAATTTCGGACAGTGGCATACAGGAACGTGACTGGAATGACCGTTAATTACGTTTTCAGGTTGTTTTTTCCAGCGATGAAAGCCCGACCCCCAGTTTCGTATGAAAGAGACAATATTTCTGATTAATAGCCACATTCCCTTGATTTATCGTAACGATTATGTTGCGTGTTACGCAATTTGCAACCCTTGTTCAACAGTAGTTTGATTTAAGTAAATTGTAGCAGCGAGCGTTCTCGATGCTTTGAATAGGGGTTTAATTTGAGTATTTAGCGGGAGGTTTAGCTTAGGTAACGTCGGATGCAAAATAATCAACGTTAGTCCCGGCGTCAAAGATATATTAACAATAATTTTATGGCTATTACCACATAATCAGAGCCGAGATAAAATACTTGAACACATTAAAAGCAGACGCAATAGTTAGGCCTTAGGACCTGAAACCATCATAAGCAATTAGTACCATCAAAAATATTTCCTCCGTTTTGACAGTTGAAGTGAAAACTTCATAAAATGAGCAATGGCGCAAAAAGCCCGATGACAAATGAATCGCGGACTGGCCGACACGTGTGGAGGGCATCCATTAGTTCCGATCAAAAGCCGGCTTTTGTTGAGTCGAATGGTAATGACACCATTTTGAGGTCATCATTGTCAACATTTATGATGAATTTATGAATCTAGATTGTTCGAATTGTGGGATATCCTGTTGATAGAAACTTAAAATTCCGGTCAAGCCAAAAATGTTAGCGAAGTATAAGTCACGTCACAGGCTCTTAGGGCAGATGATCTGTGAAAACTGTCCATGAAGAGCTATCCTACTAGAAAAACACGTATGTTTGTTAGTATTTCTACTTGATAGCTCATGACCACAAGAAACGAACAGAGAACTATCAGAGACACACGTTTCTTCCCAATCCATAGTAAAGCCATTCCAGTCGATGCATCAGAGACTCTCGGATCGTTTGATCATAATTATTCGACAGAAGTTCCGCCATTACGGGCCATTGCCGGAAGTGAGGCAATAAAACCGACAGCCTGTGAGTTATGTCGCCCTAAGCTGCACTATGATACTACAGCTATGACAAGAAGTCAACGAGGGTAGCTATAGGCATTTTCACGAGACATCTGTCAAGCTAGGTAAATAACGTCTAGACGTTACTTTTAATTGATGTTCTTGAGAAAATGCTTCTAGAACTATTGAAAAACTTGTCCCGAAATAAACCTCCATTCTTTTAAGTATTTTATAAATAGACGAAGAAATACTTGAAAGTAATCGTAATCGGTATAATTCTTACTATGATATGAACCCCACCACAACAATAAGTTTAAAGCTGATTTTCCACCGGAAGGGCGAGACGAGACGAGGCGAGGCGAGAATTGAAATGTGTATGGCACTTACTATTTCCACCAAAGATGCGCGAGGAGAGAATTGAAAATTTGCTATACGAGTTTCAATTCTCGCCTCGCCTCGTCTCGTCTCGCCCCTGCGGTGGAAAATCAGCTTAAATCTTGTATTGATCTCAAGTTTGTTCTCGATGTAAAAAGCAAACACTGGCAATACATCACAAGCATGACTCACAAAGTTGGCGAAGCTCAGATGAATCACTGGATCGATGCGGCTGTATCGACTTTCACACTGCTCACATACGAAAGGACGGAAATGTTAACTTGGTATGTACGTACATACGTTATTTCAGCAGCAGACCTGGGGATTTCTAGACGCAAGTTGTAACATACTGGTTATTAGAGCGTTATTCCGCAGATAACACTATACCTAGGATTTGTGCAATGTGCCTGTATAATGAGATAACTTGGCGTTGCGAGATAAGGTTTCAAACAAAATAATGGTGCTACAACTAGTTCTATGTCAACCACTATTGCTTTTACAGTTTTACTTCATCAGACTTGATTTCGCAACACCTTTTGTCGGTAAGTAATGACAAAAAATTACATGAGTCATTAACTAGTTGTTAAACTTGTACATCGTCCGTAAAGCTGTTATTGTATAATACTGTCTACTCTCGTTTTTTTTACGTTTATACATAGTAAATAATCTGTGTTTATGTTACTCAATCAATCAATCAATCATTCACCCTGAGCATAATTTAGAATCGATTGACACCTCGTTTATTAAAAGTTAAAACGTGTTCAGAGGCTCTAGTATAAGTTTTACCGAAACAAAACGTTACGACCGCGTCGCGTTTAGCTGTCAAATCCCATACAAATTGAGGGTAAAACGCAAACGCGATGGTAAAGTTTTGTTTCGGTGTACTATTATCTATTCTGTGGTTTCGGTAAAACTTATAGAGCCTCAGTATCTTAAACCCTACGGCGGAACACACGTAAATACAAACATAGACTGCTAATACGTTCCTTCCCTTCGGCTCTGCCGTAGTCGGGCAAAAAAGGAGAGATTACACCGTGGCGGAAAAGACAACTCGAAAGTAGTATCTATTACTCTAGAGCAGGGGTTCTTTTATTTAGCATGGACCACTTTCAGAATTTCAAAAATACCGCGGACCCCTGTTGAAGAAAATGGTGAAAAAAAATCTCATGTTTCCACACCTACGCACATACCTACGTTAAGAGCCTTATCACACTTGCGATTTCCAAGCGTATTTTGTATGAAGGCGATCACGCAGCGTGTTCGCCGCGACTGATAATTGTATAGAAAACACGCTCGCAAATCGCAAGTGTGATAAGGCTCTAAAAGTGAACGAACTGGCCTGGCCGTGGACCCCTAGCAATCATGTCACGGACCCCTAAGGGGTCCACGGACCACACTTTAAGAAACCCTGCTCTAGAGTATGCACACTAGCATTAGTCATTCATGAAATAATCTATTAGAATACAATCCAGTTAAGTATACAGGTAAATCATCCTTAAGTTTCAAATTCGTGCCTTTTGGCAGTAATATTATTATTACCGCTCGGCGTAGCAAACACGGCGAATATAAAAGTTGAACATACGAACAGGGCCATAATTTTCACGGGAGTCGTAAAGGGCCGGCGCCATTTTGGAATGGAAACATGGCGCATGTTTTGGCGGGAAACCCCAATGTTTGTTTTCCATCGTATAACAACAGGGTGCGCACCGGAGTGAGTTTTGTGTGAGTCTACATATGAGTGTTGAATTACAGTCAGGCTGAAGTAAAGGTTTGCCTCAAAGCGAGAACAAGCTGCCAATTGCTTTGTGAGCAAACAAGTGTATTTGGTGTAAGATTTTTGCCTAGCTCTCAAGCAGTGCGATTTGTTACTAATATATTCAAAAAACCCATTTAGTTAGGTTGTTTTTATTATAATCTATACCAAAGTAAATATTATAGATAGAGGGGCTTATTCCATTAGAAACAGTATTTCAACTAAACTGTACGTTGCACATTACTGTTAACTCGTCTATCAACCGAGCCAGCAAATATATTTACCTACCACATTATTACAGCAGTTTATTCACTGCCGTTATAATTAGCTTTTGCGGAATAGGTACTGTTAACCCTAATAAACATTTCGCCTCACGCCTGATTTCTCTACGATACTAAATTAAGTTTATTATCTCCGTTAAAGATATAATTAAGATAACAAAGACATAAAACATAACACCTGAGAAAATCCACTTGAGTAAATCATGCAAACATTATAACCGTTATCAATGTGTATGAGCCGTTCTAAAACCATGTAGTTGTTGCTTGAACTGCGAGGTTTCAACGCAGTTTAACTATGATTATATTATTAAGTAGGTACCATAACTGTGTTAGTTCTACGAGTGCAATTATACATTATCAAAGACGTGGCGTCAGAACTATTTGTAAGCAAAGTAAAACTAATATTGCTGAACTTCTGAAGAACTGTAAGGCTCGTTGAAATTGTACATAAAAAGGCCAGCCGGTCGGAATCTACCATTGATTGACACAGTTGGATGTGTCAAATGCATATAATTATAAAATATCAGATAGGTAATTAATATGTTACTCTCTGTGTTGAGCAATGTTAGGTCGACAGTTACATCTCCATATTGTGTAAGTCTGGACATTCGATTGAAATTAGAATACTGCTACTCATGGCATACATTAACTGTGTTTTATCCCGAAGCGGGCAATACAGACGCTGATAGGGAAACTTTGTTATCTAATTGTTGTAGCTGGCAACATTGTAATTACAATTACAATGTTTGCGCCTAACTGTTTGGAATCAAGTAGTGAAGTGAAACAAAGTGATGTAGATATAAAAAGTTCGGCAGTTAAAGCCGCTCCAACATTGTCCCCCGACTTCAAGGCTATGAAAGCATATAAGATCCATAGACAAATGAATCACAATAGACTATCTGAGTTGAAGAAACACGGCATAAGAAATTGTTTCAATCCTACAGACTATCATATTCATTTGTCTAAGGTAAAATCTTAAAAAGAGGGTCTATTAATTTAGAATGGAATACAAATAAGGACAATAATGTCACATTATTAATGTAGCAATTTTCTATTTCAGTGATTTGCCTGTGAAGGCTGTGAAAGTCCTCCTTCTAAATACCTAATAGTGACACAAAATCTGGGAAACAAGTTCTAACCTTCTATATATCACTGAGAAAATGAAATGGCTAGAAATAAATAAGTTTTGGCTGTCTTCAACCGAGTGACTTGGCTCGGAGGGAGCCTGCAAAGTTCGTTGTTAAAATCTAAGAAGTCAACTAGGTTAACGTAAGTTGGTAAAATTATGCAATTAAATTTGTTAAAAATAAATAACACGCGTTTGGTAAGTTCTAACCTATTGACTCAGTAAACTTAGCACACCTAATTCGTTTATATGAATCGTGTGGCTCGGTACTTATTCGATAAATATAACAGGTTAACTTGGTTAAGATGTAACCCATCTACTTGGTAATTATAGCCAACTAAAATTGATAAAATAAGCTAAGTAACAGAGTATTATCAATCGTGTCTGTATAGGTAGAGGTAACCCATCTACTTGGTAATTATAGCCAAACTAAAATTGGTAAAATGTGCTAAGTAACTAAGTATTGTCAATCGTGTCTGTTAGGTAGATGTAACCCATCTACTTGGTAATTATAGCCAACTAAAATTGGTAAAATAAGCTAAGTAACTGAGTGTTGTCAATCGTGTCTGTTAGGTAGAAGTAACCCATCTACTTGGTAATTATAGCCAAATAAAATTGGTAAAAGGAGCTAAGTAACTGAGTATTGCCAATCGTGTCTGTTAGGTAGAAGTAACCCATCTACTTGGTAATTAATGTAATTATAGCCAACTAAAATTGGTAAAAGGAGCCAAGTAACTGAGTATTGTCAATCTTGTCTGTTAGGTAGATGTAACCATCTACTTGGTAATTATAGCCAACTAAAATTGGTAAAAGGAGCTAAATAACTGAGTATTGTCAATCGTGTTTTAGGTAAATGCAACCGATCTACTTGGTAATTATAGCCAACTAAAATTAATATACGGAGCCAAGTAACCGAGTATTGTCAATCGTGTTTTTAGGTAGATGCGACCTATCTACTTGGTAATTATAGACGACTAAAATTGATATAAAGAGCCGAGTAACTTGAAATAACCAATCGTGTTTGCACGAGCAATTTTCTATTTCAGTGATTTGCCTGTGAAGGCTGTGAAAGTCCTCCTTCTAAATACCTAATAGTGACACAAAATCTGGGAAACAAGTTCTAACCTTCTCTATCGGTATTCGTTCGTCGTAATTCAGTTGAAACCTGACAATACGTGTGTTATATGAAATTAGCGATCATAATTAGCACAAAGAAAATTTTATATTTGTGAGCTATTTCTCATAAGTTTAATGTACCCAGTCAAGTGTAAAAATATGGGTGCATATGCATACATACTCATAAATATGTCCCATCGCTCTTATATCAGCGGATTAAGGTACATATTATAATATATTCATTTGCACTTGACTGTACTGTCTATAGACGTTTCGTACCGATTGCAGTTCATTCGTGGGGAATAATACAACTCTATGCGAATTGTCCTTTTTGCTCTGTCGCAACAGTTCATTTTTAATTACACACGAGCTTAGCTTTTGATTTATGATTAATGCATGAAGGCTCACAAAAATATTCAAATGAGGTGTTAGCCCTAACGACACAAGGGGTGAGATGTAATATCCATATCGTTGCGACACGGGCGTCGGCACGAGACATTTTAATATATCCACGCATACATTATCCAACTGGACAGGACGCCAAAATGACGAGTTTAGGCTGAATTAAGAAGCAAAGTTTGCTACTGTGCAAAAACCTGACAGACTAAGGGATTGAAAGGGAAGTCGACTTTATATAATAGAATTGTTTCCACAAAACAGTTGAATATCGTCTGAGTTTCTTCGTTCTTCGTTCGTACTAGTGTTACTTATTTTATTTCGATCATGAAGTGCTTTCCAAACATAACAATACATTTTTCTTTGCGTTTCAAAATGGTTTCCTTAAAATCGCATGGCGATTAACTTAAACGCAGGATTTTTCGAATCTTATATGGAATAGGGTATACAGAGTGTTTTTTTTAAATGGGACAGTATGGGGAAATCCGAATCTAAAGGAGATAGAGGAAAAGTGTCCAAGGAGACATTAGGTGTTTTTTTATGTAAACAAATTTGGCTCATTAAAATTTTTGGTCAAGCGTGAGTTGTTCTTAAAAAATTATAAAGTTGGGCAATTTTTTTTTTGACGCGGGTCGGCTCTGTTTCATGTAAGGATTATTTCATTGTATGGAAAGAAAAAAATCTGAACAGCAGAAGTTGGTCAAATTTAATGAAAACTAATCTTCATACAATTGCAGTATTCGCCTTTTAATATTGTTGCAAGTGCCTAGTGTAAAAAAATATTTAAAATTATTCTATTTTTAAATTTCGATAATTGATAAGAGCTAGATGATTCAAGAGAAGAACATTTTTTTTAATCTTCGTAAACATCATGGCACGCGATAGTCTTGAAATTATAAAAAAAAGAATTCAAATTTGGAACGTAAGTTATTTCTGCAGCTGTGATTTTGTTTCCAATCAGTTCATGCTTGTAATTTTATTCATCATAGCGTTTTTCTTATGGTTACCTTAAGGGTCGAATTTATGAATCCCGATACAACTCCGTACAAGAATTAAAAGATGCTGTTTACAACACTTTAAACACAATTCACCATAAGTCTCTGTTAAATGCAACTAGAAGTGTTTTGAAGCGTGCTCGTACCTGCATAAGACAAGACGGCGGCCACATCGAACATTTACTCAAGTAATAAACCAACTGTATGAAGATTAGTTTTCATTAAATTTGACCAACTTCTGCTGTTCAGATTTTTTTCTTTCCATACAATGAAATAATCCTTACATGAAACAGAGCCGACCCGCGTCAAAAAAAAAATTGACCAACTTTATAATTTTTTAAGAACAACTCACGCTTGACCAAAAATTTTAATGAGCGAACTTTGTTTACATAAAAAAACACCTAATGTCTCCTTGGACACTTTTCCTCTATCTCCTTTAGATTCGGATTTCCCCATACTGTCCCATTAAAAAAAAACACTCTGTATAATGGAGCAAAATATATAAACGCGTACTCCAGTAGGTATTTCAAGTAGTGATGTGCCGTTCCCAGGAATATTCCCCAGGTGGGAATATTCCCGGGAACATTCCCGGGAATATTCCCGGGAACATTCCCGGGAATATATCCATACAAGGGAACATACGGGAATATTGAAATTGTGTATGTTTAATATATCTTGCTATCAGGGATTCCATGATAACTTAGGCTCTTGATTTTTTTACCAAGACCAGTGTAACCAGTGTAATTTACCCGCAAAAGTAAATTCCCAATGTTCCCGGGAATATTCCCCGGAACAATGGGAATATTCCCGGGAACAATGGGAATATTCCCAGTTATCGGGAATATTCCCCCACCCGAAAGAAACAAATTTTACAAAAGTACTTCTGCAAGTAACAAAAACGATACAAAGTTAATGAAAAAATCACAATAAAATATTGTACGAATACAAAATATGAAAATATTCACATATAAATGGTAATTGAGATAAAAAGTCAAAACTAGTACAATAATGCTGTTTTTGGCGAATGGTACTTTATTTGTCGGGGCACTATTCGTTTTAATTACTTTTATTACAACTAATTTTCCTAATTTGTATTTCAATATTCCCCGGCACATCACTAAGTGCAACGCAACTGTTACTCAGCTGTACTTGGTTAATACGAGACGCTACAAAATAATTAATTGTTATACTTTAGGTCTTATGCATTGCTCATTCTGACTGACAAAACAAGCGTTACAAACTCCGCTTCACAACTTAGAATTAAACTCGAAGTTTCAGCATTCACAAGACCTGACTTTCCGAAACTAACTTCAAATCATCCACAATTAATTAAAGACTGTGTAATAATAATAATAAATCATCCTATATACTTCCCACTGCTGGGCACATACCTACTTTCATGGATGAAGGGGTGGGTACGGGCAGTAGTCCCCACGCTGGCCCAGTGGGGGTTTGGGACTTCACTTACACCATTCAATTTATTGGCAGATGTATGCAGGATCCTCACAGTGTTTTTCCTTCACCGAAGAGCTAACGGTAAATATCAAATGATATTTCGAACATAAGTTTCGAAATACTCTGTTCGAAATACTCATTGCTTCGAGCCGGGATTCGAACCCGCGACCGCCGTTTGACAGCCGCAATCCTGAACAACTAGGCTACGCAGCTACCCACTAGGCAACCGTAGCTAATAAGGACTGTGTATTGTGGTGCAAATTATAAAAGTTCCGTTCTCGCCGTCATGGGCGGTAATGATTCGCAATAGCAACTTCTTAAAAGGCCACCAGAGCGTAGTAAACCAAAACGCAGAGTAATTTACACCCCCTAAGCCTTAAGAGGAAACACTAAGGGCGAGATAATTGAGAAATAGGTATTTGTAATAGTAAATTGTTTAACGAGGGGCGTAAGTAGAATATTGCTGTCGCGCCAACCTCAAGCCTCCCCCCGCAGAGCGCGATAGAGACAACTGCAGCTTGGACCGAAAATACCTATTAAAAGTACATATTTCAACGTTTCGTAGTCCCGATTTCTTCTCCAAAATTTGACCTAATTAACTATGTTTTTATTAAAAATCAAAGAAAGGCGTTGGCCGTGTTCCTATGTTTTCCTTTTTTACATAACCAAGTCAAAATTGTTTTCTGGATGTTTGAACACAGCGGAAAATCTGGCATTTTTCTTAGGTTTTTGAAGTTAATCTTTTTTAAGAAAAAAAATATGAAAAAAGGGAAAACAGATTTATGGAAAAAAAAAATTGCTCTACTGCCATTATCCAGGGAGAAAACAGGGGACTACGTTTGTATGGAAAAACGGCCGTTGTGTTTCCTCTTAACAAGGTACCGCGGTTATTTCGAATAGTCATGCTAAAGAAACTTCAGGAATAAGTTCGGAAGGGGAATCTCGGAATCATAACCGCCGCGGGTAACGCGGAAGCGTGCGGTGTACCGATACTTAACTTTTATGTTGGTGAAATACATGCTTAGATAAGCTATCTGCGGTTGTTATGTTGGCAGAAATGGGCGACAATACTTTCTAACATAATAGTGAGGAGTATCCGTAGGCGCAATTCGGCTCATGACAATGATAATTAGGTACATAATAATGATACTGCCCATCTTCATAAAAGTCCCCAATCCAAAAAACTTACTCATTTTATGAATAAGGGCATATGTTATTAATATTATCACCATTTAGTCATGATCCACGCGAGAGAAGCTGTAAAGCCTGTCTCATTTAATTCACTTATATAATTATTAAGTTGACCGTCTCTAAACCTGCTTGGACGCCATCAGTTTGAGCTAAAGTATCTTTGAAATCAATAAGACTTATTAACAAGGCGTAAGAGCTCTCAATCTGCGGAAACGATAAAACTTTATCAGGTTAATCTAACAGAGCCGCGAACTTGTCTGGCGACTTTAAGAGCCTTATCACACTTGCGATTTCCAAGCGTATTTTGTATGAAGGCGATCACGCAGCGTGTTCGCCGCGACTGATAATTGTATAGAAAACACGCTCGCAAATCGCAAGTGTGATAAGGCTCTAAGCATGCCGTTCCGCAGACCATATTCATATCATATATGCGAGAGGAATTCTGTCTATTCTGTATCCATTTCACGCTTAAATGCTATACTAATTTAAATGAAGGTATCGAAATAGTTCAAGTCCGAGACGGACATAGGATACATCTAATGTTGAAAATTTCGTTTAAATTTTTGCAAATATTTCTACTAAAGTGCGCGGTATGTATCCCGGATCCAGGATGTGTTTAGCTGGTAACGTTTCGCCAAATCGCCACGCTAGGTTAATCAAGTAGGTTCAAATCAAGTATCAAATAAGTTGGAAATAAATGACGCGGAGTACCAAAGTTGGGCGGAAATGCTTTCGAGTGGCGACCACGTTCCGGAAGGCGTAGCGTGGATAGGCCCCCACAAGACGGACTGATGACATTGTAAAGGTCGCGGGTGGCGCAGGACCGGTCACTTTGACACTCTTTGGGGAAGAGCCTATATACAGCAGTGCACGTCTTTCGGCTAGTATAATGATGATGATGAGTACCAGCAACTCCGGCAAATAAAACCACCGGTTCCAGTGGCTGATAGATATTATAGACCTTTAACTGTGCAACACCCTGTAAATATAAATAAGAACTCTAGCAAATAAACATATTCCTTTCTTTTCTTTTGGTGGTTCACGAGGCTTTGTTTAACATCGTATTCGTTCCTCATTTACATATCTCTCCTCGAAGCTTCGTACGGCTTTTGGAACATTGAAGCGAATGACGAAGAAAAATATCCCATGAAATGGTAGGGAGCGGACACTATATATGCGGTACAAATATAACTGGTTAATATACGATACTACGATGAAATTATATTTTCATTAAGTACACTCTTTAATTTTTAGACAAACCGTTTAATTTAAAATAAAATAAAAAATGTATTGATTTTCTCATTCTAGATAACAATACAATTTTAGCGGTCAAATACGTCTAAGTTTCTTTGTTTATCTATATCAAAGGGAAATCGTTCAATAGAACGAATATTACTAATTTCGATCTTGAAGTGCCTTCAAGCATAACGATACTAATGTATTTGCGTTGTAATTGGTTTCCTTGAAATCCTTTCGGGTGGCGAATGCACTAGTCCCAAAATGCACTATTAGTCAATACACTCTTATTTCGAAAGCCCCTCTTCTCATAAGAAACTAGGCCCAAAACACCAATTTCCAAAAAGGCTCATTCTCGATTTACACGAGAACCATTGAGAACTAGTTACAAAATACAACTTTCCCAAAATACCCCAAATTGTGTTCACCAGGTGGCGTAATACTTTATTCTCATAATGCATAGTTCTCAAACACTAGTTCCAAAACACCCTTTTTTTTCTTTTGTACCTGTTTATGAATGTTGTATTTGTTTATTATAATTCTTATTTATCAGGTGTGCAATAAAGAGTATTTATATTGCATTATATTGTACACATGTTCATAGATCCAGTATCTGAGAATTTAAGTAGTTAGCCATACAAAAGTGAAAAAAGTTCCGTTGTGACATCAATCACCATAGTTCTATGGTTAATTTTCGTGTCACAACGGAAAACTTTCGTAGAAAATTTAATTGAGTGAGTTAAGCTGGCCAAGAATTTGGTCCTTACCCAAAAACGAATAGGGCCAAAACAAAACAGAAGAAATTGAACAGATTGTCTGGAATTACAGTCTTTTATTGATTTCAGTAATATCTATGTACCTAAATCATCGGCAAGCGATAACATCTTGACAGAGAAATGCTTTTATTTCCTCGGAGTTCTAAAATGATACTTCCTTTGAAATAAGTTTGAAATAAATTTCGTTATTTTTACTTCTTTGCTTTCCTAAGTTATTAACTCTGACTCCTGATCGGCGATTGATAAGATTTGATTTAAATTAAAATGGCTTCCGCGGAGGATACGCAAGGAATGATCGTACTTAAAAAGGTTTACTAGCAAAGATGTAATTGACTTTGACAATTGACACACTCACTGATTAGAGCGAGATGGTTTCCCCTCCCCCAGTTAGTGCTGCATTTAGACAGGTCTAAAGGCCGCTGTAGACCTAGCCAGTACAATATTATATGGGCAGGCGCAGTCTGCACTCAGGGAAATTAGTATGGATGCATACTAATATTATAAATGCAAAAGTGTGTCTGTATGTTACCTTCTCACGCTTAAACCGCTGAACCGATTTAGATGAAATTTGGTATAGAGATAGTTTGAGTTCCGGCGAAGGACATAGGATAGTTTTTATCCCTGAAATCATCCTCTAAAGGGGTGAAATGGAGGGTGAAAACTTGTATGGTGGTACGATATAAACGAGTTCCGTGCGAACGGAGTCGCGGGCAGAAGCTAGTATATCATTAATAATACAACGTATCGTGAATCGTGATTCAGGTGCGAAATGAGAACTAATTCGACAGCCTCTCGTGGCAGGACTATGGTAAAAGAACATGTATTGAGGCAAATAGAAACGGCATGATTCGGTATCTTACTCTTTTCATGTAAATCCTCAATATTAGGGTCAGTTAACTAGTCGAACGTGTACAATGACCTGTATCTAAAGACAAGGCGCTCAAAAATATATGACACTCGACAATTAACTTATCTCACTTGCAGGGCCTTAAGGCTAAGCGCGCACTGCGGAGTTTTGCCGTGACGTTTATTTTCCGCAAAATCTGTGAAGTATGGGACCTCCTTGAAGCGCGCGCACTGCGGAAAATAATCCGTATGCGGATTAAAACCTGTGGTTTGCTGCAGATTGGTTGCGGTGCGACGCCGCACGAATTTTCTGCATCCTATGGACCATTATGAAACCCCGCGCACTGCGGAATAAAATCCGTGCGGACGCCGGCCGTCTGCCATCCAGTGACGCAGTTGTTCTCGCGACACGGTGCTGCTTTCGACGTGCGTTCTTTACTTGAGTTGGGACTAGAATGGCAAAATGTGCGGATATGTCACCGCTATGCGTGTACTGGACAATCACGCTTTTTTTTCCTTTGCGATCTTAAAAACGCACCGCAACTCGCCGCACCGCAGTGCGCGCTTAGCCTAAGGCTGTAAGATTAAAGTGTGTAAGATTTGTTGAGCGCTTGGCACTGTCACTGTGTCAGATTACATTTATATTTGTTGTATTTGTTGTTGCATATGATGCCGGTTCAAATAAACTTAACGCAGCACGGTTAGTACACGACAGCGCGCGAGCTGTCTCGCGGCGAGATAGATTATCCGTCTTCTAATTAGGACACTTAGAAAGAGAGTGAAAGAGACGAATCTATCTCGCCGCGAATCAGCTCGCGCGCTGTTTTATGCTAACCGTGCAGTAATCCGTGACGTGGTACCTACGGGTAAAGTACCTACTGTCCCAACTAGTGCTGTGATTGAGTGCTCCGAGCCTTGAAGACTAAGAGCCGTTAACGCTAAGAACTGAAAAGTGCGTTAGCCCTGAGTTCGAGCTTTTACGAGGTTGAATCTATCGCAAATATATTCAAGGCTCGGCCGAGCGCTAAGTCACAACACAACACTAGTCCCAACAAACAATAGCGTCATGAATCATGATAATTGCAATAATAAACCAAAATAAGATTACTTGACAGACAGCAATGACTATCAGTTCGATCGAGTGATAATGCAACGCCCCTTGCATTTTGTACCCCAAAGGTCAACGGCCGCGAAACCCCTGAAGTTTTGGGGGCTCACTGTACTTATAATTCAATTACCTGCCTGATTCATTAGATGACAAAATTAAGTACAACATTACCTTTAAATTGTAAGAAATGTAAATGTTATGACTTTCGTGAATACCCTATTTCTATCTAAACTTGTGGCTTCGTGAGTTTTTTTTATTTCGATTAACTGAATCGACAAAAAAACCGAGGACACGCGCACACACCGCGCCCACAAAAGGTTTTGTACAAAATTACGAATGTATAGTTTTCAGATGTTTCCCTGTACTTGTATAAGACGATATTACTTGCCAAATTACATAGCTCATGGTCAACGGAAAGTACTATGTAAAATTTTTGATTCCCTCGATAGTGTCGAAATATAGGAACGTTTTTTGCGGCATAAACGGCCGTATGTTTTTATTACGTTAACTTAGATTTTTGATTTTTTCACAGCTTCAGTAATGGTTTTAATTTAAACTCGATACCTCCACGCGTACCCGAAATAAAGGGTCTTGACAGACAGACAGACAGGCAGAATGATAACCAAGTGATCCTATAAACATTCCGTTTTTTTTCTTTTGAGGTACGGAACCCTAAAAACCATATAATTATTGTACCTGCACAATAAATTTCTCGGCATGGACGGCCTTATCACGCGATAAGTGACAAGATAGAGCGTCCGTCTCGTTCTATTGAACGGTGTCAGCCAGTGACGGACGCTCTATCTTGTCACTTATCTCGTGATAAGGCGACCATGATACGGGGTCTGTAGAGGAAAACAGTCCGGCTTTGCAGTGCTTTCCTCCACTCTGTCATCCGGACATAGGATTTTTTTTTGGCCCAAGCTGAAACGGAGTACTTCGTTCGTATCGCTCGCTCGTTAAATTAAATTTTGGTTTATACCTACAACGGTTTTGTATGACGACTCTTTTATTTAGTTATTTACTTGGATATTTAGATATAAACTGGCTGAATAAACCGATAGTCGGACGAAATGCGTCACTTCAACACGAACACCAAACCGTCGATCAAGGTAATACTATAACTTCACTCACAAAAGAGTATCTCGGCAACAATCTATATTTAGTATAATCTTAGTATCTACTACAATTGCACTAAATCGACTTAGTAGTGAGTGCGTTCAAAGTGCGAAAACAAAAGAGAGCAATATCGACCAAACCCTCAAAAGTGAGGGGGAGAGCCAATGCCACCCTCTTTATGTTATGAGTCAGAGGGGAGGACCCTTGCTCGTAGGTACACTGTGCCCTCAGTACTTTACCGCATGCATTCTGCGTTGCTCTATCGATTCGGTTTTTCGGACTATTCGAGTTTTGACCCTGTGGGAGATCTCCAAAAGCAATTGAATGTTAGATCAGACTGCTCGGTGCTCGCTGTAGAGTAGGTAAGCACTAAAATATTACTTCCAACAGGGACCGCATACCGGTATTTTAAACATATTGAAAAACCGGTAAGAATTCAATTTCGGTATCTGGCTTAGGTAAATAAATATTTTTGTGTTCTAAAAGACTTTCAGCGTCATTCCCTAAATACAATTATAGAATACCAAAAATTTTCGCGAATTGAGTAAGACGTATACTTTTTATGAATATCGGCATAAGTAGGGATAGCTATGCATGCTTAATTGCTGCATCAGCTATTAAAGGTAGTTTGTAGTCGCCTGTATGAGTTTACGACTACTAGGCAGGCACTTACCTAATCAAAACTAAGAGCAAAAACTAGTATATTTCCGTACAAGATACCTACCTACCGCCTGTTTTAGTCGCAGCGCAGTGTCCGTATTAAAAAAAATCTACTTACATCTTAGAGGGAAATCCAGGACGAAACTCCTTAAGGGCTGCAAACCCATTATTATGTATATTATAAGTTTTATTCCAGACAAATAGAACGCATGTTTTACTTAGTTGTCAAAAATTGACAATAAATTGATAATAAATTGTCGTTGAAAAAATCTGTATGCCAACATGACCAGTGTTTAGGGCCGCAGCACACGTTAGATACCCGGATCAGGTTCTATGGCACGGTTTTGGGATCAGGGCGCCTGAAAGCGGCACCTAGCGCACTCGAACGCCGTCAGTAGTTTTTACTTTTTAGTTTTCGCATCGCAACGCTTGATGCAACAATAAGCGCTAGGGTGCCGATTTCGAGTGCCCTGACCACAAAACCGTGTTTTTGAGCTTGATTCGAGAAACCTGATGTGTGAGTGTGAACCTTAGGCATGGCATGGTCATGAGTAAATGAGTATTGCCCGATTTACAGCCAGGCAATATTGGTATCGCTTGGAGCTTATCTGGTGATAATGATAAGACAGAGGGTCAGCGCTAGGAACAACACACGTCTGCGGTCGGGTTCCAACGTGTACCTTATCTTGTCTTTCATCAGACTTGTTTTCATCAGGACTATTCGCTAGGTGGCAGTATTATTACTAGTAGGTACTATTATTTATTCTGTGCTAGAGACGAATAGCGACTACCTGACCGGCCAGGGCGGCCAGTACTTGCCCTGTACTCCAGGCAAAATACGGTTTCGCCAAACATTAATTTATAATAGCCTGTGTTTTTTTTCTCCGTCATAAATACATATTTTAAGATACTCTATTTACGAATCTTACAAACTTTCGACCCGAAAGTAGGTATAAAAAAATACTGTCAAATATACGCCGATTTTATTAATTAAAATTAATAATAGTTGTCTATAATCGTCAACACAACAATATTATTGTCTTTAACCTGTAAACAATGAAATCCGACATTTTTTTTACATGTAAAATCAATATATTAACAAAATGCATGGCTTGGGTGACAGGTGACAGAAGTTGGTAGAAAAAAATTGTAATAAGTAGTACTTTGATTTGATTCTCATAAAAATAATTGATGAACCTATTTTGCTAAAAATCGTATAGATTTTTGTTTAGAATTGCATATAAATACATTTACTCCAATAAACTATCGGTAAATATATTTATAGGACCAAATTGTGTCCAAATTTAATTTAACTATATAGATTATTAAAGTAGTACACGAATCCTACAGAAAAAAGGTTTATGTAAAGCATAATACACATTTGAATAGTCCTGTTTAATTCTACAATTGAACTTGAGCTCTTTCCGCGTGTGTTAACGATCACATTCGCTCGCAACGGCGGCACGCAACGAGTCCTTTTCTGTGACGCGAAGTAGATAGATACCTACATTACCTACGCAGATTATTTGTAATCTAATCATTTATATCGTCTTCGACGATGTACTAGTAGGAGAATGCGACTATTCACGGTGTAATAAATGTAATAATGGCGTAAGCGGGAAACGCGCTAACAATTAATGAAATTTATAAACATATTTTAGTGAAAACATACCAAGAATTTAGTACATTTCTATGTTTGGTGTCTCAATGCTTCATAATTATTTACTGATAAATGTCATCATTATAAAACAGTGACGACAATTTTAACAGGTGATTTCCTACTTAAAGTAGTTAATTTCCCACTTAATCTGCGTAGGTAGTACACAGACCACTTAACCTAGGTTAAGTCGTCTGTGAGTTTGTAGTACAAGATCCATCTGCACATCATTGTAGTAACGGAAGTAGGTACTTAATTATTGGAATGGGTAAGAAAGAACACGCTGCTAAAATACTGCTTAGCTGCTATAGCTATACAGAGTGGAAAAACCTATGGGCCCTGAAAGAAAACCACCGTAAATCCATAACATCAGTGGCGTGCACCACGTAAAGGCAGAAAGACACTGCCTGCCCTACTCAAATCTGTGATATTGTTTTACCCAAAGGGTAAAAACGGGACCCTATTACTAAGGCTCCGCTGTCTGTCTGTCTGTCTGTCTGTCTGTCTGTCTGTCTGTCTGTCCGTCTATTGTAGGTAGTTTGGGCTAATTTGGTTTATTTTTACTAATAATATGTTTAATCTTGGTGAAAATTTAAAGTCAGGCATTAATATATGTACAAAAAAAGGGCATAAATATCTGTGTACGCCTCTATGTCAGTTTTTATCCTTACTCTGGTACAAATATTAATATCCCTGACTGGTAAATTCGATTTTCAGCTACGTTACGCGTGTATCGACTCGATAAAAATGCAATACTTGAGTACCATTTCGTTTTGGTATTCGATGGTTATTCTCGCCAGTTCCCACCAATTTGCTAACACTAGTAACGGCTGTGAATTGTTTCCTATGGAACTGGACTGAGAAAAGTAACCCTAAGTAAAACCATTATTGTCCGCTAATCTAACTTTTTAAATTTGCTTACTAATATTAAACTGACAAAGAAAAAATTACATACTGCCAACCACCACTAGACTCTGTTCTGTAAGCAAACTTGTGACATAAAAAAAAAACGATGGTACTATACCTATGTGCGGTTAAACATAGTGCTCGAACGGCTTGTTTAAATGGCATGTTTAAAAAATAAATAGGCGGCAAATTACCTATTATTTAATTGATTACCTTATATTTATTTTTATTTTAATATTTCCTCACATCGTTTGAGAAACGCACTATACAATCCTCGGCCGGAACATGGATTGCTGGACTCGTTGTATCCGGTTTACCCCAATCTCGTCTACTCCAGACAAAATACGGTTTTGAAAAACATTAATTTAGCGTTTTTATAATAGCGTTTTTTTTGTTGATTTCATTTGAAAATGTTATTCTAAGATGATTTGGTCAAGAATCCGACAAACTTTCCACTCGGAAGTAATTATGTAGATTTCAATGAAGCATGCATTATCTTTTTTTGTACGATTTATCTTGAATATTATAGAGCAAATGTAAATGAACCAAAATTAAGACAAAAACATTTATTAATATTTTTACTGACTTTTTAGAAGAACTTATCATTTTTTCGATGTCTGAAATTTTGTCGGATTTTGTCGCTGGGTAACTATTTAGTTGATAATATATCCGTTATACATAAAAAATAAGCTATTATAAATTATTTCCAAAATTGACATTTTTTCCATACAAGTTGTCAGTTTATTGCCTGGACTAGTCCAGCAATCCCTTACTTCACTGCCTCTGCAGTAATGTACTATTATTCAAAATAACACACGTATAGTCTGGCCAGGGAAAGATGAGCCTATATTGTTTGCATATTTAGCAAGTAACCAAGTAAGAAAATCACAATGAGAACAACGTTTACGTTTACACATTCCTATATGACTATGACGTAAGAAGTTTCATTATATTTTGCAAAAATGCTTCACAAGACGACGTTTGGGATGAAATGGGTAACTCTGGGTAGGTTGGGTAAACACCATCTCTAGGCAGGGTGTTCTTTAAATAAATCGATACTAAATAATTACAACATTTGGTTTATCAAGTTATTTCTTCCGACCTGACCCTTACTTATACAGTACATATGTAAATATTAAGTAGTAAAAAAGTGTTCGGTTCTGGCGCTTCGCCGGCCGCTGCCACGGCACGCTACGCTCGCTCGGCTCGCGCGATGTAGGGTCGCAAACTCGCAGTTCACCTAAAACTCCTCCTCGCTTCGCTCGTCGTCGTACCTATACCGACCTGCCTTAGTCTCTGTAAAACTACTTTGAATTTCATTCAAAATGAACATTTGACTAAACGTATGAAATGCGGAAAGTAATGCTGGATAAGTCAAAAATTGGCTATGAAACAAAAGTTGTAACAAAGCTCAAAAGACTGTAGTGGTAAAAGTTTTTCGGACAACTGACACATTTGGATAACATCAAATGGTAAATGAAAAAAGTAATGAATTGTATATTCGGAGAAGTCATAAAAATACGAAGTTTTCGGACAAAAGATATTCGGTCAATAAATTTTAGTGATTGCGATAGTAAATTGTAATTCAAATGTAATTCGGGCTAAAAGTAGGTAAATTAAATTTAAATAGTGTTTAATTCATGATAATGAGAGCGAGAGAATGAGCTGTCTTAAGGGTTTCCCTTCAGGTTCCATAGATTTTTTCACCCTGTATATTATCTAACGTGTAATATTGGGCATAATAAAAATCAAATAATAGGTAAGGGTATAAATCTCTCTAGTTTACTATTTTAACGAATTTTGCTCTATTACAATTACTACACGCCCACAATCTGTCTGCTTTGCGCAAAGGTTGACTGGTAGAGAATGCTTACGGCATTAAGTCCGCCTCTTGTACGATAAGTTGTCCTTAGTGCAATAAAGACTAAATATATAAATAAAACTGAACCAAAAAAGAAATTAATGTAAACAAAGCAAGCATCTTCCTCTAGTCTTAAAAAGTCCATCACAAACTACATAATATACACGTGTGCACAATCTTTGAAGTCCCTTTTTCCAACTTCCACTACCTACGTCAAAGTTCAAAGTTAAATTGCATAGGTATCTTCATCCCACGCTCGTCAGTGTCACTCATTGATAAATAAATAAAAATACTTAAATATTTTCATAATTCGTTTCACAACGAGTATATTAAAATTTAACTACTATCAACAACTAGATCTTAGACGCGTTAGATGGTTTCGCGAATCGCTGCGATTCGTGCGGTACCTACCTACCTACCTAGTATGTAGTGTACCTACGCGGCGAGCGGGCGACCGGCCAATCACGTTAGCTCTGCGGCTCGCGCGCGGCATTTTTAAACCTATTTTAACAGGTGTTTGTAATAACATTACTTGCAACCGATTTTATAAGGGGATTCGTACATTATTCGATGAAAAATAGCTTATAATGAAAATCCCAAAAGTAACTGATCAATTTGCATTTTTTTAAATAGTTAAACAGCATTTAACCCCTAAAATCCACCCTCCGTTGTTGTTTAGTGTGCGATTCGTTTCTAATGTTTGTGTCCACTACATTCATCAAAGAATGTAGGAACCTACAGCCAATTATTATTTTTGGACACGGAAATATGGTAAATGAATAAAATGTTAGGGATCTACTAAATAGAAATGTAATATTCGGAAACATTTTTTGCCTGATTTATCATCAAACTTATAGAGGAAATATTAATTTATCAAAACAAAGAATAAAAAATGAGTTAATTTTTTTTTCCGATTTTACAGGAATTTATAAATTTTCAATTATTTATTAAAATATCTAAATCACAAATATTTTGTCGGATTTAGTCTCGTCGTTATTAATACAATTATAATTTATCTGTTACGCAGAAAAAAAAAGCTATTATAAATTATTTCCATTTCGCCATACTAGCTGACCCTATTTTGCCTGGAGTACTGTATCCTTAGTCCACATTGGAACAAATCCGTACAAACGTCCGTTGCGACGCACTCACACAAACACGCGTCGCTTCCGTAAACTTAAGTGCAAGTCGGGGTAATCGGCGATACATCCAGCCGCGTGCCGTAGAATTGGTTGGCAGATGTACAAAAAAGGTGTTAGGAGAGTCTAGTTGAGATACTGCCTTAGCCAATATGCCTAGTAAGTAAGCTGTAAGCTAAAGGCGCGTGTACTGGTCAAGTATAAAAATATGGATGCATACAACTTACTCATAAATATGTCCCATACTCGTAGCTCTTATGTCAGCGGATTAAGGTTTTGGTACATACCTATTTATGAGAGGATTAAATCGATATTTTTGCACTTGACTGTACACTGGGTTCACACTTGAGTTCGCCGTCAATCAACACACGTGACATATGAAAAACTATGTTTTATGTTTTATCAAGAAACAAATAACTACTGTCCGATTCGGATGTCGTCCCAGTATATAAACAACCCTTAAAAAGATTAGGTATACCTACCTACCTAATACACCAATACCAAGGTAGGTAGATGTAGGTACATCATTACAGAAATAGGTACTCACCTATCGAAATGTGTTTGAAATAATTTAAGTATTATTTATTTATTACCTAAGATCTAAATGCTATAAGTCGACACGCGGGCCGGTAAATCTAGGTATCTAAGTGGATATTTGGTAAGTATAGTAGTCAAATACCTACTACCTATTGCTCGGTTGCTTCCTGACTTGACAAATTTTGTATATCTACCATTAATCATTATACCTACATATCTATGTAGGTAGTGGTTTTAACTTAATCGGATTCCGTATCTCATAGGAAAAAACTAAAGGCTCTTGCTGTTGACTGCTGTTCCGATGCTACTCACCATCAGAGCGAATAATCATAGGTAACCATAATCATTTATTCGTTGCAACTACGGTATTTACAAGTTGTTCTTAAAATCTAACCAGTACCTACCAGTACGAACATGGACCCGGTTAGGATGTGTTGACGTTGTCACGCTCAAATCTCTTCAAAAAAAGAACGCCAATTCGTTTTTTCCGTGATCTAAATTTTTTTGATTGTTTTGCAGACTCAACGAACGAAACCTTCCAAGAACTTTTTAAGTCCCGTTCCTTCTAAGTCGATGAGAAAGAAATTATGAACAGCGGAATGTTATGATTATGAATTAAAACTCGGTCATTTAGTAAAGTTGTAATGTACCTATAACTTATTCATCAAAGCGGTTAGTGACTTGAGACACCTGCGCGACAGGTTGCAGTCAACTTAACTTACCTTTAAAGTCCTGCAACTTAACGTGAACTCCAAAGTTGAAAATAGTTTTCCACTTTAAATTAAACACACACTACATTCACTCACACTTATTTTCACCACTCAAAGAAAGTCCGAAACAAGTTTCTCCGCGAGTTTCCAACGTATCATTCGAGCGCTACAAACCAGCTCACGCAATCAAACGCAAACGCAAACTAAACTAAGAGAAGAGCGAACAGTAGCTTGAGCTTTTACCGGTCCACGAACCCCATAAACTTGATTTACAACTTTATTTCTTACAGCGCCACCTATGAAATGTTGCGACTAACTGCAAGTACGTAAACGAACTAATTCGCTACGACCCGCGACCTTTCTAACCATGACAGCTACAGTATATCAATCATTAATATCGCGATAGATGGCGCTATAACAGCGAGCATTGCCACCATTCTAAATACGAACCTCGTGTTCTAAAGTAAATGCACCAAATACTCATTAGATGGCGTTTGCAAGTAAATAATAGTTATTTACGATACAAGTGCCGAAAATAGGAAATTCGCAACGAGTGGTGATAAATTAAAACACGACCGAAGGGAGTGTTTTAAATCGACACGAGTTGCGAATTACCATTTCGCACGTGTATCGTACAACGTTTTACATGCACGGAAAGTGCTCTTTTCCGAAGTAGTGCGGGAAAGTAGCACCATATGTACTGTAAATATGTTTATTAACCGACTTCAATAAAAGGAAGGAGGTTCTCAATTCGTCTTAATCTTTTTTTTGTCCTCCGCGATTTTTTTTTAGAATGTCCGATTTTGAGAATTGTTTTTTGTTCAAAATCAGGTAGGTAGTTTTGGTGAAGATCTAAACATGGGATCAATTCAATTCAATTCAATCGTTTATTTATAAAATAATATTTTACATGTCAATTTCTTAATTATTAATATAGTTGTCACCTCTTATGCTACAGTATAATTACAGGTTAAATCCCTGAGACACAGAGGGAAAACCACGGGAAAACGTAACGTGGCAACATTTCCTTTTAACGCAAAAGGAAATGTTGCCAGACATGCGCGTTTGGCATATTGAGGTATTAAATTGAAGAAAACATGGGTATCGGGCACTACATTAATAAACCTATTTGAACAGATTTGATCAAGAAAATGACAAATTTCAAGTATAAAATAAATATAATCACTTACATTAAAATTTTTACATAATAAACATTGACACAGAACGCAAGCGCTAGCTATCTTCTTCTGACTCTGATTCACTTTCACTGGGCGGCCACATGGGTCTGGTGTCTTTTTCTTTTTGAGCAGATTCTAGAAACTTAGCTTGAGCTTCAAGAACACTTTTGCTATCTGTACAAACCGAATAGAGATCTAGTGCTTCCATATTTAATTCTAAAAAGGAATGGCCCCAAGAAAACTTTGATAAGTAGAATTGTGCCTCCTTTTTATGTCCTGTTATATACATGGCTGCTGCTAGAGCCTCCACGCAGCTCAGTTGATACGGTTTTCCATAATTTATTGGGTTCGCTGCTACCAAAAACGGTAATAGCCTGGGGTGATGAGATTTCATTTTACCAAAAGGTGTTTCATCAATTTTGGCCCAAGAACAATCTATCACGGCAAGCCCCGATTTCTCAATAATATCCTTATCATTTGGACTGACACATTGGGTACCGACTGGAGATAGCACTAGTCCTGGAAAGCGCTGCCCTAGTTTTAAGTTTTTTATTATTTTGTGCCGGAGAAGCTTTCTTCCGGAACATTTCTTAGGATCACAGTGATTTAAATCCCACATGGCTACTGTAAAGGACGCTTCGGTTCCTTCCCCATCAGAGCTGCTGTCATCGCTATCTTCTGAGGATGCTACAGTAAGTTCGTTGAATGTCTCTGCATAGTCCTTTTCCGTGTGTTGGTTTGAGCGTTTACTGCGATTTTTGAAATTTTTGCTTGAAGCCATAGTTGTTCTGAAACAATATCCTTTGATTTTAATGTGCTTTTAAAGCAAGGAAATCATAGATTACATAGTTAGTAGACTAAAACGTATGGCAACGAATGACAACAATAGGTACCATTTATTTATAACTAAGATTTGCACCTGAGTTCCTTCTGTTATTTTTGAGATGAAAAATATTGCCTGCCGTTAAAACTTACAATTCTTATGTCTTTATGCACACTGCACGGATTATCAACCAAAACAAATATAATATAACCTCAACCGTTAGCGACACGAGCGAAGTGCCAGTGTCAATGTTGCCAGATGGGTTTTACGTTTCGTTACGCGCAGCTCTTAAAAATAGTACGCAAATTCAAGTTTGAGTACGCAATACAACATTTATAGACAATCGGTGCCTTAATGTCATTTGAATTGTTTTTTTTTTTCCGTAATTTGTGGCTTTTTGCTACTTAGGCACTTTGCCAATGTCAAGTGGGGGAGATTTGCATTTACGGAATACGGATCTGTGGAGTGCACCTAAAAATTTTGCCCTGAGGGCCTACCGCGAAACGAAAACGAACTTCGTTCGTGTATCTCCGTCTCTATCGCACTTGCACATTCGAGCGACAGGGAGAGAGATACACGAACGAAGTTCGTTTTCGTTTCGCGGTAGCGCCTCTGGGGACTGAACATACACATAAATAATCATACAGAAATACTATATATGTATAGGAATAATAATAGTGGCTAAAAAGATACTTATTATTAATAAATAGTTATAATTTTATTTTATTTTTATCAATAAAATAAGCCAAAGCCTTGGCCACTTTGGGCTCAAAGCTGGCCAAGAGAGCTTAAACATTAGTGGGGAGTTGAACTTTAAGTTTTATTAGTAGGTTGTAGAGGGAGAATTGAGTTGTAGGACACTCGAAAAAAATGTGCTCAATTGAACCAATACCATGCCCGCACAGACACTCCGCGCTGTTTTTCACTTTAATCTTCTATAGAAATTCAGGGGAACACACATGGCCTAGCCTAAGACGAATGATGCAACTGGTAACTTTTTTAAATTTAATTTTAAAAAACCAGGGAGTAGACGGAATATTCTTTTGCAAATGATAGTACTGGAGCCTATTATCCGCGGCCCATAGAGCCGACCATGTTGAGTATAATTTTGACGAGGAGATCGCGTCTAAGTCCATGCTAAAACATTGAAAAAGAGATCTACTACCATTCACTGCTGCTTCCTTGGCAGCAAAATCAGCCAGTTCGTTCCCATGAATACCCTTGTGGCTCCAGCATAGGATTACTTCTAGATCAAGGAGACGGCAGGATAGGAGAGCCTCCTTGATGAGGCAAACCAACGGTGATTTAGCCCAGTATTTAATTTAATTACTTGTAATGGCTTGGATAGAGCTTAGACTGTCCGAAAAAATTACTCAGTTAACCAGCCTGTGTTCTTTGACATACTTGACAGCCTTCAAAATAGCAAAACACTCCCCAGTGAATATAGTGCAGATATTGGGCAGTTGGAATTTATGTACCCAGTTAAGATTGTCATGAATGAAGGCACATCCCATGGGCCCATCCCTGAACTTAGAGGCGTCCGTATAGAGACGGTCCCAATCTTGCCATCTTTCTCTAACGGATTCGAGGAATTTTTCGTTAGCCGAAGGAGAGGACCTATTGACTCCAATGTTCACTGTTTTCGGTTGGAACGTGATTGCAGCAAAAGGGATTGTGTATATAGGCATATTAGGGAGTTTTGTTAAGGTAGGCTCAATGCTATCTAATCTGATTAGGCTAATCAACAAATTTGGAATCGCTATCTATCGTATCTTAACATATCTAACTTGGGAAAAATGGGGTGGTGCTCTAGTTGGGCGCTCCTGAACAAGTATCTGTCTGTCAAGAATTGGCGTCGTGCCTTGAGGGGGGGGGTCGACGCATTCCACTTGGAGAGCCCTAATAGGCGAAGATTTCATGGATCCCGTAACTATTCTAAGAGCCTTGCTTTGAATTGAATTTGTAAACTAGCTTGGCCATTGTCAGTGTCACTTACTTGTCAGTGCGACAGCCACAGATAATCCATAGAAGTAGTAGTAGTTAAAATTTTTTGGGTGCGTTCCTAAGTAATATTGATATGAAAACCTAAAAAATATATTTTCTGTCAAGTGAAGTAACAGCTAGGCTGTCAGGTGCTAAAATATAAAAAAGTACGCAAATTGACGGATGAGTACGCGAGTACGCAATACCATAAAATAGTACGCCGTGCGTACTATTGCGTACCCATCTGGCAACGCTGAGTGTCACTGTCATCTGCATGTCAACTATCAAAATTCAAACTATCATTAATTTAATGATGCATTCGTTTATTTAAGCAAAATAGTTGCGTTCATAATGATTGTAAACTAACTTAACTAACATAATGATTGTAAACTTTTCCATGTTTCTGCCTATGCGTTACTTTATAAAAATAAAGAATTTAATTTTAAGATTAAACAATGATTACTTGCATATCGGACCAAGTTTTTATTGCATATTATCTTTTATATATGGTTACCGGCACGTTGCCAAGTAACCCGAAAAATGTTATAAGGAAACAATTTTTTTCCGTCATTGTGTCAAATCATTTGCTTCTTTAGATATCATATTTACAGTGGTGATTGAATTTAGATTGTTAAAGTTAATTTAAATCATCCAAAATTGATTTTACACGAGGGAGAATGAGCAGCGCCTCTATGGCCGGTAAGATTTAGATCTTAGGTATAAAATGTATAAATGTCACACCACTTCGGGAGTACCACTGTCAAGGTGGCCAGAGAACAGAGAACCCAATTTGTAGATTCATAATGTGCACTGCCAAATAAAAAAATAAAAAACGAAAATTTGCTCCGGCTAAGTCGCTGATAAGTACCTAGTTCTGCCATAAATATGAGCTGACATTAGCTGTAAACTAACTACGCTAGAGCACGAGGAAGACAAACCAAAGGGTAGCCGCCCAGTAGCCACATTATCCAATTTATTTAAGTAGTGGTAGTGGAGGCGTTTTCTTACAAAACGTTAAATGATTGCGAGTTCAGTTTAGTAATTTATTATAGAAACAATACATTGTTGGAGCGTTTCGAAATAGTGTGTACCTTACCTACCTAATTGGTTTAATCGATAATTCAGTGGAGTCATAGCTTATTTAGTCAATAGGGGAGAAAAAAAATCGTTCGCAACTGCATGATTAGCACAAGACGGCGCCCGAGCGCTCTCGAGCTCTGTCGCACTATCCCTCTCTTTCTAAGTTTTCTAATAAGAGAAAGACGGACAGTGCGAGAGAGCTCGAGAGAACTCGCGCGCCGTCTAGTGCTAACCGTGCTGGGCTAATGCGGCTCACCCCACCGGTCACCCGTCACGAAACTAAACCTCTACCTAAGTACCTACGCTTCTTAGTGTGTCAAGATATATTTGTGGGTGAGCGTTGAGGTGAGCTTAGAACAAGTTCAGAATAGGGGGGCTAGTTACGAATCTGCGGCTTCCGACGCGGCCGGCCTATGCGGCATATTCGTCGTCAAAGATAGGTCCTTTGTACCTAGTGTGAAGTCCTGGGTTAGGATGAATCCCTTTATGTTGAAAAGGTCAATACCTGACAAGCGCGTAGCATCGTACGAACTAGTTTGCTGGCCAGAGGCCGCATACACTACACCTAGGTACCTATTCATTTTTTGCCTTTTTGCAAAAGAATGAGGCGCAAAAGTGTAAACATAACCTTGACGTCGACTGTAGGTACTTCATATTGTGATATCCTTTTCAACCAACAAATTCAGCAAATTCGTACTGTGCTGCATTTCAGTGAATTTCAACCTCACGCAGCACGGCGGAAAAAACATTTTCTAATAATTTCCGCTTGACTCATGTCATGACACACTGTTATTTCTACAGTATGAACGCGATATGGTAGTCATTTACCGTAGAAAATCGTTTGATTGATGAATGATAACGTTGATGGACAGTCTATCGTACATTAATAATGATTCCTATGGGATTTCAGCCTGCTGACAGGCAAAGTGACTAAATAATTTTGCTTTCAGTTTGTGTGATACTCGACTAATAAAATATTCTTCTAATTGGAGGTTTATATATGAATCTGTCTATAGGTAGGTACACGCACGCGCGAAGGCCCGCTGTAAAGCCAGGTTTAGTTAGACGAAGCCAGTGCTGGCCGCCACGCCAGTGAAACGAAACGGTATGTAGGTAAAGCACTGGCTGCCAGCACTGGCAGGAATAGAGCGCCGGCCTATTTTTCAAGCCAGTGAGCCAGCACTGGCTTCGTCTAAACCTGGCTTAATACCCGAGTAGAGGAAAGTTCCTTTAGACATATGTATATGGACTAGGATATACATTTTTATGTACAAATCACAGGATTTAAAAGAAAAAGAAATGCAGTTAACACAAATCGGCATGGAAACTATCTGGTAATTATAAATTAAAATAAAAAAGGCATAAAGAAATAATGTATCGGAATAAAGGTTCGTATTTCTAAAACATGCCAATATATTATTCAACCTCATAAAAAAGGTATCGTATCTACTATTGACAGTATTGACCATAGGTGGTACAGTTTTAATACTCCAGGCAAAATACGGTTTTGAAAAACATTTTTTTTTTTGTTGATTTCATTTTAAAATGTTATTCTAAGATGATTAATTCAAGAATCCGACAAACTTTCTACCCGGAAGTAATTATGTAGATTTAAATGAAGCATGCATTGTCTTTTTTTGTACGATTTATCTTGAATATTATAGAGCAAATGTAAATGAACCAAAATAAAGACAAAAATATTTATTAATATTTTTTCTGACTTTTCAGAAGCTAGTTAGTTTATCGTTTTTTTGATGTCTGAAATTTTGTCGGATTTTGTCGCTGGGTAACTATTTAATTGATAATATAGGTATCCGTTACACATTAAAAATAAGCTATTATAAATTATTTCCAAATTTGACTTTTTTTCCATACGAGTTGTCAGTTCATTGACCAGGCCTTTAAATAGCGCTATTTTCGTATAGTGCTATCATTTATAACGTTATTATTCCTAAAACCGCTATACTCGAAAACGTTATTTGACGCGCTGTATAGCGATATCCATTATAACGTTATAAATCTAAACCATTAATATAAAACCGATACTTTTTTAACCGATATAATAATGTAATAACGTTATAGGCTACCCCTTTCTCGCATTCAGTATAGCCTACTCGTGCAATGTAAGCGATGTGATTACGTAACGTAGGTTGTTTGTTAGAGTGCACGACGTCATAGTAAAATAGAGAATTTTTCGATTTGCTCGGCTTGTCGGCGCAGGTTGTAGCCTGATACGAATATCCTGACTAATAATTTTCAAATCAGATTGTCTTTAGCTACTCTGTGCCTCATTAATCGGAAATGCATCATCCCATAAAAAACATGCCATGTAAAAAAGAGGTCAAGTCTCGAAACTCTTCCACCGTAAAAAGTTGTGAGATATTTCGTAGAGCCAAGTCTCAGGCATTCTTTTATCTTTATTTGCTTGCTAAATAAATTTTTGTGACTTGGCAATCACACAATACTACATAGCTTTAGGTATGCAGAAATCCATTAATACAGGAAAGTGGTGTGATTGCCAAGTTACAGAATTTTATTTAGCAAGCAAATAAAGATTAAAGAATGCCTAAGACTTGGCTCTACGAAATATCTCACAACTTTTTACGGTGGAAGAGTTTCGAGACTTGGCCTCTTTTTTACATGGAATGTTTTTGCTTGCTAAATAAAATTGTGCAACGTGGCAATCACACAACTTAACTGTATTTATAGATTTTTGCATACTTACCTAAAATTATGTAGTATTGTGTGATTGCCAAGTCACAAAATTTTATTTAGCAAGCAAATAAAGATTAATAAGAATGCCTGAAACTTGGCTCTACGAAATATCTCACAACTTTTTACGGTGGAAGAGTTTCGAGACTTGGCCTCTTTTTTACATGGAGTGTTTTTTATGGAATCTCACTTCTTTTTCTAGGGTAATGTGTTATCCATACATACAAACTATGAATGCAGGCCCATTCTTGCTTTTGAATTTTCCCATTCACTGCAAATGTAACTTTGTAATCCTATATATTTGTATAGGATTACAAAGTAATGTATACAGTTGGTGTATCTAGAAAACTGGGTTGAAATAGCAATTTTTTATAATTTTCCCTTTATGTGGCCATTAAACCCTAACTGTACCAAATTTCAGCTCTCTGAGTTTATGGGAAGTACTAGTTCTATTTTGATGATCATGAGTGAGTGAGTGTCATAAATGCGAAACTTTGCTTTCGCTTAACTTCGGAACTAAATGACCTACAGACTTGAAATTTTGGATTTTAAGTATGTGATTATAGCTTACTGGATGACGAAAATTTCTGCATTCTGGTCTTATCCAGAGGTTCTCAAATAGGGGCCTGAAAATGTGACGAAATGGTTCCAGTAAAGGATGGTACGGCAGTGTTTGCTTCGCGCTCGACTTGGCGGGGGCACTGCCGTGCCCCCAGATATTAATGGCATTGTTATAACATGGTAAATTATGACTAATTCATCAACGCACAGCCGAAACTACTGGGACTAAAAAGAAGGGACTCGATGGAATTTTTGGAAATCCCATCCCTAAGGGGGTTAAATAGGGGTGCAAAGTTTGTATGAGGGAAACTTTTTTTTTTACTATTGACTTGAAACTTTGTAGGAAGATTACTTATTAAGATGCATAAAAAGTTCTTGCAGCGTTTTAGAAAATTCCACTCCTAAGGGGGTTAAGTAGGGGACAGGGGTGCAATGTTTGTATGGGGGAAACATTATTTTTTGAACTAGAGACTTGAAACTTTGTAGAAAGATTACTTATTAGAATAGAAAAAAGTACTTTCTGTGTTTTAGAAAATTTCATCCCTAAGGCGGTTAAATAGAGGTGCAAAGTTTGTATGGAGGGAACTTTATTTTTTGAGCTAGAAACTTCAAACTTTGTAGAAAGATTACTAAATACAATACAAAAAAGGACTGTCAGCGTTTTAGAAAATTCCACCCCTAAGGGGGTTAAATAGGGATGAAAGGTTTGTATGAGAAACACTTTTTTTGAGCTTGAGATTTGAAACGTTGTAGAAAGATTACTTATTAGAATAGAAAAACAGTTAGTACTTTTAACGTGTTAGAAAATTCCATCCCTAAGGGGGTTAAAAAGGTACTATGCAAGATTAGGATGAGAAACATTTTTTTTGAGCTAGAGATGGGCAACTTTGTGGTACGATTACTTATTAGAAAAAAAAAATCCTTTCATCGTCTTGGAAAAATACCACCCCTAAGGGGGTTAAAAGTGTTAAAACGGTATTCAAGGTTTATATGGAGAGCAAGAAAATATAGTAAGATATTTCTAATGTCAGTCTTAGTCTGTATGTTAAAAGACACCAAAACTGATTTCAGAGTTTTTTTTTAATTCATCCCCTATAGGCGTTAATGGGGCTTCAAAGTTTATATGGAAGGAAAAGTCATTTTTTAAGTAAGATTTTTTAATTTTGGTCTTAAAATAGAGAGAGCAGATTAGTAGATTTTTTTATTCATCACCTAAGAGTGTTTAATTTAAAGGGGATTCGAAGGCCGTATAGGGTCAAGACAATTTTAAAGTAAAACATTAGTGTAACTACGATTTTAGACGGTTTGTTTAAAACTAAAAAATACATTTCAATGTTTATGAAATTCATCCCTTAAGAGGGTTTCTAGGGGGTTCAAAGTTTATACGAAGAGCAAGATATTTTTAAAATAATAGATTTATTACTTAGGTTATGGACCGTTTGTTTAATGATTAGAAAACAATTTCAGCGTTTTTTTTATTCATCTCCTAAGAGAGTTAAAAGGTTTGAAGGTTGTATAGAGAGCAAGACCTTTTTTAAAGTAAGACTTACAGATTTGAACAGTTACCAGAAATGTAGGATAGGTTAGATTAGAACTGCGATGCTCCCAGAATCGAATAGATTTAATCAACATTGGGTACTTATTATTATAACAGTAATGTAGCTTAGTAGACATATAAAAATATATTTTTCTTTAATACTGTATGAAAACGTCTGTTGATGATTCTTAAGATATTTATGTTTGTAAAAACGAAGGTTTCAATTTAGATTTATCAATTTAAACTAACGAACTCATCGCACTGTTACCTTTTACGTAGGTCTAATCCCTGAACGGATTTAGATGAAATTTCCCTTACAGATAATTTGAGACCCTTGGAAGGATATAGGATAGTTTTTGTATATCTTTAAGATGGTAGAAGTGTGTTTGGGACAGCGATAAATAGCTTGCACCGAACATAATTTAATAGCAATATTTTTTCTAAGACCATAACAAGTGACTAAGGATTAGGATTAGAAAAGGAGGATGAATCGTAAGAAAAGGAGGATCGATATATATTTATGTGTACCAATCGTCCTTGGTCTCCCCTATCTATCGCGAGCCTATCTAGACAGATTATGGCGAAGAACCGAAATCGAAAAACCACACATTCTTTGGTTTCATAATCAGATTTTATTTAACTAGTCGTTTTCGGAATGGCTCTAAATCAAAAATAAAATAAAATGTCGAAAACTAAAAGTATATTTTAATTTTATTACGATTAATGAACAAAAGCACATACCAACATACCTATGCATAATTTTTTGCTCACGGCAACACCGTCGGTCGTAGGGCTTGTTTGGAATAGGTCCTAATACTGGGAGTCTGCGATTTAGTGCCGATACAAACAATTAACATAGAAAAATATTGACCCTCTTACATATTGTAATAGTGTATACCTAGGGGCTATTAAGATTGGCACTCTTTCTTTTTATTTATGAGCAAGTCCACGAATCTGTGGACAGCGTTGCGTTTCCTGCGTCCCATTTTTATTCCGCCATTTATCGTCGCAACCAACCAAATATTCACAATTCACAACCAATTTGCAAATGATCGAGGTAAACAAGCATTAATAAGATTTAGAAGCTAGCACAACGTAACGGCAACGTCGCACGTCGTGCTACGGCCCACGTGGTGGCATGTTGGCATTGGCACAGAGCGGCAACGGCGCAGCCGTAGCGCGCGGCTCGCATTTTAAAACGATATTATAACGTTATTATATATCGTTCTGTTATTCATTCTGTTACGGTATTTATATCGTTATGGAGAATATTGGTTTTGTTATAACGTAATTTTCGAACACTAACGGAATATACCGTTATAATTCCGGTTCATTTTATAACGTTTTAAAGGCCTGTCATTGACTGGACTATAATAGGTACAAAATAGGCTTGTGTCGGTCAGGAACTAGGAACAATAAGGAATGAATTCCCATCTCAGAACGAAAAGAACTAGTTCGTCAATCACGATCTAAATCGGTCTTCGGTCTTTAGTTCAGCAGCAGAGCGAGAGTGAGGTGAGAGTGGAACGGAACGAGATGCGGGTGACGTGACCGGGTAACATCGCGCGGGCGCGCACCGTCGCCGACTCTTATACCCTATATACACGGTGGAATTTAATCGGTGATCAGGAATCCAAAAATCTTAATTATCAATCTACACAGAAACCAATACGTGAGATCTCGTGCAATATAGCTCACAATCTAATTAATCACACTTAATTAACATCGGTAAAATGTACACTGACTGAATAAATGGACACCCTACTTTTATTGATGGGAAGTTACTCGTAAGTGTACATACGTCAAGTGCTTGCTGGCTTTGGCGGGAAACTAGACAGATCAGACGATTTGAAGCAATTTGTTATGAATTTGACAATGACAAATTGACAGCTTATTGCTCATTTATGTTTTTAGTTTCTATGGCTGATAGTTTGAAAAGGGGTATTAAACTTTTCAGACTAAACCATTAGTAGGGTGACAATAAATTTTAATTAAAATTTAATTTCAACTTAAAAATTAGTTATGATAAAAAAAAACTTGGTTCCACTTAAGTACTACATAAACGTGACCGCCATCGATTACTGAATTAGAAAAATGGGTTCCTGTTCACCGATTAAATTCCACCGTGTATATACAGGGAGGAACATTTCCTTGGACTAAGCTGAAAGGACAGTGTTATATAAGTGACGTACAAACGATCTATTATAAATGTTAAGCTGGATTTAAAAGAAAAAAAAAACATAAAAATCGAAATATTTTATCTTAGTGACAACCCTAATACTATACATAGTTATTATTTTCATTTGAAATTGACACATGTCACAAGTCACAAGAATCTTGCTGACTTCATTGAATCTGCTGGATAGGGTTGAAACATACAGTTTTTTTCACCAAAGTTTAACAAGTTGTATCTCGGTAACCGTTAGAAATATTAATATGGTTACTAGGTGAGAAGTAAAGCACTAAACCTGATCTATATCCCATTTGCTTAAAAGTCCATCGATCTGTTCCACCCAGTATATATATATATGATTTAAAAAAATACTGGCTAAAATAATAGCTAAGTAGTTTCTTATTCGTTCCGACGGATATCGAACTATCGATCCAAACACAAAGCGTTTATCAAATTATCATAAATTCTGCATTTGGACAGCCATGACAAAATTAAGGGTTCGTAATGTGGACCATAGTACCTAATTACGGAATGATGATTATTAGTGTTCTCGATTATTCCGTAATATAAACCATCAGTTGACAGTATTTTTTTTTAATAAATAGTTTAGTGGTACAGTCGAGTTCTCCGATCCAATAACAACACAACAATAACAATAACAATATCTATAGGTACAGAGACTTTGACACGAGACACATTGTGTACTTAGATATTTTTGAAAGGTTCTGTATAGTTATTGGAGAACTAGGTTCTAAGAAAGCTTAGGTGCTAACAAAATAATGATCCTAAAAGATGGGGTTCCGATATTGAGCTTTTGTATTATAATTAAAGCCATAATAATAATACAAAATTTTCATCAAATGTGCTACAAAGTTCAAAATCACGATAACTGACATGGTCGTGTATTTTGATTCTACCCCGTTAGCCAGGAGGCAATATGAGAGTTTCTTAGGAAAAAAATGTTACAATATAATATGAATTACTAGCATGCTTAGATGACCCATAAAAAAGGAGTTGAAATTGACATGCATTTTGGTGGAATTAAAGATTTTAAACCCACTAAATGGCTGTTTTAAAAAGTGACCTAGGAGGTGTACAAGTGTAATAAATTGGATTAAACAAAAGCCATTCTCGAAGAGTGTTGCATCTCATTTTCTAGTACGCGGAAGACATACACGTGTCTCTTACACGGGGCCACACGGGGCATTAGTTAGTAGAGAGGAATCCCCATAATCTAGTCTGGGGTATAGAGTTGTTTGTGTGCGAAACACCAAATAAACTAGGTATAGGTAGGCAGGCATATCAAAGTGAATCGAGCATACCCGCGACCATTACGAGTAGGTACCTTAATATGGTTATTCTCGGGGCCGCGTCACCTGCGTCGGTGACTTACATGAGTCACTATGATGAGTGAGGATTTATGGTAGATTATAGATTGTAATAATATTCATGTGCCATTACCCTCATTATTTTTTCTCGTTAAACTCATAGTGTGGGGTATCGTTGGATAGCTCGTTAAAAAATATTATAGGTTACCTAAAATTATTTTTCAAATCAGTGATTCGTTTTCGAGATATTAGGCTCCTAATTTTTGTTCGAGTCATGTGTCCGTTGTTGAAGGTTAATGTCTCTTTTATTTAAGAATAAATTTATGAAAAAAAGGAGAACATAGGAGAACATGTCAATAGTAGCCATAGATTTATAGAAAAAAAAATATTGCTCTACTGCCATTATCCAGGGAGAAAACAGGGGACTACGTTTCTATGGAAAAAGTCATTGTACACATAGAGAATTTTACGCTGCACAAATGAGAGAAAATAAATGTTATATTAAGGAAAATCAGAACTGAAGAATTTTCGCCACCCACGACTCCTATCGTAACTCCATGAATGCTTTCATACCTATACCTTATTGCATTAACTGTATCTATAATATCTATATTATAGCAAAATCTACTTCAAGAAGCGAAACATACAAATAAGGATCAAGGTTGAATGAGCGAACTCAGTTTCATGCATTAAATAAATAAATAAATATTAGGGGGCAATCTTACACACAAATCGACCTGGTCCCAAACTAAGCAAAGCTTGTACTATGGGTACTAGACGACGATAAACATACTTATATAGATAAATAAATACTTAAATACATAGAAAACATCCATGACTCAGGAACAAATACTCGTGCTCATCACACAAATAAATGCCCTTACCGGGATTCGAACCCAGGACCTCTTGCTTCGTAGGCAGGGTCACGACCAACTAGGCTAAAGCGGTTTGTCATCGGCATTGCGTCTCGGTTCGTCATCCTGCGTCGTTATCTCGGCCAAACAGCCTCTGCCCGTCTATCATGAGACGGCCGCGACATACTCTGATTTTTCTCGCACTATCCGGCTCTCGCTTACACTTAGAACAAGATGTACTGCGATAAAAATCGAGAGTATGTCGCGGCCTTCTCATGATAGACGTGCTGCTAAAAATAATGAAATAGTTGACTTAGTACCGTAACTTTGCAGAGCCAGGCATACATTATTAACGAAGTGTGTTATAGTTATAGTTGATCGATTTTCTGCGAGCGTGTGACAGTTATTGTCTGTGCCGGCACTGTTGTCTCTGTTGTGGTACCCGCAAGTCGTCTGTATAACCGTTTTGTTCACTGTAAGTAGTTGCTCATAATATTTAACGTAGTGCACTTGAAAGTTCGTGCCTTGATCTTCTAGTGAATGAAATCTTTTTGTTTCAGTTCTTTATTTGCTCATAAATTTATAGACTAGAGTCATGCAAATATGTACAGTTACCCGCAATAATATAGGTATGATGATTATACAAGGCACTCAAAATATCTGACTTAACTTAATTTCTAGAGTTATAATATAAGGGCATGTCATATAGTTTTGCGGCCTTTGTCTAGTCGGATATTGATGCAGGTGACTGTGCAGTTAATAATTCACAGTTAAAAAAAAACAAGTACTTATTTAGTAGGTAGTGGGTCTTAGTGCGTAAGCACTTAATCACTCGGTAAACTAGTTACCGTTTGCGGTAATTAATTTATTTGCCAATAATTTATTTCCTGTAATTTGTTTTTCGATAGCGGGAATAAGGATAATACTACTTTGCTAATCGGATTAATGCGTGCGTCAACTGCGGCTGAAATATACTTAAAATGCGTTTACTCGGCCTAGGGAAACAATATATTTGTATGAGCGCGTTTAGGTTTTAAATTGAGCAGAGCGATTTTGCTTTCCAAGCAAAGCGCAGGTAAATAGTTGACATGTTCTGACGGCTTTTAACCGACTTTAAAAAAGGGGGAGGTTTGCAACTCAATTCAGTCAATTCGTTGGCATCTTTTATTTTGTATGTATGTTCCCCGATCACTCGAAGACGGCTGCACCGATTTGGAAAATTCTTTTTTGTTTGAATGGGTTCCTCCGATCAGGATCTGATGATGGGACCCTGGCGAAAACGAGGGAACTCTTCAACTGATATTAATTCGGTTAAACTTTATTTTTAAAGTAAGTTTTTACAGGTAGGTAGGTCGTCTAGTCGTTTTTGAGTAAGTATAATTTCCAGTCAGGTACGAGTAATAATGCACGTGACTGTACGTGCATCATATGCGGTAAACGTTTGTGGCTGGATTATTCAGCGATAATACCTAAAGTAACTTTCCGCATGAAAAACCAAGGAAGATTGCAATAAATATTATATCATAATCATTAGTATAAGTAAACAATTTAACGTTTTATGTTTTTAATTTATGTATGTGCATTTATGTTTGCCAATTCATATACCTACACTTTGACTTCGACCGTGATCGGTAGGTATGGTTGAAATCATTTGACTGACGTTTTACAAAACTATCATTAGAATTTGAACCTACTATATTTAATGGTAGAGTCGATTTTTAACGGATTAGTTACCGTGATTCAACTCGGTCAACTTAAATCATTTTAAGTATACCTAACCGACCTAAATCAATAACCCCATTGCCATTTCAGTTGCAGCTAGATACTATCTAGCAGTACCATCTGTGGTGACATCAGATATTTTTGTTTTGGCGACTTAGTTTTTTAATAAATAAATATATAAATATTTGCGGACAATCTTACACAAATCGACCTAGGCCCAAACTAAGCAAAGCTTGTACTATGGGTACTAGACGACGATAAACATTCTTATATAGATAAATAAATACTTAAATACATAGAAAACATCCATGACTCAGGAACAAATATTCGTGCTCATCACACAAATAAATGCCCTTACCGGATTCTTTTTGGATATCCGACTTTGATTTAGGTAAATAATTGGAATAGAAATCTTACTTACTTAAGGCGTTTAGCACTGAATTTAGCCACCCAGGCATAACATTTGTCCCAATCAATGGAACTGAGATGTTATATTTCACAATTCGTTGCATATGATATATACATATATACTTAACCTGAAAATTACCTAATTAATTCCACTAACATAAAAAGATGATACATTTGTTTATGGACATCACGCGAAGGCCAAATGCCACAATAAAGGAAATACCTTGACCCAGTGAGGAAAGGATAGCTTACTGACCGGCCGGGAAATGCTGCCACGATAACAGCCCTCTATTCTGTGACTTGTTTTAAGCTCACCTCAACGCTCACCCACAAATATATCTTGACCCCGCAATGCGTAGTAGCTAAGCGTAGGTATAGAGGTCTAGTTTCGTGACGGGTGACGGGTGGGGTGAGCCGCATTAGTGCGTAAAAGTCAATAGAATTTGCTAACTATGTAAACAAACAATGTATTGAAATTGTCATTTAATGTCAATTTCAGTATGACGGTTTGTTTACATAGTTAGCAAATTCTATTTAGCGAATAACTGGGCTGTTGCTGCGGCTCACCCGACTCGAAACTAGACCTCTTACTACGCTTAGTTACTACGCATCGCGGTGTCAAGATATATTTGTGGGTGAGTGTTGAGGTGAGCCTAAAACAAGTTACAGAATAGGGGGGGCAGGCCTATTTATGCGCCGGCCGACAAAACTTGTTAACCTATCTGCTTACTTGACAAGCGACAAGAATGAAATTTGTAATCCGTTACAACTTTTGTATAGTGTTTTTTTTACAAAATACCTGGTCACTTTTTCAAAAACTTATACTCATCTATTCAACGTTTTTTTTTTGTCGCAGCTTGCTTCAACTACGAGGATAAGAAGGCCAAGACCGAGAAGAAAGACAGCATGGACAGTGGACGTAAGTTTCATATCTATTGATCGAAGCTAAGTTATAGAATACTTACTCAAAACCCCTTTATTATATAGGCTCACAGTACAAATACACTCAGAGGCAATGAAAACGGGTCACTTTGTAAAGTAATCCATGGGAAGTGACCCGTTTTCATTGCCTCTGAGGTAGCGTACCTTCATAGTTTACATTGGGAATTACACTCAGAGGCAATGAAAACGGGTCACTTTGTAAAGTAATCCATGGGAAGTGACCCGTTTTCGTTGCCTCTCAGTGTAGTAGGTATATTTAGTGATACAAATAGGGAGGCAGCGTAATAAGTATCGACTTGTAACATACTTTCCGACACAACCCGCTGCTTTTTAGAGTTCCGTACCTCAAAAGAAAAACTTGTTGACTGTGTCTGTCTCTCAAAACTCTTTTTTTCTCACGCGCGTAAGTATAGAGGTCTCAAGTTCAAATGAATATCAAATACTCAGGAACCTATAGTATAATTCAACGCTACGTTTATGTCGTATATTTTGATACTCATCCTCCTAGCGTTATTCCCGGTTATGCCCTGGGTCCGCTTTGATAGTAACAAAATATACAAACCTGCAGAGTAACTTACTGTTGAAGTAGAATCGTAGATCTAATCCCAGTAAGGTCTAGTTTTCCCTCTGGGTTGGAAGGTCAGATGGCGGTCGCTTTCGTAAAACTAGTGCCTATGCCAAATCTTGGGTTTAGATGTCAAAGCGGACCTCGGGCTCCATTAGGGCACAACCGGGAATAACGTTAGGAGGATAATGGGGGTAACCCAGCGGTACGACCCCCGGCGGGTTTGATTGAATCCACTACCCCCAGATTGAGAGTCGCGTGCATTAGGTACCGCTCGGCTACAGTGGTTTTTATACTAGATATCGTAGAGAAAGCAAAATACAAACTTAGTTCTGCTCCTGATGAAATAAAATGGGCGAACAATTTACATACCTTGAGTTTGCGCAAAACTGCTGCGCGAGTCAGACTCGCACTTTTCCGACTTTTTTGATTAATATAAGTATGACGACCAGGACCGTTTCCCATTGGCCACTCTGGACAAATGCCTAACAACCTGTGATGGATTGTTTTTCTAGCTTTGCTTCCGTTTAAGGCAAGATTGTTTTATCCTACAATGTCCAAAATGTTCCGGATAACGAAAAAAATACAAAGAAAAATTTTATTAACGTGACTTCTGAGATTATCACCATTGCTAAGTTCAGTACAATGTGAATTTCTGTTCCATCGATTATCTTTGTTGAAGTAAGTAGTTAGTTAAATTAATTACATTCAAAATTAATGAGGCAAGAATATTTTTAGAGCTATTATCCCGTTTTTAATATCGTATGAAATTAACTTCCCAGTTTAATTAATGCAATAATTGGTGCCTAATAATTTGTTATCATTATTTATATTGAACATAACTCATTAGCTGATGAGAATGCGAACGGTACAATAATGAGGAACGTAGTACGACTAATTAAAAAAGCGGCCAAGTGCGTGTCGGACCACGCACAACGAAGGGTCCCGTGCCTATTAAAAAGGTCGTATCGTTACTGAAATCTTAAGGCACTTACGTCCTTTTCTTTAAGGAAGGCAGTTTTTTAGAAATATCTCGAAAACCTTTGAACCGATCTTGTTCAAAACAATTTTCGCTGAATGAATTTAATAAGCCCTTGTTCATGACTTTCTCCATATTTTTAAAATACACGGTTCAAACATTAGAGGGGGGGGGGGGGGACACACAATTTTAGGGACTTACGGGGCGATTATCTCCGACTCTATTCACTTAATCAAAAAAAATGCTAAGAAACCTGATATTTATTTTGAAAGGCCTATCGATTGATGTGCCACACGTGGGGCTTGCAATGAAATATATTTTTTTGACTTTCAGTTTTATGTATGGAGTGCAGTAGTGCACCCCTAAAGACTTTTTTTTGTAATTTAATTACAAAACTATGTAGCGGCTAACAAAATACACCTATCCTCAAAATTTTATTCAAATACTCCTTATAGTTTTTGAGTAAAATGCCTGTGACATACGGACGGACAGACAGACAGACAGACAGACAAACAGACAGACAGACATGACGAATCCATAGGTTCCGTTTTTTGCCATTTGGCTACGGAACCCTAAAAAGGGTAAGTCATCCATTGATTGACACCGAAAATAACAGTTCTAGGCATCCCCTTCTAGCAACTAGGTATAGTATCGAAATTTCGGTAGCGAACATTTCTGGTTAGTAAACATTTTTTTTACTGTTAGGTAGTATCAACTTTGCTCTTATTGATTGGAGTAGGCAAAAGGATTATAGAATTAGGGCATTAAGTAGTACCCAAAGGACACATTTTACTAACCAGTAATTAAGAAAGTCAATAACAGTACAGTACCTACCTGGGATATGAGGTCAGCAAGCTTTCACGGCTAGTAGCTTCGCCCGAGGGACATTACTTAATTGGTCGCATGTTTATTATATTTTAAGCGTCCTTCTACACGCGAACTTTGTCCACGAATATTATTATAATAAAATGTTATCTAATGATCCATATCATTACACTAAACATTTTGTGCCCTATTTTCTGCTGAATCTATTCGAAGTTGCACAACAAATAATCGCTTTAATATTGACCTAGGTTAAAACTGGCTTTGGCTTGTATTGTACCTAATCGAACCACATTTGCTGAATTCAGTAGGTAATGTTGTCAACTGAATAGACTAGGCTAAGCTATAAGTTTGCGCTCCGTTTTAGATCTTGGCGTAGCGGACAATAACATAATATGTATCTGCAACTGATTTAAAGTACCACCGGGGTGAAAACCGATACAGTGATCGGATCGCTATTCCCAAGCCTCCCTGCGCACAGTACCTACTTAAGGCGCCGTAGGTTCATGGTTCTCTCCCTCTCACTGAGCATAAGCGTGAGCGAATAGCGAGCGTTAATTTTTTGGCGTATTAAATAAATACAAAAGTAATCACTGAGTTCTCTCAAACATGATATTGCCGATTTTTAGAAGCAATTTTAATATTCTTAGCTTTTGTGCATAATTTGATACGAATATTTTAAGTGTATTTTAGGCCTAATATGTTCGTGATTTTTTTCTATCGAGCGAAAATTGCTTAATCATGTTTCCAATCACTGATCTCGCTGCAAAAAAGCCTGAAGATTACTATTCGTATTTTTTTGAAACCATATTATTATAAACAGATGCATTATATTGTTTCACAAACTCTGTTCGCTTAACTTCGCTGAACCTACGGCGCCTTAATTAAACCAATGTACGGTCGAAGAAAAAGAAGGTTTGGCACATGTCAACTCTATTACAATGACGAGAAGGTCCAGAAGTGCTAAACGTTCAATTTCCTTGACTGTACATGTACAAAAGTGCAATATCGCTCACCCTATTAGTATCACATAGTGTTGTGTGTGTTCCAAAGAATTGGATTCCCACCGGCTTATCTGTTTTGCGACAAATATGGCAGACTAACCCGCATATTGTAGCAGTCTAACGGGTCTTTTCGTTGTAGTTATCGATACCTTTGAAGCAATAAACGTATTATTGTTGTAATGTTAAAGTGTTTTAATTATTCTGGAAACGGTTTAGGGTCGGTTCACTCTAGACGGCGGTCGTAGTCTTCAGAGGTTGTTTTGTTGTCACAGCAAGTGTGATGTGAGTAACCAACCAGCTAGTTTTTATTTTAGTAGACAGATGTATCAAAATCTATAATACCGGAGACAATAAGAAGCGAAAATAAAATCAATGTTCTCTACAAAAACTTAAAAAAAATGGTTATTAATAATAGCTATTACCCCATGAGACCCTTAAAGCTGGACTTCCGACCATCGCGGCTTCGGCGTCACTAACGCAGCGACATTGACGCGGCGTTAGAGCGATAGGTCAAAAGGAAATCATAACTGCACTTCTGAAGAAATTGCGTGAGTAGCAAAATAAAAAATAGAAAACTTGCTGACTTTTCAAAGTCTAAACTAAATAATGCAAATATATTTAAAACTTGTCGTAGAAAAAGTATTGTATGCAACGGTGTATAACTGGTCTAAAAATGCTCGTGGCGTCTTTCCCCACGACACTCGCGTTTTAAGACCCTTCTTATACAACAATTGCACAATAGTAGTTTATGCAATCGTTATATAATGTATGCTTTTTCAGTCGAGTACCACGTGTAGGCCACGAAGCTTGCTGAGTGGCCTAATTAAGGTACGAGAGTTAAAAAGCTAATTATATAACTATCGCATACAATACTTTTTCTACGAGTTAACGGATATAATAATTTATTAAACAAACTTGGTATCTTTTGAAAATCGCCCTGCTGAAACGAAGTGCAGCCTACCGCTTTTTTTTATTTTTGCGCGTTGATGTCTTCTGGAAATCGAGCCTCGTGATTGCTCAAAATTTATTTTAGTTCTGTACAAAGTTATCTTATATTCATAAGTTGACTGTAGCAGGAGCCCAACTCCAATGAAGTCGATTTAGATATCGCTGCTAGTCATTTAATTGACGGATAGAAGTGCTCGAGTAGAAAAAATACTATTATAAATCTCTGTTTAGCCCAATAGTTAGCTGGCAGAGAAGAGAATGCCATTTAGCATTAATTTCGTAATTGTATATGTTTGTGCAGTTGTGCAATTTTAAATAAATACAAAGTCATAGTAGTCATAATCATAGTAGTTTTCATTCATTCATAAACAATATACATTGTGCATAGTTTGTTTCCGGAATAAATTAATTTATTTTTAAAGTGATGACTGATGAGCATACCCCGGGGTTTTGGGTGCGGGAATAACTTGAGAAAGAGTAGAGATAAACAGATAGGTTATATTGACAAATAATCATATTGTGCCTAATGAATAAATACCTTCCTACGAATTGTAAACAAACTACAAATTATAACAAATTTCACCAGCTCACTATTGAAATCATGTATCTTACCCGTATGTTTATTGGACGCAACATGTCGTGTTACACCAAACTTCGTTTGGCGAAGCTAACATTACACTTGGTGCAAAAGAACATTGAATCTCGAACCTCTATTTCTGGATTATTTTCTATCCACGAATGCACGAACTCGTAACGAGCTTTTTTCCGTGAAGGCATGTTTGTATTAACTGTTATATAGTATTTTGAAAATGCTATTGCGTATATGTAAATTACATAAGACAAAGGCACGGTATGTATGACAGACATTGAATGTCAAATATCAATATTGACGTTAGATATCTCTGAAGTGTTTATTAATTTATAAATACTTGAGTAAGAACTGAACTGAAGAGGTTGATAATAAATTACTGAGTATTTATTTGATATCATACTAGATGTTATCCGCGGCTTCGTAAGCGTAGTTAAATGAAATATTTTCAAATAAATCAATAATTGAACGTATGTTTTTTTTGTATTTTTTTATTCAATTAATTATTCAGTAGGTAAGTATACATTCTGTTATTTAATTCATACCTATTCTTTGGCTTATGTCATTCATTCCCGCACCCAAAACCCCGGGGTATGCTGATGAGCTTGAGCCACAGACCACTTAACCTATAGACTCCACTTCATACAACTTTGTCTAGTATCTCATTATGCCAAATTGGCGGGGCGCGGGGGGCGACAAGTGAACTGTGATTGGCTAGCTCAAGGTCAACGAGCAATCACACGATTGACACGTGACGCGCACCATTTTGGTTAGTGATGGGACACACTCGAAAATAATACTACAGAATATAAATGTAAATATTTTTAATTGGAATGAAATTTAACATTAAAGAGAATATCATATTTTATTGGTTTCGGATTCGAACAACAAGCGCCTGTTGTTATTCGTGTATTTGAAACACTGGTTCGAAGTGCCGCGAACAAATTACGCTGCTTGTAGCAGGAATCCATTTTTGTGACTGTTTTGTGGCGTCTATCCAAATTTGGTTTTGTGTAGAACATTTTGGAAATCTGAAAAACGTTAAAAATATCATCGCATCATCTGTTGCATCTTTATTACTAGAAAAAAACAACTTATTATTAATTATTATTCAAAATTGGTTTTTGAATCCGCGACTTTTCCATTTTAAAATAATAAATAAATATTAAGGGACAATCTTACACAACTTGACCTAGTCCCAAACTAAGCAAAGCTTGTACTATGGGTACTAGACGACGACATACTTACGAGTATATAGATGAATACATACTTAAATACATAGAAAACATCCATGACTCAGGAACAAATATTCGTGCTCATCACACAAATAAATGCCCTTGCCGGGATTCGAACCCAGGACCTCTTGCTTCGTAGGCAGGGTCACAACCAACTAGGCTAAAGCGGTCGATTTTCTTTTAAACATCTTCAATGCATGTATAGAAATAAATATCACTATTAGAGTTTTGTAAAACAATATACTAAAAAACAAAACAAACGATTATTTACAAATACAATAAACCTCTCATAAATATATACAGTATTAGTAGTATTTATTTCAATAATACAAGTTCGTTCTGTACGCTAGGTATTAACACTTCAATATTGTTTTACGGATATCGGTGACGTAAGTAATCGATCAGTCACATCACTAATTAAGACACTGCAATGGTGCGACAAAGACGGAATTACACAAAATTGTAAGCGAAAGAAAAAGACAGCCGTTGAAAGACATCAACGCGTCGCCACGTTAAGAAACTTTTACTTTATAAATTGAAATTTTAAATTATTATTGTTTTTTCGTTGTAAAAAGAAAAAACCTGCTTACCTGTTAAATGAAATCTCATCCTTTTGACGACTAGATGTCATGCTATACTTTCCACACAGTTTCACCATATAATAAGGCATATTTTGTATACTTTATAGCCAAGAAAGCAGTTGAATATTGCATGTTACTTCGTGAACGGTCGACCGCGTACTAAAAGAATGTTTGGGGGCGTGGTAGCTGCTTGGTGCTTTTTATGCTTAAGCTTGGCTCACGCGGGCGCCTTAGTAAGCGGGGTCTATACGAGGGGCGTCTGAAAAGTTCTAAGCCTAAGGTATTTCGAGGTTATATATGCGTTTATGATACTGGCCACTAGAAAGGCCATTTAAAAACAAATTATTAAAAAATAACATGTCACGTTTTTATTATTCTGTTTCGAGATATTCAACGGAAAAGTACATCATGTGTGAATTACCAACGAATATTACGAAAATTGAGCACCGTGCTGTAATTAAATTCCTTACAAAAAGTGACAAATCACCGCAGTGTATTTTTGAGGAAATGGCTATTATTTACGGTGATTCTGGGCCTTCTTATGCCACAGTCAAAAAGTGGAGTCGCTTATTTAAACTCGGACGGGAATCGATCGAAGACGACCCCCGCTCAGGGCGGCCAATATCGGTAGTGACCGAAGAAAACGTAGCAAAAGTCAAAAAGCTGGTATTAGAAGATAGAAGAATTAAGGTTTGGCAAATAGCTGAGGTCTTAGGTATTAGTAAAGAAAGAGTCGGAGAAATTTTACATGAACATTTGTACATGAGTAAAGTCAGTGCTCGTTGGGTACCGAAAATGCTAACGGCCTTCGATAAAGTACGTCGTGTGGAAACTTCTCGGGCGTTTTTAGAATTGTGCGAAGATGATTTAGATGAAGTTTGTTCCCGAATAGTAACTGTTGATGAAACATGGATCAGACAGTATGATCCGGAGTGTAAGTCTGAGTCGATGCAGTGGATTGAAAAGGGTGAAAGGCCGCCGAAGAAATTTAAAGTGCAAAAGTCGGCCTCTTAAGTTAATGGCTACGGTATTTTGGGACTGTGATGGCATTCTTTTAATCGATTATTTAGAAAAAGGCTCTACGATAAACGGAACTTATTATGCAAATCTAATAAGACAGGTGCGACAAGCCATAGTTGAGAAAAGGCGGGGTAAACTAAGGAAAGGCATTTTGTTTTTGCAAGACAACGCACCCGTTCACACCGCTAATGTTGCGACGCGTGCTCTGAAGGAAGTAGGTTTTGAGGAAATTGACCACCCACCCTACAGCCCAGATCTAGCCCCAAGCGATTATTTTCTATTCAATAATTTGAAGAAAGAGTTGAGGGGAAAGCGATTTAGAAGTGACGAAGAGATGAAGGCGGCTGTACAGGAGCATTTTGAAGGGCAAAATAAAGATTATTTTTTTAATGGCCTAAAAGCACTGTATAAAAAATGTAAAAAATGCATTGATTTAGGGGGAGACTATATTGAAAAATAAACACGAGTTCATTTTTGTAAATTGTTTTTTTCTATCTTAGGCTTAGAACTTTTCAGACGCCCCTCGTAGGTTAAGTGGTCTGTGGCTTGAGCGATGTATCATCTATAACTTTCAGCCCTTCATTATCGTATAATTAGGTACAATGAATAAAAATACAACAACAGATAATAAAGGCTCAAAACTAAATAACGTTAATAACTAGTAAGTAATAATAACACTACTACTTGCTCTGTAGTAGTGTTGTGTTCCTGGAGGTGTGCAAGGTCGCCAGAGCTCCCGAGGATGCGTTGTGTTGAGAGCGAGGGAGTTTGTTCCTTCAGCTCTCAACGTACGCTTGTTTGCCACCGTCGTTGTATAAAAAAAGTATAAATATGATCAAAAAAAAAAAAAAAAATATAAAGATAAATATAAACTAATGCTCCGCTTCGCACCTGGCTCAATGGTCTCCATGATGCCCGCAGAACGGTGATGGAGACCTGTTGAACCAAGTACGACCTGGAGCGGGGGGTCACAGCCCCTCTCGTGTAAGCGCCGACAAGTCTTTAAAAAGTCGACGGGCCTCCGAGCCCCAGGGTCCCGTGGTTTCTATGGCTACCGGTACTAAGACGTACACCGGCTCCAAGGCGGAGTATATAGTGTGCTTCAACTTGGCAGCAGTTTCTGCTGCCGAGCCGGCACAACGTGAGGTATGCCTCAAATGCGATGCTGGAAAAGTGCTTACGCAAGTAGCACCCCATAAAAGGCAGCGCCCCCTCCGCCATAGAACCAATCGTCCTGCACACCTTTGGCAACTTAGGCCGTGGTGACCATTTTCACCCACCGTTGCCCCGCGGCGGCATCGGTGGGCCTCGCACACTTAAGCACCCAATCTAAGGGCTGTCACTATTCTCAGCGAGTTGTTCTCGAGAAAATGCCAAGTTGGGCTGATGGTATCGCGTGCAACCATGCTCCTGACTCCGGTTGCACGAGTGCCTTGAGGCGCGCCAGGTGAGGCATTGGACAGTAAGCATGCTTACTGTCCAATGACTGCAGTCGTAAGTGTGTTTGCTCCACAAATTGTCCCATTGCCTTTGGCTGGACCGACGTTGACGTCGTTACTCGTTAGTAATTGGCGTCGCCCATCTTGCAAGCGCTTCTTGCAGAAATGGAACCGAGAAATTGTCACCATTGAGTGAAAAGATGTTAGTGACAAGAACTGCTTGCTGTCCCATGAGCAGAAGCTAAAAATGCAATCAGGTCCACATCTTCAACACGGTGTATCCCCAGGCCGACATACCGAATGGGGAGAGCTGCCTGAACCCACTGTATCTCAAACATTTCTGTATTTAATAACAGCTCAGCCGTCAATCTCAGTTCACGATCTATGTCCTTCGCTTCATTACCACCACCACGATGGAAAAGTTCTAAGTAAATATGTCATTCTTCGACACGACGTTCTGACGACAAATTTCAGCCGTTTGTAATATCGTTATATATAACCATTTAACCACCTACCGTACAAAAACACAAAATTTCCATAATAATGTTACGCGTTAATGGGTTAGTACTTTTCAAGGTCTACAACTACCGAAGATGTTCTATTGTTTCGTATCGTTACTGGAACAAACAAATCAGATAATCATTAATCACAACCAAATGCCTATTTGATATGATATTGTCCGGCACAGCACCTATTTGTTTCAAAGGCCTGTTTCACGGTCTATTTCTCCCGAGACAATGGCATATAGACGGAAGTTTAATCGAGTATCAGCTAGTTCATTCGAAGTATCCCTACTGCCGTATTGAGAGTAAATTCAAATCGAATTGATAGATGCGCTTCTGTTCTTTTCCCGACGCTTTACGTCAGCGAGTCAGCTGCCAATCTAATTTCAACGCCAAAGCTGGACGATAATTAAATGAACTTAATTGAAACCTGTGTTTTGTTTGTTGCGAGCACGCTGATTGATTCCTGGTAAAGTGGTAGTTAGAAATTAAACCCTCTTTCCACAACGACCGTGAATGCCGTCAGACCTATGGCTTTCAAACATTGACAAAAAACCGATAAAATATTATACCTACCTATGCGATGAAGAAGTACGACGAAAAGTTTCGAGAAAAGGGACGCAGTGCTGCTGTGCCCTAAATTACAATTAGTACAGTCGATATTGTCCAACCTCGAAATCCCGGAGTTTGATGAAATTTGGTACGAATGTTCATTGGAAGCCCTGTTTTCGTCTCCCAAAAGTCCCCGGGTCGCTATCTTTGAAAATGTACTCCATTTGTAAGAAATTCAGGCGTGCTCTATGAAAACGTAGTCTAGGGCAACATTAAAGGTGAATAAATTCTGCACGTGCACAAGCCTGTAGTACACAACCTTGAAGAGAAAACGTGTCTTCGCATGTAGAAAAATGCATCCACATGTGAGATTTTCCCTCAATGTTCTTCAGGGAAATATCCTATTGTGTAAATCAAAATGGATTTGAAACTCTCCCGAGGTGCCAATTCGGCGAATCTTCCCTGAAAGGACATCGAGGGAAAATTTCATATGTGGATGCTTTTTCTACTGTAAAGTGTGGGTCGCGACCCCCTGGGGGGCCGCGAAGCCTTCTAAAGGGGGTCGCGGCTACTCATATTTTTAAAGTTAAAGTGCTGTAAGTATTTTGAACAACGTAGGGTGGGGGGTCGCGAAATATTTTTTTCTGTACTAAGGGGGCTGCGGTATGAAAAAGATTGAAAAACACTGCCCTAGACCATGTTTTCATAGAGTAGGTACGAAGTTTTCGATAACGAAATTATAAATTTGAATAAAAGGAAAAATTAAAAAAATTTATGCGCCGACCCGGATTTGATTTTACAATTACATTTTACAATGGAGTAAATTTTTTACGAGGTCCTGACCTGGGGACTTTTGGGAGACGAAAACAGGGCTTCCAACGAACCTTTGTACCACATTTCATCAAACTCTCCGGGATTTCGAGGTTAGACAACATCGACTGTACTAAATTAGAAAGTACCTAATTGTTAAGTAAGTATTTTTACTATCAAAACTTTCACTGCCAGGAACCCGCCTAGCGGGGCGCCTACGCCGTAGTCGGTTTCCGCTACATACGAGAAAAAACACGGGATCGGCTACGAGCGTAGCGCCTTTTTCAATGTGATAAGAGTCCGCAGTAAGCTTGGCAGAATTTCACCTTCCCATACAAACGGAGTTTCGTTCTCTCTTAAAACACATTCATTGCCCAGAATCGCTACGCGCTACGGTCGTAGCCGATCCCGTGATTTTCCTCGTATGTAGCGGAAAGCGACTACGGCGGTCTGACGCATATGTGTCGTCATGGGCCCTGAATGGGTTAATACTACGTGTTGGATTGTGACGAAACTTTGCATATACAATGACATGAGGTATATCAATGTTTGTAACTAGTTGGTGGTGGTTCCAGTTTATAAAACAACCAAATACAGCAAAAACAAGTTTTGTATGAAAATGATTATTTTTTTTCGCAACATATTGAGTTTAAGGTGCTACAGACTACGGCGTAGCGCTACGAGCGTAGCCGCGTTTGCCAACTACGGCAGAGCCGAAAGGATGGGATATGAATTTAGCAGTCTATATATGTTTGTATTTACGTGTGTTCCGCCGTAGCGTTCAAGATACTGAACCGATTTTGATGAATGAGGTATCAATCGATTCAAAATTAAGCTCCGGGTGACAAACCTAGGTTACCTTTCGCATGAAAAAAAAACAGTTTTTGTTCAGTTTGTTTTCCGTAGTCAGGATACAGTTTTTTGACCATTTTATGCTTATTGATTTAAACTTTCACGATTCTCACACATTATTTATACTAAACGGGACTTAATCGCGTATAATTAACTTAATTTATTTATAATTAATTATACGTGATTAAGTCCCGTTTAGTATAAATAATGCATTTTATGCTTATTGCGTTTTATTATTGACCCCAAAACAAAGATCCAAACTTTCACAACGATTCGGAGGATACCTAGCAGTATCGCTTGTCCGTGTGCATATATATGCATTGAATTAAATATTGCCCTAGTCTGCAACGTGTAATGTAATAGGGCTGTTTGCAACTAACGGCAGCCAGTCAGGCGATCTTGGCGTGTCTGGGTCTACCACTTGGGTTACTTTTTTCATTCAGATTCAGTCAGTCGGCCAAAGGCCTTGGCGCCAAGAAGACGTATGCCGTCCAAGAGATTTTAAGACAATGCGCAATTACAATACGCGTGTGTAGATAGATTTTATAGGAGTGGTGTTACAAATGATTGCTAATCAGTGAAACATGTATGCAGCGTATCGCGGTAAAAGCAGAACTAATTCTAACGGTAAGTATATGTTCTACAAGTTGTAGGTTATGAAATAGTGCGACTGACTACTAGTAACTGCCAGTTTTATTTTTAGGGTAAATATAAAAAAAAAACTGTACTTTTCGTGTGGGTAGTGCCGCTTAATTTCCGCTTCGTTGTCAGCTTAATGGACTAGCTAACTTATATACGGGGCCAATATCGATTAGTACACGTTTCTAGGTTAAGTTGGCTGCTGAAGTAGGTAAGCGTTGTTAGTTTGAGAACAGACTAAAAGCCCTAAATGGAAGGTGGCAAACAAGAGTACGGCCTGCCTGATGGTAGGCGGTCACCGTAGCCTATCGAAGCTAGCGATTCCATGGGCTGTCACATGCGCGTTGCATCCCTTGAGGCACTTGTTACTGCACTTTAGTCATCTTTACACTTCCTCGCCTGAGCCTTATCCCAGCTGCATGGGGTAGCTACATCTTTGCTTTACAATTTCCTGTTTCATTGACCTAAATAGGGGTTGTCCAGCGCTTCTAGAACAAATTATAGGTACCTAAGTGATGGTGCCGATTACATGTAGAGACGCTCTGTTGAGAGAAACCAGATGCCTAGTCCTCAAGAAATTAAAACCTATTTTTGACACAACTTATCACCCATATAACGTAAATGTGCATGGAACAATAAATAAAATAGTACAATAAGATTAGGGTTTATTATTATTATTCACACGTACCTAAAACTATATATAATACGCTGTTTAGAGGTCGTCGGGGATAGTGCAATACCGCGTAACTAGCACTAGTAAATACTGCGTATCTACACAACACCCATAGGGCAAATCCGCGTAACTGGCATTGGTTAATACCGCGTATCTAACAAATATAGCCAAATTAATTTTTCCCGCCAACTAACGTAAAATCCTGATTATAATATACCAAGCTTCTCCTGTAAATTTGGGTAATTTTGTAGATACGCAGTATTTACCAGTGCTAGATACGCGGTTTCGTAATTTGGGTGTTGTGTAGATACGCAATATTTACCAGTGCTAGTTACGCAGTATTCCACTATCCCCGACGAGGTGCAACTAAATGAATATTGTTTTTTTTTATCTATAGTTTTGGAGTATTTTATGATAATATTTCAGCATGAAAACAGTTACGTACCACGTCTTTTACGAAAAATCTAGTAGTGTAGTGGCCCAATCATTCGTTTCGATCGAAATGATACTTCCGTAAGTTGACAGGAATCGATAAAATTGATGAATTGTACCTACAATCTAATAAACTATTATGACTCTACGTTTACCGCGCCGTGTTTTTAAAATCAGCATTAAAATCGATTGAACGTATCATTATCTTTCGTGATATAGAATAGGGGGGCTGGTGTGTCATTGTCACACCTACCTACTGGTGTACCTGTGACGTGGCTATGACCTTAACTACTTACATCGGACTGAGGCCTTGCATGCCGACTATAGTCCTTCTCCAGGTTACGTTTCTTAGAGAGCCACTGCGACCTTTTATCCCTTTAAGGGTGAGCAGGTTCGTCACGCCTAATATCACCTCCAATGCTCGGGACACTCATACTAATGAGCCCAGATTGGATGAGATTTTGCTATCTAGAATCACCCTGGGATCCCCATAAGGCTCCATCCCAAAATAAATTTGTTACTGGTTGGCCGAGCTACAGGCCAACCAAGGAAAAAAACAATTGCTATCTAGACCATTTAGTACTGCAGCGCCGTCAGACGGGTCTATATCGGGTGGCATAAAATTGTTGGTCCTACTATTTTGTCGCATACCAACTTTATGCCGAATAACGTATGGCATAAACATTGTTGTGCATATTTTTTATTTGCCGAATTTGTTGTTCCTAATATCGATTGTCCTAAATATTTATTGTCCGAATGTTTATTGTGTCGAAGTTTTTTTTTAGAATGATTGATGTGCATAACTTTGATGTTACTAATATTTAATGTTCTAAAAATGCATACATTTTTTTACGCATATGATATGTATATTGTCCTAAATATTTACTGTCCGAATCTAAATGCAGGTTGGATCTGGTCAGAATTAAATTACTTATGACCCGCCCGCATCTCGACGGAGCCCCGTTTCGCGGGGCCCCTATTTCTGCTCTGAGGGACACAAGTGAACCCTAACCTAACCGACCTAAAACAGAGTTCGCTTGTGTGTCTTGTTTCATAGCCGTGCGGCGAGTTGACGCCACCCCGCTGTGTCAATTTCTGCTCTGAGGGACAAAAGGCAACTAACGAACCTATCTAAATGATGTATCTACCTCTAAGATTGTCTCTGCTGAGAATTGCCTAATACTTGAATAACCTATGACCCGCCCTCATGTCGACGGAGCCCCGCTTCGCGGGGCCCCTACTTCTGCTCTGAGGGACAAAAGGAAACTGACTAACTTATCTTATTTATCTAGATGTAGGTCGGGTCTGCTCAGAGTTTAAAAATAGTATAAAATTTTGGAAATAAATTGTATAGGTGGTGTAATTTTAGCTAATTTAATAATAGGCAAAATAATGACAATGAAAATTAGGACTATTACTTTTTAGGTAATTCGATGTTCGAGTAATCAATATTAGGATAAACATACTTTAGAACTTTTAAATGTGTATCCGCAAAAATGAATAGGCTAAATAAGTAGTATGCCACTCAACATTATGCCAAACATTCTCGGCCAGAAATTTTTAGGACGATCAACATTATGCGATACGACAGGCACCCCCATCAGACATTATTCATATCTTCAGACCTTTGATACTCCTTAGCCACTGCATTGGCAGCAGTTGTGATGTAAATGGAACGTTTACGTTTTTTATTGGTAAAAAATACTCGTGTTCCTCCACAGGATAGGGACGCCATTATGCGTTTAAAAGTTCGTTGGAAGTATGTCTCTCTCTGTCTAACGCATATAGTTGCGTCCTGTATGATGGGTGATGGGGCATGCTGGCCGATTGCGTAGAGGAACCTTTAGGTTATTGATTCTATATATTAGGTATGGTTATGAACATTGAACATAATATAATATAGGTTAGGTAGTTTCAGGTCATTAATAATTATTTACGAGATACTTAACAGTCGACCAGGTTGCATGGTTTTATACATTTCATACCCACCTATTAACTGTCTGAGAAACCGCTAAAAATGAACCGAATGTCAAAGTGACAGATAAGGACAAACGAATATTAACGCCATTTTAGTTAAAACAGGCTTGTAGGACGTTTATGAATACGGCCGTATATATTTAAGTAAATGCGTTTTATGTACTTGATCCCTATATGTAGTTAAGAATCACTTGCACAAGTGTAATTGGTATTAACCGTTCTTGTGAAATAAATAAATAAAAAGAAAAATGTTTTTTAGGAATAAATAGTACTTAGTATTATGAGTAATGCGATCTAATAAGGTAAAATATTTACACGGAAATGTTACGTGATATATTATTCGTAATGGAAATTCCTATATTGTTATGGTATGTTATTTTGCCTTATTACCAATTTCAGAATAAAAGTTTGATGATCATATATATGTATAAAAAATACGCTCACGCTAACAATACGCTAACGCATACAAAACTACACTTTATCCCTTTTGCAATGACGGCGTGATCAAATAATTATCAGCATCTTATTTGCTACGACGATGATGGCATTCATAATATTCATATACCGGGTGTACAATCCAAATGGGTCAGTATGGTGAAGTCGGAAACTATGAGAGATAGCGAGATCTGTTCTTAGGAACCATGACGTCGATTTTAGACCACCACATATCCATACTAATTCATACTACCTACAGTAAGTACCTGCTGCCACTAAATTCTTCTCTTCACAATTTTTCTCTAGTGTTTTTTTCCTGGTTCCACAGTAGCATGGCACCGTCCGCAATCGGCGACGTCGCGGGTGGAGGAGGAGTTGATGCAAAAGAGCGCACGCGCGATCTCTTCTACCTCCGACCCTCTCGAGAAGCTGCGCTTACTGTGCCTCTCGCGCGGCGCCTCTGGCATCATGGGGCTGGGCAGGCGAGTACTAGCTTTATACTACGACGGTGGCAACCAAGCATACGGTATGCCTGATGACGTTAAGGCGCTGTCAACACCTAAATGCCCTTGAGGATTTTGGATAGCGCGCACACTGTCTATTTGCATCGGAGTAAACGAGAGCGAGTGTTACTGGGCGGCCCGGTTTTTGCAGATAATATTACATAAATTAAATATTGAAATAAAAAAAGGGTGGATTATTTGTGAAATATGACTCGCTAGCGGTTTAGGTATGAATATGTTGACTTCATGTTTTTAATTGTTTTTACTTCAAAAAAATAAAGACATAGAACCGTTTAATGTGATTTTAAGACCATTCTTTGCAATTATTTTCTATCGAGCCGATTTCGTCCAATTATGTATCGAGCTCGTCCACGGTCTTTGAAATATGGTGAATATTAACATATATTTTATTTGATGTGCTAGAACAAATAGTTTTTCTTAAAAAACTGCTTAAATAAGATCATTTTCACCAAATTATTAGGTCTTGTCAGACTCTTAAGATAGCTGGTACCTAGCGAATGTGAATCTATATATTATATAGATGATCATTTTAGTACTTTATCGCATTTAACGTAACAATACTGTGACAGTTGGGATGCGTCAAAGTAGTGAAAGCGACAAGGTACTAAAATGATCATCTACTGTTGCTGTTGACTGTACCTAACGCTAATCTTCAAACACAGATTTTAATGATGAGAGATACCTTATAGGGATACGTTCGACTTTGTACTTTGATGTATTGTGTGACATGTATATTCTTTAACCTGTTATTGTGTACAATAAAGTGTTTACATACATACATACATAATGTATTTGACTAATCAGCGAAATATACGTAATACCAGTCTATCAATCCAACATGACATGACAAAGATATCTAAAGTACCTACAGTCAGCGTCATATAGTTAGCAGTAGCCATAGTAGACAAATATTTCGTAACACACCCTTATTTTTACAGTACCGAATAAAGACTTGTCCCGTAATATTTGGCATCCCCTCTCTGCTACTAACTTAACTATATGACGCTGACTGTACCTATAATACAAGCTTTGCTTAGTTTGGGACTAGGTCGATTCCGCTTCGGTTAATAATGTGTACAATACGAAAAATGTACACTACACGCAAAATTAGCAAACAAAACAATGTCATCATCATCATCATCATATCAGCCGAAAGACGTCCACTGCTGGACATAGGCCTCCCCCAAAGAGTGCCACAATGACCGCTCCTGCGCCACCCGCATCCAGCGGACTCCCGCGACCTTTACCAGGTCATCAGTCCACCTTGTGGGGTCCTATATCCACGCTGCGCCTTCCGGTACGTGGTCGCCACTCGAGAACCTTTCCGCCCCAACGGCCATCGGCATCAACAAGACAATGTACACACGCAAAATCTACATCATAATAAATGTAAGTACATCATGACAGATGTACAGTACGCAGATTGTACAAACAATTAAATGAACATATGATTACCTATTGTACAATATGCAAAATGTACTCCACGTGATAGTGGCAAAATGTACAAAGTTAGAATGGTCAACACGCGAAATGTACCTACATACTTTGTAGAGTCTGGCAAACGAAAGTTGAACCTTGTACCATTTGAGAGCCCTCTTTTTGCGTCCGGGTTTTGGTATACCACCCTGCTTACTGTACCTACACTTGTACTTGTACATTTTACGTTTTGTACGTTTGGCTATTAAGCATTTTGCATATTGCATTGAACCATTCGCGAAATGTGTATTTTTCTTTTTACACATTTTGCGTTAGGTGTGTGCTTTCAGCGTAAGTTTGTACATTTTACATTTCGCGTAATTATGATGTATATGTACCTACATTTTAACATTTTACATTATCAGCCGAAGCGGTCGATTCGTCCTCCAATATTTAGTGTATCGTAATTACTAATTAGGTACCTATATCGAAAATGATGACGCAAAATTATAATTCACAGAATTTTCCGAAGAATGGACGACGACGGAAGCAAGCAGCTAAACATGGAAGAGTTTTTCACGGGCATTAAAGATACTGGACTGGATATTAGCAACGAGGTAACACGTCTTCTACTTATTACAATAAGATCCTATTTAGGTATTCACTCTTCACGTAAGAAATCAACTATATACCTACAAATAATACTAACAAATACACAACTCACGTATTCAATGTCACTACGGGCGACATGTTTCTAACTCTTCAGAAGTTCTTCTTCAGGATGAGTGTTTACACGAATAAGTTTTGAATACGTGAGTTGAACCGTGTATTTGTTAACTAGTATTATGTCAACATGTCTCACGAAAGTTTAAATTCGATTTTATACTTATACCTACATGCAGTATTGGAATTGGTTTCGATCGTTTCATTCACTTATTGTGTCTTATGAATACAATATCGTTAGTGTATGGTTAGAATTGTATGTCTTTAACTGCTCATTATTTTCCAGGACGCAGAAAAGTTATTCGCTCAGTTCGACACGGACAACAGTGGTTCTATCAGTGTTGATGAATTCATCAAACAGATTCGCGTACGTATATAAAATATTCCTATGTTTAAAACAGTCAATTATGAATTGTCCCTATTGTGGAAGTAAATCAAAATTTTTAGTAATTGAAATAGGGGTGTAGAGACTAAATAAAATAACAAATAATGTTGATTTTTCCCGAAAAAGGATTACAAATATTTGACAGAATGGAGAAAAAAGTAAAGCAGGGGATTAAATAAACACAAAGTTATAATTATAATATAAGTGTCCAAAGTTTTAAGAGGGGGTAAATTCTGTCCCTTTTTCGCAAAACGCACCCACATGTGAAGCGATCGTGACGTGACGATCTGCGAGCGTTTTCTTTCTAACAAGCAATATTAAAACTGTTGTAGCTTCTTTGAGATATCTGAATGGGATTTTCGTCACTCTGCACATTCCTTTGCCCGTTTCTTTTGGAGTAATAACTAATAATACATTTTGAGTCTACGCCCGTATTGCTTCTCGCAGCCTCCGATGTCCGCCGGCCGCCGATCTATAGTCGAGCAAGCGTTTAGGAAGCTGGATAAATCTGGCGATGGAATCATTGCCATAGAGGATCTCCGTGGTGTCTACTCGGTGACTACAAATTCGAGGTACTCACATTTACATATCTTCCGAGACTAAGTTGGCAATATATAGAATTTAGTCTAACCTCTTCACCGCCAGTCATCTATAGACGTTAGCACATACAATGTAAAGTATGTACATCGTTACCTACGCATTGCGACGGAGTTGAAAAACTTGAAAATCTAAAGATATTTTAGGTATGGGTACAGTCACCAGCATCAATATCTGCCATAACAAAGCCGGCAAAAATATCTGACACGTCCTTAGCAATAGAGTCGTGTCAGATATTTATGCGCGCTTTGTTGTGGCAGATATGAATGCCGGTGACTGTACCTACCTATGCGTGGCGGCAAGAAGTTGAACAAGGCACCTATGTTTATTTTGTAACTTTTCTGCATGTCTAGTCCATATCCTATGCCTCATTTCCAGACATTGTCGTCGAACCACACATTGAGCCTAGAGGATAATTTCAAATAGTGTTTTCGTAAACAGTTAACACTTATGAACCGCTTTAATTAATCGATATCTTCCACTTGACATGAGCAGTAGGTACCTACATAACGTCTGTTACTCACATTGTCGGGCAAATTCGTCAACGTTCCTTATTTGTTTATCTAATAGGATATCAAAGGAAAATATTGTACCTACATCTACAAGTTTTACCTACTTAGCTAACTACTAACAAACTGTGGATCTAGTAAGCAGTTCGGTGGAAATTCGTACTGACTTTTATTTCAATACCGTTACAAGGTTACGATCCCAACAATATTAAGTTTACTATCGATACTTTTAGCACTAGGTACACTGCATTCGAATAGTATCGATATCGATCGATAGTTTGCATAACAGTGGTGGCACCTCTAGTTACGTTAGTTTGGCATCTGTCATTTAATCAAGATAGAAAAAATTACATATAGTATACTGTGCTTTTTTATTTATTTCAGGTACATGAGCGGTGAGGATACCGAAGATGTGATTATGAACAAATTCCTAGCTAACTTTGAGACCGAAGGCATCGTTGATGGGAAGGTGGGTGTAAACTGGCCACAGCCTCCATCTTCGTTCACTCATTTACTGCTAAGCTACGCTCGTGGCGCTACGCCGTAGTCCGTAGCACATTAGGGGGTGCATTGGGAATTATCGCGTGCTTTGTAACGCCGTTCTGACTAGATTAAGAAATAATAAGGTCTGATTTTCACAAAACTTCACTAAGTTAGGTATTTATCGAAATTTGTCCAAAAAAGCCATTCCCGAAGAGTGTTGCATCTCTTTTTCTCGTGCACGGACGGCATTAGCGTGTCTCTCTCAAGGGGGCGTGGTCGAATCGAATCAAGGCATCCCCTTAACACATTCACTGCCAAGAATCGCTACGCGCTACGCTCGTATAGCCGATCCCTCGGGTGTCCCGCTAATTGCCTTAATCACACGTACCGAGCAAACGGGCGAGACAGTACTCTGCCTAGTAGATAGAAAGGGAGCCGAGCTACCTGTCTCGCTCGCCGCTTTTACGCCGAGTATAGGGTTGCCAGGTGAAAAAATACAAAAGCTGGACTCTGCACTTAATTAAGCCGGACATTTTACCCTAAAGGCCGGACGGACCATTTTTGCGCTAATTATAGCTTTTTCAAAGCCGGACATTACGTTCTAAAAGCCGGACCATTCATAATACTCAATCATAATATAGCACTATAAATGCAAAACTAACCCTGTCTGTCTATCTATTCAGTTTTCACGCCGAAACAATTTTGAATGAATTTTAGTAGATACGGAGTAGATGATAAGTTAGATTTTATTCCGAAAATCATCTCTTAAGGTAGTGAAAAGTAAAAAGCCTAACAAAAGCCGGACAGGCCGGCCGGACGAGTGAATATTTGGCCGGACACGGCCCTAAAAAGCCAAACATGTCCGGCTAAAGCCGGACACCTGGCTACCCTAGCCCCCCGTTTTCTCGTGGTCTCACTGATTTGTCCCATCAATGGGACCATGAGGAAGACTTATTTCTCGTAGTCCCATTCAGTTCAATTTAAAGTATCTTGAACCTCCTGTATAAAATGCATGACAGTAAAGAAATGACAGAAAGTACAAACGAGTGCTGAAGTCGTTTATTTACGACGTGTAAAACATGTGTTTATAAAAAAAATAATTTCAAGATACTATATTTTAGTTCTGATGAATATTATACATACATACATATATGAGTTCAGAGCGTGATTAGTAGAAGAATACGACGAGCGGTCTGCGCCTCGGTGCTACGCCCAGGATTCACTTTAGCCAAGTCACTTTTAGGCAAACGTTAGACAGGGTTTAAGTCGGTTTGATGTCCTACATTTGTTTGGAGCTTTGTGTGATGCCAGATCACTAACCAGATTCCTACATTCTTTTCACTGTGTTCTGTCCATCGGCCCGCGAATTACGTTGGACTGGATGGCTCAAGTTGTGGCCGAGATGATTTCATCCGACTATAGTTTATATTTCCATCAAAATTTAAAAAGGCATGTAGAACGCCACCGTCTCTGAATTTTATCAACTTCCTATCAGGTAAACCAACCGTCGTCCATTCCATTCATATACTCATACTCCGTATACATACATACACTGTTAGGCAAACGCCGATAATATTGCCGACCTTCTAATAACATGACTTTTCCACGTTTTCGTTTAACGAAAACAATTTCGTCGCTACCGTCAGCCATGAATGAATTTTATTTCAGTTTAAATTAGCAAATTACAAAATTTCATACGTAGGTACTTCTTATTAATACTGAGAAACTGCTTGTCATTTTGAGTACTTATTTGTCATATATTTTATTATTTATCATCTTCCACTTCACTCAGCATTAGATAAAGTTTGTTAATACGAAGAGGATCTAATGCGTACATGATGATATTATACACGAAGTGAAATTTTATTAATGGGACTACGAGAAATAAGTCTTCCTCGTGGTCCCATTGATGGGACAAATCAGTGGGACCACGAGAAAACGGGGCCCTAGCCGAGTAGCACTGTCTCGCCCGTGTTGCTCGGTATGTGTGATCAAGGCATAAGAAGCGGAAAGCAGCAGTAGGCGCCCGCTAGGCGTGTTAGTGAATGTATTCTATCTACATTATGTAGCGAAAAGCGCCCGTAGTCTACAGACGCGTGTGGGTCGCTGAATGGGTTAACGCTCCGCTCCTCCGCAAAGCTTGTAGCGTTATGTGGTCAAAAATTTACTTTGGACGTTACTGGTATGGTGTTCAAAGCGTTAATTCTCTTTTGAAATCGTAAGTATCGTAACGGCCACAGCTATTCATGACGATTTTAGACAGTTTTTACCTTCAAAGGGTATATATATACTTATTAATTATTATACTTTCTGCCTTCAGGTGACACTGGAGGAGTTCATGAACTACTACAGCGGCATCAGCGTGTCCATCGACAACGACTGCTATTTCGACCTCATGATGCGTCAGGCCTACAAGCTCTAGGCACCCATCCATGTTTGCCAAACGTTTGTCAAACAATTTGGATAAGCGCGGCTTAGCACACACGCACATTTAAGGCTTTGAAACGATGAATGTCGAGCACTCACATCACATCATTGTACTTTTTATTTAATTTAAATTAACTATGTATGAAACAATTATTGCGTTGTTTCCTGATAATTAAATATTTTCAATAAACATCAGTCTTTTATTTAATTATTTACGCATGCCAATATTAGTGTAAGGACCAAATTCTTAGCCAACTTAAGAGGCTGACAAGACCTAATTTGGTGAAATTGATGTTATTTAAGCAGTTTTTTAAGAAAAACATTTTTTTCTAAGGCTGCACCGTGGAAATTGTGCAATTATTGCGTTCGTTTGATACATTACTGTATCTGGGGGCACGGCCCGCCAAGACGAGCCAAGCGAAGCGCAACGCAAGGGCACTACCTACCTTTTCTCGAAGCGTTTCGTCGTTTTTTGAACCCTCGTAACTTGGGTTTGGATTATACCAGATAAACAAAATTCTCGGGATATGATGTCAATAGTGGACTTATTAAACATATAAAGTTTCAGTAACATATTAGTACACAATCAACAAAATAATTCAAAAAATTGGAACTTCTACCCCCCAACCCCTTAAAGTAGGGGATGGAACTTTGTATGAGACTTCCGCAAATTTTGATGCTAGGGGTCTGAAAATTTATATATGGACTCCTTGTTATAAATAATCCCAGCAAAAACATTACATGTAAAGTGATGCCAAGACTCCATAGCTCATACAGCTTTCAGCGTGAAAAAGATATCAGATCGCAATTAGCGCCAAGCTTCCTACTCCACACGGCGTAACTCTACCACTACCAGCCACGCTCTACAAATTCTACATCTTACGTATGAAGAGCAAATTATTGCACTAAGTATACCGACACTAACAAAGTAATAAAAGGATAATAAATGTTTTGTCAGTTTATTTATTTCACACCAATTTATTAATTATAAAAAATATTTAGGAGTAGGTATATTTATGTTTACAAAATTTCACCGATCTCTTTTTCGTTCGCAAACAGTCCAATGTATTTCCATAATTCTTCTTGTTATAAGACAGCTCCCGCTTGTATTATCCAAGTGCCGAAGATTTTCACAAGTAAATCATGTTTACGCTCGATATGTCGTTATTTTCGTTATGGGTATCTATTTACATATTTCGTTATAACATTATAGGTTGAACAAACTTGTATGTACTTAGGTAGGTACCTAAAGTTCTTGGTATCTATTATGCTGGATTTAAACCATGAACCTATAATTTAGTATGGACAGGCTATGGTAATAATAATACCACGTGCGAGCGAGCTGGTAGCATACAAATCTCGATAAGTGTGACAGACAGAGATATATCATTCGTTATCCTTGTCATAGTTCCACTTTTTTTCTATTTGGCACAACAGTTGTGGCATACAATGCTGTCAATGCTCGCGCGTGGCTGCATACGAATCCGAAATATTTAATATTATTGTGAATAAAATAGTGTCCTAAAAGTAATTTACGCACGATAAGGTATCTCGTGTTCCGTCTGTGCCAAGAAAATGGTTAATTGTTGCGTGCTTGGCTGTAAAAGCCGGTCGGAACAATGTGATGAAAATATAACCTTTCACACGTAAGTAGAACATCTTTCACTTTTCTGTATACGCAATACGTAAAAATAGCATGGTAAAATTACATTACGCTCAAAATCTTGTAAAATTTGACGATTACAATAGAAATAACATCATTGTTTACATTGTACAAGAAAATATTTGTTGACAAATTATCCGCCCAAATTACGTAGATTGTTTATGGTAAGCTGCGAGAGGTGTTAGAATGTCTTCTCGATTTAGCTTCTTTGCAATCATTTTAGGGATACCAGCCAATACAACTTAAAAATACGCGATTTCTCGGGTAATTTATACTCTAACAAAATTCTCGTACTTGTTATTACATAACATTCGTATATAATGGATGGGATATATTCTTATATACGTATATTTACTCTGTACTCATAGTAAAGATAAGCTTTTATGTAGCGAGTAATCTCGGACTGTTCATTGAATCCGATTTCAAAAATTCTTTCATCTGGCTTTATTTAATCCTGCATCTGCGCCTCCGCTTGTGTTCTTTCTACTACGCGGGTGGAGAGGAGACGCGTGGACAGCTAGTAATAAGTAAAGACGATCGACGGTTTAGAATGAATCATAATTTTCTATAAGCCCTTTGCTTGAAAAATATTATGTAAAATAATATGTTTTTTTTTCTAGGTTTCCACTAAATGAGGATGCGCGTGCGCGTAGTATTTGGGTTAAGGCTACATATATATATTTGTGATCGCATTCTCGAAAACAGTTCTTACGATTTTGATGGCATTTGCAGTATAGGGGTTTATGGGGGCGAAAAATCTATCTCATCATCATATCAGCCGAAATGGCCGGTCCTGCGCCATCCGCATCCAGCGGACTCCCGCGACCTTTGCCAGGTCATCAGTCAACCTTGTAGGGGGCCTCCCACGCTGTGCCTCATAAAAAAAATCGATCTAGCTAGGTCTCATATCTGGGAAAAATCGTTCTCAGCATATTTTTACCCGAGCAGAGCTCTTTATCATTAATCTGTAATAATTTGAATATTTGAATTGTAAATGTTTTTTAATATGGTTGTGTCTCATTTCGGTATTTAGTGTCATTATTTTTCCCGCCTTAAGCCTGCATCGCGGTCAATAGTAAATTTTACAGCTAATGACAAGTTTACCATTGATCGCCGCGGCCAGGCCGCGCCAGTCTGTGAGAGACTTTAAGCCTCTCACAGACAGGCGCGGCCTGCGGTGGCGGTCAATAGTAAATTTGACACTAACTGTCAAGTTTACTATGAACCGCCACCGCAGGCCGCGCCAGTGTGATTCAGGCTTTATAATAATTAAGTAGATCAGCACGGCTATCACAGGACGCCCCGCGAGCTGTGTCGCGGCGAGTTAGACTGTCCGTCTCTTTCTAGTTAGAACGATTAGAAAGAGACGGATAGTCTACCTCGCCGCAACACAGCTCGCGGGCGTCCTGTCATAACTGTGCTGATAAGAAACTACCAGGTAAGCCGCTTGCACAAGGACTATTAATTACCTACATGTCATGTTCTGTTACTAGAATCATATTTCATGTTATTAAGCTGAATATTACTAGTGGTTGCGAACAGAGCGCCTGCTAGGCAGTGAATGTGTGTAAAGCTTCAGTAAAAACTACTTACAATAAAAGCGCATTATTTAAAATAAACATATGGAAGCGATGGGGTAATTTTTAGTTACATGGCCACCCCACGGGAATCATCTACTTTGTTGCCGTCCCTCATTGTGGCGACACTTACGTCGCCTCTGTAGGTATATACTCTAAGATTTAAACTGGTTGATGACGTTTATAAATTTGAAAATAATTAAGATCGTGTTGTATCCGTCAAAAGCATTGGTTGTTTGATATATAGAAAAGTACTCTGTGGTTGTTTGACACAGTACATGTTTTCTCCTGAAGTTACAATATCCATGGTTACCATCCAAATGCCACAATGACAGAATGACAGAAAGAGAAAGAACGAAAGTAAGAGATAGCATGTGTCCGCCGGTCATGAACCTATTAAGGCCATGGTAGAAGCACAGATAGAAAACTTGTCACTTGTTCTGACACTTGACAGATTTGATCTGAATGTGAGCAAATGGATGTCATTCTCCTTTTTGTTCCTAGTTGCGTGACACTGTATACAAGTAGAACGTAGTGGTTATATTCTCTTTGATTCATGGTAACGCCGTTGGTCCGGGGCCACCTTGTTGTAATGAGGTGTGTGTACACTGGTGATGGCACACACTGGCCGTACGGAGTTCTATATTTGACTTCCAATCGTCTGCGCATGACGGGCAGAATGTAAGAGTTAATGACATATCTGCTAACGTCAGATATGCCATTCCGGTTGATAGCTTTCTACAAGATGGTTTTGTACTAAATAATATTTAATGTTTTTTACTTGTGTGTTCTCCGAATAAATAGTTACTGCCACAGCCCGTCTGTTTTTATTACAATAACAGGTTATGGGCCCAGTATAGCTACAAAGTAACGGTTGTGTTGAGTGGTTTTCAAATAAACGGTATTATCGTATCAAAACAAGAAGATTTGTAAGCATAGCAACAGGAAAGTTGTTGATTTTATAAGCCTAGCAACCAACGGTGACGGATTGACATCGAACGATCGATTGATTCGTTTGTAACGAAATATAAATGAGGACGAACAAGGAATCAATATTTATGGTGATGAAAATAATGTTAGAATCAATTGGGGCTGCGGCAATTAGACGAAAATGAGGAAATGGAAAGTGAAAAAGAAATAAGGGAGAACACATTACAAGAAGATCGAGAAGGCGAAAAATTGAGGAAAACAAATTAAGATGAAACAAATGAAAGTGAAACAATTGAAATCGAAAGAAATGAAGATGAAACAAATGAAGTCGAAAGAAATGAAGATGAAACAAATGAAGTCGAAAGAAATGAAGATGAAACAAATGAAGCCGAAAGAAGTGAAGATGAAACAAATGAAGCCGAAAGAAGTGAAGTTGAAAGAAATGGAAAAGAAACAGATGAAAATGATGGGAATGAAGAGTTTTTCGATAGTGAAATATTAGAAGAAAATGAAAATCGAGCTGTGGATACTGAGAATGGTTTTTTATCAAATTTAGGTTTTGTGAATGTTTATTTTGTGGTTTATATTTTAATAGTTAATATTGTGAGTGATAAATTTAAATTAGTGTGAGGTTTGGTAATACCTTAAGTTTTATATCAGATTTAGTGTTTGTATTTGCTTATTGTGTGGTTTTATATTGTAGTAGTTGTGGAGTCGAGTAGGTGAATAATGTTGATGTAGGTATTATATGATAAAGTAGTTGAATATGTTGTAGCTGTTGTGAAGTCGAGTGGGAGAATTTATTATGATGTGGAAGTTAGTATATTGATGAGTCGAGTAGAGGAATAGTGTATAATGTTATATAGAAGTTGAATATAGTGAAGTATTATGAAGTCGAGTGGGAGTATTTATGATAAATGTGGAGGTTAGTATATTTATGAGTCGAGTAGAGGAATAGTGTATAATGTTATAAAGGAGTTGAATATGTTGAAGTATTATGAAGTTCAGTGGGGAGTATTTATGATAAATGTAGAGGTTGGTATATTATAAAGGGGTTTTTATATGCTATATGTATGAGAAGGAGTATGCTAAAGTATGTTAGCTTTATATGTATTTAGAGTTTTAGATAAATGGATAACGTGATATTTTATTTGTATACCTTTGATGGTTTATGGTTTTATTTAATTGGAAATTTAAAATTGGGTTTTTCTAAAATAGACATCAGTGTTTCAAGGTCTGTCATGAGCAGTCGATTGAGGGGGTGTGTTGTAATGAGGTGTGTGTACACTGGTGATGGCACACACTGGCCGTACGGAGTTCTATATTTGACTTCCAATCGTCTGCGCATGACGGGCAGAATGTAAGAGTTAATGACATATCTGCTAACGTCAGATATGCCATTCCGGTTGATAGCTTTCTACAAGATGGTTTTGTACTAAATAATATTTAATGTTTTTTACTTGTGTGTTCTCCGAATAAATAGTTACTGCCACAGCCCGTCTGTTTTTATTACAATAACACACCTTTAGTCCGGGCTCATAATGCACGACCCAATAATCCGAGTCCAGAAAAAGTAGACGCAGATTATCGGGTCGTATATTATTTGGCCGTGCATTATTGGCTCCCAATTGTCATTGTCAATGTCAAATTGTCAATTTAATTTTAGTTTATCGATGGTATGCCGGCCGCCGTTCGTTTCAAGAGATTTTAAGATTTTTGAAGAAGAATATACCTTACGCGTGTTATTCAAGTGGTGTTACAACTTACAAGTGATTCGTTATCAGTGAAATATGTACACATCATATTCCGGTAAAAGCAGAACCAATTCAAACAGTAAGTCCAGTCTACATTTGGTCAGTTAAGAAATCATTGAATAATAAGAGAAACGATGTTGTATTTAATTTTCGATTGAGAACTACTGTAACTTCATTGTTAGCATTATAGAATGTATTCCAGCTAAATTACATACAGGGCCGATATCGATTAATCCACGTTGCTAGGTAACTGTAAGTAGACGTTGTTATTTTATGATTTGATAATATTCTGAGCATGAACTAAAAGAGTCCGCAGTAAGCTCGATTCTCAATACAAACGTAGTTACTATCTCATTTTAAAGCTACGTGTTGGATTGTAACGAAACTTTGAATGTACAATGACATGAGGTATGTCCAGGTCTGTAATAAGTTTATATAGCTTCAGATACCATAGTAAAAAAATACAGCGAATTTAAGTTTTTCATACAAAACTCGTGTTTGCTGTATTTCGTTTGTTTTGTAAACTGGAACCATGTAAACTAATTACAGACATAGATATACGTCATGTTATTGTATATGCAAAGTTTCGTCACAATCCAACACATTGTTTTAAAATGAGAACGAAACTCCGTTTGTATGGGAAGGTGAAATTCGGCCGAGCTTACTGCGGTATCTTAACAGTCGGTAATATCACTATAAATATAATAGATAAAGCAGTATCTCGACTACTCCACACACTACTTCTCAGTACCTTGTTAGACCCGTGCTCCATTGGAGCAATGTAGGTGTATTTTGGGATTAGCTATGAGGTTGCCAGCAAGCAGTAGTCCATATGAATTTTTATTTTCAATTGTATTTCCCATTTTAGTTTATTTCTTCAATCCTGACCTTTGCTGTGCATATCACCTGTACTGAAGACTTACAACTTTACAGCCAATAAGGTTTGGCCTTGAAGGATCCCGGAATCTGCTTTGGCAGCTTATAATAGTTTTAATCCATTCTGTCATTCGGAAGGAAAATCAGTGTAGAGTGGCACTCTATGATTCATGATTTGTTACTCTCAAAAGCAAAAGAGTAGTGCTAAATGTGTAAAATGGATGTAGTTTGGCTGGTCAATCATCTGTGTCATCACAGAGTTGCTGAAGGATTTATCTTAATTGATACTTATTCCTTAATCATATGATAATTTAAATGTTACTTATTCAATTTTGTTAATATGTGTAATATTAAGTGCAGCTGTATGTTGTGAAATAAATGAATCTGCTACCATTATTAACATCCTTAAGAGTAAGACCTAGCTAAATGCAGTGCACTGACTGCACTCACACTCTGATTAGAGTGGGATTACTCCCCTCCTCCAGTTAGTTTACTGCTTATAGCCAGATCTAAAGGCTGCTATACTTGAGACATTGATTTGATGCAGTTTTCTGCTACTAATACAGTGGCCAGAATTATAAAGAAATGCATTAAAACTTTGTTTGCAGCTGGCAGGAGAATACTATACAAGTATACATATAATACTATAGTTCTACAAACCTCTACGCAATATGCGTTTAAGCCAGAACTTAAACTTTGCACCATTACAAGGCATCATTGTAATACGAGTAGAAAAAGAATTAAAAATATTGTCACATGGAGAAAAAAATAACATTTGAGAATAAATAATCGCAAAGCTACAAGTGTCCAAAGTTTTAAGAGGGGTTATACTCTGTCCCTTTTCCGCAAAACGCTCGTTCACATGAAACAATAGGGAATATTCATGACATTTTTTTATTTTTTTTATCTATTCTATAAGTAATTATATAACCGGAAAAAAATATAACACTTTCACAATATTATTAAATAAGCTAAAAAAAAATAATTAAAATTACTATCATTTTCGGACGATCAAAACGCCACCATTTTGGCGCGCTCATTTGTGACGTCACCGTGCAGCTTAGTGCACGGCGGTTCTTAAAAAAATTAACAACAAAGAGTTTGATTCACACTTTTAATAAATGTGAGTGATTAAAGCTTATAAGATCAACTTATTGTAATGGAAGAGCACACAAAAGCTTATTATAAATATTGTATTGTCCCTATGTGTGAAAATCACATAAACTGCAAATATTTTCATATGCCCAAAGGTGCAAATAAAAGGATAAAGTGGTGTAAGGCGATGAGGAGAGATAATGTATCGTGCTTGAGTAGTTTATATTGTTGTGAAGATCATTTCGACGTGAGTATTAAATATGTATGTACCTAAAATCTTTTTTATTACGACTCGCGAACAATATACGTAAACAATAACCTAACCTCAAAATTGTATTATATACTTATTCATAAAACTATTCTGATTCCCAATTTTTTTAGTTATTAATGTTACAAATATTATGATTTTTGTTGATCAACAGCTGACTACGAGTGTTGATTTTGATCAAGAAACGTTTTAGCTAAGTTTCTTTGTTTGCACTGTTGATCGAAGAAAGTTAAAAGAATTTAATCCTTTTTACTGAGTGACCTACACAAAGTTTTATTTATAAGCCTTGACGAAAACAACCTAGTTTGTTAAAGTTCATAAAGATGTTCTCAACATTTAACATTCCTAATAGGTACCTACATATCTTTGATTATATAATACTAGCTTCTGCCCTCGACTCCGTCCGCGTGGAACTCGTTTATACTATCTCTATACCAAATTTCATCCAAATCGGTTCAGCAGTTTAAGCGTGAAGAGGTAACAACAGACAGACAGACACACTTTCGCATTTATAATTTATTATTAAGTAAGTATATATAAAATATATAATATAACTAGCTTCTGCCCGCGACTCCGTCCGCGTGGAACTCGTTTATATCGTAGCTCCCCCCATATCCCCCAAAGGGATGAAGTGGGGGTGAAAGTTTGTATGGAGCTACGATATAAATGAGTTCCACGCGGACGGAGTCGCGGGCAGAAGTTAGTATATATAATATATAAAGTTATAGTATAGTAAAATAGTATATAGTATGGATAAATATCTACTAGTATTTTATTCCACTTATTTAACAAAGACACCTATTTGAAGTAGTTTAAAAGTCTAGCTATTTGAATCGCCAAAATAGGTTATAATTATTTAATTGACCAATCTCACGAGTATAAAAACAAGGAATATGAAAATTTATTGAATATCTGTAACTTATTTACCTTGCAGCTTTTACTCCTCTTAGTTCAGCGGACGTAAAGTCACAAATATTTGCGAAGTATGTATTAAATTTAGTCATCATGAACACATCAATTTTAGGCAGATTATCCGACTGTGCCTTGACAAAAACGCCTTCAGTCATTGTGGCGAGTCTTTTTTCACTTAATAATTACCAAAAAACACTGATTATTTATCATAAACAGCGGCCAAACAATGCGAATAACTTTCAATAATCATACTAACGACCTGCACGGTGACGTCACGTTTCGCTCCGCCAATAGCGTTGCGTTTTGGAAATCTGCGAGGGAATTTGAAAAATAGTACTTTTAAACAATTTATTTTATCAATAGAAACATGATAATTTGAAAAAAAAATCATGTGTGTATATTTATTAAGCAATATAGATTACACGTGATTTTTTTTGTCCATTTCTAAATCACATGCATATTCCCTATTGTCATTTACAATGACACTAGAGACCCGTGACGTCACACGGGTCTCAACCGTTTTTTCTCTCTATTTAGCAATATTAAAACTATTCTATCTTCGTAATTTTTTGAGATATATGAATGGGATTTTCGTCATTAGCCGTGTCGTGTGCACGCCGGACGCATGCTCGGCCGCATACCTGCGGCCGGCTCGGTCGAATTTTAGGCACTGGCGTAGTGTTACTACGTGCTACTCGCTCAAGCGAGTAAAAGCGAGTAAGAATTACTATGAGAGTACTCGCTACTCGCCGGCGGTGGGAACAGTGCCTTAGCGTGACTGAGACAAACGCGCGCGGCAAGTCCGAGCCAAATTGGCTCGGCCACGCTCGGCCGAATTCACCTACGGGCCATTATTTGAGCTCGTGATCGCCATGAATAATGCTTTCGTAAGACTGGCTGTCCGGCTGTCCCCTCTATATATAGGTCGCATCTCTCGACAGATTCTCGTGAAACTTTGTGAGAGAGTTCGATATTTATAGGGCAAAAATGCTTTCGTATGTCCGGCCCTATCTCGGTCAAAAAGCCGACAACGCTGGGTGAGGTGTGCGGCCGAACAAAACAACTGTCCACATAGGTAGGCTGCGGCGCGCTCGGCTCGGGCGAGCCGTGCGGCCGAGCATGCGAGTGCTCGGTCGCATGCCTCAGGCGAGCCGTGGCTCGCCGAGCCGCGCTACACTGAGCGCGCACGCTAGGGCGAGACGTTGTGGACACGGCTAAATAGGCATATTTTTTGCCTTCTTTCTTTTGGAGTAATAATAACATTAGAGTACCCAACCCCCTTGCTGTAAAAAATTGTGGAGACTACTATCCATAAGTAAGAAGCAGTTTTTACAGAAGTAAAACCTTCTAGCAGTGGATCCATCGTTGGATACCTTCTTTTCCTTTCGGTTTAGGTCATCTTTACTTTATTTGGGAAAATAACAATTTAGTCCACAATATAGGTACTTAAAAGAAACTTAAATACACAATAGACACAGAGACAAAGGGAGTAGACATACATTACAATTGACACATATTGTGTGTGTCTTCGCGGCAGTGAATAGGTGGCTGTCTCAGCATTATGCCGAGGTGTCGGACAGACACCTACAGCGCCGATTTTCAGACAGCACCGTACGTGACCCACGGAACGCAACACAACATACTAAGCCACTTGCAATTTCTTGCTAGAAATGAATTCATATTATGTGGGCTTTGTTTTATCTGACTAATAAGTTCATTTCATTGGATTGGCAGTGTAAAGTAAAAGGTCATACTACAAGGCTTTTAGTTTTCGAGTAACATGCGTTTTTACGAACGGCCCAGCGTCTGTCCCGCGGCTTCGTTTGCGTTCTTTGTAATAAGCGGCCGGAGCCGTGTGGGTGTGGCCAACTTGTGGCACATATACAATGTTTCTAAGTTCTAAGATAAGTAGATTCATCTTTCTTGGTTCCACAGTAGCATGGCGCCGTCCACAATCGAACCCGTCGCGCGTAGAGGATGAGTTGATGGAAAAGAGTGCACGCGCGCTCGAATCAACCACCAACCCTCTCGAGAAGTTGCGGTTGTTGTGCCTCACGCGCGGCGCATGTGGCATCTTGGTGTTGGGCAGGCGAGTACTAGCACTCCTAGCTATAGTTAGGGAATCCGAGTCTTCCACCACCGACTTTATCGAGAAGTCGTGGTCTCTCTCATGGCGTGTCTGGTCTTATGGGGCTGGGAAAGTGAGTATCAGTTAACATTGTAGAGTTGGTACGAATGAGAACGCTCGTTTCACCTTAGGGTCGCCGCACACGAGCCACACGCGACAGCCACAAACGCCGCCAGTGTTTGTAGCGTGTGGCGGCCACCGGCGTCAACCATGTGCGGCGAGTCCATATAAAATGTGTGAAAACTACAGGAAATATGCCAGTGGCGGCGTTTGGCCAGTGGCCCGTGTGTGGCGACCCTTAGACCCTCAAGAGAAATTGTACTTGCTGTCGTCGCGCGGCACGTCTGGCGTCATGGGGCTGGCTAGAGGCCAGTACTGACTAAAGTTATGGAGAACTGGTACAAAATAGAGCGCTTTCTTCCACGTGTGACCCTCTCGAGAAGTTGCGATTATTGTGTCTCAAGCGCAGCGCATGCATGTTGGTGCTAGGCCGGCGAGTACTAGTTACCAATAGATGCAGATGGCACTGATCCTCTCGAGAACTTGCGCTTGATGTGTCTGTCACGTGAATACTAAGGTTATGGGCATTTGATACGCCATACAGCGTTGGCCTCTGCCGGTCGGCTACGCAGTACGCACGTGTACTCTACTACCGTAAAACGGCGACGGGTTTGGGGCGAAACGACCACGCTTTCGCCCCAAACTGGCTGATGCCATAGGCGTGCTGGTAAGCGAGCACCCAACTAACTACGATAGGGAAATTGGTGCTGAAGCATTCTTGCTAGCTTTCGAGAACGACCAACCCTTGAAAAGCTGGACCGCTTTACGACTTATCTAGCATCTCTCACTTTTATTGATATTACAATTAAAATAATAGGCAGCTAATGGGGCTAATATAATTCACAGAATATTCCGCAAAATGGATGAAGATGGAAGCATGCAGCTAAACAAAGAAGAGTTTTTGACGGGTATCAAACACACTGGACTGGATATTAACCACGAAGTAATATGTTTTTCTATGACAATGATGATTATCTTGTGTAGGTACAGCGACGCAGCTGCTGTATTGAAAATCAGTCTTATTCATTTATATCTTATAAATATTAATAAGAAAGTTAATTTTATAAGTTACTATACTGTTCATATTACTTTCCAGGAGGCAGATGAATTGTTCGCTCAGTTTGACAAGGACAATAAGGGTTCTATCAGTATTGATGATTTCATCAAAGAGATTCGCGTAAGTGTATACAATTTGTCTATGTTTGAAACATTGTCCCGAGTATGGAAAAAAGCAGCAGTATATATGTATAAAATAAATATTACTATTTTTCGCAGCCTCCGATGTCCGCCGGCCGCCGGTCTATAGTCGAGCAAGCGTTCAGGAAGCTGGATAAAACTGGAGAAGGAATCATTGCCATAGAGGATCTCCGCGGCATCTATTCGGTAGACTCAAACCCGAGGTATTCATATATTTGTACATAATAAGAAACTGGTACTTTTACTAATTATGCCCGAGAAGAATCTGAAGTTTTATCGAAAATTGTTAGATGTGGGGGAAGTAATGTTTCTGGTTCTTTGGGTCTTTGTGATTATGCCCTCCCGTAAAACTGTAGACAAAAAAGAACAAATAAGAATGATAAAATACATACTACCTTGAGGTTGTAGGTCAGTAATAGTCTCGACTACAGACTGTCGAAGTGCGCTGTTTTCTGCCATATAAAGACAATGAAAAGCCCGAATTATGTCGAATTCGAACTTTCAGACACACACGGACACGGCGAATCCTCAAACATATCAAGGGTCGGCAACGCCCATGTTACTCCTTTGGAGTTGCATGCGTCTATAGGCTGCGGTGTCCGCTTACGATCAGGCGGGCCGTACGCTTGTTTGCCACCGTCGTTGTATTAAAAAAAAAAAAAAAGTATCATGCAATTTAGAAATAATTCGCGTCGGGTCTACATCCGAAACAACCCAAAGCCAAAATTCGATTTTACGCTCAGTTTGTTCTATGGTTTAATACTCGTAGGCAATGAATTTTGGGCTCGGTAATCTTCGAATGTGTACATAGTGTGCATTCTGACAGTCCGTAGTCGAGACTATGACTGACACCTCGAGAAACATGGTTGGAAAGAAATAGCACGTAATTATATTGACAAGATAAAGACAACGTAAAATACTGTTTGAGTCAGAAGATGTCACCGTGCAAAGGGCTACAAGAGAAAGTTGATTGACATAAATAATAACAATATTCTCTGAGACGTAAATTCTGTACCTGCCGAACGTTAATTAAAATTATGTATAGCATACCGGTGGATTTTTAAGACCATGCCCTCGTCCTTAACAAATGAATATTCTCAATGTAGTAAGTGTGTTGGCAACTTGGCACTCATACGTAATAATATCAGGTTTGGAAAATCTTTACCTAATAACTGAATCTGCAAATTAAAGTTGTACGAAATAAATGCATTTTTTTGTATTATTATGCATAGATTTATTAAGATACTTTCTAATTTCAGGTACAAGAGTGGCGAGGAAACCGAAGATTTAATTATGAACAAATTCCTAGCTCACTTTGAGACCGAAGGGGAAGGGGAAGGTGGGAAGGTTGGTATACAAATATAGATTGTAATTTATAATAAACTATACGTATGGTGTGTCCATTGTAATAAAAATGACTAAGCTGTCTGAGAGGAGATGTCGGAAGCGGACCTCAGGGTAGAAACTGTATCTGAGGATGTAACCAGGCAGGAACAACGCTGTGATGAGGGAAGACTTGTTTCCACTACTTTATTCAGTTTAGTTTTAGTGACCCTGACTGCTTACGAAGCCATCGATTTCGATCAACAGGAAACCAAACGAAAAACTTGCACATCTTCCACGTTTTTGCAAGAGAACTGTATTAGAATAGGGATGATGACTAAGATTTTTTTGTGACGTCATTAGAACCAGTTTTTGGAGAGGAACAAATGTTTGTATGGGAGCAACTACAATTAAAGAACACAAATACCTAAAAATTTGAGACAAAGATTGACCTCGCTGGCGGCAGCGCTAAACGCTTCATACTGTGTGTCTATACAAGTATGACGTCTCATTTGTACATTTGTACTAATCATACTATGGAAAATCAGGTAAATTGTTGTTTCGGTCGCGAAATACTGCGTTTAAGTACATAGTTGTTATACAAATTTGTTTCTAGAAAAGCGTAAGGATTCTATTGGTAGCTTTTAATTTACTCTTGGACAATGAAAAAAATGCATATTTTTTCTAAACTTTGAAGGTTCATATCTTTTTATGATTTTAATTATATTTTATAATTTATACTTTATTACGATAATTTGATGGTTTACTATCCATTTAGCATCACTACGTTATCAATTTGTACATGAGGCATCATGCCTATTCATTGTAGAAGTACCATGAATGCTTTTTTTCAAAAAAAAGGAGGAAGTTCTCAATTTGGTTGTATTTTTTTTCTTTTTTGTCAGCATATATTTTTTATTCATCCATCATGTAACCTCATTGTGCCTATGGGAAAGAAACTTCTGCATAAAAGTCTCTATTGACGTTGAAATCGTAATTCATGACGACATTAGACGTGTTTATTTTAAAATCAAATCAAATCAAATCAAATCAAATCAAATACTTTATTTCGACCAACAAGGATCATATACAATACAATTATTCATACAAAATTATTTAATACAAAATTATAATATTATATTATTAGATTCAATTAAAATATTAATGAATTATGTGTTAGTTACAAATAATTAAAGAAACATCTTATCCTATTGTTAGTCACTAATATCTATAATCGTATAAAGGTCTGCCAGGTTTGTTTGCCAGTACATGAATCATGTGGCAGTGGTTCAGATACTGGCAATCAAACCTATCCGACAATGCCCTCAGGATGCCGTTAGCGCTATCCCGCACCCTGTGCGCCAGAGATGTGCACCGTTTCCGCGTTAAGGTGTAAAAACAGTCCACCCTCGCTTCGGAAAACATCCCCGACGCACTACAGAAACGGGGCAGCCCCATCAGCACCCTGAAAGCATTGTTGTACTGTACACGAAGGGCATTGTACTGCTTCTGCGTATAGTCGACCCACAGGCTGCTCGTGTAGAAGGTGGTACAGAAGGCTCTAAAGAGCGTTAACTTAACCTCTGCGGAGCAACGAGCAAACCTGCGAGCCACCATGTTCGCTCTGACGCACAACGCTCTTCGTTCTCGTACGATGTCTGCATCGTCTTTCAAGTCAGAGGTTATTACATGACCGAGATATTTAAATGTGCTAACCCTATTTAGCGGCGTGCCGTATAGACGGACAGGTGGCACAGGTGGTAACTCTTTTCCCTTAACCTGGAAGACCATGCATTCACTTTTTTTTACATTGTATAGCAATCCATGACTGCGCGCGAAACTTTGGCATATGCTTAACAGTTTTTTCAGGCCACATGGTGAGGTGCTAAGCAGCGCCATGTCGTCCGCGTAGCTTATGTTATTAAGACACACGTCATCAATATGGCAGCCGACATGGGTACTGCTTAGCTCCTCAATCAATGTGTTGACATACAGGTTAAATAGCTTGGGTGAGGTGATCCCCCCCTGCCTCACCCCGCACTCCAACCTGTATGGTTCGGAACATGTGTTCCCCCATCCCACCACGTTGATTTGGTTATGATACCAGAACTTAAAAATATGGAATAATTCTGTTGGCATGCCTGTCGCTTTTAGTTTTCGCCATAAAGTATCATAATGTACCAAATCGAACGCTTTGGATAGATCGAGGAAACATGCATAGATGGCTGTACGACGGTCTGTGTAGTACTTGATAGTTTGCTTTAAACACAAAATGGCGGTCTCTGTTGATAGGCCCGGCCGGAAGCCGAATTGATTTTGACGAATATTTAGGTATTTATCAAGTTGTGAATTAAGCAAACTATCAAGCACTTTTGCTACCACGGTCGCCAGCGAAATGGGTCTGTAGTTATGTTTGTCACTGATATCACCACTCTTGTTTTTTACTATCGGCACCACAACTGTTTTCACAAGTGCCTTCGGCTGAGCCATGAGTGACTTATACACAGGTTATAAAGTAAGGCAAGGACTCTTGGAAGATGTGGGCCTGCATACTTCAGATGTTCTATGCTAAGGCCGTCATGGCCAGGAGACTTGCCTCGTGACATTGATTTAATAAGTTTGTCCACATCTTTAGCAGTAAACCTATCGGTTATCTCCTGCCCACTCCGGTCCTCATCAAGTAGCGACCGCGATGGCCCTAGTGGCGATACTACAGAAAACTGGTTTTTAAACAAATTAGCTATACACTTACGATCGCTAATGCCATCGACGCTAACCGGAAAGGTAGCCTTGCCATTCAACTTCCTAGTCGCTTTCCAGAAACTACGAAAGTCGCACTTACCATGATGAGATGCCAAGATATCCATTTTTATCTGTTCACTGTGGTTTTGACACCATTTTAACCTAGATTTAAAAATGGCTCGAGTTCTTTGCATGTCATCATAGCAGTCGCCAGAATTAGGTTTACCATACCAGACCCAAATTTTAAACTTGTCTCTGGCCTCCTTATGCGCTTTATCTACGTATTTATTCCACCCAGCCACGGGTTTCTTCTTATACACATGTTTTATGGAGTAGGACTTAACCGCGGCGTCACTTAAAACATTTATAATGTTATGATATAAGTCTTCAATAATGATATGATGGCTTATATCACCACAAACATGATCACAACACGAGTAAAGCTCGCTAGGAAAAACAATTTTACGTAACTGATCTTGACAGATTTTACTGTACACGCTAATTGGCTCGGAGTTTTTATCTCCCCAAATAACTGTCTGTCGTCGGCTGACTATCACATAGGTACGTATTCAGAGCTAATAATATCGAAGTTACATTTCACACTTATAGGGAAATGATCCGACCACATAACGTCATACATTACCCTAACATTTACGATACTTTTCTTAGCACATTTTGTTGTTAATACATGGTCCAGCCAACGCTTTGACCCATTGGCCTCGCTAATAAAACTATATGTGTCCGCATTCAATCCTAGAATGTCAATGTCTGCACAAGTCCACTCCTGCCCCCCTATTCTCTAACTTTTTTTAAGCTCACCTCAACGCTCACCCACAAATATATCTTGACACCGCGACGCGTAGGAACTAAGCGTAGGTAGAGGTCTAGTTTCGTGACGGGTGACCGGCGGGGTGAGGCGTATTAACGCTTAGCGAATAACAGCCCTGTTCATTGCAAAAGTCCAACATTTCGTTGTAAAAACGTTCACCCGGGTGAGCATTAAAGTCGCCTAGTACATACGCCGATCGAATATCCTCGTTATTAATAGTAGCACTCACCAGACTTAAGCAATCCGTAAATTCCACTAGGTTCACTATATTATCCGTCGGCATGTACACACTGAAAACAAGCAGTGATTTTTGTGACAGCGCTATTTTTATAGCACATAGGCGCGCGTTATCACAATGCACAACACTCACATTTGTAAACACAGACTTGTTCCACAGTAGTGCTACTCCTCCATACGGCCGCCCCCGCAGCACGCCGGCCGCGGTGTCCATCGCCGATGTTCCCGTATAACCGAAACTTCCATCTATGTCGCTCAAATACTGAAGTTCATCAGGCCGCAGCCAGGTCTCTTGTAGCGCGATTATGTCCGCCGACTGGCATAACTGTCGAATATTAAATATTAAAAGGGTACCTATATATACTTATTACATTTTCTGTCTTCAGGTGACATTGGAGGAGTTCATGAACTACTACAGCGGCATCAGCGTGTCTATGGAGAACGACTGCTATTTCGACCTCGTGATGCGCCAGTTCTACAAGCTCTAGGCAGTGCCCATGTTTGCCAAACGTCTGCGTAGAACCATTTGGCTTTTTAGCACGCGCACATTAAAGGCTTTTATTAAAACGATGAATGTCATGTCAAGCACTCAGATTACTTAATTGTAAGAATTGTTTAATTTTATTAAATTAACTAGCTATTAAATAATTACTAATTACTGCATTATGTCCTGCTAATTAAATGCATTTAATATACGACCGTTATTTACTGTTTTTTTACGCACACGAATAGGTACCTAAATACTCCAAATCTGGCGCGAATTTAATGACTGTTGAGTGAAAAAGTGAAATCAAAAGATTTTAGTAAAATTTCAACTGCTTTTTAGGGTTCCGTATTTCAAGTTGTATAGCCTATGCCACTCGCTATTAAGAAGAATCCAACTACACCTTATGCCAAAATCCATCAAGCCGTTTGGACTAAAGCCCGTGAAATTGAATTTTCTTGTCCACATACAGTACATCCATACACTCGAAAAACATTACCCCTTCTTCTAGGGCAGTCGGGTAAAAATAAAACCTGCCTACCCAATGCCAAGTCACAAATTTTTATTTAGCTAGCAAATAAAGAATAACATGAATGCCTGATACTTGGTACTACGAAACATCTCACAACTCTTTTTACGGTGGAAGAGTTTCGAGACTTGGCCTCTTTTTTACATGGACTGATTTTTTATGGGATCTGACTTATTTTTGTAGGTTATTGTGTTATCAAGTACATACAAATTATGAATGCAGTCCCATTCTTGCTTTTTCATTTTTTGTCCCATTCACTGCAAATGTAACTTGGAAGCCTATGTATTTATATGATATTACAAAGTTATTTATGCAGTTGGTGTATCTAGAAAACTGGACGGAAATTGCTAAATATTTTAGTGTTTTTCATAAACGTCCTACGAGCCTGTTTTAACTAAAATGGCGTTAAAATTCGTTTGTCCTTATCTGTCACTTTGACATTTGTGTTCGTAAGAAAGGGACAAAGCATTTTAAGTTTTATGAATAAGAGGGTACTTAATTGTATTCTACATTTGAAGCTTCTATGTCTGCTAGAAGTGCCTTAGACTTTTGATGATCGGTCAGTGAGTCAGTCAGAGACAAAATTAAGAAACTGACTCGTTATAATTCTTAAACTACTGGTTCAAATTAAATTAAATTTGGAATATACCGTGTTTATACAATACCTGCTTGATTACTGAAAATTCAGGCTTATAGTTTTATCCACAACGAAGTTATTAGGGGGTAAAATAGCCTGAACTGCATAGAGAAAAGGATGGTACGGCCGTGCCGCTGTTTTGCTCGACTTGGCGGGGGCACTGCCGTGCTCCCAGATAGCGAATTACAACATAAGAGTTAATTTTTATTGTCAAGATTTGTTCGTTTTAGGATGTCCCCTTCGTCCCCTTAATAAGAGTCCATGGGCCAGTCACATATAGTAGATTATACACTAAGGGGATAAAGCACTGTTTTATGTCACGGGAGCGAATTGAATCCCGAACGTAACGAAGGACTCATAATTTAACTCCTGAGCGTAGCGAGGGAGTTATAAGTTAATTCCTGAGCGAAGCGAGGGAATTAAGACTGAGTCCTGAGTGCAGTGAGGGGTTCAACCGCCCAAGACTAAAACAGTCTTATCCCCGAGGTGTATACTCTACTTTTCACACCTTATGCGAGACAAAAAACATTAAACAATAATATATTAATAATTAATTTGTTTAATAATTTTAAACTTTACGCCTTTTACAGCTTTCCATTTGTCAAAATCGTTGTAGGCTTTTAGGTATTTTTCCTTTGACTTCTCTGGCAGCAGATTGTTGACAATGCCTATGGCATCTAATTTGATAAACTCAGGAGTCAAAACACTATCATCACTCGACATTTTCAATATTATTTTTGAAATTAAATCTTCTATAGGCACCTACAAGAACTCGATTTGTTCGTCACGCGTGAACAAATGAAGGCGCGCGACGTTCCAAATTCGAAAGCACAAGCCGTGGTCCTAGATTCGAAATTCGAATTTCGAACACCGCGCTCCTCCGGACCGGGGTTCACACGGAGGCAAACTTCATTTATTTTGTCAAATCAAGTAGGCCATGGCCTAGGACAAATTGTGTTTAGCAAAATTAAACTTTATGCATATAGTAATAAGAATTATGAAAAGTGAAATCATATTATTAACCAGCGGGTTATAATGAAATTCAGTACAACATTATAACCCGGCTAATACCAAGGGATTTAATGTCTTGCTTTCGGTAGGGTTTACATGACCTATAATTCGGCATTGTCGAGCATGTGGTTTGAAAAATATATTATGGTTTAATGTTGTTTTTTTTGATGACCTGCCAGTGTAGCCTAGTTGGTACGAAGCCGTAGGTCCCGGGTTCGAATCCCGGTAAGGTTTGTCTATGGCAAGTGCAATATACTTATTATACTCTTTGGGCAAGTGTGGAATGTCCGAAAACACGTGGAATACATATTCTATTACTTTTCATAGGTTCAAGAGATACCTACTCGTACACTGGCAGTATTTTTGGAAGCTGCTTTGACAGTTCTGTCAGTAAGAAATTTGAATCAATTTCTCTGACATTTGGGGTGATCCATGTTTATATAAACATACATTTTTACATTTCACGAAGACATATTATTTTGATATATTATTTTCCTACGATTTAATTAAAAAGAAACCAAGATGTGTCGAGCATTGAACGCAATGATACAGAGCATAATATGCCTGCTCCAGGTAACAATTCGGATATTCATGACCATAATGCTTATGGCAGAGAATCTTGTGAAGATGGTATTACAGACGCTATACAATTTTATATCATTTTTGCTCCAAATGTTGTCACTCGTACCGATATGCTTAGTCTTCTTTATAACGTCCAAATTGAAATGCTTATTGTGCGGCACTGGCGGGGGCATATGTCCTGTCAATCGAGGCTCCGGTGACTGTATAATGACGGCTCTGGCGTTTGCGCTCCTCCTGTTTATATTTCGATGGACTGGATTTTTAGACAAAATATTCTACAACATCGGCTACGCTAGGATCGCTAGCGTTAGAACGCCCAAGCCTTTTCAAGCCAACGTCCGAAGCGGGAGTCTGTTACCATCTGATGGCGATGACGCGGATACGGGAACCGGCGTGCTTTTCCTCGACGATAACAATTTGTTGCGAGAATATGATGACATTGAGACGACTGAGACGCTCCGTTCGACGACTGAGACGCGTCCTACTCGTACTTCTACTCTCCCGAAGTTAACACACGCGCGCCGTGCTCAAGTGTATCCGAAAAATTTAACCACTGTAGTATATTACCTGGTCGGATAGAATAAACATGATGACGCTATTGGAATTATGTTATTTTCCATCTTTTATCGCTATTCTGAAAAATTTGAACTGATAATGGCACAAAAGACAGAAGCGTGGCGTACCGTACGCCAAGCATATTAAGAGGAAGCCTACCTGCGATTTTCCCATACGTAAACGCTCTCGACTGTTTCCTGTCTGGTTTTTGAACATAAAACAATGATTTTTTCAAATAAGATCAATATATCATCAATATCTATGCCGCTATGTTTTGCTTTTTTGGATATTTTTATTTTAGAGAAACTTACAGCGCCTTGAAAATCGCAAGAACGGCTTAATTGAATTGGGTGCCAAAAAAGGCGCAGTATACTGTATACAAATATGACAACAAATATAAAAAAAAAAAACAAATATAGCGGCTTAGATTATTTCTTCTTCTTGCAGTTCCCAAAATGTTATAATGATTGGTTGCGTTTTGGAGGAGCAAACAGTCGAGAGCGAAACCTCGATTTTTGAGTTTTTTGCGTGGCAGTTTTAGTCCGAGCTGCAGTTGTCCTTATCGCACGAATTGGAGGCGGAATCCACAGCAGCGCGACAAAAACATTTGCGTCAAAAATTCGAGATTTGAAAAGTTGCTCAGCTAGGCATTGCAGGCAGACCAAGACGTAGGGTCGCGCGCGCATTAGAGGAGCAAGTAAGTTAAGTGCAATTATTAAAAGTTAAGTTTATTTTTACACTAGGGATGTGCGAAGTGAACGTGCTGCCTACGAAACAATGAGACTGTTTCCACGAAAGCTATGATCAATCTTGCAAGTAACTCTCACCCTTGTGTCCACCTAGCAGTTTAACACATAAAGGTACCTACTTATCTGGTGGAAAAGCAAACTTTCATAACGTTCATATTTTGAAGAGTAGGTACCTACCTAAGGATTACAAAACCATCTCAAGTTTGATTCAGGTTAACCACTCTAACCAGGCTCCAGTTGGAACTGGGAGGAGGTGAGGAGGGAAACGATATGTTTTCAGTCCGAGTCAGATGCCCGATTTGCTGTAGCTACTTATGCTACCTTTATTGAAAACTACAGTTATAAGTCATTGGATATATGAATGGCTATTAATTAACCCGTGCGAGTACCGAGTAGATATGGTTGATACGAGTAAAACGGTTACCGAAATATCCAACGTTGTACCTATAGGTACTTAACTAGTTCATCATTAAAACGGGTCAATCAAACTTCGTAATTTTCAAGATATCTATGTATTTGAATGCGATATACCTACGTCATTATTATTAGGCATATTTTTGCATTCTTTCTTTTGGAGTACCTAATAATAATGTTTGAGTCAATAACCCTAGTTAATATATGTACATAAGTAAACGTATGATTCGATTTTCGTTACAAATACAATGTGCTTGGTGAGTTTTTTTTCCGTTAATTGTTCGAACATGTTAATATTCCCCTTTGTGTTATATCCCTATAAGGATAAAAATGACGATGTATATAAGTATAACTTGCGGAAATTAAATAATGTATTGTTAATGTGAACTAATAGAGCATTCAGTGTAGACGCTCGCATCGGGAAGGATGTCACGCATAATTATATTTGCTGTGCTTGGCATAGCTTCGACCGGTAAGTAGATTTTGGATATATTTTGGGAATGTTATTGGTATAATAATTATACCTACTTGCCAGCAGCCGTATCAGCATGAGAGTCGCTTCAAATTCGGGTCAATGAAAGTAGGAAATTCTAATTTAATTGTACTGTTTAATCAATGTCACTTTAACATTTTAATTTATGGAGTTAGTACACTTAGCAGCTTGTGAGGTTGGGTTGGGAGCGCCGTATAGGTACTTATTCTATACCTAGTTATGCATAAAGCCTTAATTATGTTAAACTTAAGATTATTCGATTTTTTTTACCGTAGACGGCAAGGTCGCGGCTCGTCTTTAACGACATAGTAAACTATTACAGAAGTCCTAAATAAATGTAAATCACTGTACCATTTACGATACAGTATCAGCTAGATCATATCTAAATTACTTACGAATAGATTTTTTTAAATATATCGTTAACAATATTCAATTTTCTTTTTCAGCCCTAGCGATTCTAGCGAAGGAGAGTTCGTAAGTATTTAGAATAATTTGTTTTTAATTCTGGCGGCGATTTTTGAACTTCTAGCGCTCGAAAATTAAATACTTACTAGTTAAAAGTGGTCAATACAATACCAAACTCTCACTCTTTGAAAAAATTGCATTTCATCGATTTTAGGGTTCCGTAGTCAACAAGGAACCTTTATATAATAGTTTCGCCATGTCCGTCTGGCCGTCCGTCCGTCCGTCTTCGGCTTAGCTCAGTAACCATTACTACTAGAAAACTGTAATTCGGCATGGGTATAGAGATAGTATAGCGCTGCTGACCTAAGTACTAAGGTTAGATTAGAATCATATATTCTAATCGGTTCTCTATTGGATCGCATAAAATCATTTGGAATAATATAATAACCAGACCTCGGACAGAGTGAGCCATTTTTACGTCATTAATGTCAAGTGTAGATGTTAATATAGATATGCCTCAAGATGAAATATTAAAAAGAATTCATGAATAATAATTAAACAAAAATGACAGTGCATTATGTACAAAACGAGTAAGTATTATTTATTTATTCAAATTTTTCTTTGTTATTGGTTATTGTAATAAAGAACTATATTTTTTTCTAGATTTTCAATTTTCAACGCACTTCTTCTTGAGTTTAATATCCACTTATAGATGGAAAAAGACTTCCACTGAAGTGAGCGGAGTGAAGTTGTACATTAAAATACCGTCCACATCTGTTCCTTCCGAAATTTTTTCAGCATAGTCCCTAAACAGATCTAAGTCTGGGTTTCTAGCTATGACGTCTTCTAATTTCTGACTGACAGAAGCAGACGAAGACCAGCTTATAACAGCTCTCACTTGGTCCAACGTTAAAAATGTATCTACGACGGATATTTTAGATTCCTGTAATTTTTTTAAGGCATATTCAATTATATGGAAATTCTCAACAATATATTTTAGATTATTTCGTAAATTTTCAGTTTTCATATCAGTTATATTACTTTCATATGGATATATGTAATAATATGCTTATCATTTAAAGAGGCTTGCTATTCAATTAATTTGTTTTGCTAGTTATGTAAAGATCTAAATAGAATAATTTAATTCGTTATTCAATTACATCACATCTGCCATTGAATGACTACGTAGGTATGTCCATATTATGCAAACTCTTAAAACAGCTCACCCTGTCCGAGGTATGATAATAACGCATAATTTTTTATAGCCGAATTAGCGTTAAGCCTAATCATGTTATGGCATAAATTTTTAGGCATAAAATTAAAAAGAATAAACGAAAATAGCATAATCATCACAAAGACTAACAGCAGATAGCATAAATACAAAAAGACATAATAATTACTTGGCATCATTACAAATCGCATAAAAATTGTGTCCTAAAAAATAAAATCATGCATTACACAAAGCAATGAAAGCATAATGCACGGCCCAATAATGTACAGCCTGATAATCCATGTACATTGGGACGGTCATCTGTGCGGACTAATAATCTCCAGCGAGTCGACGCCACCCCGCTGCGCGGGGTGTCTATTTCTGGTCTGAGGAACACAAGTGAACCCTAACCTAACCGACCTAAGACAGAGTTCGCTTATGACAAGCCATTTTTATCCGCCCTGATAATGCACGACCCAATAATCCGCGTCCACGAAAAGTGTAAATGCATTGTAACAACGAAATTGAGTTTTAGTCATTTAGAAAACTGAAATTATGGATAAGAAATTATGGATAATGACAGATTTACCAAATAATTATTAGCCCAAACAATAGTATGCGTAATATGTATTCGGCCAATACAGATTAGTTCAACTGAAATTATGCTATTAGCGTAGTATGCCAAACAAAGTAGTAGGCCAAAGTATTATTATGCGACAGTATTATTATGCCAATAGAAATTATGCCAAATCAATTATGCGAAACTATATTAGTCTAAAAAAAATTATGCCAATGAAGAGGATCCCATTCTAATCTTACCTTAGTACCTACGTCGCACATTCGGGAACATTAACCTTTTATTAAAGTAGGTAGGCACTAAATAAATAATTTACTTTAAAAACAAAGTTTTAACCGACTTCAATTTAGTACTCCGCCAAGCCACGAGAACAATTCCACATTTATTTTCCAATTTACCACATGAACTGATTTCCGAGAGCGAATGCGTTGATTTGATTATTAGAAAAAAAAACCGAATCGCTGTATGTGGCCCGATAATATTTGAGGACTTCCGTCGATTCCACAAGGCTCACCTTTGGCACTTCATTAGTTGCTATTTCAACGGAATCTTATCAGAATTTGTGACGTACTTTTGTACTTTTTAAGTACATAATTGAGGAATTCCATAAGTCATCTGTGGTCTTCATCATCAATTCCACTGCACCAAATTTATGATTTCCGGGTGTAAATACACGAGTTATAATAGAATATACCAAGATAACTACACGCGTGCCTAATATAATTGAAGAGTTCCCTCTATTCCTCACGGATCCCATCATCAAACGTAATTTAAAAAAAAATGGGACCCACCTAGAAGCATATTACTTACAAACACAAAAAAATCAATGACGGAGTTCTGAGGTAACAAACATTGAAAAAAAAAAGAAAAAAAAAAACCGAATTGAGATTTTTTTTTGAATTCGGTTAAAAAATAGACGGTCAATCACTGCCCACTGATTATTATGTCGGTGTATGTAAAAAAATACAAGAATATAAATAGGCTGTCCAAGGAGAACAACACAGCAACAGTCATAAAGGAAGGAATGAAGGATTAATTATTCTCAGGAAACAGCATAACACAGTTGTACTACGAGTACATAGATGGTGCTGCGATGCTGAATACATTTACAGCCACAAAATTACCGGTGCCGTACAACGCCATCAATTTTTTTTTATGGCAGTGTGGGTCTGCCGGGCCGAATGCCCTAACTCAGGGTTTCTTAAAGTGTGGTCCATGGACCCCTTAGGGGTCCGTGACATGATTGCTAGGGATCCACGGCCACTTCGTTCACTCTTGACGTAGGCAGGTACGTAGGTATATAGACACATGAAAAATGAGATTTTTTTTCAACATTTTCTTCAACAGGGGTCCGCGGTATTTTTGAAATCCTGAAAGTGGTCCGTGCCTAACTAAAGTTTAAGAACCACTGCCCTAACTGGTTAGTGCCCAGTGTAAAACTGTAAACCCCCAAACGGTTGTCCAACCATGTCGCTGCCATCTACCTAGTGCAACTGTTACAATCACGACTAATTTGTTTGTCTATATATAAATACTAAATTGTTTGTCTATGGCATACTTACACCTATTGTTACCTATAATTAAATAAAGGTAAAAAAAATAGTACAGGGTGTAACAATTATTATAATTAAGTACTTCTGTGTAAAGAGGAAACACACTTGTAAAGTGCCTCGTTGCTTTATCAATGAGGAAGGAAAAATAATTTACCTGCCCTAAGCCATATTATATTTATTAAGTCTCAAAACCTATTTACTAAACTTTCTGTTACATATTATGATACTAAAGTTCTATAGTCCGACTGCTTCACTCAGCATTGGCCTATGCGGCGCGTGGGGGGTTTAACGGGACCCTTATACCACAGTATATTAAAGTGCTTATACTCCCCGCTCGCCGCGCAGGCGAGGACAGGGTGAAGCGGTCGGACTATAGCCATTAAATTGAACTGCTGCTGCATAATTAAGTATTCGTGCTCATTACACAAATAAATGCCTTTACCGGGATTCGAATCCAGGCCCGCAGGCAGCTTCGTAGGCAGGGTTATCAATTGGATTAACAGAGAGTTTTACTATAGGTACTCCTCCCCCCAAGAGGGTTTTGACACTTTTGACCCTAAAACCCTTTGGTACGGATACCAAAAAGTTAAAAACCGGCCAAGAGCGTGTCGAGCCACGCTCAGTGTAGGGTTCCGTAGTTTTTGTAATTTTTTTCAAAAACTATTCAACCTATCAAGTTCAAAATAATTTTCCTAGAAAGTTTTTATAAAGTTCTACTTTTGAGATTTCTTTCATATTTTTAAAACTTATGGTTCAAAAGTTAGAGGGGGGGGACACATTTTTTTTTACTTCTCGAGCGAGTATCTCCGAAAATATTAACATTATTATCAAAAAATGATTTTAGCAAACCCCTATTCATTTTTAAATACCTATCCAACAATATATCACACGTTAGGGTTGTAATGAAAAGAAAAACACTCCCCACGTTACGTATAGGGGAGGTGCCCTAATAAAAATAAAAAAACACTTTTTATTTTACCACTTTGTCGGCGTGATTTGTTTACATATTAGTAACAAATTTCAGCTTTCTAGTGCTAACGGTTACTGAGATTATCCGCGGACGGACGAACAGACAAAGCGAAACTATAAGGGTTCCTACAGTCGACAACGGAACCCTAAAAAAGGAACCCTTATGCCGACTCTTTTCGTCTGTCACAGCGTTAAATACCTATATCACGAACTACTATACTCCTAGTAGGAAACAATTTGGAATAGGATATAGGTAGTTGTAAACAAAGCTACTCATGAAAATCGGCCAAGTGCGTGTCGGGCCACGCGCAGTGTAGGGTTTCGTAGTTACCTTTCTTTCTTAGTTACATCGACACGCGCGTGCCAACTAAATGGTTGCGTCGGCCGATTTTGTACGAAAGTTGGCCTTTACACTATTACTCGGTACTCGGTAACTAGTTATGCCTACTTAGCCGTGATAGTTTTCTTTTAAATTCATTATATTTATGTACTAGTGCCACGATTTTTTTCACATTCCCAGTAGCAGCCATTTAACAGGCAGAAGGGGGGACACATGACTCGAACAAAAATTTGGGCTTTAAAGCCTAATATCTCGCAAACGAATCACTAAGCTAAGAAACCCATCATATTCTTTTGTTTTGTCGGCGGGATTGATCTATATACTTACCCATGCCAAATTCCAGTTTTGTAGTAGAATACTTAGTTAGGTATATTAAATTGGGGTAGGTACCTTCTTCCTAGAAGTAGTTTAATCTAAATTGTTCTTCTAAACGGTCATGCAAACATGTTGAATAAACGCAAACATGTTGAATAAATGTCTATGAATATTATTATTATTGTAATAACCAAATAAGGCGTCATAAACTAACGCTTGTCGTTCTAACTTTAAGTACATAATTTATTAGTTTAGAAATAAAATTGTTACATCATTTTCCAAAGCGCTGGTAAACTTAAATTAACTTAATTAACTATAGTTATTGTACTTAACGTACAAACGCCAACACAGTTAACTGACCATTCCTGACCCTTATTACAATGCAAATAAAGTGCAGGAATGGTCAGTTATAAATGTGACGGCGATGCATATAAGTCACTTTTGGACCTTAACAGCTTTGAAATAAGGCCGAAAAGTGGTCAACCTTTTCATTCCTCGACTATACATAAGTAAGAATAATACATTTTCTTTTAGGTCCTGCGAGCAGTTAAACTCTATAAGAAACTACACCCATTTGCTAAACCCTCTACAATTCAAAATGGCATTAGAACCCTGTAGTGATGCGCCGGATCGCCCGGAACATAACTTGAACAATGGTACAATCGCACTGCTGAAAGTATTTAAAGCAATTAATAAGGGTCCGAATTGTAAGTACCTAATACCAATTGTCATTTTAATTAATGTTTACAAGTACACGCGGCGACGTTACAGCGATACAAACGCGTGTGCAGTGAGGTGAAAAGTTATTTGTTAAGCAGATTTTCCACCGGAGGGGCGAGACGAGGCGAGGCGAGAATTGAAATTCGTATGGCAAGTTTTCAATTCTCTCCTCGCGCGCGCTCGGTAGAATAGAAATAGTAAGTGCCATTCAAATGTCAATTCTCGCGTCGCCTCGTCTCGTCTCGCCCCTCCGGTGGAAAATCAGCTTTACACACGGGTGCAAATGTATTTTACTTCTCGTGTGATGAAACACTCGCTACGCTCGGGATTCTATTCCTTGTCTGCCAGCAAATCCTGCGGATTGGCGCGCGTGTTATGGGGTATACAGATTATGTGATTTTACCTCAATTTGTCAGTACAACATGTCGAAGTCATAATTGGGTGTAGCGTACAGATGTAACAATCCGACCACATGTGCATTTTATGGTTTGCCGTTTTATTGTTTTTATTTTTGGTGTGTATTTTATACCACCTATGTTATCGGCAATTAGTTGAGGGGCCTTAGTAAGTAATGTAAGAGGAAAAAAAAACCACATGTGCATGCAGTTTCTCAGTACAATTCGTTTGACAGTTGGATCAGCAGCGCAACATGCCTCCAGACGATAGAAATTAGTCAGCTTCTGATAAATTGGGACTGACAAATTATGACATCTATACACCCTATTAGTATTAGGCTTTAAATACGTCCCACTGCTACATAGTACTCTTCCCATTAGCCTACGCCAGACGACCGAACGCGGCGGACGGCCGAAGTAGGACAAAGAAAATCAAGTACAGAGTGACCTTGGTTTTTCCGACCGCCGTGCATCCGGCACTTATCCGCAGCCGAAATCACACGCCGATTTCGCTCGTCTGGACGTGGCTACAGACGAAAGGGAATAATTTTTAAGGCAGAATAATTGCTTTTAGTCGGGATTTTTTTAACTGCCATGCGGTGGTCCATAATCATCAATACCCTACCTTTGTGAGGTATACTTATTCAGGAACGTGCATTTACATACAATTGTTGTTTTTACAGGTACCATTACTTTGGAAATGGAAAAAATGTTAATAGAGTGCGTTACTTCAAAAGCCGGTTTTAAGAAGGATGAATTTATGGCGCAGGCCGGGAAACAGCATTTTGCCATGGATAACACAGAGGCCGTAAAATTTGACGTGAGTGGCTAGGCTGATAATAAGCATCGTTGAGCGTTTCCACTATCTTCCAGCAGTACTTAACTAGAAGTCTGGCCAGGGAAAGATGAGCCTGAGATTTATTTCAAACTTTTTATATGGCAACAGTAATATATCATTGGCAAATGTGTCAAACATCTTAAATTAGTATGATGTCTTAATCTTGATACTTGATATGGTCACCAAATTGCATAGCGTCGCTAACCTGCACGGCTATCACAAGACGGCGCGTGAGCTCTCTCGATTTTTCTCGCACTACACCTCTCTTTCTAAGTTTTCTGATTAGAGAGAGACGGATAGTGCGAGAACAATCGAGAGAGCTCGCGCGCTGTCTTGTGATAGCCGTGCAGGTTAGCGACGCTACGCACGCTAAACACCGTCGGCATGTCATCCCGCATCTTTCGCATCTCGTTGCGCGCCGGTGGCACAGTAGATATATGGTTACGAGTATAAGACTTATAATTATAAGCAATAAAACAAATCGGTACAAACGTCCGATGCGACGATACAGTAAAAGTCGGGGTAGTCGGCGGTAGGTACCTACATCAGCCAGAGTGCCCCCTGTGCTGGTTGTAACTGGTTGTAAAAGGATGGTGAAGAAAGGTCTTAAGCAACGCTAGTTGATATACCTACCGCTTTAGCTAATATGTTAACCGTGCCGCTGGCGTCGCGCAGCAGTGTGACCAAGCCTTTAGCAACCTTTAGTTATATATTTTGTATACGTATCGCGGCGACATATGACAGCTTATATAAATTATACGGAGATGACAGTTGTCATAGAGATCGAGATTATTCTAGATACATATATAATGCTCGTAAATGTACGAGTTTCGGGTAAAATTAAAGCGTGCTACACACTACGCCGATACGGTAAGATGTTATCTGCGTATAACTGGTGAGGGGAGTTAAGCCGTCGCTAAGGCCGTCGCTCATAGAGCGAGACGGTTTATTTTACTTCTTGGTCCTTTGAACCACATATCGAATAAGCCATCCATTAGGTTCACACACATAAGATATCCATGGATACTTATTACATGTTACGTATTTTAGCTTCTGAATTACTGTGACACAACGATCATTTTTACATGTAATTAAGTGTTTTACATAAATATTTTTTTGCTTCGTTTAATGAAAAAAACATGAAAATCTAGAAATTAAATCAGAATCTTCAAATTTTCATGCTATATTTCAGCCTAAATCCTGCCAGAAATCTGTAGAAATATTAAATTGCATTGAAGAGAAATTTTCGGAAAATAAAGTGGAGCTGAAACGGTGCAAGGATAAAATCATCCAGGGATTTAATGTAACGAAAGTCATGTGCCGTGAGCATTTGGTAAGTTTATTTAACTAATATTTACATTAAAATATGCAATAATACAAATACCATATTACTTTAATTAAACAACTAAGAATATAAATAAAGAACGTAACCGTGGATATGCCATCCAAAAGGTCCACCTGCAATCTGCATGGTTCCCAATACGCTGGGCGCCTTTTGCACGGCTAACACAAGACGGCGCGCGAGCTCTCGATTTTTCTCGCACTATCCGTCTCTCTCTTATTAGAACACTTAGAAAGAGACGATAGTGCGAGAAAAATCGAGAGAGGTCGCGCGTCGTGTGGCGCCGTCTTGTGATGGGGTATCCACATTATGTGATTTTACCCCAATTTGTCAGACCAACATGTCGAAGTCATAATTGGGTGTAGCGTACAGACTTTCATCGACTTTCGAAGTTCGTGGTAGCGCCGCTGGCCACACTGAATGAAATTGTAACAATATTCTTTAGTATATATTTTTTAATTTTCATTTAAATTTATTTGAATGAAATTTGTGAGAAAAAAACACTTGGCAGATCATGCAAATTCCATGGTCCAAATTGTGATTCTCATGCAATTAGTCGGACAACTCGTTTGACGGTTGGATCAGCAGCGCAACATGCATCCACACGATAGCAATTAGTCAGATTCTGATGAATTGGGGCTGACAAATCATGTAATGTATATACCCCATGATAGCCGTGTTGGTGTCGCTAGAGAAATTCTCTGCGAGAATCTACTATTACTATTACTATCTGTGGCGAGAGTTAAATATCAGCCCGTCTAGTACACTAATCGGCCATATATTTACGTTCCGCCGTATAACCTTATGTATGTGTCAATTTTTACGTTACTTAGCTACCACACTAATAACGTGACGTATATTTATGCCCTAGCATAAAATATATGTACCCAAAAAACTATGGTGTTGCCAATGTGTAAAACTGTAATTCTACCAAGTATTACATTCATTTCATTCGTTCAATTATAGTCTATGGATAAAAGCCTGTGTTTTCTGTCTCTTTCCGTCTTATAGCTGTGTCTCTAGATTATTGTGAAAGCTAGTGTATCTATTTACTTTTCTCCTTGCGCGAGTTTTGACTGAATACTGATGAATGCAGAGCAAATGTAAGTTTTTGATGAGTCCATTTATCATAATATTTGTAATGCCGGTCGCCTATCGGTCTTCACAGTCACCAAAAACGATGTCTACACAGCAATGCTTAAATCGTCTGTAATAGACGTAAAGGCCTATGACGATGATGATAAATAATAGTAAACCACCTTGTAAGTCCCGGTGCGAAACCTTGTCCAATATACGTAAGCGAGGGTCGTCGTGATATGCGGTAATGTCCAATGATCAAGCAAAATGTCGTAAAAAACTAAATCAATCTACGTTTGATGTAGATAGACAAAACAGCAACCGAATTTAGTTTTGAAACTGAACCGTATGTATTGTGAGCTTGTGACAGAAGATGTTTTCATAGTGTTAAATTTTACCGGGGGTCTCGAGCGACCTACATAAATTTACGCCCGTCATCGGTTTATACCGGCAATTTTATGTCTAAATCAAGAGCATATTAGCACTTGTCATTTAAATTTTCGTTTTATGTGCAAGACGTATGAATGGTTACATTTTACGTTGCTGACGGTCGACCATATTAGCCCATGACGTTAAAAAAAATTACGTCTGTCTTGGACGTAAAACATGACGATAGAAGCTGTCAAAGTGCTAGTGTACTAGCCCGGCTGGATAGTTTGGAGTGTATTTTCTGAATGTTGTCATTCCAATTAATATTACAATATTAGTGTCTACATTTCATCCTATCAAAGAGAACGTGTCAATACAGTCTAAATTGATCGTATTAAAGGAATAGTTTATACTTAAAGGTTGTTTTTGATAAGGTCTGAACTGCGTTAATTTAGTTTTACTGTAGTTTCATTCTAGGTTATGTTTGGTTAGCCAGGAATCTAGTTTGTGTAGATGTTGTCAAGGTTAAACTTTAAATCACTTTCGTTGGAACATGGAAAAACGACGGAAATATAATTAGCGAATAGGACGCTTAGGGTTTTTTAATATATTTGGCAAATCATGAATATAAATAATAAATAGAAGGCAACCTAAAACGCTTCCTTGCGGAATGGATCCAGTGACATCAGCTTTATTTGATTGCACGTGTGTAATGATTCCGGTATGGTTATTATAACGTTCTCCCTCTACACTTTGGACTCTGTTTTTGAGGTACGAGGTACCTAAACCATTTGGGCACAATTCCTCGCACATCAATGTAATTTATTCAGTAAAATATTATAAGAGACCCGGTCATACGCCTTGCTCATATCATCATCATCATCATCATCAATACATATAATAAAATCGTAACTGATCGCTGTCTGTACATGGCAAATATATATAAAAAACTTTTATGGGGGGCCTTCATAAACGCAATAGAGCCCAAAAAAATGTTTTTTGAATTTTCTGTCTGTTTGTCTGTGCGTTTGTGCTCGCTAATCTCAGAAACGGCTGAACCGATTTGGATGCGGTTGTCAGTAATATGTTATGCTAAACTTCCCTTAACATTTAGTGTTTATTTTATTAAAATCGGTTAATAAATAAAAAAGTTATGTCAATTTAAGTCACGTAGTATAAGTATCGCATAAACTGGTAGTAATACTCATAGTTACTAAATAATCAATACATATAATAAAATATAATATCGAATAATAGGTAAATCAAATACTGAGCTGAATTGGCTGAAACTTAGGTTAAATAAATTTCAAAATTCAAAACAAATAAACTTAGGTAGGTACATAGTTGGCGTACAAATTAAAAATACAACACAGGTAATCATTAACGTAAACATTTGACACAAAAGTAGAATCTAATTTGATTACAGTTTCAAGGAAGTTTCAAGTATACTGAAATGGCTTATCAGTCGTTTTAGAATGATCCCGTGGTCATTAACAAAAAAAGGGGGTATTTTATTAACGTATTTAGAGAAACGGGTGGGTGAACAAAAGTCATATGAAATGCCAAATACGGAATCGGTCAGTCCCTACTGGGGTTGAAAAAAATAATTATAATTGCTCCGGATCGCGGATTATCTCGGTAATAAAGTGGTACGGGCATACATTACAGGACACTGGTTATGTTGAAGTTAATGTTAAGTATTTCGGATGCGATTGGTGATGAGCAAAACCATTGTCATTAGCGGGTTGTTGTGTCCGCAGTCTGCGGAAACGCCCTTTTTGACGGCACGAATTCGGAAACTGGTGTCTTTCTGACGATCGAAACTTTGACGAAAATAATATAATCCCTACATTGTGCGTTGCATAAAGATACGCAACAGCCAGTGTCGCTTCGGTACCGATAGCTACGAGGGGCGTTCAATAAGTTCTCGGTATCGGCATGATGACGTGGCATGATAATAATTTCTGATTATTTTTCATACTGTATCACTATTCATGAATACACTACTAAAGTAATAAATATATGATTAATTTGTTTTCTTTAATAAGTTTAAACAAAGACGATGGGGTAGCAAATATTCTGACGTGAGTAAAATTTAAGGATTCTTATTTTTATTTTAGGGGCGATTTTGGTAAAATTCTGGTGTGGTAATCCAGAATGTTGATTTTATAGTGAGGTTATATATCTATTTTGAAGCCGGGAAATAAAAATAGAATATCTCATTAATCATATTTTTAAACACAGCTCCCTTAACTAAGTTAAAGGTGGGTTTTAATACTTTTAATGGCCATCAATATACTCGTGTTTTTTAATTTCTAGAAATTGGGCCAGTATAAATGAAAAATATATGGATTTGAATACCAAGGAAGAGTCATACAAGATAATAGTATTGCAATTAAGGGGGTAAAAATGGCATTGAAAGTTTGTATGGGGATAGAATAAAATTTTAAGTGAGAGACTTGAAACTTCGTGTACGGACTCCTTATTGCAATACAAGAAAAGCAATTTTAGGTTTTTAGAGAAACCCACACCAAAGCGGGTTAAATACGAGTGCAATATTTGTATGGGGGAAACATTATTTTTTGAACTGACTTAAAACTTTGTAGAAAGATTACTTATTAAGATACAAATAAAGTACTTTCAGCGTTTTAGAAAATTCAACCCCTAAGGGGGTTAAATAGGAGTCCAAAGTTTGTATGAGGGAAACTTTTCCTTTTGAGCTAGAAACTTGAAACTTTGTAGACAGATTACTTATTTAAATACAAAAAAAGAACTTTAAGCGTTTTGGAAAAATCCACCCCTAAGGGGGTTAAAAAGGGGTGAAAAGTTTGTATGGAGAGCAATAAAATTTTAAAGTAACATTTGTAACTTGAGTATGTCTTAAGCCCGTATGCTAAAAGACTGCACAACAAATTTCAGCGTTTATTATTTATCTCCTAAGAGGGTTAAAAGGGGGTTCGAAGTTTGTATGCAAGAGTTTTGCAACATCGGTTTTAGACTGTTTGTTTAAAAACTAGAAAACGTATTCAGTGTTTTTTGAAATGAATCCCTTAAGGGGTTATGTCTGTACGATGAGCAAGACATTTTAAAAGTAAGAGATTTGTAACTTCCGTCTTAGACAGTTTCTTTGAAGACTAGAAAAAAATAATGGGTGTTAAACGAGATTCACTCCTAAAGGGGCTAAAAGCAGTCGGAAATTTATACGGGGAACAAGACAATTATAAAATAAGGGAACTGTAACTTCGGTCGAGGACTAGAAAACAAATTACTGCGTTTTTTATATTCTTCCTCTAAGGTTGGAGGTTAAAAGGGGTTGAAAGTATGGGGAACAAGTACCTACTTTTTGAAGTAAGGGAATTCTTCAGTCAGACATACATACTATTTGGTAAGCCATTAATTCAGAATACATAATCCTACTGCTCGCAGAAAAGTAGGTTAGGTTAAGTTAGAACTGCCCGCAGAAAAGCAGGTAAGGTTAAGTTAGAACTGCGACCCTTACAGAACCGAACAGCTAAAAGTACAAACCGAAAAAAAAGGTAATGTTAGATTAAAACTGCAGATCATTTTGTTAATTTAAGAAGTTAATTTTGGCTAATCAAAATAATTTATTCTCTAACACCGTTAAATAGGGACTGGGGATGGAGATGGAAAGTTCTACGTCTTTTGGCATATGATAATTTTACTTTCAATACTATACAGGCAGCTAGGAGTAGTTAGAAACGTCTGATAATACTTAAAATATGTATGGATATTTCAATTAAGTTTAGCAATTTAATAAGCTTTTACGCCTAAACCCAGAACGAAATTGAACATTGGCATAGAGATAATTTGATATCCTTGGAAGGATTTAGGATAGTTTTTATCTCGAAAATTATCTCTTAGAAGTTTGTTTGGGACAGCGATAATTAAGGTTACGCCTAAAATAATTTAATACCAATATTTTTTCTCAAGTTCTACGCGGATGAAGTCGCGGCAACAGCTAGTCTAGTAATATACCTGTAGCATATTGTTTGCTATTTACTATTTTTAATATTTGATCGATGTATTTATGAACTGCCAAAGTTTATTTTACGATATACGTATATTTACGAGCTGTCCTGACGGCTATGTCCGCGTTCTGCAAAGAAGGCAGGCAAACCCGCGGCATAAAATGTAGCCTACGTCAACCTAGATAGTCCATTCAAATTTCTATGTATACACAGATGAAAGAATTTATGAAATCAAATATGTAGTTCCGGAGATTACCCCTAGCTAGCTAGCTACGTGTATAGTAGTACCTACCACAAATATAGTTACATGGACAATATCCGTTTGAGGACACAGGTAGCTGACGCCAACTGAAAAATCGCCAGCGGCATCAAAAAGGTAACTGCTTTTTGATGTCACTATCGATTTTTCAGTTGGCTTTAGCTATTAAGGCCGAAACGCACTGACAGCGGTGGCGGAGCGGCGCGGTGCGGCGCGGAGGCGGTACCGGTTGTAATGTTCGAGCTAATATGAAAGGGTCCGCACAGAAAACCGGCCGGGAAAAAAGCGTGGCGGAGGCGGCGCGGAGGCGGTAGCGGCGCGGAGGCGGCGAAACGCGTGCACAGATAGGCGTGCGCGTCGCGGAGGCGGCGCGGGGCGGTTTTGCGGCGGGAAGTTGTATTACGCAGTTGTCAATGCACCGGCGCGCACTGGCGGTGGCGGCGCGGCGCGGCGCGGAGGCGTGCTGAGAGCGGTGCAACAAGTTGTATTTTTTTACAACTTCAGTTCAGATTTTATTAATTTTAACAATAAGTACAACTGTAAAATTTATTTCCCTGGTGAAACTTGGTACCCTGCTTAACAATCCTTGGTTTTAAGATGTCGTGTAATTCTTCAAGACTGTTTTTACTCATGTGAAAATAAGTGTTAAAACGATCTTAAATAAGAAGTCAGCTCTTGGCATAAATGATGGAACTCTCCAAATATTTATTTATTTAAACTTTATTGCACAAAAGAAAACTTATCGTACAAAAGGCCATATGGCATTCTCTACCAGTCAAACCTTAAGGCAAAGCGAAAAATATATAGGTACAGGGTGTAATCGTTAAGTGTAGCCAGGCGATTATTCCGTAAATATAAGAGATATTAGAAAATATCAAACTGATATCGAAAGTGCGTTACCCAATGAGTAAGATTGCATTAATAACTTTTTTGAAATAATAGTATTAATTATAAAAATATTAAATAAATAAATAAATATTAGGGGACAATCTTACACAAATCGACCTAGTCCCATAGTAAGCTCAATAAGGCTTGTGTTATGGGTACTAGACGACGATATATTTAATAGATAGAAATACTTAAATACATAGAAAACATCCTAGAAACTAAACGCGAAGCAACCCTCCTGTGATCTGTTTGCGGATGGCTGGACGGTTGTCGAAAGAGAGTGCTTGAAGTTGTGTGAAATGCTTATTTAGTATTTAATGTTATTGTACCCATGATTTAAAAAAATTTGTAATGACTTAGGATATTTCCTGTAATGTTACATTTTTTGTTATTTTTTTTTTCGTGTCTATAAATAAATAAATAAATAATAAATAAACGACTTAGAAACAAATATTCATGCTCATCACACAAAATATTTGCCCTTACCGGGATTCGAACCCAGGACCTTCAGCTTCGTAGGCAGCGTCACTACCCACTAGACTAACCGGTCGTCTAATATTAAGTTTAAACGCTCCCATACAGTTAAGTACCTTGCCACAAGTGTATCTTGTAAACTTGTAAGTAACTTGTAAACTTGTAAGTAACTTGCAAGTGTAACTTGTAAACTTGTACGTGTATCTTGTAAACATGTAAGTGTAACTTGTAAACTTGTAAGTGTAACTTGTAAACTTGTAAGTGTAACTTGTAAACTTGTATAAGTTCAAATGTTACTAGTAAACTTGTAAAGCCGTTCACTAGTTACACTACAAGTTACAAGTTACACTCACAAGTTTACAAGCGAGCGTTCAAACTTAATATTTTTAATATTAATACTTTTATTTCAAAAAAGTTATTAATGCAATTTTACTCATTGGGTAACGCACTTTCGAAATCAGATATTTTCTAATATCTCTTATATTCACGGAATAATCGCCTGGCTACACTTAACGATTACACCCTGTATATTTATTATATTATATAATGAAAATTCCTCTTTCTTTATTTATTTCACGGACCCGGATGTTCGTTTAGTCTTCTTTTTGTTTAGGAACGTCTCGTCATCGGTATCTGAATCTGAGGATAACATTTTTGATCTTTCCGAATCTGTCAAATGTCGATTACCGCTTGATATGTCACACACGCCGCCTCCGCGCCGCTATCCCGCGCGAATACCGGGCGGGATTTTGGTGCGACGTCCTCCGCCCCGCATTCGCTTTACCGCAAAACCGCCTCCGCACCGCACCGCGCCGCGCCGCTCTCTGTGCGTTTGCAGCTTTATACCTGTGTCCTCAAACGGATGTAGTCCATGTAACTTATATTTGTGGAAGGTACTACCTACTATACAAACTTAGCTACAATCTCACAGCTTTTGATGGTTATTCTTAATATTTGTATAGATTATTACATGAATATAATACGGCGGTTTTTTTTTAGATTCGTCGGGGGGAGCTGACAGCGACAGTGCCTGACAGTGGCTTCTATGAAATACCGTCGAAATCATTAATCTTCGGCTCTGTAACTATGCTAGTTAAGTTTGCAATCTTTTCTCAATATTAATGTTGTAGGTGGGTATACGTTGCCAGTCATACCTTGTATTTACTTTCAATATTAATACCAACTTATAAATATAAATTCGTACCTATTAACGATATTGTTTTTTTTTCACCTAGAGATTTTTGTTACTAAAGCCTGTCACAGACAGCATGCAGTCCGCCGCGTCCGGACGTCTGGCGTCGCCTAAAGGCGCGTCTAGATGTTCGAGCGAGCGGGGCAGCCTGCCGAGGAAAGTCAAAAGGAATCTACTACAACAGATCAAAGAATACTAGTCAATGTGACCTTGGTTTTGTCGGACGTTGTGTATCCTACAACATTGCACACGGGCCAAAATCACGCGGCGGACTGCATGCCATCCACCGCACCCACGTCTGGACACGACTTTAAACATAGGATAATAGGAGACGCTACACGAGCTAAATCGGCAGGACTACCAAGCAAGGTCACAGAAAATCTAGTATGGAGTGACCTTGATTTGGCTGCCCGCCGTGGTTCCTACACCTGGGCCGAATCACGTGGCGGCCTGCATGTTGTCGTGTCGATATCGGCCCGTGTAGCGTCTCCTTACGACGTCAGACGTCCGAGCGCGGCGGCCGGTACTAGCGGTATGAAGTTATACGACAGATCAAGATAGGGATAGAATATTGCAGAACGCCGCCTTACTCTCGGTTCATTGATGTAGTATAAGTAACTAGACAGACAATCATACGAAAAAAAAACCTTCCTAAAGAACCACTCGGTCGAATCGGGATTTACGTAAATTTTAAATTCCCAAGAAATCCTCAGTGACGCCAACGTGCCAAGTAGGCCGCAGCACCGCAGACAACCTCCTAAGACCCCGCGTACAAAATGTCAAAAAGTTCCATATTCAAAAGCAAATATGCAGAGCAATTGACGCGTAGTTGTCAAGTGTCCAAGAGGCAACCGGATGGCTCGCGGTATTTGAGCTCCCGAAGTGTTGTGAAACCGCCCTGTGCGACCCAAATTAAAGGGATATTTATTTATTTATTGAAAAACAGGTTACATAACATTACAGTTTACACCAATGCGTCATGAGCCGAACAATATTTATTTTGACGGCGAAACGGCGTGGCCCCGTTGTTCCGACATCTCGGGTGTTGGATATATTACAGATAATGTGATTTTACCCCAATTTGTCAGTACAACATGTCGAAGTCATAATTGGGTGTGTCGTACACATGTAACAACTGCAACTACAATTTCATTCAGTGTGGCCAGTTAACAGTAAGAAAGCGAAAATTGCCGCATTCAAACGATCTTGCGAAGCGGACTCCAAGATTGTTATTAACCGATGAGATAGACCGATAAGACTAGAATGTCTTATGGTCTAGTACTGTGGGGGCAATCATCCGAAGTAAATAAAATTTTCATACTCCAAAAGAAGTGCGTCAGAATTCTAGCCAATATCGACCAAATGGTATCCTGCCGGCCTTACTTTGTTAAATTTAAAATGCTCACGTTAACTTCTATGTACATTCTTGAATCCAGTAAATTCGTAAAAAAATACTTTGAACTTTACCCCTAAAACAGACATCCGAAGAAATGATAGAAATCATAATAAACTTAAACTACCCTTCTCCAGAATGAAAATAGTAACGTCTAGCCCTCACCATATGATGATTAAAATATATAACCAGCTACCTTCCTCAATTAAAAACCTAGAGAAAACAACGTTATTTACCAAACATCTAAAAATATTTCTCATCAGTAAATGTTTTTATAACTTACTTACGATACGACTTACGACTACTTAGAAGAGAATACCAATAATTATAATATAATAAGTTAATAAATAAATAATTCTTTTAAGATGATATACATCACGTTTTGAAAATCTATTTATCGCCATCTCGTTTTGTTTTATATTCATGTGCAATAAAATGTATAAGTACATGTAAAAATATTATGTTCAAATATTAGGCCTCTCAAATTGCTGTGCCCTTGCAGGGCGTCACATGTGTCTATATACTTATTTTGTAATTCCACCTGATGTATGAATGTGATACGCAATAAATTATTGATTTGATTTGAGATAGGGCAAGACAGCACGTCTATCATGGGACAGCCGCGAAATACTCTCGATTTTTCTCGCACTATACCTCTTGTCCTAAGTGCTCTAATAAGAGAGAGACGGATAGTGTTTGAAAAATCGAGAGAGCTCGCGCAGCGTCGTTTGATAGCCGTGCAGCACACAAAAATTGAGAGTATGTCGCGGCCATCTCATGATAGACGTGCTGTCTCGCCCTATCTCATCGGTTAGTAACAATCTTGCAGTCCGCTTCGCAGGACCGTTTGAATGCGGCAATTTTCACTTTCTTACTGTTAACTGGCCACACTGCATGAAATTGTAATTGCAAAACACTGGTTTAAAAAAAATTACAAAATTACAGTGTAAAATATTAAAACAATATTCTTTAGTGTACTCGTATATTTTGAATTTTTATTTTTTGTTTGAATGTGTGAGCATCAAAACACTTGGCAGATCATACAAATTCCATGGTCCAAATTGTGATTTTCATGCAATTAGGGTATGCGCGCACGAGCAACTTTTGTCTCCGCGACTATTTTGTTTCTAACATCAAGTCTATGGGTTAGTCAGGACAACTCGTTTGACGGTTGGATCAGCAGCGCAACATGCATCCAGACGATAGCAATTAGTCAGATTCTGATGAATTGGGGCTGACTAATCATGTAATGTATATACCCCATATAAGCCAAAATGGACTGGGGCAAAAACGTATGTAAAAACTTTTTTTTGGTTCTGATGCAGCCGTTTGAGACAGCGGTTGCCTGAAAGTGTGTACACTGTTTATATAATGAAATTCTGGACTAAATCGAATACATGGCAATTTTTTTGTCACCCTACCCTCCAATTTTTGCTCCAGTCTAAATTGGTTCCAGGGTCTATACATGTAATGATTTGTCAGCCCCAATTTATGGGGTATACATATTATGTGATTTTACCGCAATTTGTCAGTACAACATGTGGAAGTCATAATTGGGTGTTGTAACAATCCGACCACATGTGCATGCAATAAACATACTCTCGATTTTGTTCTAAGTGTTCTAATAAGAGAGAGATGGATAGTGCGAGAAAAATCGAGAGCTCGCGCGCCGTTGCGTGCTAGCCGTGCTGAGGTACTTGCATACAACGAGAAACGCACCTCCTTCCGGAGATGCGTCGCAGTGTGACATCCGACACTGACAATGGCCAAGCTAGTTTACAAATTCAATTCAAAGCAAGGCTCTTAGAATAGTTACGGGATCCATGAAATCTTCGCCTATTAGGGCTCTCCAAGTGGAATGCGTCGACCCCCCCCCCTCAAGGCACGACGCCAATTCTTGACAGACAGATACTTGTTCAGGAGCGCCCAACTAGAGCACCACCCCATTTTTCCCAAGTTAGATATGTTAAGATACGATAGATAGCGATTCCAAATTTGTTGATTAGCCTAATCAGATTAGATAGCATTGAGCCTACCTTAACAAAACTCCCTAATATGCCTATATACACAATCCCTTTTGCTGCAATCACGTTCCAACCGAAAACAGTGAACATTGGAGTCAATAGGTCCTCTCCTTCGGCTAACGAAAAATTCCTCGAATCCGTTAGAGAAAGATGGCAAGATTGGGACCGTCTCTATACGGACGCCTCTAAGTTCAGGGATGGGCCCATGGGATGTGCCTTCATTCATGACAATCTTAACTGGGTACATAAATTCCAACTGCCCAATATCTGCACTATATTCACTGGGGAGTGTTTTGCTATTTTGAAGGCTGTCAAGTATGTCAAAGAACACAGGCTGGTTAACTGAGTAATTTTTTCGGACAGTCTAAGCTCTATCCAAGCCATTACAAGTAATTAAATTAAATACTGGGCTAAATCACCGTTGGTTTGCCTCATCAAGGAGGCTCTCCTATCCTGCCGTCTCCTTGATCTAGAAGTAATCCTATGCTGGAGCCACAAGGGTATTCATGGGAACGAACTGGCTGATTTTTCTGCCAAGGAAGCAGCAGTGAATGGTAGTAGATCTCTTTTTCAATGTTTTAGCATGGACTTAGACGCGATCTCCTCGTCAAAATTATACTCAACATGGTCGGCTCTATGGGCCGCGGATAATAGGCTCCAGTACTATCATTTGCAAAAGAATATTCCGTCTACTCCCTGGTTTTTTAAAATTAAATTTAAAAAAGTTACCAGTTGCATCATTCGTCTTAGGCTAGGCCATGTGTGTTCCCCTGAATTTCTATAGAAGATTAAAGTGAAAAACAGCGCGGAGTGTCTGTGCGGGCATGGTATTGGTTCAATTGAGCACATTTTTTTCGAGTGTCCTACAACTCAATTCTCCCTCTACAACCTACTAATAAAACTTAAAGTTCAACTCCCCACTAATGTTTAAGCTCTCTTGGCCAGCTTTGAGCCCAAAGTGGCCAAGGCTTTGGCTTATTTTATTGATAAAAATAAAATAAAATTATAACTATTTATTAATAATAAGTATCTTTTTAGCCACTATTATTATTCCTATACATATATAGTATTTCTGTATGATTATTTATGTGTATGTTCAGTCCCCAGAGGCGCTACCGCGAAACGAAAACGAACTTCGTTCGTGTATCTCTCTCCCTGTCGCTCGAATGTGCAAGTGCGATAGAGACGGAGATACACGAACGAAGTTCGTTTTCGTTTCGCGGTAGGCCCTCAGGGCAAAATTTTTAGGTGCACTCCACAGATCCGTATTCCGTAAATGCAAATCTCCCCCACTTGACATTGGCAAAGTGCCTAAGAAGCAAAAAGCCACAAATTACGGAAAAAAAAAAAACAATTCAAATGACATTAAGGCACCGATTGTCTATAAATGTTGTATTGCGTACTCAAACTTGAATTTGCGTACTATTTTTAAGAGCTGCGCGTAACGAAACGTAAAACCCATCTGGCAACATTGCATCCACCTAAGTGTATAATGCGACTCCATTCAAGAGCATTCAAGTCACACTATGAAAAAAATCTAAATAGACTAAAAAGTTCTCTGATCTGTTTGATTTTAATTTGTTAATATGGAGCTTAAAATTTTATGGACTAAGTTCTCCTTTGTATGAAACATAATAGCTTGATGTAGGTTATAAATTAACGCTATTAGCCTCTACCTGATTTACTGTGTGTTACCGGCATGCGGGCATTTATTAAAACTGATAATAATATGTTCCATTAGCAATTGTTTCCATGTATTTGCAAATCATAATTATGTAAATTAACTGCGTAATTAATTTTCCAAAATACAAACCTTCAATGGACTAGGTATATGACGCCGTACTAAAACAAAGTATGAAGAGCTGTCACTTGCACTTACTGTAGGCGCGCACGAGCAACTTTGATGCCGGCGACAGTACATCTCTCTTTTTCTCACTTCGAGCGGGCAAAAGAGACAGATGTACTGTCGCCGGAGACAAAGTTGCTTCGTGCGCGCATACCCTTACTTGTCAATTAACTTTGCTGTACATTGCTGGCAATATACATTTTGTTAGAAAATTTATGAAGTCGGAATTATAGTTAACTAGCTTCTGCCCGCGACTCCGTCCGCGTGGAACTAGTTTGTATCGTAGCTCAATACAAACTTTCACCCTCCATTTCACTCCTTTAGGGGATGATTTCCGGGATAAAAAGTATCCTATGTCCTTCCCCGGAACTCAAACTATCTCTATGTCAAATTTCACGTCAATTTGTCGCTCCATTTTGCCGTGAAAGACGGACAAACAAACACACAAATACACTTTCCCATTTATAATATTAGTATAGATTATCTGTATTAAGGTCATGATTAAGTTAAAGAACTCCGTTAATTCACTTTACTTGAAAAAAAAGCCCGCTTGCCGGTAACGCACTGTATAGGTACCTAGAGTAGCCATTTTAGAACACATTTATTCTGATTTTCTTTACATTTACGTTCGACATTGTGATTGTGAGTCTAAGTCTATTTACTTTATGTGACGCCAATGTTTCGGCTTATAATTTCACACGGGCCGTTATCATATTGGCGAGATTTGTCGGCGCATAGGTATTACTTTACTTTTTTTTTGTCATGACAACTATGTTACTATGTTATCTATCACTGTATCGCACTTCACCGCTGTCACGGCTGTCATGCTGTCATCAATGTCATAATAAAAATCTGTCTATGAATGATCAGTCGGTTTCTGTAAGCAGCTACGTTCGGTTTGTCACGGGACACAGTACAGCACCTAGTCTGACCGTTAATCGATATACGCTATAAATGAACACGGTATCTGTATCTTAATAATATTTGTGGTCTATTGATTTACTTACTGAGCGTAAAGTGATCTTTATAGTATAAACTGTACTTGCGAGACAAGATGGTTGGAAAGAGTCTCGTTGTTGCGGTCTTTCTGTTGGGTAAGTATCACCTTGTTTATAATTATATTCTTACCCTTGAATATTTAACATGACGGAAATGAATTCTTCAAGTATTTTTTAACCTCTGCTGTTGTTTACTAGATTTTACTGTAAGTATGTGCGTAGGTTTATTGATGCCGATCCAACATACTAGGTGTTCAATAAGTTTTGAGAATCGGTATAAAAAAAAGGAGTAGTTGGTGTCTTATTATTAATGATTAAATACGCTATTTCTTATTTTACGTGCATATTTATTGTGTAGAAAAAACTAGGTCGTCGTTATGAGGCTTATTTTTTACATTGACACTACTTCACCAATTTTATGGGAAAGTTTTCAATATCCAAGAATAAGAACTAACAGTAAAAGACATGGTCTAGATTACACAGTAGGTAACTAGTACCTACGAGGGGCGGCTGAAAAGTAATCTCCTTGGTTAAAAAAATATGCGAAAATGATACTGGCTGAAATGCATTCTTGTTCTTTGGTTATTCTTTTTTTGAATTATTTGACGTTCATTTGTTTTTTTTCGTTCCATTTTTCTACAATTCTCGAATGTTTGCGACATATCGGTTGAAAAAATGAATATCGCTAAAATTGAACATCGTGCAGTGATTAAATTTCTAACAAAAGAAGAAAATACTCCCTCACAGATCCGAGAACGTATGATGTGTGTGTTCGGTAGTTCGTGCCCTTCCGAATTTACTATAAAGTTTTGGTCTAAACAATTTAAACTCGGTCGTGAGAGCTTGGAAGATGACGCTCGTAGTGGAAGGCCGGTTTCTGCCGTTACAAACGAAAATGTAGCCAAAGTTAAAAAAATAATTTTAGAAGACCGACGAGTGAAGCAGTGGGAGATTGCTAGAGATGTGGGCATCAGTAAAGAAAGAGTCAATGAGATAATTCATGTGCATCTGAATATGTCCAAGGTGAGTGCACGTTGGGTCCCCAGAATGTTAACGGCGTTTGACAAGGACCGACGTGTCAAATGTTGTGAGGAGTTTTTGGAAATGAGTCGAGGTAATGAGGAAGAAATTGTTTCTAAAATGGTGACGTGTGATGAGACCTGGATTCGACAGTGGGACCCCGAAAGCAAACAAGAGTCTTTGCAGTGGAAATTCAAGGATGAGAAGCCTCCTCGGAAGTTTAAGGTCAGGCCGTCGGCAGGCAAACTTATGGCTACCGTATTTTGGGATACAGAAGGAATTTTACTAATAGATTATTTACCAAAAAAAAGGACAATGAATGCTGAATATTATTCCAGCTTACTGCATCAGTTACGAGACGCGATAAAAGAAAAGAGGAGGGGTAAACTTAGCAAAGGGATCCTGATTTTACACGATAATGCACCTGTGCATACCGCCCGCACAACAATGCTTACCATGAAGGAATTAGGGTTCGATGCCGTTAACCATCCACCTTACAGTCCAGACCTAGCCCCATGCGACTATTTTTTATTTAGACACCTCAAAAAAGATCTCCGAGGAAGACGATTTCTGACCGATGACGAAATGAAGGCTGCAGTTAGTGACTTTTTTGACGAGAAACCGAAAGATTTTTTTTTTCATGGGTTAATGTCAATATTTGACAAATGTAATAAGTGTATTTCACTAGCAGGGGACTATATTGAAAAATAAAAAAAATACATACATGACAGTCTTTTGTTTCATACTTAGGTAGATTTCTTTTCAGCCGCCCCTCGTATATCCTCCCCAAGCCTGATCAGCAGACCTGGTTATCGGCAAGTTCACCCAAAAAACCTCATAGATTTAGTTTTTTGTTCTGTAATTCTTTCTTTTATTATTATTAAAGCTTTATTTATTCAGTGAAGTATTTACACTTCTAACAAGGTATTCGTTTTGTTAGTAAACTGTACAATTAGGTAGTTTAGTTGAATGTAATTATATTCTTTTTTAAACTATATACATAAAAGAAAGTGGTTAGTTTTAGTTGTTAGTGTGAGTTTCTACACTGATCCCGATTGGGTAAAAACATCATTGATTCCCTTCCATATCTCTCTATCTATAGCTTTCTCTTTCCAATTTTTACCAGCTATTTCGGTGATGCCATTGGCCCACTGTTTATATGGTCTGCCCCTTGTTCTTTTTCCTTCTTCCCATCCATTTCATTGTTTGTATGGTGCATCTTTTTTATACAATTATCTTGATTTACTCTCCCTTCGTATTTATATTGATATAAATACTCACCTACATTCACCCTATTTAAAGAAATTAAAAAATATGTATTGATGAGAAAAGAAAAATGTAAGGTCAGTGTCGGCAAGTCCGGCGGATACTTTATTTAAAGTTAAGTTTGATCGGATTTTACAAGGTTATTATTTATTCCAGGATAAACGGCCCAGACTTGTAGGATGACAAATATTATATTTTACAATGTCGCTTTATCAAATTAACAAAATAAGCAAAACTTTTGCAAAAAAAGAGGTTTTTTTAAAACTCGGCGAGTAGACGATCTTCCCGTGATGTATAAGGTAAGGCCGTCTAGTACTCATTGCCGCGCTATTTGAAAGTCAATAGGCATGTAGATTACATTGTTGGTATCATAATTTTATGCCATTCCAAATTATGTTTTGAGATCAGGGAGATAGAGTTGCAATTTCAAAATATACATATTTTTATGTTATAAAGGCAAGATCGGCATATCCGTGGAAGAAGAGATTGTAAACCTTTTCAAGTCTAAAATAAAAAAACATGATAAACGCAAAAATTTAATAAAAATTACAATTGGTTGTTTAAAATCGTATAAGATCCCAAAAATACTATGAAAGTATCCATCTTACATACTTATTAATTAAATGTAAACTATTAAAAAAAAAAAAAAAATGTAAATAAAAATATACCTATCAAAAAAAAATTAAGTCCAAAAACTGGGCCCCCTTTCCGATACTCTGACCGGAAACCATCCGAAAACATGAAGGCGATATTATTGGCCGGTACTGTACGTAAATAGCGTAGGCAGTACACAAAAAGCAATAGTGTATACATTATTTATACTAAACGGGACTTAATCGCGTATAACTAACTTATTTTATTTACCTCAGTGAGGTCTCCCGACGTTTCGGATGTGTTGCATCATCCATGGTCACGGCAGTTGTGTGAGTTGGATGTTTTGTTTTTGTTTTGTTTTGTTTTTGTTGATAAATAATGTGTGAGAATCGTGAAAATTTAAATCAATATAATAGTGTATACGTTTTAAGTAATTTAAAGTTTTACGTGTAAGTATCTCATTTATCGTGACAATATTTGAAATGAGAATATTTCAACGCAAAAGGTTGGCAAGATCTGGTTTAAGGCAAGAGCGGCACATTACGGGCTTCCCTTGATCATTTCAGACGGACTTTCCAACTAGATAAAATATAAGGTTAGACATTTCGAAACCTAAAACTACAAAATTAAAGCATTTTGGCTACATTAAAAGCGTTAGACAGGAAAAGCGGTTATTAAACTGCTAAGTTACTCACCTCATTAACAAATACTGCGATTTTTTCAATTTTCTACGATTTATTTTCTGGACCACGTTGAACTCACTTATGTAGTTCGAAACACGAATGAAGTTGACAGTTGAATTGCTACCATAGTTTTCGTCATAGCGACATCTATGTTAGAGAAAAAGAACTAGGACGAAAAACCGCTTTACCGACAGAGTTATAAGTGGCGCGCGTATACAAATACAAGAGTTATGGCGTATAGACGGGCTTTCCTTATTGACGGACTTGCCCACACTGACCTTACCTTGAAATTTGTAAGATGACGGTGCCTTAAAAAAACGGTGATAAGAGTTAATTTTTTAATTTTGTGTCATGAAAATAGATAACATTTTATGTAAATTAAAATGTTTTTGATTAGAACACCCCAATTTTGCCAACACCACCTAACGAAATATTGGAGGATAGCGTTACAGGATCGGTCCATTCTGGTTTTCAGTGTGTACATGCCAGTGAATGCCATAATATCCCAATATTTACAGTGTCTTGGAGAGTTAATTGCAATAATGGAGGAAAATAGTGATGTCGAAGTAGTATATGTACTAGGAGATTTTAATGCACATCCCACAGAAGTGTTTTTTAGAGAACTGAGCCAGTCTTGCTCGGAACAAGATTGGTACTGTGTAGATGTAGACATCTTAGGGCGTGAGTCCAATACATATACTAGCGAGGCTCACGGTTGCAATAGGTGGTTAGAACATTGCATTGTTACAAGATCAGCACGAGAAACTGCGAAATGTTTGGGTGCGACAGGACATATACTGGTCTGACCACTTTCCTCTCGTGATTGAGTGTGACATGAGCAAAATACATGTTCAATGTGTGAATGTCAAGTCACCTCATGAAGAAGTGATTTGGGGAGACAGAGAGGCTGCTCAGGTGAGTCTTTATCATGTAATGATAAACTTAAATTGGTAGATTTTCCTGCTAAATGTACCACCTGTGCAGATGGAATTTGTTACAATAACGCCCATTTTATTGTGCTTGATAAAATGTATGGTAATATAATCAATGTCATAACTGAATCAGCTAGGAAATCAGCGAAAATAAAACGTAAAAAGCATTATATCGTAGGTTGGAATAAGCATGTCGCGGACGCTCATAGGGATGCCAGAGTGAAATTTCTATGTTGGGTATATGCTGGTAGACCACCACAAGGAAAAATCCACAATGACATGAGACATGAGTGAAAGTCGAAGGCTGTTCAAGTCTAAGCTGAAATGGTGTCAGGAGTGGCAGGACCAAATAAAAAGCGATACCCCGGCCTCGAGCCATTTAGCTAAGGACTTTAAGAGCTTTTGGAAGAATACCAACAAGTTATGTGTAAAGCCTGGAATTCCTGTGTCCTTGGGGGGCATGACTGAGGGTAAAAACATTGCTAATAAGTTTAAGGAACTGTTTACTGAGTCATCCTTCGTTCACTAAGGATCATATGTGCCGTGCTGAGACCAGCGTGGGAGAAAGTACCATTCAATTTCCCGCTAAACAATTCGATAACGTCATAAAAAGTATGCAGAGGGGAAAATCTCCAGGACACGATGGTCTCAGTATCGAGCATCTTAAATATGCGGGTGTACATCTCCCTCGCATCTTGGCAATGTTCTTTAGGTTGTGCTTACGGCATGCGTAATTACCTGAGCAGCTGATGAAAACTGTCGTCGTCCCGCTGGTTAAAAATAGGAAAGCGGATGTGTCGGATAATGAAAATTACCGGCCGATCTCCCTTGCTAATATAGTCGCAAAGGTGCTTGACAGCTTGCTTAACGATCACCTCAGAAAGCACATAAAACTTCATGACTCGCAGTTCGGGTTTAGAGCTGGACTATAAACTGAGAGCGCTATACTGTCCCTTAAGCAAGCTGTCAGGTACTACAAGGACAGAAGCACGCCAATCTATGCGTGTTTTCTTGACCTATCTAAAGCGTTTGACCTGGTGGGGTATGATTTGTTGTGGGACAAGCTCGGTAAAATTACGGTACCTCCCGAGTGTGTTTCCCTACTAAAATACTGGTACGCCCACCAGGTCAATCAGGTGAGATGGGCTGGAGAATGGTCTGACCAATATCTATTGGAATGTGGAGTAAGACAGGGAGGACTGACGTCCCCTGTCCTATTTAATTTGTATATGAATGAGTTGATTGAGGAGCTGAGCAGTATGCATGTCTCATGCCATTATTAGCTATGCTGATGACATGGTGCTGCTCGGTCCCTCAATCAACTCTATAAGGAAACTGATTGCGAAATGTGAGAGTTACGCCGAGCGACATGGTCTTAGGTACACTGCAAGTAAAAGTGAGATGGTGGTATTTAAAGCCCGTAAGTACATTCCACAAAGTGAGCCTTCGGTCATGTTGGGCGGGGTGACTCTCAGGATCGTGAATAAGTTTAAATATCTGGGTCATATATTTACGGAGGACTTGGACGATGACCTGCATATCGAGAGAGAGAGAGAGAGAGGGGAGGGCCTTAGCGATGAGGGGTAACATGCTCATCCGTAGGTTCGCGCGATGTACGAAGGAAGTGAAGCTGACACTTTTTAAAGCTAATTGTACCTCATTTTACTCGTGCAGCCTATGGGTGAAGCATACGAGACGCGTGTATAACGCGTTGCGCGTCCAGTACAATAACATCTTCAGAATGCTGTTGAAGTTGCCTCGACACTGCAGTGCGTCAGGCATGTTCGCCGAGGCGCACACAGATGGCTTCCACGTCATCAGACGCAAGAGGGTTGCCTCACTGCTGAGACGAGTTAGAGGCAGTGGCAACAGTATCCTGGGGATGTGGGCTGGACGCCTGGACTGCCCTATACTGAGGCACTGGGTTGGTATTGTGACGGGACGGGCAAAATAGTGTACATTTTTGCCCCGCTCGCTACAATGCTACAGCTACCCAAGTCTTTTTAATTTTAATTTTATTGTTTTTGTTCATTACTAACAGGTTTAGTCATAAGTTTCGATAGGTTTAAGTCTTATTAACACACATATATGGATTCTATAGTAGTCTGAAATAAATGATTTTTATTTATTATTATTTTATTATTACATTTAGGTGACGCAAAAAATTGTTCTATACCATCATCTTAGCTTTTAAAGAAAAACAAATGAGTAGGTACTGCCCTTTTTTTACTTATTCACTGTATTCATGAATAGTGTTATACCGACGAATAATCAGAAATTATCAGAATGAGACGTAATTATGCAGATTCTTACTACTTATTGAACACCCCTTGTAGGTGTTGTACCAATGGTAGTACAGTGTTCGTCATGCTATGAATGTTGTCTCAAATAAGTTTATTTAGTTGTTACCGATCTTACATAAGTAGGTATGCTAAATTTCAGCTGAATCAGGTCAGTTCTCAAGTAGGTGAAGAATGGTTTACAAATTTTTAAAGACAACTTTGACACTTAAATGTATATAAACAAACTGCAAGATATAAAAAGCTTGTATCCACATAAAGGCAATCAACTAAAACCAAATGCAATCTATTAAAAACACAATATTGGCATACTGTTCATGAAATATTCCTTATAACATAATGTAATTAAATAGGCCTAATAAATATATACATTTTATATTAAGGTGTAACCTGGGCTCAGTTGGATACGGATGAAGCCCGAGCCGTGGACAAAGCCCTAGAGAATTTGCCCCCGGACCTGCAGGGCGCTGTTAATAAGGAACAAGTTGAAGACCTCAAGAACAGGACGTCAGCTGCCTTTAAGGACAAGTGTGAAAGTAACGGAGGGCCCAATGCTTTTGGAAATGCTGAGGTGAGTTTTTAAATAAGTTACATATACTCGCAGTTATGGGTTTTGTTGATTATGAATATTCGGTTCAGCCTTTGCCTTCATCAGCCATTCCAAAACAGTCTCATCAAGGGTGAAAATCTTATTGATCTTTAAAGTAAAATATTTACAAGGCCATGAGTCTGAGAATAATCTAGGCATTACATTATTGCAAATTGCTGACAAACACCTCTAAAATGTGTCGGTAAATATATATTTTGCATTTGAATCGAATAATTCGGCCTAACAAAGAACATTGAAAAATATGCAGAATATGCGAATGCCGAATATTCGGCACATCTCTCTAGTTACATACATATAAGTAACATAAACTTGTACTTTAGATTATTTAAGTTGTTCGAATTGGATCAAAAATTAGAACGTTCGAAAAACAACTACGGTCCAAGGGAAATCCTTCAAATTCCAATGACAATATGCCTGTATGCCCGAAAGGAGTTGGCAGAGCTCATGTAAGTTTCATTTTCTGTAGCACTTCTACTTCTAGCAATTGTAGACGAGGTAAGATGGAGAAATAGTAATACGTGCGACCAATTGACCATGTGCCAAAATAATGCTTTCACTTTCGCTCTTCGCAGCCAGACCCCCTAGCACACTAAGTTTTATGTCGGACATAAAGCATTCGTCCCATTCTGGCCAATATGCGAGTGCAAGAGGGACAAATGCTTTATGTCGCACATAAAACCTAGTGTGCTAGGGGGGCAGATGGCGCTGTTTGACGCAAAAGCGCAGCGGCTGCGTTCAGTTTTAGTGTAAGGCCGTGTCGCACGTACAGCAGAAAACGTAATACGAAATACCTACTCAAAATGGTCTCGCCGTAAGACCAGCGCGAGCGCTGGCTCGTGAGCCAGCATTATACGGAGGCGGGACCATTTCGTAGCAAATAAATAGTTTAAGTACCTAATTAATATTATATGTGTGTATGTGATATTTATATTTGTTTGTTACGAATAAATAATTTTCATTAATATTGGTGATCGTAATAGGATGAAGAAAAGCTAGTTGCTAGCAAGAACATTACAACATTGTTTACTTGTTCCAAAATAACTTTTGCTGCGTGCGCCCGGCTTAATAAACATTTACAGAAGCACAGAATGCTGCTCAGAAAAAAATACCAAAAAAACAGTCATAGGGCTTTAGGGGACTGCCAGGGGGATGCCTTCAAATGAAGTATTCAGGGCTCAATCAGAGGTTAAAGTTCATAATTATGGACCATGAAATTAACTTGTCTGATCACTTGAGTGTTCATGTCATCATACATATTCATAACTATTGCTCACCTATTCTGGTTTGGTTTGAATTCATAGCCAATAAATTTTATTTTAAAATATGTATACGCCAGACTGCAAAATTGCCTGTTGTAGGTATAATGACCTTCAGATTTAGTCTTGCTTCACCTCACCTCTAGTATCTTTTTAATCACAATTATCAAAATTTTGCTCCATTTTTTATAAGCGGATAGGCGACAGTTAATTCCTTTGACATACTGTTTTAGGCTAACACCTTAAAGATACCATGACTTATGATATGATAGTTATGATAAATCTTATCTTTGTGATATTTTAAGCCGACGTACTTTCAGAGTGCATTATGTACTTGAATTTTTAAAAATAGTATGGCGTTAGTAGGTTAGATTAGTGCTAGATAAAAAAAAAACTCATTCAGAAAAAAAAAACGTTGTAGGTATAATGACCTTCAGATTTAGTCTTGCTTCACCTCACCTCTAGTATCTTTTTAATCACAATTATCAAAATTTTGCTCCATTTTTTATAAGCGGATAGGCGACAGTTAATTCCTTTGACATACTGTTTTAGGCTAACACCTTAAAGATACCATGACTTATGATATGATAGTTATGATAAATCTTATCTTTGTGATATTTTAAGCCGACGTACTTTCAGAGTGCATTATGTACTTGAATTTTTAAAAATAGTATGGCGTTAGTAGGTTAGATTAGTGCTAGATAAAAAAAAAACTTATTCTCAAATTAACACTTGTAAAAATACCATATTTATAAAATACCAGACTTATTCTATTCATAAACGAGGGGCGCTAAGGAAATAAATAAAAAATAAAATTCATAAGCGGGAGACGTGAAAATGAAATGAAAAACGAAAATATTTATTGAGTGAGACAAAAATGCATTATGATAGTTGTTTTAGGAGCAAGAGTAATTATTTTATGAATTGATTATTTGTACTCTCATTTAAAAAACGTTTTTATTTTTATATAATGAAGGAAAATAGGAATACGTTTATTGACGGCGTAGAGTTAGATTACACAACACGAAACAGCATACTTAATAGTTAGTTAAATTAATTCGATAACACTTAATCGAATTTAAACTTTCGTGAGACATGTTGAAATAATACTAACTAAGAAGAACTCCCGAAGAGTTCGAAACATGTCGCCCGTAGTGACATAGAATACGTGAGTTGAACCGTGTAATTGTTAGTATTATTTCGATAGCACTTATTCATCACACACACACAAACCCACACACTAGCTAGACTATAGTAGCCACACTGTGTAATTTTCCTTTAAATGCGGTCACCTATAATTTTATCCGTTTATCCTATAGGTCTAGCGAAGAACTAAAACTTCTAGGAAGAAACTATGGTTTTTTTTATATTTCGTTTTCGAGTTATTTAAAGTTATGCTGACGTCAGCAAAAACCTGTTTTTGTCTGTACATTTCAAAATAATAATATAATTTACATATGTACTTGTTTCATTATAGTAACAATACAATATCTAACTCCATACAGTGTTTAGGTATTGCATCTATGATATACAAAGAGAAATCGTGTTTTTTTTAATTATTACTAAATTGCAGTTTTCTCCGTTTTCTTATCGGTTCTGTATCTGATTTTAATACGGCGCATGCATAATATAGTTAACAATAACACACAATAAAAAGGAAATAATTTGAAAGTGGACTTCGGAAATATTACATTTCTAAAGTTCCATAGATTTTCTATGGAAATAGGGTTGCGAAATTTAAAATACGTGAAATTTTAAATACTTAATTAATTTAATTCAAACGGAATAATGTGTCAATGTCTGAGCAGTTTCACTTTCTTTAATCTTCGACATCCGAAGATACTAAAACTCCTTCTATTAATAAAAAAATAATCATCATCGGTTTCTTCTAGTAAGTCCTCGTCCACAAGCCATTCTTCTACGCCTAGAATGTTCGCAAATGTTTTTCGATGTAAATCCGATAGTGCAGTGCGGGCTGTATTTCCATCGTTGGAAGTTCCTGAATTTGGACGTACAACATCAACCACTGAAGACATTTTTTTGGCATAAATTTCAGCTTGGATTCTTGATTTCCGCTCCTCAACAATCTTGGCTTCAATAGATTTTTTTGAGACTCCATTTTTGCACTGCTGGGTCATTTTTATATCCTACTTCGCTTCGCACGGGTACTATATTATACATATAAACCTTCCTCTTGAATCACTCTATCTATTAAAAAAAATCGCATCAAAATCCGTTGCGTAGTTTTAAAGATCTACGCATACCTAGGGACAGACAGCGGAAAGCGACTTTGTTTTATACTATGTAGTGAAGTGAAGAAGAAACGAAATCAAAAATTCTAATCAACGCGTGCAACGGGCTTAGACTATGTTTTAGCTCTTCAAAGTTAACTGGACTCCCCGAAATCTTGTCCAGTTTATTATATCCTGAACATGTAGCGTCGCAACACGCGCATAGTAATTGTGATTTTGCAAGGTATAATTAAAAAGAGTATGTAGAATAATATTATCCTATTCTACTTTTCAACTACTCACGTGAAAGGAGTCTAGCTTAAAATTGGTACTTATTTTTTTTACACCAAATAAAACTATTTATATTTTATTTTACTTCAAGAAAGATAGTTAATTGGCAGTCGAAGTTATCTAAGAATTGTTATAATATAAGAGGTGACAACCCTAACCTCTAACATTGTTTGCATCTGAGCTTTTTTTATATTATAGCTAAATACAATATAAAACGATCCATTTTAAAAAAACACTGCAGAAACAATGAGACTAACCAAATTAAAAACAAATTAAATTTTTAAAAATCATGGTTTTTCCTTTTAGTAACCATTATTTATAATTTCTTTTTGACTGAATTAGTAAATATAACAGCCCTTTTTAAGACACCATTAATAAATAATAAAAAAAAATGATTTATTTCAGACCTTGGTCCATATATTGTTAGTAGTACATTTAAAAAGAAAACTTATACGCTATGTTAGTTAGTACGTACACGGTTGTTTGCTGTCAGAATTACTTGATGTAAGTCAAAGTAGTCCTGACCATCTGAATCCAATGCCACATAATCGGGCAGTTAAATCTTTCAGAAATCACCTTCAGAATGCCGTTCTGAGTTTCTTTCGCATCCCCGTTAGGAAACCGTCCGTATGGGTATTAGCGAACATTTCCGACGCACTGCACCATTTTGGGAGTCTTAACAGCATTCTGAAGGCGTTGTTATATTGTACGCGTAGGGCGCTGTAGGCTCGTTTGGTATATCGGACCCACAGACCACTAGAGTAGAATGAGTGACAATATGCCTTAAATAAGGTTATTTTTACGTCCACGGAGCATCTAGTGAATCTGCGGGCCAACATATTACCTCTCACCGACAACGCCCTACGCTCTCTCTCTATATCGCCATCATCACATAGCTCGTCTGTTATAATGTGGCCCAGGTACTTGAAACGGTCCACCACTTTAAGTACAGCCCCACCAAGAGACACCGGAGGGATAAAATACGGCCTAACTTTACCCGCTTTGAACACCATAACTTCACTCTTGGTGGCGTTGTACCTAAGTCCATGCGAGGCAGCGTACTCCTCGCACTTGGCCACTAACTGTCTAAGGGCCCCAATAGATGGACTCAGCAGCACCATGTCGTCCGCATAACTTATATTGTTTACACAAGTGTTTTCAATGTAGCATCCGGCATGCATGCTGCTGAGTTCACCTATCAGGTCATTCATATAGAAGTTAAACAGTTTTGGAGATGTCAGGCCTCCCTGCCTCACTCCACATTCCAGTCTATATTCGGACGACAGAGCCCTTGCCCATCTTACCTGGTTGGTCTGATTTTGGTACCAATATTTTATCAGATTTGTACTGTCATCCGGAATGCCTGCTTCCTTCATCTTCTTCCAAAGTTCCAAATTGTATAATGCATAATCACAATATATTTAAAACGAAATAATACGTTTCTATGGTTGTTATGAAGATTTCTCAATTTTTTTAATAACTTCAAAAATAAACATAAAAAATACCTGGTTTCTTCCCAGAAGTTTTAGTTCTTAGGTAGATCTATAGGATGAAGGGGTAAATTATAGGTGACCGCAATTAAAGGAAAATTACACAGTGTGAGTAGGTATCTAGAAGCTATGTTATGAATAATGTCATGTATGCAACTATGCATGCATCGGTCAATTTGCAAAATGATGACTGCACTTTGGCATACTTAGGTGTGTGATATCTATTGAATAGCTAGGTCGAATACAGTGAAGAAAGGTCAGGCAGGACTTACGTAAACGCGTCTTACACGCAACGCTCAGAGGCACTAGTATAAGTTTTACCGAAACAAAACTTTACGATCGCGTTTGCGTTTTACCCTCAATTTGTATGGGATTTGACAGCTAAACGCGAACGCGGTCGTAACGTTTTGTTATAGAGCTACAGTACATACCTATTGCTGTTTAGAGAGAGAAGCTGTATTCTAATGGAACTTATGCCTTAGCGCTTACGCATTTTCGTTTGCACTATGGCATAGGTAAAATTAACTTAGTTGCGAGTTTAAATTAGATATGATACACGCTAACTACTGTTTCTGGACCGTATTAATAATGCTCTAATAAAATTAAACTCCTTGATTTCAATGCTCTTGAGGAAAATTGGTAGGCTTTTTGTATTATTTGATGTAGCACCGTTATCGTTGTTAATGATTTTTATGATTCATGATAATCATGATCAATTCGACCGTATTTTAATTTATTATTTATTACACTATATTTTATTATTTACATTCCATTTTAATCTATTAATTTACTTAAATAATAAAACTAATCTTTTTTTTTTTAATTTATGTGGTTTTCCGTGTATTTGCCTTGCTTAGGTAATTTAACTAGGTAGGTATATTTTCCGACATTTGCGTGTGTCGTTGTTTACGAGAAACGGCGACTCGTTTCACTTCCTATATTAATGCATGAGGTTTCAATTTGCATTGCAATGCAACTAAAACTTGCATTAACACAACAAAGTCAATGAACCTTAATTATTTGTTTTAGGTAGGTATTAAAAACTCATGAACAAGCTACGGTAGCCTAGTGGTGCAGGCACACGGCCCCCAAACGGCTCGTGGGTTCGAATCCCGGCTCGTACAGTCAGCATCAAAAGTAACTGCGCAAACGAAGACGTCCAAAGTCTTTATTAGAAGGGAATAAGAGCTTTTGACATCTCGGATTGCGCAGTTACTTTTGCTGCTGACTGTACCAATGAGTTTTTCGGAACTTATTTACGTAATCGAATATTATTTGATATTTACCGTTAGCTTTTCGGTGAACGAAAAACATCGCGCGCAAAACTGCATACATCTGCGATGATATTCAAAGGCGTATGTGAAGTCCCCAACCCGCACTGGGCCAGCGTCCGGACTTGGAGATTGCATTCCCTATCTCGAACCGAGATTTAATAATTCGAGATCGCGCGTTAAAATTCTGATGTCGAGAATCGTGATGTCGTCAGCCAAATCGACGAGATCTCATAAAATCTCGACAATATCGAGATTCCACTTTTTTTTTCAAACAGCATTAATATGGTAAAAATTGCCCGAATGCGATGCTAAACAAGCTACTTAAGGTGTTGCTATTATTATTTTGATCAAAAAACACATCTATGGAAAACCATACTGAACAAACATTTCTCGTCGACTTGTACAACACAAACGTAAAAAAGGTACACACGCACCATTACTACACTTTTTTAAAATAATTTTCTTTTGAAGCATTTAGTACTTGCCAAGTTCTGTCCGACAAGAAGTATTAACTTGCTTTTGGCTACTGAAATCTCGTTCGTGATCTCGATTCTTTAGTCGAGATCTCGATCGAGATTTCAACACACAAGATTTCCTGTCAGGAAGATTGAATCTCGAAAATCCGCTCGAGATCTCGTGATTTCGAGATCTCGCGAGATCGAGATTGCTATCGCTAGTCGGGACTACTGCCCGCCCCTCATCCATGAGAGGAGGCGTGTGCCCAGCAGTGGGACATATATATATGTATAGGCTGATTATTATTTCTTATTCGTCCTATTCGTTAATTCTGTCATGACGTGCCTGCGTGGGACCGGGATAAAAACTATCCTATATTTTAATCCAGGCTATAAACTATGATCGTGCAAAATTTCACCCAAATCGGTATAGCCGTTTAAGCGTGATTGAGTAACAAACATCTAAACATCCAAGCGTTTCATTTCTAATATTAGTAGGATAACCAGGGGCCGTAGACAAGGTTACAATCGACAAGCGCTAACGCCAATAGAAAACTACTAAAATGTATGGGAATGACAGATGTTAACGAAAAGTGTTTCGTCGGCATCTGTCATTCCCATACATTTTATTAGTTTTCTATTGGCGTTAGCGCTTGTCAATTGTAACCTTGTCTACGGCCCCAGTTGATGACAAATTTATATCATTGTTGAGTCTCCCAAGGTGTTCCAAACCCAAGGCCATACATGGTGCAAGTTATAATATAAGAGTAAATCTTCAAACCATGTGAACTAACCTTGGAATAAGCTCTGTTTTCGGCTGATCGATATTGTCACTCCACACTGCTGTTCATTGACAAACTATTAATTTTACAATGATCCCTGAGCAAATATTTATTTGTTCACCCTATTCATATTATACTCGTAATGAGGATGTCTTAATTATTATTTCTTACAATCTAGTTATAATTCGTTCTGTAGTATTAATGCATTTTTAACTAAAGCTAGCTAATTAGTTAATTATTAGCTCGGCTAATTAGTTAATTATTAGCCGAGCGTAGATCAGTTGTTTACAATAAACTCCTCTATTATATCAGTAAAGGAGTCTTTTTAGGGTTAAGGTTATAGGTCGTAAATAACTATCATAATATTACAGCTACATTTGCTATTTTTAGGGTTCCGTAGCCAAATGGCAAAAAACGGAACCCTTATGGATTCGTCATGTCTGTCTGTCTGTTTTTCCCTCTGTATGTCACAGGCATTTTACTCGAAAATTATAAGGTGTATTTGAATAAAATTTTGAGGATAGCTGTATTTTGTTAGCCGCTACATAGTTTTGTAATTAAATTACTAAAAAAATTTCTCGGAAAATGTACAGAAATTTTACATCGACATTTTTATCAGTTGGTCAACGCCATATCATGCTCTATCGAATAAACACATAAACTAATACGCGTGGCCGCAGACAGGCCGAAATTACACACGTGCGTATGAATAAAAGAGAATAAGAGAGATATACCTATGATGAGTACATCTAGTGCCACTAACCAGCCTATTAAATGTCACGTACGAAGCTGCTCCTCTATTCTGTAACTTGTTTTAAGCTCACCTCAAAGCTCACCCACAAATATATCTTGACACCGCGATGCGTATAGTAACTAAGCGTCGGTAGAGGTCTAGTTTCTTGACGGGTGACCGGCGGGGTGAGCCGTATTAGCGCTTAGCGAATAACAGCCCTGGACTGGACCTACTACTTACTCGCTATCGAACTGGAATGAACTATGACACCGGATGAGAGCGCAGCTCGAACGATAGAGCAATGAATAACATATGTTGGCCAATAACTAAACTAATTTATACACCTCATACACAAACAATATCAAAAATAACGGGAAGATCACTTTGTTGGGAAATTCTGAATTAAGTGTAGATACACGATTTTTTTGTCTTAGTATGTGTGTAAGTATATATTTTTTTTTTTTGCAGTCAAGTCCAACAATTACTCATTGGCACCTCATATTGTTTACATAGGTAATTATAATTACTTAACGCGTTCGCTGACAGTATACGTCAACAGGCGGGCCATATGTAGGCCAACGCTTAATTGACGGTACTGTCAACGAACGTGTTAAGGGCCTCTTTGGGGCCAATCGTGTTATAAAAAAGCGGCCAAGTGCGTGTCGGACCACGCACAACGAGGGTTCCGTTCCTATTAAAAAGGTCGTATTGTTACTGAAATCTTATGGCACTTACGTCCTTTTCTTTAAGGAAGGCAGTTTTTCAGAAATATCTCAAAAACCTTTGAACCGATCTTGTTCAAAACAATTTTCGCTGAAAGAATTTAATAATTTTGTCCATGATTTTTTTCATATTTTTAAACCACACGGTTCAAAAATTAGAGGGGGGGGACACAATTTTAGTGACCTTCGGGGCGATTATCTCCGACTCTATTCACTTAATCAAAAAAATTGCTGAGAAACCTTATATTTATTTTGAAAGGCCTATCGATTGATGTGCCACAAGTGGCCTTGCAATAAAAAAAAAAATTGACTTTCAGTTTTATGTATGGAGTGCACCCCTAAAAAAAATATTTTTTTGTAATTTAATTACAAAACTATATAGCGGCTAACAAAATACACCTATCCTCAAAATTTTATTCAAACGCACCTTATAGTTTTCGAGTAAAATGCCTGTGACATACGGACGGACAGACAGACAGACAGACATGACGAATCCATAAGGGTTCCGTTTTTTGCCATTTGGCTACGGAATCCTAAAAATAGCAAATGTAGCTGTAATATTATGATAGTTATTTACGATAAATTAAAACACGACCGAAGGGAGTGTTTTAAATCGACACGAGTTGCGAATTACCTATTCGCACGTGTATCTTACAACGTTTTACTGTACATATGGCTCTTTAAAGTTTCGACATATGAACGGAAAGTGCTCTTTTCCACACTAGTGCGGGAAAGTAGCACCGCACCATATGTACTGTAAAGGCATTTAAGATTTTCTTGTTTTCACTTTTTATTGATTTTTAATGTAATCCTGTTTCGGTCGCATTTTATTCTTCGTTATGAGTTATGAATATGAAAAATATAGTTGTTTATTTATGTTATGTCCTAAAAAAATACACACGACAGTAGAAGGGGTAGAGAGATATAGCATTTCTAAGTATTTTAGAAATTTCTATGGAAATAGGGTTGTCCAAATATAACCATAAAAATAAATTATAAATAAATTAGAAACTATCGATGTTTTTATTTTCAAAATTTCTTCTGATGGTAATACGATGTCGTTATCTTCGTTATCGTCAGTATCCGGTTCAAATTCACTAAAAGTATCTATCATCTGAATATTTTTGCGGTGACGGGTCGTCATGAATAATTACGTTATCCATAGGACATGCCGTTATGCGGTTAAGAGTCGAACCAAAACTTGGGTTTTACAGCCCTTAAGAGGAAACATAAAGGCCGTTTTTCCATACAAACGTAGTGCCCTGTTTTCTCCCTGGATAATGGCAGTAGAGCAATATTTTTTTTTCCATAAATATATGGCTACTATTGACATGTTCCTATGTTTTCCTTTTTTTCATAAATTTATTCTTAAAGGAGATATTAACCTTCAAAAACCAAAAAAATGCCAGATTTTCCGCTGTCACATCCAGAAAACAATTTTGACTAGATTAATAAAAAAAAAGAACACGGTCAAAGCCTTTCTTTAATTATTAATAAAAAAAATAGTTAAACAAGTAGGTCAAGTTTTGGAGAAGAAATCAGGGGACTACGAAACGTTGATTTCATTTACTTTTAATAGGTATTTTCGGTCCAAGTTGCAGTCGTCTCTATCGCGCTCGCTTGATCAGGCACTGCGCGACAGCAATACATTTTACAAATACCTATTTCTCAATTATCTCGACCTTTGTGTTTCCTATTAACTTTGACCGCTGTGCACAGGAAGGACGCTAATCTAAATAAATCTTGGTAATTCCTATGGGCGGGTTTTTCCACGGTATACTTAGGCCTAGTGTTGAAGCGTGTCTGGTATTTATTCGTATTCGCTGGAATCCTCATAATGTTATTGACTTTTCTATTTTATTGTTTTAAAACCTCTAATAGGGGTGTAGACACTAAATAAAATAATCAATAATGTTGTATTTTCTCGGAAAAGGATTAAAAATTTAGTGAAATGGTGGAAAAAGCAACGCAATAATCGCAAAGTTATAAGTGTCCAAAGTTTCAAGAGGGGGTACATTCTGTCCCTTTTCCGCAAAACGCACCTTCATATGAAACGATTGTCATTTACTATGACGCTCGCAGATTGTGACGTCACTATCTGCGAGCGTTTTTTCTCTCTAACAAGCAATATTAAAACGGCTGTAGCTTCGATTTTTTTCGAGATATCAGAATAGGATTTTCGTCAATAGGCATATTTTTATGCCTTCTTTCTTTTGGAGTTTAATAATTTTCGAGTCTACACCTGTATTGACAAGGGCCATGCTATTTGATTTTCACACGACCCGGTTTCCGGCAGGTTGTTATACTCTGATTATTAAACAGACAGAAAAAATGTAAACAAAGTTATGTCACTGTCAAAGTGACATATCAGGGGTTCTAAAAGTACGGGTCGGTCATGCAATATTATTTAAAGTTTACTTTAACAGCAAAATTTAAAATATGATAATGTATAGGGTATCCTTTGGCCACGTATGATAAATGTGTTTGTATACGTTTAGTATCATATTTTTTTCTGTCTCCGTTAAATGGCCAAGACGTGGTCTTTTTTTCACTGGAGACAAAGTATCCTTTGACCGAGAGGTACTCGGACCGGGGTCCATCTTGCTACCACAGCACAACGAACCACCACAAAGGACAAATTCACAAATAACAATGAAGAACTTAACAACAGTAATAACGTAACAACAACGAAAAACGTAACAACAATGAAAACTTAACAGAATAGCACTGGAAAGCAATCACAGGGAGAGCACTCAAACGTTCGTAACAGATGTTAGAAGCCGAGTAAGGTGAGTGACAACTGACAGAACGCGTCAAATAAAATAAAAATCTAGCTACCGATATTATTTGCCATTCGCATTAAGAAAAAAAAATAGTAAGCAACCCAAAGATGCACAATCCCGGTGTATCACAGCAGTGATACCAGTGCTAAAAATATATTTATTTATTTATTTATTTATTTAAGGTTCACCTACAATTGTTGACATCGATACATTGAAAACGTACAAGCTAATACATATAAGGAGTGGTGTCACAATTACTTACAGGTAAACACGGCATGCAAAACAAATATAAGTAAACAACTATAGAAATAGCTTTTTCCTAGCCTTTAACTTATTTTCTACTTACTTATTACTTTCTTAGTTATGTTTTAAGAAATATTTTCGGAGAGACGCTATAAATTTATTTAGTGGGTCATAGTGCATATCCGCCTTGCCACAGCAACCATTACCAATTTTACATAACCTGCATATTGGAGAGTTAGTGCCTGAAACTGATTTTCTAAGCGGGGCGCAGAGAGGGGTGATAGCATTACGGGGGACACGAGATGGAGCACGAAAGTTCAACAATGTCAGCAGTTGTGGACAATCTATTTTGTGGTTCACTAACTTGTACAAGAAAGTTGCATCTAAGAGCGTCCGTCGGTCTTCTAGGGAATCCATCTTGAAATATTGCAGTTTCCTTTGATAGGATATTGATCTTTTAGCCATGACACGTGCTTGAAAAGCTAAGTGACGAGTGAACCTTTTTTGAATACGCTCTAACCGTAATGAGTGAGTAGCATAATGCGGCCGCCAGACAACGCTGCAATATTCCAAAATACTCCTCACCAGACTATTATATAGTAATATTTTGGTTGCGCTGCGCTTAAATGATTTAGTGCTTCTTATGACAAAGCCCAAGGTCTTAGATGCCCTCTTGACAATATTTTCCATGTGGGGGACAAACGTTAATTTGTTGTCAAAAAGAACTCCAAGATCGCGAGTGTTCTCAACTTCGATAAGGTTGCAACCGTCTATATGGTAGTCTGACTGTGTTACATTTTGTTTTCTGGTGAATTTCATATGGATGCATTTTTTGATATTAATGTGCATTAGGTTATGCTTACACCAACCACTCAGTCTTATAATATCGCTTTGAAGTAAGGTGATATCCTCAGTTGTGTTAATAACGCGAGCGAACTTTAGGTCATCTGCATACATAAAAACCGTAGAGTGATGGAAGCATTCCACTACGTCATTAATAAATAAGTTGAAAAGTATAGGACCTAAATGCGAGCCTTGAGGTACGCCAGACGTTATATTACGATAAGACGATTCGAAGCCATTTAATACCACATAGAAAACCCTTTCAGTTAAATATGACTGTAACCATTGCAACATATTGCCTGATACACCGTATGCTGATAATTTGTACATTAGTATTGAGTGAGATACTTTATCAAAAGCTTTACTGAAGTCAGTATATATCACATCTGTTTGTTTACCTGAGTCCACGGCACTCGTTACTAGCTCGGTAAAGGATACTAAGTTTGTACATGTTGATCTAGAACTCACAAATCCGTGCTGATGGTCAGTCAAATAAGGTTTAAAGTGTCTTTGTATGTAAGGGTAGACAAGGGATTCCAAGACCTTAGCATAACACGATAAAATCGATATTGGTCTATAGTTTGAAACTATGCTATCGTCGCCTGATTTAGGAATGGGGACAACCTTAGCGATCTTCCAAGCTGTAGGAAAGACTCCAGAGGAAAGTGATTTGTTAAATATTTGCCATAAGGGCTCAACCAACTGAGATGCGCAGGAAACGATAAAGATAGGTGGGATACCGTCAGGTCCAGCTCCTTTGCTACAATCCATACCTTTCAGCTTAACAAACAGAGCTTCTTTGTCTATCACAACAGATGAAAAGCACTGGCTATTGTTGATAAGTGATTGTGGTAACGGTGAATTATATTCTAAACCGACGTCATTAGAATCAGTGATATACACCGAGGAGAAGTAGGATGCAAACATGTCGCAGATTTCGGTATTGTCTGTGGTGGCCATTGTCCCGTGAGACATTGATGCCGGATAAGCACTTGACCCACCTCGTTTAGCTTTTAGATGCGACCAAAACAATTTCGGATTTGCAGTAAGCTCATCTTCCACCTTAGATATATAGGCATTGTACCGAGAGGTAGCCAGACACTCGCATCGCTTGCTAAGCAATTTTAGCTCTAAGGCATCCATAGGATTTTTGTATTTTTTATACCGAACTCTTATCTTATTTTTCTGGTTTAACGCTCGTTTTAAGTTCTTATCAAACCATGGGGGAATACGGTTGTTTTTAGGCTTAGCAAGTGGTACATGTCTTCTAACCAGCTGTTTGACTACCTCCGAGAACGCGTTCAGCATATCGTTTACGTCGGTGAGGCTGGAAAATATATCATCCCACAGACAATTACTAAGATCTGCACGTATAAGGTCATATCTGGCTTTGTAAAAGTTTGGCCTGGTGGTAACATTATTGTACGATAATCGAGGTGCGCTTGCAAACGTAATAACAACTTCAAGTGAAGGGTGGAAAGGGTCTATATTGATCAGAGGACTCACATTTTGAAAAACATTACATGACGCTACTGTAGACATGACTAAATCTAAAATACGACCCATATTATTAGTAATAAAATTTAATTGTTTTAACTTGTTTAGGTGCATAAAATCGATTAAAATATTGCCAAATCCTGGCACTATGTAATTACTGTCGTCTTTTTGTATAAGATCCCAACTAATATTTCCCAAATTAAAGTCCCCAATAATACATAAATGATGATCTTTTTCTTCTATGATCGAACTACAGTGATCTACCAAGTATTTTAGTGAACTTCTTTGCAAGGTTCAGGTTTCGATGGTAATCCATAGGTCCTCAAACTTACTCTCCCAATGAGCCATTCGTTTAGAATGTAGTGTTTTCAGAACAGCAACCAACACACCCCCTCCCTCCCTACCCTTACAAACGCTGGATTCCTCTCTGTCCCTTCTGTAGACAACATACGTATCGTCAAATAGCTCACTGCTCAGTACAGAGTTGTTAAGCCATGTCTCCGTTAATACTATAACATCATAATTACAACATCTTAAGTTAAGAGAGAACAATTCAGTTTTTGTGCGTAAGCCGCGTACATTTTGATAATACATATTGAGTTCAAGCTCTTTTAAAATTATACAAATAAATACGTGTTTATAAAAGTGAAGGTAACTTAGATTCTACACATAAAAACGGTATTGTCTTTTAAAATAATTATGAGGGAGGATTTTTGTAAATATAAACATTAACGTTATCAAAATTAATTAGCTTTTTGTAATTAGAGTGTATATTATGGAAATCAGACGTATGTTTCGTTTAACTGCGAAAATTATAAATCTCCTCATTACAGCAAATGGTTCTTGTTAACGGCAACACCAGTGTTTACATTTTTTCTGTCTGTTTAATAATCAGAGTATAGAGGCTTGTCACTTTCTGGTTAGTTGATAGGTAAATGATAAGAAATGCGTCTTGGTCGTCCCGCCACGTCTTGGCTTGCCGCATCGTCGCTGTTGATCCTTATGGTTACGTGGGTATCATTATCTTCAGCCTACCTATACGTCTCACTGCTGGGCACAAGCCTCTCCTCTTATATCTATGTATCATCATCCTCAGCCTATATACGTCCCACTGCTGGGCACACTCACGGATGACAGATCATCCTCAGCCTATATACGTCCCACTGCTGGGCACACTCACGGATGATAGATCATCCTCAGCCTATATACGTCCCACTGCTGGACACACTCACGGATGATAAATCATCCTCAGCCTATATACGTCCCACTGCTGGGCACACTCACGGATGATAGGGAATGGGCAGTAAGCCCCCACGCTTATTTTATCTTCCTGTTTGTTAAAAACAACATGGTTAGTTTCAAACTTTCGATATCGCCGTAATGGCTAACGGTGGCGAGCGAGGTTAATTGCTTGCTAGCGATGCGTGTTAGTGTTACCGTGCCGGGTAATTAAAGTGTAGTCTTGCCTTAGCAGCTAACACCGATCCGATCAAGGAAAATTGTAACTGTTCCGAGTAACGATCTTCTCGACAATCTGCTTAAAAGACAGCTATAGTTCCTCAGGTGCATAAGTTGTGTACGTTTTCTGGAAAGTGTACAGATGGGTACAAAAAAATGTAGCCGTTTTAATTATTTATTTATACTTTATTACACAGAAAAGGTACAAATGGCTGCCGTATGGTATGCTCTACCAGTCTACCACTGGGCCAAAAAGAAACGTTCGTTTCAGTTTGTTTGTTCCCGTTGTTGTTCACATTATTCCGATGGATTGAAGATAAGAAGTGCATCTTTTTGTAGTCGACTGTACGTGAATTGACCGTCCATTCTTAATAATAACTATAAATGTAAAAATAACTTTGTTTCTGTAAATAACTACCCTTTTCGCGCTTAAACTTGTAACTGGTTTGGGTGATTTGGATGAAATTTCACATGGAGATATTCTGATTACGTACAGATCTTTAGGTAGGTACCTACCTATCAACTAATGGGTTGAACCTAAAACTAATGTGTTCTAATTGTAAATACCTTTATAATGACAGGAAAATGGATGAATAGTTTACTATGGGGCAAAGTTCTATCTATTATCTAATCAGCTATCCGTACGATTAGTTGTTGTTGTTTAATAGTTAAGGGGTGCCAGTTTATAACGATCCGTTAGAACTCTTGTTGGTAAGTAAGTAAAGTAAGCAATCTGATTTCTAGAGTCGATTTTGTAAATCTCCCTCCAATACTTTTTGATGGGATTCAGATTGATTATTCGATGCAAGTGAAAAATCTTGGGATCATTATGGATCGCTCTTTGTCTTGGGTGCCTCAAGTGAGTGAAGTGAGCAGGAAGATATTTGCTGCAGTGGGGTCTCTTACGCGGCTTCGTAATTTTCTGCCTACTGCAACTAAAATTGCGCTTGCTCAAACTTTACTTCTTCCTATTCTTGATTACGCTGATGTATCCTATCTCGACCTTTCTGAGGAGCAGCTTCATAAGCTTGAGCGTCTCCAAAATGTCTGCATTCGGTTCATATTTGGGTTACGCAAATATGACCACGTTTCTAGTTTCCGTTCCAAACTCAAGTGGCTCCCTATCCGTTATCGTCGTAACTCTCACATTATTTCGCTTCTGTTTAGTGTCCTTTTTAACCCTGCAACTCCCCGCTATCTCAAAGAGCGTTTTAGTTATTTTAATTCTGTTAGATCTTCTAACAATTTGCTATTAACTGTGCCTTCGTCATCTTCGAAATTTTACAGTAGTTCGTTCACTTTTAAGGCTATTCGACTGTGGAACTCTCTCCCTCTTGATATAAGACAAGCTAAATCTATCGGTAACTTCAAATCTCTTCTTAAAGAACATTATTTGTCTCTCCCCTAACCCCGATTGTCTTACTATTATTATTATTGGCTGACTGTTTATGTATTATATTTATATATTTTTATTTGTGTTATTTGTATATATGTATGATTGTGTATGTATGTTTATATATAGAGCTATTTATGTACGTGTATTGATATAATTATTTTGATTTTTGGCTTATTATAATCTCTGCACCACCTACTACATAATCTAGTTTTATCTCTTTCTCCGATACCCAAAGGTTGTCTGGAAGAGATCGCTCTTCAGCGATAAGACCGCCTGTTGTCTACCTCTACCTACATGTTATTGTATTGTTTCTCTTTTTAACTGCTTTGTTTCTGTGAGGTGTGCAATAAAGAGTATTTGTATTGTATTGTATTGTAAGTCTGTAAAACATGTATTAAGCTTAAATTAATTACCCACTTTTATGCAAACGGTCTAAAATTATGCACCTTATGTTAACGATTCCTATAGAGACGCTATTCATACGGGTGCCTTAAGGAACGGAAAGGCTCCTATAAAGCTAAATTGAGAACTTGTTTTAATATGGTAGACGGCTTGCCTTTTACCGTCTCAACACATCCCAACGTTGCCCATAGGATAGCTGGATTCTCATTATTATCAACTTTTACTAAAATAAATAGATCCCTTAAATCCCTTTTTTTTTCACATACTCTTTTGGAGATTTCTCCACTCTGTACGCATGGTCGCCGGGAAGGGACGCGCCGGGGAATCCTTTAAATCCAACTTGAGCTTGAGACCCAGTCATCAGAATCGTTTTTAGGGTTCCGTAGCCAAATGGCAAAAAACGGAACCCTTATGGATTCGTCATGTCTGTCTGTCTGTCTGTCCGTCCGTCCGTATGTCACAGGCATTTTACTCGAAAACTATACGCGGTGTATTTCAATAAAATTTTGAGGATAGGTGTATTTTATTAGCCGCTACATAGTTTTGTAATTAAATTACAAAAAAAATGTTTTTTAGGGGTGCACTCCATACATAAAACTGAAAGTCAAAAAAATTTTTTTCATTGCAAGCCCACGTGTGGCACATCAATCGATAGGCCTTTAAAAATAAATATAAGGTTTCTCAGCATTTTTTTTTAATTAAATGAATAGAGTCGGAGATAATCGCCCCGAAAGTCACTAAAATTGTGTGTGTGTGTGTCCCCCTCTAATTTTTGAACCGTGTATTTCAAAAATATTATAAAAATCATGGACATAGGGCTCATTAAATTCTTTCAGTGAAAATTGTTTTGAACAAGATCGGTTTAAAGCTTTTTGAGATATTTCTAAAAAACTGCCTTCCTTAAAGAAAAGGCCGTAAGTGCCATAAGATTTTAGTAACGATACGACCTTTTTAATAGGCACGGAACCCTTCGTTACACGGCACTCGCCCAAAAATGTATCGAAATACCTCAAAGCACATCGATTCACGATTAACGGACTTATGGAAAGTTAACAGAAGTTAAGGAATCCGTTACCAATTTTTTAAGTTAACTTAAAAGATAATCCGTTACTCAAAATGTTAACTTCGTTAATGAACGATTAACGAGTTAAGGTGGTTCGACGACCATACAAAACGTTTTTTGACGTTCTCAGGCTAACGGCGTGATATTTTACGAAACTTATGTAACACACTTTCATAAATTGGCTTTCCATTTGCGCGAAATTCCCCCTTTTCTAGAATAAACTTGTATAAACTAGAATAATTTGAGAAATTAATTTGTCACGTTGGGATAACGTTTATTCGTTTTGTATGGTCGCCGAACCACCTTAAGGCCCACCTAGGTATACGAGTAGTATAGTACAGTCAGCATCATATAGTTAGTAGCAGCCAAAGTTGCCAAATATATCGCAACACGTCTTTATTACCTGAGGTGTAAGGCGATGTTACGATATATTTGGGTACTTTGGCTGCTCCTAACTATATGATGCTGACTGTACAGTCGACTACAAAGATAAGTATGTTTTTTAATGTTACAAAGTTATGTATGTATATCTTATTACCATGGTAGTAAAGTCTATGTATACATATTTTTGTAACATCGTATGGATACATCTCTTTGTAGTCGACTGTACAAGTAGTAATCCGTCGGTATCCTTATAATTATGTCGCCATTGAAGGAAGAGCGAGTCACAAACGAGCTAATAGATAAAACTAAGTATCTTGACGTCCAACGCCGGTAATTACTCGTAGCTCATTAAAATATCATCACACTATTCCAAGTCAAGTAGCTTCCCTGTTCTTGTTTTGTTAAAACTAAGAAGGTTACTTACTATCGACAGTTATGTTGTTTGTCATTAGAAAATGTGACATAACTAAGTAGTAGGTAAAGTGGAAATTTACAAAGACCACATCCTAAACGGGATTGTGAGGTCACTTAGACGTCCGTTGTTTTCACCGGACAACGGACCGTTTTTTTTTTGCCGGACTTGCGGTGTTGTATGGCTTATAATCAGAGCCCGTAATTTTCATGCCGATGACATCAATTTGACGTCACGCTGCATATAGGATGATCCCAAATAGTTTTATTGTAATTATTAATCATTAGTCGTCAATCATTTTAATTATGTACAAATTACTTCAAAAGTAACCTAATCACTTAATAGGTACCTACTTGATACGTGAAACGTAAATTAAACTATTTGTTTTGTTTTTATACATACATTTTAGTAAACGGTATTGTTACCACATTTCAATAATTACGTAGAAAACAGAATTCCTTCAAGTAGGTACCTATTAATTATTCCACGTGTGAATAGATTAATTTTGAAGTAATTTGTACATGATTAAAATGATTGACGACTAATGATTAATAATTACAATAAAACTATTTGGGATCATCCTCGTCAAATTGATGTCATCGGCATGAAAATTACGGGCTCTGCTTATAATGAATGTGTGTAATCCTAATAAGTATTTAGGTATTTTTGATTGCTTCGATTCTAAAGATGCTCATTTGAATATACTACAAGTTCACCTTAATTAAGTTTGGTTGTTTCCTTGATTACAGAATGCGTTACTAACTTTGAAAACGTGCATGGAGGCGCTGGTAGATCAAAAGGTATTGAACCGAGAAATCGAAGAAGCCAAGCCCACGGGGCGAATTGACGAGGTTTTTAAGAAGTAAGTTTTCAACATACATCATTAGGCGGCCCTTACACCTGTAAGTTACTTACGTAAGTTCAGTACAAATACTGCTCACGTAAGTCGTCTGTAAGAACTTACAAGTGTACAACAGGCCTTAGCACGCCCTATTGAACGAGCGAGCGAAGCGAAGCGAACGAAGCTCTCCGTTTCAGCTTGGCCATAAATTATTTCTTATGTCCGCCGTCTGGACTTTCGTATGACAAGTCGCATTTCTCAACTTAAACATGATAAAGAAGACAGACTCGTGAGTTCCACAGCTCACAGAGCACTAGTTAGCGCAGTTGGTGGCCCTGCTTGCCTACCGTTTAGACCCTCTCACAGACTGGCGCGGCCTGCGGCGACATACGCGGCCTTTATTATCATAGTATACAACTGGCCGCCACCGCAGGCCGCGCCAGCGCCGCGCGGTACGGGAGGTGTAAGTAAGGCGACAAGTGAGACATTAGAGCTCAATCTAGCGCCCATTTCGCTGGCACCACCCCTCGCACCCCGCAGCTACCACAGTAGGGGATCGATTTTTGACTTTCGAGCGCTAGACTCTTTCACTCGGAAACTGTCAAGAATTGCTAATTGCTATTACGAAATAGCGATAGAAAATTAAAAAACGAGTGGTATTGTATTGACCACTCGTATTCAATTCTATCGGTAGAAAGTAAGTGCCTGGAAATTCTACACCACAATTGTATTTACTTTAAAAAAAAAATAACGAGCGCTCGAAAGTCACAAATCGGACCCCAATAACAGACTTAGTTTACGGGTATGCCTATAGCACCTGTGGTCGAATACCGTGTGTTTGAATCATTCAAAACATACGCTACATGGATGTGCCTTTTGTATTTATCTATACGTGTACTCGTATGTATATCGTTTATTTTTCAATAGTAAAAACCTAGGCTAGATAGTTGGAATAATAACAAGACAGCCCCATGTGCAGAGCGTGCATGGAAGCAGAAGAAACAACCAAACACATTCTACTGGACTTCAAGCAGGTAGAAGTATACAGGAAAAAGCACCTAGGGTCTCCGGACACACTACGGGACGCAGTTAGCAACACCAAGGCGCTCACAAACTTTCTGGAGGAGCTGGGGTGGTCAGAGTAGCGCTACCCCACCGATTCACGCAAAATAGGCACACTAGATGTCGACTTGCGGAAAACGCCCAGTATAACTAACTAACTAACTACTAACCTAGGCTATGTTGATTTGTATCACACTGTCCAAAATTAGTTCAGGCTGTCGCAGGTTTACCACAAGACTTCGTTTCCAGATACTGTACCAAAAAGCCCCAGTTCAAAGACTGCTTCAAAGAAGCGGTGGAAGCTGCCAAGCCGTGTTTCTCTACCGAAGAACAACGCAATCTGAAGATAGTGAACAACGTCACTGAGCAGCTGGCAGAGTTCGTCTGCTTCAAGGATGGAGACAGGATTGCGCGTGAGTACAGGATTTTATTTAAATACCAAGAATAGGGATGCGCACTAAGATTTTTTTACGATGCCATTCGAACCAGTTTTTGGAGAGGAACAAATGTTTGTATGGGAGCAACTACAATTAAAGAATATACATACCCAACAATTTGAGACAAAGATTGACGTCGCTGGCGGCAGCGCAAAACGCTTCATACTGATGACGTACCCACGTATGACGTCACTTGTACAAAGTAGTTGTATCGTTGTATGGATAATCCGGTAAATTGTTGTTTCGGTCGCGAAAAACTGCGTTTAAGTACATAATTGTCCTACAAATTTGTTTCTATAAAAGCGTAAGGATTCTATTGGCAGCTTTAAATTTACTCTTGGACAATAAAAAAAAATGCATCAATTTTCTAAACTTTCAAGGTTCATATCTTTTTATGATTTTAATTACATTTTATAATTTATACTTTATTACGATAATGTGATGGTTTACTATCCATTTAGCATCACTACGTTATCAATTTGAATATGAGGCCGCATGCCTATCATAGCCGATGGCCGTTGGAGCGGCAAGGTTCTCGAGTTGCGACCACGTACTGGAAGGCGCAGCATTGGCAGACCTCCACAAGGTGGACTGATGAACTGGTACGGGTTTCGGGAGTCCGTTGGATGCGGGTGCGGCAGAACCGGTCATTATGGAACGGTCTTTGGGGAACTGCTGGATATCCAGCAGTGGACATGATTCCAATGAAAGAGTGTTTTCAGATTTCGGCTGCATGGCTATGATAGCGCGAACATGAAAGGCATTCGCGAGACGAGTTGAAAGAATGTAAAGTTGCCGACATGTGCATTTGTGACGAATTTGTTCAATACGTTAAACCAAATAGAGCCCTTGCAAGTCCTTGACTACGGAAATCAGCAGCGTTTGATTAGATTTATTGAAGTTAGATAGTGCTTGTGTTCAACTAATTTCCCGTGCTAAAATAGTATCTAGCTATATTTCACACAAATCGCAGTTGGTAGATTCATAAAGGGCTTTGCTCAAAATTGGTACCTTTTTTTATGGCACCTTGTTAGACGTGTAGAGTACTTCCATACAAACAATAGTTACTATGGCAGCTCAGCTCTAAAGTACATCCGTCTTGAGTTATGCGTCCTAATCTATAACGCGTATCTAATGATGAAATATGAGACTATGAGTTACTTTTAATGGTCGAATACTATTATAGATTAGGACGCATAACTCAAGACGGATGTACTTCAGAGCTGAGCTGCCATAGTAACTATTGTTTGTATGGAAGTATTCTACACATCTAACAAGGTGGCGTTAGTGTGCCATAAAAAAAAAAGACCGGGTTGCACTCCGGGAGTGCCGGCAGAAGTGAAAACTCAATAACATTGTAACAGTTTTTCGATCAGGTCACGTGACATCTTACGGTGTCACCCTAAAAATTAATTTGGCGCAAATTTATTAACAATTATCAATTATTTAGGCGGACGGGCCACGGGCGCGCCGGCGGCGAACAAAATACCAATTTGTTTTTGCCATTGCTAAATATTTTTCAAAGCTTTATCTCTTTAGGAATGACGTCCAAATTCGAACTATTCGAATTTGCAAGAACAGCGGATGGCGGCGGTGAACAAAATATCAATTTGTTTTTGCCGTTGGTAAATATTTTTCAAAGCTCGAATTTCGTGCGAAATCGCTATTCGAATTTGCTCAATAGCAAAACGGTGAAGGACGCGTGAACAAAATTACAAATTGATTTGCAGAATATGCTATTGCAAAAAGTGTTTAACGGCTTTATGCTCTTACGAATAGCGTTCAATTTCGAATGAAGTCGAATCGGCTAGCAGCAAAACATAAAAGTTTGTGACCTCCTTCACATCTGACGTCACAAAAATCTGTCGCGTATTTAACAATTTTTTCCCCATCCCAAAAAGTGCTCAGCGCCGCTAAAGAAGTTTTCACTTCAAAAAAAGGCACCAGTAGCCCATACATTTCCAGCAAAGCCCTTTATGATCTATCTATCGTGTTTCATTCCAGTGTTTATTGCGGAGGGAGGCCCCGAGTGCTTCCAGGAGAAACAGGAGGCGATCCAGGCGTGCGCGAACAGCACGCTCGGCCCCAACGTGCAGCTCAACGCCAACATAACCGCCGACAGCATTCCCGAGATCAAGTTCACTGTAAGGTTAAGGCCCTGGGGGCCGTAGACAAGGTTACAATCGACAAGCGCTAACGCTAACTAATAAAATGTATGGGAATGACAGATGTTAACGAAAAGTGTTTCGTCGGCATCTGTCATTCCCATACATTTTATTCGTTAGCGTTAGCGTTAGCGCTTGTCGATTGTAACCTTGTCTACGGCCCCTGGTCTGCAACAAACGCCGTAGGTCGCCTCAGGCGTTTGCTGAAAGCAGCGTCCTCTGGACGCGGCGTCCAGCGCAAACTGCGATGGTCACTCTAGGACGCGGCTTCCAGCGCAAACTGCGATCAGTTTCTCGCACGCGCTAATGTGAATGGACGTTAATTGATTATGGATGAACAGACAAACTTTCTTCCCAACGTTTGTGTTTTTATAGTAATTCGTCTTGCTCCTTTGTAAATTTCACCATCTTCGAAGACAAAAACGCGAGGTCCGTGACGCCAGAATGCTCCGAAATGACTGCGTTGGCGGCGTACGACCTATGGACGCTGGCCGCGCCGCGTCTGGCGTGTGAGAGAGACCACTTTAGTGCATTTCCATAGTAAGCATTCGTACGTCGCGTACGGCGTGACGCCGGACGCGACCTACGGCGTTTGTTGCAGACCACCGCCTAAGTCGCACCAGCGGGGTTAGCACAAGTATCAACGAGGCTACGTCAGGCAAGATAATCTACCCTCTTTTTCTAATATGTATCGCACTGTACAAATTAGGAAGTTGACGCACATATGTAGGTCCTTCAATCCAGGAAGATGGGCCCCATTCCATCTCGTTGCGTAGGTGGTGAGGAAATTTAAGTTTATATCCACATTCAAATGATATTATGTAACGTATTTTATTATAATTATACGTACTTATCTGGGGGCACGGCAGTGCCCCCGCCAAGTCGAGCAAAATAGCGGCACGGCAGTACCATCCTTTTCTCGAAGCAGTTCAGGCCATTTCCGACCACCCAATAACTTCGTTGTCGATAAAACTAGCATTGTATAAACACGATATATTAAAAAAAATCATTCAATTTGAACCAGTAGTTCAAGAATTATAACTAGTTAAGTTTCTTAATTTTGTCACTCACTGACTCACCGATCATCAAAAGTCTAAGGCACTTCTAGTAGACATTCAAGAAGCTTCAAATTTAGAATACAATTAGTGTTTAGTGTATAAATCAAAGCAAACTAAAAACAAATGCAATTTTCTAGATACACCAACTGTATAGATAACTTTGTAATCCCATATAAACATATAGCTAGCAAATAAAGTATAATAAGACTACCTGAGACTTGGTACTACGAAATATCTCACCACTTTTTACGGTGGAAGTTTTTCGTGACTTGGCCTCTTTTTTACATGGAATGTTCTTTATGGGATTTTATTATACATAGACAACATCCATGGCCCAGGAAAAAATATTCCAAATATTACCGGGATTGAAACCCAGGACTTGCTATGGATTATAACCGGCACGTATTCCCTAACCCAGAAAAAGGAGTGTGGGCAGCTAACAACGCTGCAGAAGTGTGTGGTGGGCAACCTGGAGTCGTGCGCGCAGCCCACCACGGCCAACATCGTCGAGTCGCTCTTCAAGTTCATCCGCAAGGCCACGCCGTGCAAGGATATCACTGTAAGTCATTGGGAGCCAATAATGCACTGCCCAATAATGTACAGCCTGATAATCCGCGTCCACTTTATTTGGACGCGGATTATTCGGTCGTGCATTATCAGAGCGGACAAAAATGGCTTGTCATAAGCGACTGTCTTAGGTCGGTTAGGTTAGGGTTCACTTGTCCAGACCTGTCTCAGACCAGAAATAGACACCCCGCGCAGCTCGATTTTTCTCGCACTATACCTCTTGTTCTGAGTGTTCTAATAAGAGAGAGACGGATAGTGCGAGAAAAATCGAGAGAGCTCGCGCCGTCGCGTGATAGCCGTGCCGCCGAGCTGTACTAAATAATGTACGAATGGTGCAAGGTTTCTTAGATTAGATCTGGGTTCTTCGCATGTACAGTCGCCATCAGATATATCGGAGCGGCCAAGGTGCTCACAAATATCTGAACACGTCTCTAATGCCTCGACAATAGAGACGTGTTCAGATATTTGTGAGCACTTTGGCCGCTCCGATATATCTGATGGCGACTGTACTATATAGTTAAAGCAATGACGCGTAGTTTCAGTGTACAAGAGGCAACCGGATGGCTTCTGGTATTTAAGCTCCTCAAGCGTTGTGGAACCGCCCAGTGCAACCCGAACTGAGCCACCTTGGACTGGAACGGAAAATGAAGGGGGGATGAAATCAAAAAATATAGCGTACACAATTTCAGGCAACCGCTCGCTGTTTCAATCGCCTGCCTCGCGACAAATATTTTATTTTTTCATTTCTCTTTTTCTATTTTCGCCCCAGTCTAAGTTGGCTCGGTTCGGGTTGCACAAGGCGGTTTATAAAGCAGCAATACTTACATGTGGTGAACTAATAAAATAACGTAATTAACTTTGGGTGACTGAAACGGCTCATTAAAATGGCATAATGAGGTGGTCACAGCTCATTAGAGCCACCCGGCGCCCGACCCGCACCGCCTAGCCTCGAGCGGTTAGTATTCTTTATATGGATTTGTACGGGCATGCGCTCACTACATCAACTCCGTAGTTAGTACATTTACGAGGCGAGGCGGTGCGGGTCGGGCGCTGGGTGGCTCTAATGAGCTTCGACCTTTAGAATAGCATGATTATCAGCACTACTAACCTTTTAACCCTTCTAACCAGGAAAACCTAGCAAGCCCAAGGAATGGCAAAGTGGTAAGTTGGAACATTATTGGTTTTTGTACATGTCTTGGGTTCATTTCGTGTATTGACAGCTCACGCCATATTTCATAAGTTATAAGAAAAAGAAACAGATTGAAATGTTTGCACGCCATTAATTGTGTATTAAGTGTCGTCAGGACGCTCCTCTCCATACAAACCTAGTTTTGTTCTCATTTAGAAACGACATGCTAGAATCATGAAACTTTGTATGCACAATGGAATCCCCCATTTCTAGATCGGACACTAGTTTCCGTTGCTAGATATTAAAATAGAAAAAATAGGAGTAGAACGTTTTTCATACAAAGTCTAACAAATATTATTAAAGTTGTGTATGTATAAATAACCTAATTAGTGTCACGTACTTTAATTTGGGACCCACTTAAGGTTGACAGTCCTGTCATATTGTATAGAAATGGAATATTTGAAATGCAAAATGAGTCATAAATTAAAGAACGCGACCGTACCTAAATGGTTATCATGTCTTGTTGGAACGATGTTATGGTGATTGCTAATCTGAACAAAACAATCCAACGAAGTCATATTCATATTCATATTCAATTTATTCATAAAGCCAATTTACATGTCATAGTTAAAATTAAATAAAAAGTTAAGAAATTAAAATTATACATTATGAATTACTTAAAATAAAAATTAATTGAAATTCCAGTAGTCAAACTCGCATAGCATGATTTTAAAGTAGCCAAATTAAATAAAGTATTTTATTTGTTTACCCTGAGTTTAGGCCAGTTCACCACCATCTATCTATCTATATATAGAGGGCTTCATGCTAAAGGGGCGTATAAGCAAGAACCCTATTATTGCTTATACGCCCCTTTAGCATGAAGCCCTCGATATATATTACGCGAAGCCGATTTTTGTACACCCCATCAGATCTACATTTATGGTCCGAGTTAGATAAATTATATGTCATTACATTCGTATGCTGGAGAGTTGCATAAACCTCATATTTATTCATATTTTTGTAGAAAAAGCCCTGAAAAATGAATTTTAAAGAACTACTGTGCACTGTTCACGTGACTGTGGCCGCGTGACGTCACGTGATGTGCCTCCTGTTTTGACTTGACATAACACAGTAAAAAATAAACAAAAATTGAACTCAAACCTGTAGTAAGTTCTTCAGCATGAGAAAATATACGATTTGAGTCGGCTACATATTATATCCACAAGATCAAAAAAGTTAACAAAATACACAATTAGCGATCTATTTACAATGTTTACAATTAATGACAGACGTATTGTGTCAACATTTAATTTATTTCTAATTGGACTCTCATGTCTTTTTACTTCATAAAATATTATAAACAAACTCATTTTGAAAGAAGAAAGAGGTTTACCTAACCCATTCATTGTCGTGGACGCCTACGCCTGTCGCAGTGTGTTTGTGTTGGAGTCTCTCGGCGTCTTTGTTTGCCTTGGGCGCTGATAAAAAATGTATGGGGCCTGTTACACGGTGATTCAATACTCGGATGTCAATATAATTGCAGTTTTCAAAATTGTATGGATTTTGTTTCAATATTCACGTATTATGATATGAGTGTATCGTGTGATAAGAATCACCGTGTAACAGGCCCCTATGGGAATGTGACCGATGTCGTGTCGTGCAGTGTGAACAGAAAGCAGTTTTCCATACATTTTTAACGGTGTCGGCTCCGGATCAGTTCGGATAATCTGAACAGGGCCTAACAGTAAGCTAGTTATTATTTATTATCCGTAGCGTGTTTCCGGGTTGTAGGTACCCTATAAGAACCCGGGGTCCGATTTGACACCGAACCGCAAGATTTGGAGAACTTCTCTTCGAAGCCGAAGGCAAAAATATATCTAAATTTCCCGATATGTTTCAGGATTCTGAGAGCGATAAAACTGGAAGCCAGCCCGGCGCGGCCAACGGGCTCGCTGTGACGTCACTTACCCTGGCTATGGCGGCCGTTACCACGCTTCTCGTCTAATCGCAATACCCTCGACTACTGGATACTGGAATGCCTCCCTGGTAGTACTTGGTGTTAACGTTATTAGTACTGTAGCAACGTCAGGCAGACGTAGTGAAATGTAATTTATAGAGCTTCCGTTGCTTATAGAAACATACATATCCATACGTAAATCAATATAATGTGCCAATATCCGCGAGCTCTCCACTTTTATAAAAAGTGTACTGGCGATCAACATTGAGGTGATAGTAAGTGTATGTACAAAATTGTTGGTTCCTATTTTCACCAACGATAATTGTCAACAGCGCGGCTAAGAGAGACATGGTTCATTTACAGAGCAGACATAAAAACACTAGCCACTTACCACGTAAGATGTCTGAGATATACAGTGTACCAAATTATGAGGTTCTGCGTCGCTCCGGGATGTAAGGAGGCTCTCCTAATGCAACGTCAGCTCAGGTGGAGTGGGCATATCCTTCGAACTAATGACCGCCGCTTGCCTAAGGCTGTATTCAATTCAAAGTTAGCCGAGGGTAAGCGGAAGTTAGCACCTGCGCCTTACGCCCTTAGTCCACCTACGCATTCGCATGCGGTAGCTTAGCGAAACGAAAGAGATGGCCGGATTGGATTCTTGCCCTCGCCGCGGCCATCTCTTTCGCTTCGCTGCCGCATGCGAATGCGTAGGTGGACTAAGCGCGTTAAGGACGTGCTCAAACTAAACTTTAGCGCGTGCGGTATCCTGAGTGGGAGGAGTTAGCCGCAAAAGTTAGTTGGCGATTTACTATCATTCAGAGAGTTAAAGTATTTGAGGAAAACCGGCTAATAACCTTAGATGTAATAAAATGCCAAGCACGAAAAGAGAGGCCTAAACAATGACCGACTGTAATTTTTTTGGGCTCACAAGTAACAACACCTTCCTCTAAATTGCTCAAAGGTTAGCTGGAAGAGATCCCTTGTAGGGATAAGTTCAGATAAACCTGTTGTTGTGTACAATGGTAAAGTAAGTTCGGGTATGTGCGAAGGTGCGCCTCATTCATCATTCAGTCATTTAAATCAATATCAGCACTTACCCCGGGGCGCACTTTCCCCGGTGGCGCACATACCCGAACTGACCCTACTTACATACATAAATACATAAAAAAGTAGTTATGTAATTGTCGCTGGTGAATTAGTTGCCTGATGCGCGCCTTAATGCCCAGCTATTCCTACATTTAAGATTAGGCATAGTCATGTAGTACGTAAAACGTATAGAGCGATTCGATGCCTCAACCGCCTAGATGCCTAGTTTTGGCCATAATTTAGGGGACTACACAGCGAGCTGACAGAGCTTATACACGATTAGGGTGTTATCTTATGTTCAGATATGTGGTTAATTGGTACTTATATCTAGATTAACTTGGTGTCATCTTCTTAGGCTTCAGAAGCAGCGCTCTTTTTGTAGTATACTCGTAAGTCGTACAACGAACTTTAGACATTTATTAACTGTGGACTTATTCCTTGGTAGTTGCAGATCAAATAAGTAGGACAAAGTTCAAAAGTATACATTCCATTCGTTAACTTATTAGATTTCGGCTCATGACAACTTTTATACATTTTATGTTACAAATGATGTGATGTCCAATAATAAACGTCCATTTAGAACTATACAATTTATACGGCATTCAATGACGTTATGTCGCTGTTAATACTTTTTTACTTATTTTTGAATCGTTATTATAAGTGTTTCAATCTGTAGTGGGTAAGATATGTCTATATTTATATTTTGTTATTAGGTACTTAATTTTATTTCAGTAAGTGATTATATTATTTGAATTATGAAAGATGTTGGTGGTGGAGAATTGTGTCTACGTTTGATAACATTTTGTGATAATTTAATTTTGCTAAAATCGTATTTATTGTGCTTTTGTTAATGTATTTTACCTTTTTGGCCTTAATTTTAATATTATTTTATACGTATATGTACATGTGTTTGGTTTAGTAGGTACAATGATTAAAATCGCACCCACTGCACCGGCAATGTATTTGATGTTATTTTTCTCAAGTATATGTTAGAATATAAAAAAATATTTGAGTGAGAGAGAGACCGAGTTGCATTATAGTAATCCGTTTAAAAAGCAACTTTAACATCCAAGCTATTAGATTCAAACTCCCGTGACAGTTTTGTAGAATGTCGGTCATTTCAAATGATTTCTACCACATCAACATTTCCTCTGGACATGGTAATTATGTAACCCTGAATGGGACCGAATCGTCAGATGAATTTGTTCGAGCTACCTTGCATTTTTTGCAAAAACTAGCAAATACTTTTAGAGGTTTGACATATTTTGTTTGTCTGTTTAAGCATTGTCAATTATCACAGTCAGCTTGGGTTTTTTTTAATAAAGTAGGTGTCAAGATATTTTCGGTTGTTTTGTAAGGTAGATATTTTTTGCAGCTTTACACTACACTAGAGTCTGGCTAGGGCAAGATGAGCCTGAGATTTATTTTTATCTTTAATGGCAACTGTAACATATTGTCATGTATCAAACGTCTTAAATTAGTATGATGTCTACTTGATATCGCAACTAAGGAAGGAACTGTTCCATTATAAATTGGACAGTTTTGCTTAGGTATGCTATTTATTATTCACATTGAAGAATATCATAAAAAGTACAATTATTATGTTTCGTCAAAATGGTTTTGATTATTCTTTTTAAATATAACGTACAATGAAGTGAAAGAGTTTCATTTCATATAACGTTGCATTCTGTGAATTGAAAAAAAATTATATTGTTCAGTCGAGGTCAAAGATATCTTTACAATTGAGTGTTACAAAAATATCTTTACATTTAAATAAGTTTACACACTACATGACAAAAACGAACTTACAACGCACATGACAGTTTCATCTTTTCACTTAATGCACCAAAGTCCTGTTTACCATCTGTCTTCCATAGAAACATTTTCACACATTGTGACATAATAGATTTACATTGCATGTTACAAAATAAGATTTCCTGTCAATGTGCCATATATATGTTTACATTAGCAGTGGCACTTGAAACTTTGCGTTCAAGCATACTTTTCTTTTGCTTACAGCTATTGCTACATAAATATATTTACAGGTTGATTGAACTGTTCTTAATTTAAATAATGACATTCAATTGTCATATGGTATGGTTCTTCCTTAATTTCATCATTTGCGTCTTGTATTTGTTATCAATTTCGGCTCTTTAACCGACTTCAACAAAAGGAGGAATTTCTTAAAATCGTTTTTATGGGATCCTGCCGTTTTGCCAAAGTTTTTCATTACCCAAACGAATTTTGGCAACCGTTGTATTTGGTAATGGATTGGTTTGGAATAATTTTAGTAGGCACATTTTCATTTGTTCAAATTTTCACTCAGCATAATATTACCACGGAAAATAACGGTCAGGCATTTGGTCTTTAGCAAATACTTTATTAAAGCTTAAAATGTCTAGACATTGAACATTTAGTCAAATGAATTGTTATGACAAACAATTTAAAGACGACGGAATATTACGTCGGAAAATAATATTTAGGCAGGTGCGTAACGATGCACGAATTTTTGAAACAATATTAGAGACCAGACCACTATTTACTACTTACCTAATACGTAAATATTATTTAAGTAAAATTTACTAAGCGTTTTTTTATGCGCCTTGAAAAATCATGCTTGGTTGCTTGCTTGAAAACTGACAACACTAATCATTTGCCTTATTATACTTGGCGTAAAATATGTTTTTCCAACTGAAACATTTGACTACATGAAATTTGGTCAAAGTAGGTAAGCGAGTAATTGTTTAAACGTTCACTTGCAAAAGATTGGGTTTGTGTTATAATGATGGTAACCCCGTTTTTATATTAGCTCCCTTGTCAACAAGAAACCCAATAGTTTTGCCATGTCTGACTGTCTGTCAATTGGCGGGTTCTTTATATATTCTTTATTATTATATTGTAGTCATGTTCCTATGAACATAAACGTAACGTTGTAATGTACTATTACATTGAGGTGTTACAAGCAAGCATAATAGATGATAGGTGCATGACACCCAGTAAAGGGCACTGAATATTTGTTGATCTTAAATCTAGATTCATATAATTAAACTAGCTGATGCCCCCGGCTTCGCCCGCGTGGTTATAGGAAAATGTAACATATTGAATTTTCCCGTGGGAATTAGAGGTTTTCCCGCTGGAAAAAGTAGCCTATGTCACTCTCCAGCTTCTAAACTATTTCCATATAAAAAAATCACATCAATACGACGCTCCGTTGCGACGTGAAAGAAGGACAAACATACAAACACACACTTTCGCATTTATAATATTAGTAAGGATGTATTGAGAAAGTCTTTTATACTGTATCATCTTAATTCTTTACTTAATTCACGTTAAATGTTTACTAATTAAAAATTATAACTTGGTGTTGTTGATCCATACTAATACTTTACAATTATCAATTATGAATGGAACGAAATTAATTAAATTAATGAAATTAATGTCGGTAGATAAATTATTAACAAGATTTCAATATGTTTACAGTATTAATATTATTATATATTATTCTAGAAGATCACAAATTTATGTAAGAGGAATATTCGTTGAGTTTTAAACCTCTATGAAGCCAATGACGGATATATCCGCACCATAGCTCTAACGCATAGCTAATTTCAATTAAAAGCGGTTCAGCCATTTAAATGATTCACTAACTTTGAAGTAAAACTATTCGTTTTTTCAAAAAATTAAGCTGAATGTGTTAAGTAAAACTATAAACTGCACAAAACCAATATATATTCTTACACATAACATACAACAAAACAACATAAATACGTTTAATTAACGGCATAATCTGTATGTACCTATCCTGATTATAAAATAAGTAGGACAAACTATATTTTTGACGCGTAATTTTTCACTTTTCTATGTTGGGTTGACCTTCTCTTAGAAGACCTGGGGCCCGTTTCATGAAGCAACAAGTTACAAATTACAAGCGGAAGTATCTGTCTATCAAAAGGTATTGAAAAGAGACTTCCGCTTGTAATTTGTAACTTGTTGCTTCGTGAAACGGGCCCCCCTGCCCCATACAGAAAAAACGTCGTCGTTGACGTCACGCCCAAAATGAAAGAGATAGAAATATTTGACAGTATGGTACTGTTTTCGGTGATTGTCATTATTTGAAATAGGAACTGTGGTTTGTGTCAAACTGTAAAGATATTTATGTAGCAATAGGTGTAAGTAAAATAAAAGTAAGCTTGAACGTAAATTTTCAAGTGCCACTGCTATTGTAAACATATTTAGGGCACATTGACAGGAAATCTTATTTTGTAACATGGAATGTAAACCTATTATGTCACAATGTGTGTAAATATTTCTATGGAAGACAGATGGTAAACAGAACTTTGGTGCATTAAGTGAAAAGATGAAACTGTCATGTGCGTTGTAAGTATGTTTTTGTCATATAGTGTGTAAACTTATTTAAATGTAAAGGTATTTTTGTAACACTCAATTGTAAAGATATCTTTGACCTCGACTGTTCAAGTAGGTATCATTATTACTTTATCGCGTTATTTATGTTAAGTCACAAAACGCTGTTTTTTATGTTTGCCCCTTTCTAGGCTCATCATTCCCTGGCCAGACTAGTAGTATTACCGACATAACACACACCATTGTCTTTTACTAATAAGTAAGCGACGTACGTGCGAAAGAGACAGGTATATATTTATGTTAATAAAGTTGAAGTGATATTGATGCAGAAACAGCCCGTCACTAGATTTTTAGCAAATAGTTTACTAGAGTCGTTGTGACTTTAAGGCACCTATGTGATAATTTGCCAGATTTTTTATATTGAAAGTCAAGAATGTATAAAACTATGTAAGACTGAAAAGCAATGATGTCCGATTTATGCTTACACTTATGTATATTTTTCGGCATTCTCCAAAGAAACAAGTCGCTCAAAAAGAAAATATTTAATTTATATGAAACTGAACTAGTATGGTTTTATAAGATTTTTTTTTACTTTACTTTATTTGCTATTACGTTACATGTAAAATTATTGTTTCGGTACATTGTGATAAAGGAGACTGGGCACTTCTGGACCAAAGGTTGAAAAATAAAAGTTAGCGCCCACTTCGGAATCTAATTTTAAATGGAAACTATGAATATGTGCTTCATTTATTTTTATGAGCATAACTCAGATGTGAATATTTAAGAAAGATTGCGGTAGTTGGTTGTGTACTGTGCGCTTGCGTTATTTTATCTTCTATTATCCTGTTATTTAATAAATCATAACTCTGAAACAATCCATGACATGGAAAGTAATTAGAAAAATGAAAGTACATATCACTACCATTAAATACAGCCTACTTCCAGAAGTGGCCGCCATTTTGTTTTTCTTGGTCCAAGCTCCATACATTTTTGCCCACTCTCCTTTTCGTTTCTTTCTGATAACTGTAATGTAGCTGTGAAAGTGAACATTCCAGAACACATTAAACGGGACGGTTACAATCAACAAGTTGGTCTTTTTTATACGAATTAACACCCTGACGTATTACAGATTATAATACAGTACTAGTATAGGTCTATACATCGTCGATATATCTTAGCTACGTCACACAAAAATGCATAAGTATGACTGATATCTCCCATACAAACAAGGAGTTTTGTGCGTGATTCATATTAAAAAAAATATGAACTATTTATTAGTATACATCAGCTCTTTGTACGTATTTAGAAAGGGGTTAACCCCTAAATGGGTAACGGCAACATATTTGCCGTCATAGATGAAATAAAAACGATTGTATTCTGACTGATTTAAATTTAAATGTGTTGACAAAGTTGTCAAACAGTCAAAGGGTTAAGCGCGATGTAATAGGTACCATTTAAGAACACCTTAGCTATTGCCAGTATTATGCCTAAAGATTCTTCGTTCGACAATTAGTCGTCACTTTTACCTTTATCTTTGTAAATTGGACAGACTTATATGTTTAAAGTTTAGTGGATATCCATTGCGAAATAATTTACAGTTAGCTAGTAAAAAAACAACAGTATAAAAATGCATCAATTACTTTATTGATTTGGATAATGCTTTTTTCATGGCACTTTGCATTCTTGTGTATCACAGCCTCGTTGTCTCCCTTACAGCTGTGGAAGAATTTACAAATATTAAAAAGTTGATTGAAATGAACGATATTGAGCCCCTAGCCATTTACTCTTGTTTACAGTCGGCAGCAAAAGTAGCAGGCCAAGTGCTCAAAAAACACGTGTGTTACAGCCAATCATCAGTCGCGACTTTAATATCAAGAGGACAAGGACTTTCTACATATTTTTGAGCGCTTATTATGCGTCTCTACTTCTGCTGCTGACTGTACCCGGTATATATCCTCTAGACCCTCCAGTTGCCCACCATACAGGAAACATTGCCGATGAAATATGAATAAGAAATAGGGTGGACTTTGTTTCAAATGAAATAAAACAAATGCAACTCTACTAAAATAATAATGATACGGGTCACACGTCTTTAAGGTCAAATATCGCTCGACTTGGTTCGAACCAATACATGGTCCTTATTCATGAGCGCTGGCGATGCCGGCGCGTTTAGAACCGTTTATTACATTTCAATGTGTCTGAAACTTTCGGCAGTTTTTTATATAAAAATGCGACTGGTCCAATTTAGAACGGTACAAATTCCATTTGAAGACCAGGATGCCTTTTAATAATAGGTAGGCCTTTGGGCGGCTAGAGGATATCTTCTGTATGGTCTAGTCTAATGATACTAACCCCGTTGCAAGGTGTGGCCTTCTTGACGAACTTGAACAATGCCTCGGCCATGTTTGCGGGGGTGGGGTTCTCGCAGCCCTCCAGCGCCGTCACCACGCACGTCGACAGGTCCGTGAACTTCTTACACTTGTCCTGTACACAAATATGACACGATTAGCTAGTGTAGGTACCTACAGCGTACACAACTTGCCTAGGCGAACAAGTAGGGAAGTCTCAATCTGCGTATGATTTGTATGAACCCTGTTTACGCGCAGTTGTTACGAATCTTAGTGTCAAGATATACTAGATGTTGGCGATGAAGTGAGTTCTGACTTAGAATTCACTCGCAGACTTTTATATTCAGTTAGATATTTTTTACCTGACTGCCTCAGTCTTCTTATGTTTTTTGAGCGTATCTATGTACAGTCAGCATCATATAGTAATAAAGACGTGTTTCGAAATATTTGGCTGCTAACTATATGGATGTCCACAGTGCTTGATGGGTTTATATTTTTTTATCGTAGGATTCCTCATAATCGGTTGAGTAACATCGGCTATAATATTTGAAAACGCAGTTGGATTTTTGAAAAATCTTTTTTTTCACTTGTGATCAATGTATTAGCGAAAACCGACTTGTAAAATCCTGGTAGTGTTACCACATGGTACCTACTGTACTACATGTCGTCCAACTCAATATGTATCACAATCTCAATTCCGTGTAGGTACCTACAATATAATTATTAGACTTTAGCTTAGATCACTCATCACTGTTCTTAGCGAACTAAAGTGGCAGTACGAGAAGAAGTATTGCAAGTAGATAACAGACAGCCCAATTTGTTTGTTACGGTTCCGTAGCCTACCTTTTGGGCGTTCACGTGACACCCTGTGATACGGTAAATAAATTAGCTAAAACGGTATCGCAACTAGGTAGGTGTCGCTTGAGACCTTACACCCGCGCTCCTTTTAAAACCAGCTCTATGAGGCGCACGGTTGGCACGCGGACTGATGTTGTGCCGCCGACTACCCCGACTTGCACTTATGTTTACTGTATCAACGCGTGTCTGTGCGAGTGCGTCGCAACGGACTGTTGATTTACCTACTCGTGTATCCTTATGTCTACCTGGAAACTCGACAGAAGTCCGCTCCCCATACAAACGTAGTTTGGCTCTCATTATTAAAACTGCGTGCTGACATAACATGAGACTTTGTATACGTGGTACCTACACCATGGGATCCGCCATATCTAGGCCGGAAACTAGTTTCTAGTGCTAGAAGTGATGCTAGACAGAAGAGATTAGTATGAAAAGAGGGAATGGTAAGGATAACGTTTAATGTGCCAATGCCGTTACGTTTTCCTAGGTATCACCCCACACTTACCGCAAGTGAGAGCTTCTTCGCAGCCTCGACGTCGGGGACGCTGCTCCTTATAGTATTGGCACAGTCCTTAATGGCATCCGCCTTCTCTTGGAAGCACTCGGGACCCTTCTCGGCAATGAACACTGCAAAATTAAACCAATAATTATTTGAGGTTAATCTTACACAAATCAACCCAGCCCCAAACTGAGCAAAGCTTGTACTAAGGATACTCGGTGACGATACACGGTACCGTAAAATCCCTCCCCCGTTTTTTGAAATTTTCTTACAGATTTAGGTTCTTACATTGCACGTGTTTTTGCTTGTTAAGAACAAAATACTAATTAATGTATATAGGACTTTAGTTTACCGTAACTTAAGGTCTAAATTTCGCTAAAGAATGGCTACAATTTTGTTGGACTCTCAAGGTGCATGGTAGTTGAAGTATGGACAAAATGCCCTGTCTTCGCCTACATACTGCCGGATGTTTTCGATTATGAACCTGCGCGTGTGTGTGTGTGTGTGTGTGCACACACAGAAGAAACTTTAACTTTAAACTACTGGTTCAAATTTTATTTTTTTGGGACAATCTTACACAAATCGACCTAGACCTAAACTAAGCAAAGCTTGTACTATGGGTAAATGCCTTTACCGGGGTTCGAACCCAGGACCTCTTGCTTCGTAGGCAGGGTCACTACCAACTAGGCTAAAGCGGTCGTCGGAAATTGAATGAAATTTGAAATACACTGAACATTCAGGCTTCTAGTTTTATCTACAACGAAGTTATAGGGGGGTCGCAAATGGCCTGAACTGCTTCGAGAAAAGGATGTTACACCGTGCCGCTGTTTTGCTCGACTTGGCGGGGGCACTCCCTTGCCCCCAGATGTTTGAAATGATACTGGCCGATTCTTTTTTTAATTCAGAGATTTATTAAAAGTGTAGATAAGGGGGATAGTCTGCAGTATACTTACAAGCAATCCTATCACCATCTTTGTAGCACACGAAGTCGATGAGTTGGTCGGTGGCGTTAGTGGCAGCGGGGAAGTGTTCGCGCAGGTCGGCGGGCACACAAGGCGTCACGCCCGTGAGCGCGGTGTTGATGCACGTCTTCAGCTGAGATGATTTCGCGCAGTACCTGCGAATAGGAAATATTTCAAGCTTGTTGATGTAGGTGCCCCGGGCGCGAATTTACAAAGCCTATACTATTAACGTGAAAGTGAGAACTGAACTCGATTATAGAGAGAACTATATCCTTGACATCTGTTGTCGCAGCTGTCCTCATCTGGGGGCTAGCACAACTGACGCCGCGCGAATCGAGAAAGATCTACCCTCCTTTTTCTAATTTGCACGGTGCAAGGGAGACAGGAGACGCAGTCGTGCCCGAAGCGACTGAGCAGCAAGTTGTGCTAGACGTACTGTACAGAAATCGGACTTACTTGACTTGGACTTTGTTAACTAAAATCATACTGGCATTGCAGCAACAAATGCTAGTCCATTGCGGTGTACAACTTTAACAAAATTTTAGCCATGATGCCAATGGTATTAAATGAGCTTTAGGTCTTGCAAATTCCTTGACAACATCTACTTCAGTATAGACTTTTAGTGAGACAAGGTGTTCTTTTCAATTTAAAGACGGCAGTTTGAATGTAAAAAATCTCAATCTACCATAGTCCCAGAGAGGTCGCAGTTCTTCTAACACTCCTCCTCGCTTCGCTCGTCGTCGTACCTAACTGCCTAACCTACGCTAGCCTTAGAATGGAATAGGTTGGCAACTAGACATTAAAAAGATGTAGAGAATAGTGTTCATAATATACGGAATGTATGTTATAAGAATTGATGATAGGGCCGACCGTTCTCCTCTAACTTTAAGTAACAGATTTAATCGCCTAATATAACTCATAAGTATTTTTGCACTGTACCAATCTCCAAGTTAAAACAACGGAACAGTGGCAACTAAAATTATAATCACAACAGAAGCGCCGCCACCTACAAATTGTGCCGACCAATACCTACGATTGCGATAAACAAGTTTGGCGGTGAACCTCTACTCGCCTAGGTTTTGTTCGTAAACTCGACTCGAACAAAAATTAGGGCTTTAAAACCCAATATCTCGCAAATGCTTTTTTGAACAGGCTATCCAACGATACCCCACATTATGTGTAACAGTTTTTCGACCAGGTCACGTGACATCTTACGGCGTCACCCTAAAAATGAATTTGGCGCAAATTTATAAACAATTATCGATTATTTAGGCGGACGGGCCGCGGGCGCGTTGGGTGCGACGGGCCAGCTCGCCCGTCGCCGGCGGCGAACAAAATACCAATTTGTTTTTGCTATTGCTAAATATTTTTCAAAGCTTTATCTCTTTAGGAATAACGTCCAAATTCGAACTATTCGAATTTGCAAGAACAGCGGACGGTGGCGGTGAGCAAAATATCAATTTGTTTTGGCCGTTGGTAAATATTCTTCAAAGCTTTATCTCTTTAGGAATAACGTCCAAATTCGAATTATTCGAATTTACTCAATAGCAAAACGGTGAAGGACGCGTGAACAAAATTACAAATTTATTTGCAGAATATGCTATTGCAAAAAGTGTTGAACGGCTTTATACTCTTACGAATGGCGTTCCGTTTTGAATGAAGTCGAGCCGATGCTAGAGCAAAATATAAAAGTTTGTGACCTCCTTCACATCTCACGTCACAAAAATCTGTCGCGTATTTAACAATTTTTCCCATCCCAATAAGTGCTCAGCGCCGCTAAAGAAGTTTTAACTTCAAAAAACAAGTTGTTATTCTACTGTTTTGTCGGCGTAATTGATTTATATACCCATGCCGAATGACAGTTTTCTAGTAGTAAGGGTTACTGAGCTAAGCCGAAGATGGGCCGGGCTGACGGACGGACGGACGGACAGACTGACGGACATGGCGAAACTATAAGTGTTCCTTGTTGACTACGGAACCCTAAAAAAACACTACCTATCTCTACACTAACATATTTTCAATCTTGTTTTTGAATTTAATAAGACTGGAATGGGGTCTATTTTTGAATTGAAAACTTCATTACAGTACATGTATGGTGCTACTTTCCCGCACTAGTGCGGAAAGAGCACTTTCCGTGCATATGTCGAAACTTTAAAGAGCCACATGTACAGTAAAACGGTGTACATACACGTGCGATTAGGTAATTCGCATTAGTTTAATTTATCACCACTCTTTGCAAATTTCCTATTTTCGGCACTTGTATCGTAAAGAACTATTAGCGGCGCTGAGCACTTTTTGGGATGGGGAAAAATTGTTAAATACGCGACAGATTTTTGTGACGTCAGTGAAGGAGGTCACAAAATTTTATATTTTGCTGCTAGCCGATTCGACTTCATTCAAAACTGAACGCTATTCGTAAGAGTATAAAGCCGTTAAACACTTTTTGCAATAGCATAATATATTCTGCAAATAAACTTGTAATTTTGTCCACGCGTCCTTCACCGTTCTGCTATTGAAAAAATTCGAATAGTTCGAATTTGGACGTTATTCCTAACTCCTAAGAACATAAATTTGAAAAATATTTAGCAATGGCAAAAACAAATTGGTTGGCGGCGGCGACGTTGGGGAACGGCGCAGGGCGAGCGGCGGGCCATCGGCGCCGGCCCGGCGAGCTGCGACGCGTCCCACTGCCATCAAACCACACTCAGCAATGACGCGTCCGTAATTTTTATATTAACATTTTTGAAGTGAAAACTTCTTTAGCGGCGCTGTGCACTTTTTGGTATGCGGAAAAATTGTTAAACTCGCGACAGGTGTCACGTGACCGTAAATTGCGAGAGATTCGGGACGAGGCTTGGGGGGGGACCGATGCCGTAGTGGCGATGCGGCGCTTACCCGTTCGGCCGATACACAATAAGTTCTCACGCGCTAGTTTGCAAGTGAAATAGTTTACTGTTGCTACGGTATTCGGTACTTATCTCAGCCCTGCTGCCCTAGTGGCATAGTGTAGTGGCATGATAATTATGTTTTATTATTATGTTTTACGTAACTTTTCAGCACATTTTCGCTGTAAGATAAAACCTAGCGCGCTAGCCGGCCTGGGGCCGTAGACAAGGTTACAATCGACAAGCGCTAACGCCAATAGAAAACTAATAAAATGTATGGGAATGACAGATGCCGACGAAACACTTTTCGTTAACATCTGTCATTCCCATACATTTTATTAGTTAGCGTTAGCGCTTGTCGATTGTAACCTTGTCTACGGCCCCTGGTCTGTATTCGTTTTGAAATCGGCACTTACTTCTTAAAGACCTCGTCGAGTGCACCTTTGGGCTTCGCTTCCTCAATTTCCTGTTGGATGGTCTGAGCGTTAAACAGGCCCTTCAGACATTCCCCGAAGGTTTTAATGGTGGCCTGGAATTAAATGGTAAATTTGCTATTATCTCTTAACATAACTATAGCGCTAAGTTTTCTTATAGAACTGCTGACTGTCGATCTAATGTAAATAAAATTTCCCAAACTCGATGGGAATGCGTAGATTGCCTCGTTCCGTTCCAAGAGTTCTTAAGGCCACATTCCCCTATGGCATCATTACATCGTAATTTGATCGGACGAACCCACTTACTTAAATGTCAGCCTTGGTACTCTGGTACAAAAAAGTTATTCTCTCCTGTTTTTCAATGTTAAATACTTAGACACTTTTTAAAAAAATAAATATTTATTATTACTTACTAAACAATGGGATACAAAACCCTATATTACATTTCCCTGCAAAACTGTTTTAACAGTTTTTCTGCAGGTAGGTACGAGTCTCTATAAACTATTTATATTAGAACTATAGATGCTTCAAAAACCGCAATTAGCTGTAATAGGAAAGACAAAATAAAAACTGAGTAATTGTTGTGCGTTGTGCCAGTCCTAGGTCAGGAAGAGATATAATGGTAGCAGAACTTACCACGACATCTTCGACCTTGTCTTCAGCATTGTTCTTTTTGCACACCTCAGTGAGAGCATCATGGAACTGCTTCCGCTGGTCTTCGGTGACGGTGTATTCTCCAAACACCCCTGTCAATGTTATTGGTAATAAAATAAATGATCAACTCATCAATTGTACATATGTTTATCTGACTACCGAAATCCTCCTAGCAACAGCAACCTGCCGGACTTGCGTGGCGGGACGCAACCGTCGTACAAGCTATAGGTAAGAGAGGCTCCGTCATTCGTTTCCCGACCTCTAATTGCAAAAAGTGGTTAACGGCTTTATACTCTTACGAATAGCGTTCAGTTTTGAATGAAGTCGAATCGGCTAGCAGCTAAAAGTGACCTCCTTCACATCTGACGTCACAAAACTCTGTCGCGTATTTAACAATTTTTCCCCATCCCAAAAAGTGCTCAGCGCCGCTAAAGAAGTTTTCACTTCATACGCGTTGACTTGAGAACCTCCTCCGTTTTTTTCGTCGGTTAAAAATTAAAGGACACCGTGGACACCTAGTATGAAAAAAAGCCTCGGTGATTTGTCTTGAAAAAATCTATTTTGCGTATTTAAGTTAATATTTAAATAAAAATAGTGAAGGGGCAAAAACTTTCTACTTCTACTACCTACAGTTATATACAAAGAAAAATGTATACCCAGAATTGAGTTCCAGAGTAAAAGGGAAACAAATTATAATCGAATATATTTTTACTTTACTGGAAACTCAATAAGTCCATCTCAAAAATATCATTTTTGGCAGAAGCTTTAATTGCCAACCATACTTTTCTGTATACCGTCATCAACTACTTATTGAAACGATTCTAACGAGCCCAACTCAAGGCCACCTTCTGTCTCCATCATCAGAAGCTCGATGGTACCATAATATTGAATTGTCATCCAAACTATACCTTTAACCAAAATTTCAGTTCAATCGGTCACAGGAAAGTGGGTCAAATTTAACTTGCAAGATTTGCCCCTCACTAGTACCTATGTAGGTAACAAACAAACTAACATAAGAGCTTGTAAAATATCTAAGCATGCATCCCTGCATCTTGATATGTAGTAAGATAAAAGTAAAATCGTGTAGGTACTGTAGGTTTCCTAATACATATATACGGCATGGCATACGGCCCAATAACTAGTTCTTTCAAAAGAAGTAGGTACCAACCAATTTTTAAAAGTTTATTCCATATCACGCCACCGATAACTGCATTTTGTCCGATTAAATAAACACACGTTGTAACAATACTTAGTTATCGTTGTTTAATGTCGTAACCAAAGTGATATACTTTGACCTCGCGACTCCTATTTAGTGAAACGTGTCAGCCAGATAAACGATGTACCAACATAATTATATAACTCTGTGAGCTGTAGAAATAGGGAGCCTGCCTTTTTTTCATTAAGTACCTATTTCTTTTTTAATTTTGAAATAGTGAATCGACAAAAAAGACCGGGTTGCACTCCGGGAGTGCCGGCAGAAGTGAAAACTCAATAACATTGTAACAGTTTTTCGATCAGGTCACGTGACATCTTACGGTGTCACCCTAAAAATGAATTTGACGCAAATTATCAATTATTTAGGCGGACGGCCCGCGGGCGCGTTGGGTGCGACGGGCCCAACGCGCCGCCGCGGCTCAACGGTGCCGGGGTCCGGCGCGCCGACGGGCGGCGGCAAACACAATACCAATTTGTTTTTGCCGTTGATAAATATTTTTCTAAGCTTTATCTCTTCAGGAATAACGCCCAAATTCGAACTATTCGAATTTTCTCAATAGCAAAACGGTGAAGGACGCGTTGGTATTATTACAAATTTATTTGCAGAATATGCTATTGCAAAAAGTGTTTAACGGCTTTATAATCTTACGAATAGCGTTCAGTTTTGAATGAAGTCGAATCGGCTAGCAGCAAAAAGTGACTTCCTTCACATCTGACGTTACAAAACTCTGTCGCGTATTTAACAATTTTTCCCCATCCCAAAAAGTGCTCAGCGCCGCTAAAGAAGTTTTCGCTTCAAAAAACGATATATTGAACCTGTTTACAAAACACGAGAATCGGTTGAGAAATGCGACCTGTAGATGAGAACAACCGGGCAGATGGACAGGGGGATATCTTATAAAAACGAATTTTAGCTGACCCAAGCTGAAGCATAAAACTTCCTTTGCTCTTCGATTAGAAATACAAGGAGAAGACGGCAACTGAGTTATTTGGATGCCTCGTGGTGACTGCTAAAGCCCGATTCAAACTTATCTGACGTGTCGGATCGTGACGCAACGGAATGATGTCGGTTAGTACGGTTAGGTTAGATCACAGATTAAAGAATGTTAGATTCACACTCGCTCTGACGTGACGGCTCCTTTTGTGTCATATTCATATTCATATTCATATTCATTTATTAATAATAATTCATATTACATGTCATTGATGTTGGCACATCACAATTTCACAACCAATATTACTAAGAAGTGTATTTAAAATACATGAGTAAACAATTATAAATTAATTAATGTCAAATGAAATATCTGAAAAATAATTAAGTATTTTTATAGTACTTAGTAAATTCATTAAAACTATAGAAAGTGTGCTCGATAAGCCATCGTTTGAGCTGCGATTTGAAGCTCGCCAGAGAGGGTGCGTCCGTAACTCGCGCCGGCAGGCGGTTGTACACCGTCGGGCCCATTACGTGGGTGAGTTTGGTGGACTTCGCGAGTCTGTGCTTAACGCCAACGATTCTGTGGCCATATCGCAGGTTCTTACTTTGACCGTCAGCTCGCCTTACGTATTCGTCGGGATGTCCTCGCACATACAAGGCCACCTGACAAATTACCACGGAAGGTAGCGTCAATATCCGTAGCTCCTTAAAATACGGTCTCGCGGAGGTACCCTGGTCCACCTGCACAATTGCACGCACGGCTCTCTTCTGCATTATGAAGACACGCTCCCAGTCGGCAGCGCGGCCCCATAACTCTGCGCCATATTGTAGGAGCGAATGCACTGTGGCAAAGTAGCACGAGCGCACCACACCTCTGGGCAGTACCCTTGCTAGACGACGCAGCGCAAAGCAGGCACTCCCTAGCTTACCACAGACTTTCTGGATATGTGCTCCCCATTGAAGACCTCTGTCCAGCTCAAAGCCCAAGAAAGTAGTATTTTTAACTTGCTCTATTTTGATGCCGTCCACAAAAATTGTTAGGTCTCTAGGAGTCCTGCCACCTAGATGGAAATTGAGGAAATTAGTTTTTTTTAAATTCAGGACCAAACCATTCGTTTTAAAATACGTCGATAGCTCAGTTGCTACTTGATTCAGACACTGCTCGAGCTTGTTAATATCGGGCGCGCAAACCACGGCGGCGACATCATCAGCGTACATGTATATGTCCCCCGCTTGGAACGCATCCGGAAGGTCGTTAAGAAGTAGCGAGAAAAGGATGTTGGATATCGATGACGCAACTCCCATTGTGGTGGATAATGGTTCTGACCTAACATTCCCACCGTCACTCACTACCACCTGTGACCTGCCGTGTAGGATATCCAGTATTAGTGCATGCGCTTTGCCATCTATGCCGTAGTGGCGAAGTTTCATAGCGAGCACGCCATGGTCCGCGACGTCAAATGCCTTTGACAGGTCGCAGCACAACACCGCGACGTGCTGGACACGCTCACGTGCGTCCATCACACGGCGCACCACTACACGTGCCATCGCGTTCGTCGAGCGTCCTGCCCGGTAGGCATATTGCCGCGTAGACAGCGCATCAGTTGCTGTCAGAAAATTCGTAATTCGCAAGCTGAGCCCGTTTTCCAGCACTTTTGCTACCGCCGGTATGATTGAGACGGGCCTGTAGCAATCAATGTCTTCTCTTTTCCCTTTACCCTTGAAAAGAGGAGAGATTTTACTAACTTTCAGGGGCGTCGGGTATACTCCTTCAGAGATACATTGATTGTACAAGTCCGCCAAAACCGGCGATAGAGGAGCAGCAGCAAGATAAAGAAGCTCCATTGACACGCCGTAGAGGTCTTTGGTTGGTTTGTGCGGGATAATCTTTGTAATGATACGAAAGACCTCAGCCGCAGAGAATGGCCGCAGGCGCAAGCTGCGATCTGCCGGCGGGCGGGCGAGGCTCAGCGCGGAGCGCACTAGCAGCAGATCGGCGTGCGGCGCGCCGCACGCCGCCGCCGCGTGAGCGAACCGATCGTTCATTGCAGTCGCTGCGTCATACTTGGATTTGTACCTAGTTCCATCTGAGTCGACGATGATGTCAGTACAGTCGATCAAACGACGTGCGCTTTCCTGACCTCTCTCTCTATTTACAATTTGCCACATCGACTTTGACGAATTTGGATCAGATCGAGCATCACGTCAGATAAGCATTAATCCGGTTTTAGGCATTTTAGTTGTTAGATCTTTTGTTTTATTCGATTACTGTACTAAATGGGTTTATATATACGAGGGACGGCTGAAAAGAAATCTACCTAAGTATGAAACAAAAGACTGTCATGTATGTATTTTTTTTATTTTTCAATATAGTCCCCTGCTAGTGAAATACACTTATTACATTTGTCAAATATTGACATTAACCCATGAAAAAAAAAATCTTTCGGTTTCTCGTCAAAAAAGTCACTAACTGCAGCCTTCATTTCGTCATCGGTCAGAAATCGTCTTCCTCGGAGATCTTTTTTGAGGCGTCTAAATAAAAAATAGTCGCATGGGGCTAGGTCTGGACTGTAAGGTGGATGGTTAACGGCATCGAACCCTAATTCCTTCATGGTAAGCATTGTTGTGCGGGCGGTATGCACAGGTGCATTATCGTGTAAAATCAGGATCCCTTTGCTAAGTTTACCCCTCCTCTTTTCTTTTATCGCGTCTCGTAACTGATGCAGTAAGCTGGAATAATATTCAGCATTCATTGTCCTTTTTTTTGGTTAATAATCTATTACTAAAATTCCTTCTGTATCCCAAAATATGGTAGCCATAAGTTTGCCTGCCGACGGCCTGACCTTAAACTTCCGAGGAGGCTTCTCATCCTTGAATTTCCACTGCAAAGACTCTTGTTTGCTTTCGGGGTCCCACTGTCGAATCCAGGTCTCATCACACGTCACCATTTTAGAAACAATTTCTTCCTCATTACCTCGACTCATTTCCAAAAACTCCTCACAACATTTGACACGTCGGTCCTTGTCAAACGCCGTTAACATTCTGGGGACCCAACGTGCACTCACCTTGGACATATTCAGATGCACATGAATTATCTCATTGACTCTTTCTTTACTGATGCCCACATCTCTAGCAATCTCCCACTGCTTCACTCGTCGGTCTTCTAAAATTATTTTTTTAACTTTGGCTACATTTTCGTTTGTAACGGCAGAAACCGGCCTTCCACTACGAGCGTCATCTTCCAAGCTCTCACGACCGAGTTTAAATTGTTTAGACCAAAACTTTATAGTAAATTCGGAAGGGCACGAACTACCGAACACACACATCATACGTTCTCGGATCTGTGAGGGAGTATTTCCTTCTTTTGTTAGAAATTTAATCACTGCACGATGTTCAATTTTAGCGATATTCATTTTTTCAACCGATATGTCGCAAACATTCGAGAATTGTAGAAAAATGGAACGGAAAAAACAAATGAACGTCAAATAATTCAAAAAAAGAATAACCAAAGAACAAGAATGCATTTCAGCCAGTATCATTTTCGCATATTTTTTTAACCAAGGAGATTACTTTTCAGCCGCCCCTCGTAAGTACCTTACTATTGAACTTTTGTAAATTCTGTAAATCCTGGGTACATTACATACGCTTATACGTTTTACGTTGCGCAGAGCGAGTCCGGCTTGCGACATCCACACCTATTCATTCCGGTGGGCTGACTAATATGCGGCGAAATTGGACCTACCTATTATCGGGCTGCGCAACGTCGTCAAAAGTCTTCACCGTTCTGACCCAGCATGATGATTAACGGATGTACGGTACATACTAAAGGTATGCTCTTTCGTAGCACGAACGCATGCTAGTTTCGAGCAAATAGCATGTGTAAATGTAATGTTGCTAGTCCGTAGCATGCTATTTGCATTTACAATAATTGAGCATGCTCAAACAAGCATGCTACTAAACAGCATGTGTACCATACGCAAAATAGGCGCTATTATGACGTCGAGTTGCGGAAACCCAGCCCGCGTACAACCGTACATCTATATAACAGCATGTGTACCAGTACCTTTACTGTCAGACCACCGCACCGCGGCACCGTTTTATTTGTTAATTGCGCGGTCGACACGCGCAACGCACTGTGGTTAGTTGGGATCACGCGCAATGAATTAGAAAAACAGCTGCCGCAGGTCGCTTAAGACCAAAGTCGTGGCTAAGGCGTTAATGTATTAGTTCCTTTCACGCGTTTAAGGGATTGGGCGTAGTCCCCACGCTGACTCAATGCGGGTTGGGAACTTAACATACACTCATTGCATGGTGAGGCAGGTTTCGAACCGACAAGTTTGTCAGCCGCGTGTCAGGCAACGGATACATCCTGGGAGCTTGCTCATGGAAAATTTCAAGCTATTAATAGTGAATGCAAACAAGTGCAATAGAAATGGGATCAAAAAACAGCTGCACTGGTCGCTAAGCCGACTGTTGACGAGGTAAATTGGTAAATAGGACGGACCGGCGACAGGAAGAGGGGACGAGCGGCGACCTGACTAGTTGTATGGACAAACTTTATCGGTCTTAAAAAACCGGTAATCCCCTAGTACAGAGTTCTAGTTATACTCGTACACCATGTATTTCTTCATTTCCGATTAACTATTTGGGCTTATTGCTTCGCACATTCACACGAACTGAATAACACATTCAGTTTTGCAAAGTAATTAAAAACCGTAGTAACAAATAAGTAGGTAACTCAAACAATACGGATGTTAAACTAACTACTAACTTTATGAAACGTCGAAACGTTTCTCTATGGTATGGTAAAACAGCGTAATTTTTGATAGTTACCTATTTATTAAAATATCAAAAAAGAGCGTGATGATTTTTCCGAGTATTTTTGTGAGTATTGTGTTTTGGTAATGTAAAAACGCTTATTTTATTCTGTTGTCAGATTGGGTTATAATAAGTTATAATAGCAAGAACAGGCGGCAACAAAAAGTTAAACCTAGCATCACCCTTCAATTAGGTACAGACGAGACGTCAAGGATCATACAAGATCTGTCAATTTGATGTTTAAGTAAACTAGGTTTAAATTCTCAGTACAACTTGGTCGTAGAATCATAGAATAAAAACCGGCCAAGTGCGTGTCGGGCCACGCGCAGTGTAGGGTTCCGTAGTGTCTGTATTTGTTATATCGACAATAGGCGGCAATGGTGCCACTGGTGGCCACTTGGTTGCTTCGGCCGATTTTTTACGAAAGTTGGCCTTTTCAAGCGTTACAATTACTAGTTACCGAGTAATGTCTAACTTAGCCGTGATAGTTCCTTTTAAATTCATTATATATTATGTACTACTGCCACGATTTTTTTCACATTGCTAGTAACTAGCAGCCATTTAGCCGGCAGATTTTTGTGAGTCATGTGTCCCCCACATGACTCACAAAAAATTGGGATTTAAAGCCCAATATCACGCGGATTACAGTGATAAAAAATGGTTTTTAGAAACCCATAATATTTTTGAACAAGCTATTCAACGATTCCGCACACTATGAGTTTATCAAGAAAAAAAAATACGTCCCCAACTTCCCCAACATGGATGCCGCGGATGCGACTTTTTAGACATCCGCGGATGCGGAAGCGGATACGGATATTTCACGCCTCCCGTCCGTCGCGGATGCGGATTTTTAGGCAAAACACTCCAAAACATAAATACACAACGTCTTTAGTTTAGGGTCACGCAGTACTCGAACACGTTGTGACTGATTTACAATCGTTGCAAACCTAACGCATCACCAATAGCGAATACGGCGAATCGTCAGATTACAGAAAGGAAATGAAGATTCTTATTGACTAATGACGAAAATACTGAACACGCGCGTGGCACGCGCCGTGTTGACCCCTATCTGGGCTGTTATTCGCTAAGCGCTAAAACGGCTCACCCCGCCGGTCACCCGTGACGAAACTAGACCCCTACCGACGCTTAGTTACTACGCATCGCGGTGTCAAGATATATTTGTGGGTGAGCGTTGAGGTGAGCTTAAAACAAGTTACAGAATAGGGGGGCTGGTCGCGAACTATTCTACATCCGCATCCGCAAAAACTCCGCATATTTTTTTGCGGAGGCAGAGGCAGGTGCAGATGTTGAAAATCATGCGGATCATCCGCGGTTGCGGATGCGGATGCGAATGTCTGCAACATCCCTGATCCCCACTTTTGGTGTAAGGAAGGTAAAGTATAGGTACACAAAAAAAAAAAAAATTGCAAAATTTGAACTGTTTGGTAGGCGTGATTGATTTTATATATCCATGCCAAATTACAGTTTCCTAGTAGTATGGGTTACTGAGCTAAGCCGCAGACGGACAGACGGACATGGCGGAACTATAAGTGTTCCTTGTTGACTAAGGAACCCTAAACAATAATTGTAAAGCCGGCTGTAGGTAGGTACTCAACTACTCATTGGGCCAACGTTGGCGCGTGAGCAAGATGCAGCTATGCGTAAGAGGGAGACGGCTATAATTCGATCTCATTCGTTTATACATAGCTGCATCCTGCTGACGCGCCAACGCTGGCCCAATGTGTACAGCCGGCATAACACTCTTATCAAGAGTATAGGCATATCAGAATAAAACGAAATATCGAGTATCTTCAAATATAATAAAATCAGAATAATCAAGGAATCTACGGAATATTTCATTGAAATTTATGGAAATAAAAAAAAGGTTATTTGGCTAATACAATTTATAATATTTGTCGCCATAGAATGACATAATAAATAGGAACCAAATTATACTAAAAGCCTACCTACCATATATAATAGTTAAAGGTCGTATTTCTCGCATGAGGAAGATTAGATAAAACATTGGTATCATTCTGTCATCACTTGGTTGAAAGAGCCGCGGTCGGGTCGAATCCAACAAGTTATCTTATCACATTGTCCGAAAAGGCTTCGTATTATGCAATCACAATTCATGCGCATATTCTAAAGTTGTACTTACTAAAGTTATAATACGTATTTGATAAGTAATATAAGCAAAATATTACATTCATACCTACGTCAGCATCACATATTTAGTAGCAGCCAAAGTAGCCAAATATATCGTAACACTTCCTTACTCCTATAGTAATAAAGACGTGTTCCGATATATTTGGCTACTTTGGCTGCTACTAACTATATGATGCTGACTGTATGCTGCTATCCTGCTCTTTTAGGGCACAACCGGGAATAACGCTAGGAGGACGATGATGATGATTATAGGTAGGTTAGATGATAGTTAGGCCGACTTTTTAACCCCAGACGCAAAGAGAGGGGTGTTATAAGTTTAACGTGTCTTTGTATCTGTGTATCTGCCTGTGGTATCGTAGCTATTATCTGTGGTAGCTATAGCGTAGTATTTTTGTGTCAATTTTATCCCGAGTGTTCTTAGCCATGTTTCATGATAATCTGTTAAGTCGTTTTTGTGATATTGGACTTTGAAATGAAAATGTCGGGGGATTTTCAACTTTTTTAGTTCTAGTTATTATAAAACTGTTATTGGAATTTGAATTATCTACCTGGGACAGTAGAGTTCTACTACTAGTAATTCCGATCGTGGTTTGCTTGACATTTTATTGTGCAAAATGTATGTACCCCTCTGTCTAATTTTTAGACATCAATCATTATTAAAACAGCAGCTTTTCAGCAGTTAATAAACATTACCAACGAATGGCCACGAACAAAACTTTTTGACTTATCGTTGAAATAAACTTTTTTTTTTAACACGGAACCCTCCATTATGCTACTGCTAAAGGCCGGTTTAAAGTCTTGGAGTTTTGAGGAACAATGTCCCAAAAAAATATTATACCTAATAAATAAAGATTTTATGCCGCTTCCAGATTAACTTCAATTAACTCACAAAATCGAGCAGTTTAAAAAAAAAACTCTTGTTTTGTACTTACCCACTGCCAATACAGCGACGAAAGCAATTCTCCACAGCATTTTGAAGCAGTACTTATAGCGAGCTGGTGTGTCGAAGGAAAGGATTATACTGACAACTGAAGCTTGGCTACTCCTTGGTCACATTATATACTGCGCGTCGAACTGACTCACTTGGGTGACTATTCTTAGTTGCGCGATAAGGAATGTCTCTTGCGATGCTGTATAAATATTCAATTTGGATCTTAAATGGCATTTAATAACCCTACTAGAATTTTATCGAGCGATGACAATTATGCAGAATTGTTAGTCCGTATTTGGATTTCCTTTGTTCATATTAGCATTTACTTATTGCTGTTTTTGTAAAATAATTCGATTCGTTTTTATTGCTCCACTAGACTCATTTCTTTGGTACCGTTAAGGTAATGAGAGTCGTGCGCGACTGGTTTCAACCACGGTGGCTCCATACAAAAACACGATTCCTTTAGAATATTTCTGCAGTAGGTAAACGTCTACCAAAATGTACCTCTTTTTTCTACCACGGTAGAGCTTCAGGTGTTCAAATGCACAGGATATGTTTTTCTAGTAGCGGCTATTTATGTTCCATACATCTAATGCGTGGTTGCCAAACAAATTACCTAAAAAAAGAAAACCCAATATCCTTATTTATCATATAATTCACCAAAGTATACTTCTTGAGCTTTCCCATCGTGCGTAGGTATACCTAAATACGTTTTCTGGGAAGAATTCAATATCCGGCAAATTTTTGTACAAAAGGCTCTCATGTAATTTTTCTCAAACATGCAATGAAATATTGACGTTGTGTTCTTCATAATGGGTTTCAAAGTGTCACGTTTCGGGCGCAGCGAGACGAGAGACCCGTAATGGCATTTCATACAAAATTGGAGGCCTGCAAGATGGTCTTTTTTAATTTCCATTCCACAATTTGTGGCACAGGATCACGGCGTTCAGCCATGAAAATTAAAGTTTGATTACTTGGAGTTTTTTTATTTATTTCATTGCATGTTTGAGAAAAGCACTATACATGCCTCGGCGTGAAAAGGGGTTGTTTATATGTACTCGGCCGGCGACCCCTTACTTCCCGGCCTCTGTAGTAATGTACTATTTCACCTCACCATCTCAAAAGGCTTACTTTATCGCTCGAAACCTGCGCCCAAAAGTCCATTTTATCGGCTAATGTGGAAAACGTTTGGAAATTCGAACGTTATGCGTTCTATCGTGAGATCGAATTTTTTTCTATACGTAAATTAAACGAGAGGTCATCATCGTACGTTCAGAAACATATGGTGTAATGTTATTCTGAAATATTTTTTTGTCAAAATTATATTACGTAAGTTATGTAGTGTATATCTATAACATATGTGCATAAGTACCTTTTATTTGCGCCAACTACACTCGCGGTCAAAGAAACCGGGTCAGTACGAAAATTTGTAATATCTCCTAAAATAATAAAGCTAGGGACATGAATTAAACTGCATATTGTAGATAATTTTATACTGAATTAAATAACATCAAATGGTGGAATCGTAATTCTTTTGTTTAATAAAATTACATAGGAAACAAAAAATCAACCAATTTTACGTACAAAAATAAGCAGTAGGTACACTAGACAGCATAAGTGCATGGTCAAGTCGCAAACTGTTTCCCTTGACGCGCTTGCTAACGCCATCTATGTGCACGACGTGTAATATCATTATAGATGTAAATGTAAACCTCAGAGGATCGGCATAGTTTCACTAGATGGCGCTGTTAACACAGATGGAAACAAAAACTAATTCCTCATCTTGGATATAATTATATTTTTCTTGGGTTATTATTTTTCCTATATTATACTGTCAAGTAATCTTGCCAACGCATTATCGATCGATAATGGCGGTATTATGACGCAATTTGGAATGTGCTTTCTATTTATGTGCTACCTTTGTGCATTTATTTTTCTTGCGATGTTTCCGATTCACTACTAGTGAATATCCAAACAATTCCAAAAACACTTCTTTCTCAACATTTTTTTCGTTGGGTGCGGGATTTGAACCCGCGACTCTAAAGCTAGGTCGACAGTTACTTGCCTCGTTAGCCACTCGACCATCGGTTCAATTGACTAGGCAGTCGAAATTCATCATAAGTTTATTTTGCTGCTCAGATATTAATCCATTACGACTATGATTAGTATAATAATCGATGAGGGTAGACGAATGATTCAAAACTACCATACTTATTCGTTTTTATCACAAAGATGTTACATGTTCGTTCGTAGACCTACTTCAGCTGTGTTATTCATATTTTTTTTGGATATCATGAATATTAAAACTAGTTTTCTATGTAATATTGATCTAGTTAAAAGGTCGCAAATATTTGCGATATATAAAGAAGCTACAGAAACTGATCTAAACGTAAGTCGTTATTTTTACATGTTTGTGATATAATTATCTACTATAAGTAACTACTACTTAACTATCATACATTTTTCTGATGATTTATTTACGTATAATATTGTTGCAGCTAAAAAAAGGTTGAGCAAAAGGAAACGTCTCTGCTACACCGACAAAGAACGGCCACCAGCCATGGTAATGGACTACAAAGAAAATGATTTTGAATCGACAAGGCATTTCGTTGATTTATTGCACACAAGTGTGGACTGTTCGAGGTGTCTCCATAAAGAGGAGGGTTTATACTATCATGGGCATGCTGTTAAACCCTTGCTTACAGAGAAGCACATAAAACAGCAATTTGATACAATTTGGACACTGGACTAAATGTCATGTTTAGTGACGAGAAGTGAGAAGTGTTTAAATCTATTCAAAAGGACAATATAAGTTCACGTTCAGTGATCACGTAGTGCCTAACATGGAATCTGGTGGTATACCTTACTGTGAACATGTAAGGTTTGAAGAAAGACAGACCGGGTTATATATAAACAAGTGACAAAAGTAACATATGAGTAGGATATTGTTTTCATCATGCTTTTTTAACCCTATAGATACTATTAGTAATAGATGTGTTAAGTTAAGGAAAATTATTATTAAACAACATAATCATGTTAATTAACGAGATCGAGTGACATAGATAACCGTGGAATCCTACCATTATAATCTATGAAATATATGGTCGTCTAGTATCAATAATAAAAGCCTTAGTGAACTGTAAGATTGTCCCGTATTTTATTATTATTTTAAATGTCATTAACACAAATGGCGGGTTTATTTACTTACTTAAAAGCTTACTTATAGATTTGGCTAACACCAGAATGCGTTCGCCTGATATATATGTTATCATAACCCGGTCTGAAATTATTAATAAAATTGTCAATAGGTTTTATTTTTATTGGGGTAAAGCTTCAATCTTTTTCCGATTTTCGGAAATGAAACTTAAGCTACATATAACCTCGATAACATGTTAGAAAGTGGCTAATTCACTAATACTATTAACAAAAACTTCTGTTAACAGTGTTGCTGCTAACGGAAGGCCAGAAAACAAGGTTGTAATTTGGCCTATGATATGGCCACGATATGGCTGTCTGAAGTGAAGAGTGAAAAAGTGAAGTGAATTAAATCCAGTCAACAGGGCCATTTAAGTTTATAGTGTTATAATAATACGCGCCGTCATAATGGTCGCGTAGTTCCTAATATAGAAAAAGTGCAGATGCTGTCGGTCAAAGAGTACGGATTACGTTAAGATTTATATATTCTATAAACCGGGTTATCCTAAATAAATTAAAAATATATATATTGTTTCAGTAGGTAATAGGTATTAATATGCCGTTTGCTTTCTTTTTTATATTCCTTTACTATTTAAAATGTGATATTTCATAAGATCAAACAAGTGTAAGTAACGGTGAAAGACCAAATAAAATTATTATGATTATTTTCAAATCAATAACACAATAATTCATGGTTTGAACGCTCACATATAGGTATAGATATACTATTGCAATTAACACCTTAATGCGTTCTGCTGATTTGAATGTTAGATAACCCGGTTGTAAGTTAATATTGTCAATATTATATTTATTGGGGTGAAGCTTCAATCTTTTTCCAATTATGGAAATGAAACTTAAGCTATTACCTCAATAAAAATGTTACAAAGTTGCTAGGTAACTATTATTATGTAGTATTATAAAATTGCTTTAACAGAACTGTAGTGAACAAAATAAACATATTGAAACATAAAATGCTGTTTTAATTATTTAAGTTATGAATATATAATTTTCTTTATGACTAATATTTGTATATAAAGCACTTTCATCTATAGGAATAGAACAAATATAAAAAGATACAAAAACATAAACCTCCCATTACCTGGGATTCGAACCTCGACAGTTCTAGGCCGCTGAGCCTAGAGAACATGTCTTAATCCATTGAGCTATCTCAACATTATAGGTAATGGTGGAAATATAGCATTCAAATACCAGTGGTATCGCACTTAAATACAGCTATTATAAATTAGCATTTACCAGCCTTGTTAATAGTTATACTAATATGAGAATATTTCTGGTGACAACAAACAGGTGTCAATTTATAGGTATTTAATGTGCCTAGTAATGTGCTTATTTTCTGCGGTATGTCTAAATAGTAGCGCCAACAACGCCATCTAGTTTAATTATTGCGCACCACGTGCAACTATGTGAGCAGCAGACGTCAAACGATGCAAGCGAAACTGAGCCGTAAGGTGTCCATGCATTATTGCAGCCGATAGTACTTCACATACAACACAAAAAATAAAAATTAATACTTCGTAATGCCTCCTCGGGCTCTTCTTACAGCTTCTAGACGATTCGGCATGCTGTTTATTAAGTTCTTTATGCGTTCTTGCGGGATATTGTCCCATTCTTCCACTAACGCCTGTTTCAGGTCTCTAAGTGTAGCTGGGGCGGGGTTTCGAGCTCTTACACGCCTCCCAAGCTCGTCCCATACATGCTCAATCGGATTTAAGTCCGGACTCCTCGAGGGCCAGTTCATACAGTTGATACCAACCTCCAAAAAATAATCTCTGACAATTTGAGCTGTGTGTGGCCTGGCGTTGTCATGCATAAACATAGAATTTCCACCCATATTAATTAAGTATGGGCCGACATGCTCATTAAGAATCTCTTCTACATATCTTGCACTCGTTAATGATCCATTTTCTATTAAAACTAACTCCGAGCGACTCTCTGAAGAGATTCCAGCCCAAACCATGACTGACCCACCGCCGAACGCCACTTTTTCCTCAAAACATGCTGGAATAAAACGTTCACCAGGCCGTCTGTAAACTCTTTGCCGCCCGTCATTTTCATAGAGCATAAATCTGGATTCATCGGAAAACAAAATTCTTGCCCAATCTTCGTCACCCCAGTATCTGTGATCGCGGGCATAAAGTCGTCTTGCTGTTCGATGTATTCTTTCAAGTTTTGGGCCATTGGCCGGCCTATGTGGGGTCAAATTTGCTTCTTTGAGCCGCCGCCTGACAGTCCGCTCGCTGATGCCGTCCCTTCGGGTCTCTAAAAGCTGATTTTTCACTTCAACTGCTGTGAGGTGCCGATTTCGGAGCATGGTTGTAACAATAAATCGATCTTCTCTAGCTGTAGTACATCTTGTTTTGCCGGTTCCTGGTCTTCTAAGGTTCTGCCCAGTTTGTAGGTAACGTTGGAGGACTCGCTGCACTGTAGAAAGTGACACACCTGTTCTTCTCGCTGTATACCTCTGACTTCTTCCTTCTTCTAACATAGTGATGATACGAGTACATTCATCTCGTGTTAGCGGCATGATAGACATTCAAGAATGACCACAAAATAAAACAATGACAGCCTTTTATCATAGTTCTTTGACAGATTGAAAATAATTGCTTAAAAACAAGCAAAAGTAAAACGAACGCAATTTTAAATAAGTACCCAATTGGTCTTTTTTTTTCAATTAAACCTTTTTCCAGTTACTACGTAGAACATTGAAGGTTGGATTTAGAAGGATATTAAATTCTCTATAAAACAGAGTTAGTTTCATGCAGATACGACCAACGATTTACAAAATATTGAGGTTTTCGTCACTGACCCGGTTTCTTTGACCGCGAGTGTAGTTTATTTCCAGGCGTGACAAGAAAAGGAAGTCGAAAGACAGACTGAAAACGCCTGGATGAGCTATTGGTCCATGAAACATTTGATGAAGGGTGATCTCCCACTATCGCTCAAGCGGAGACTCATGAACATTCGCATACTACCGATCCTCTCCTGCGGTGCACTGGGTGCACAGACTTGGTCTTTGACAGTATCTCAGAAGTCCAAACACGGGGTTTACCAGCGAGACATGGAGTGCAGCATATGAGATGTAAAATGGATCGTATCCGGAACACCACGCTGCGCACCAAGACTTAATATTAGACGTAGCACGGAAAGCAGGTAAGTTGAAGTGTGACTGGGCTGGTCATATCAGCCGCATGCCGAGCGAGCTTTGGGCCATGATTGCAAATGCGGCAGACCTCGTTGGCGATGGCGGGACGTACTAGACTCCATTTTAAAGTATTGGCTGCTGACTGCTCAGGAACGGGCCCAGCATTGGGACACAACAGGCTCTAAATAATACGTTAGTATTAAATGAGCGAGCGAAGCGAACGAAGTTCTCCGTTTCAGTTATAAAAAAATCTTTCGTATGCCAGGTTGTACCGCTGTCCGGCTGTCCGGCTGTTCTCCTCTACAGGTCTTCATACTCAACCGATTCTTGTGATGTTTTTTGAGCACGTTGCTAACCATACATTTCTTATTTGTTCATTCAGTTTTTGTAATTTTATCAAAAAATAGGTATTTAAAAACGCAGACTTGCGTAGAGAATATTTATATTTATATTAAGTATGTGTATAATATTTATTTTATTTTAATGTACTGTAGCGTCATGGTAAATACGCCTGTACACGTGTTAGTTTGCCTATCTTTTTACATGCTTTTTTATTAAACTTGCAATGCAATGTATGTTTGTCCGGGTGGAATCTTGCAACTGAATTTTGAAGCAGATATCTTCAACCGATTGAGCTAAAATTTTGGGTAAAGGGGTTTGGATGACAATTCAATATTATGGTACCATCGACCTGATCTGATGATGGAGACAGAAGGTGGCCATGGGAATTCAGTACTTAACCGACGCAACCCCGTTGAGTTTGGGCTCGTTAGAATCGTCCCAATGAGTAGTTGATGACGGTATACAGAAAAGTACAGTCGGCAATAAAAGCTTGTATCAAAAATGATTTTTTTGACAGAAACTTATTGTTCCTGATCTCAACTCAATTGCTCAAAGGTTAACTGGAAGAGGTCCCTTACAGGGATAAGTTCGCCTTTGTACCGATTTGACCCCCCCCCCCCGATTTGTACCCTTTTTTGTCTATATTTTTACCTGTGTCTTGTGTACAATAAAGTATTTACATACATACTTGCTATTTCTACAGCTCACAGAGCTCACTCACTACTTTTTACTTGCATCATTACAAATTAATAATAATAATATATTAGACTGATTTATAAAGATTCAATAATTTGCTTAGAGCAGATTCGGATTTTATTGAAGAAAAATCTCCTATGCCTACCCACATTTAATTTCCTTTAGTATTGTTCTAAAGCCGCTGTAAAATCAGAAAAAAAAGTGTTATTTATATACATTTCAGTGCAGAACATATACGTATAATATATGAATGTTGCCTGCTAAGTTACCTATATTAGCGGAAAGAGTGAAATAAGCGTATTTGAGCAACAAAAGCGTGGATACTATTCATACATGCATTTTTTTAATGCAACATTAAATAATTTTTTTATTTTTTTATTTGGATGAGATACAAACACAATAAAGGTGAAATTAGTATGTCAGGCGTATATGACGTGCATCACATTACTATTATCCTCGCGGTGGTGAGGCGAAAAGTTGTCGCTCGTGCCAAGAAAGCGTCCCTATGCTCTGCAGGATTGTAAATTTGCATTCGCTTCGCTCATGGTTCAATATTACAATCCTTCGCTATCTCGGCTTTCAATACAAGCACTTGCACCAAACAACGACTTTGCAGCCAGCCATACTTAACAAAAAATATATTTTGTTTTTTTTCCAGCAATAATGTTATCTGTATTTTTATGATGCAGTGCAGAATGTGTCTCAAGAGAGCAAAACTACGATTTACGGCGAAGGCGTTTTATTGAATCCTGAGTGAAGCGAAAGATTCCATAGTAGAATCTAGAGCGTAACAAGGGATTCAAATGTCTACGCCCCAGAAGTTCAAGTTTATCTGAAACACAATATTCTGTTTCATAAAACTAGTAAATTTAGTTTTGAAATCTTGTATATAATAGGTACTTAAAAACCAATTGTTTGTAGTGAATTTCTCTTAATCTTCTCTCAAGATCGACATACACATTATCCAAAATAGAATAAACTAAACATAATTATTATTTACCCTTTTCAGAGAATTACTTATGCAAAGTGCGCTCGATTTCTTTGCTCTGAGTGTTGTTTCTCTTGGCTTGCTATCGCCTGCCTACGTTAAGAATAGGCCCCCCGAATCGTTAGCGACATAACGACTGTATTGTATCGTCTGACGCTGACTCGACGTAGCTTTCTGATACACGGGTTATCTCCTCGAACATATTCGCGCACCCACAAGATATTTTTCGAGAATACACCTTTTGGTGAAGTAGAACTGTTTTAGTGAAGTACAATTGTCATCTGGTCAGGACCTGATGATGGAGTCCTGAAGGAATCGAGGAAACTCTTTAAATATTTTAGCCACACCTGTAGGTAGGGCTTTGGGTAATTTGTATCTATAGTATAGTAACTCGTGCTTAGTAAAAACACATGGCCAAGTCTAGTCTTGAGCATCAATTTATCCTACATTATCTGCTTTGTGTAAATAATTCGACTGTTCAAATTTAAGAAGTTATACTTTTATACAGGATGTTAACGGGGTCATGATCCGGAATGACAAAAAGCGAATAAGATGATCATACTGAACAACCTTTCCCATGGGACCAACCACGAAATCGCAAAAAAAAAGAGCCAATTAAGAGTTAACTGTGAGTTAACTGCGATTTAATTGAGAGTTAATGTATGGAATACCTGGTTTTTTTTTGCGATTTCGTGGTTGGTCCCATGGGAAAGGTTGTTCAGTATGATCATCTTATTCGCTTTTTGTCATTCCGGATCATGACCCCGTTAACATCCTGTATAGCAAATAATGTTGTACAGTCGACTACAAAAAGATGTATCCATACGATGTTACAAAAGTATGTATACATAGACTTTACTACCATAGTAATAAGATATACATACATAACTTTGTAACATTAAAACACATACGTTTATCTTTGTAGTCGACTGTACCTATAGTTAAAAAAAAAGAAATTGTATGTTCTTAAGAATAATGTACATTTTATTTTAGGATTATCTACTGAACTTGGCACCCATTTAGATCTCTATTCTTTTGTCGGCGAAGTTGAATTCTTAATATTGAACTTGGCTCCCATTTTCACATTATCTTTTTGGTGCGATTGATAAATAACTTTTGTTACTTTATGATCCCTATTTCCAAGAATTTATTAAGTTGCCTACTACGTCTTAGCTTGTACACTTGCCACGGCCTGGCCAAATGATAAGAGCTAATTAATAACCAACATTAAAGTAATATAATATACGTAACGTACAGTAATAATATACTCTTAGTAATCCGTCGGACACTACGCATATAAACAGACTGTCTAGGATCTCAAGGAGCAGTAGATTTATTATTACTGTGCATAATTAATTAAATATAAAATGAGGTCTTCGAAAATGTGTTTATCAAAAGTGACTGTGATATATGTTTTTGCTGTGATCGCAACTGGAAATATTGCTTCCAGCGCCCCCACAGCACTAGACGACAGCGACTTTTCCGTGGCGCCAGACGAACCAGGAACCGTATCCGTGCCGCATCAGAAGATATCATCACCACCGACTCCCAAGTTCCCAAGAAACACCTTGCATCCAAATATGGGTATTTTCCCAGAAAAGCCTGCAGAAGAAAGATATATGTACAGAATGCTACCTTCCCATAGCTTGTCAGGACAATATAAGAAGACGACTCCAACACCAATCGAACCAAGAGATTGGGTAGAAATCGGCCAAATGTTTTAAGTATTAAATAGGTTCGGACTAGGTAGTTAGGTATACAATTTTGAAGCTTCTATAGGTTATAAATAAGTATAGTAGTAAACATTTTTTTGTAACGAAATATATAATACTTCTTGATATCTCATGAACCAGTGTAGTTTTCTTACAGATTTATGATAACTTTTGACCCCGGCACAGACGAAGTGTACTGATTTCTTATTTACCTATTACTTACGTAATGTAGATCTTTTGCCTCATAAATAAAAAATATCTAAATTAGTTAAATGTCTCATCTGTTATCTTTAAAAGCACACTTCTACCTAAGTATCTCGTTAATATTGCATTATCAAAAGTATCGCCCGCGTATACATTCTCGTTAATGGACGCCTGAACTTAATTCAAAATAGCAAATATGCTATTAGACTATATAATACCCACAGGCGCAACATCAATTATCGCACACCTATATTTCTATATTCATGAATTCCGGGATAAACACTTTTCTATGTCCTTGCTGGGGTTTCAAACTTTCTCCATACCTACCATTTTTTTTATCGTATCAGTAGTTTAAGCGTTTAAAAGGTAACAGACAGAGGTACTTTCGCATTAATTGAACGAACGAGCGAAACGAACGAAGTTCTATGCTTCAACTTGATCCGAAAACCGTTCGTATGTCCGGATGTCCCGCTGTTCGGCTGTTCTCTACAGCTCGCAATTCTCAACCGATTCATCGTGAAACTTTGTGAGCAAGTTCGATTATTATATCGTTTTTTTGTCGACTCGGTTTTTGGACTTTTTTTTAATACCTACAGAATCGCGATTGTGTTAGCTCACAGAGCCGTGAGTTATGGCTAGTAAGTAAGTACAGTAAGTATGGATATCATTACCTAATTGTAAGAGCGCTTTCGTGGATTTATCTATATAAGTATGTTTACTATTGATAAGTAACGTGTACCTACTGCAGTAGCTCGTTTTTGAAGTGAACCTCCCCTTATAATAAATCGAAGGCTTCGTATTTACCTACACAATCGTATTCTCTCCCTTGCGTATTGAAAACTACAAGCCTAGGTTCTTAAAATTAAGTTTAATCATAATTTTCGTCGAAACTGCGTGGGGTTAGGTTAGGTTAGGTATTTTTTAGATCTGTGGACTTCGGTCATGGTCATCCATATTTTTTTTATGGAATTCCTTCATGGAGCCTGATTTCAACGTTTTATATCCACTCACCAATCTTATGAGCTCTTGTCTCGGAATATTTTTTTAATACACACTACACTTTAGCTATGAGGTCCTATAAATTTAAATACAGACAAGTACTGGTAGAGAATCTTATTTCGAGTAGGTGAGTAAATTAAAATGGAAAATCTACTTAGGAGTTACGCATATAGGTACGTATCGTACAAATAAGTTGGTGTAACATTCCATCAAACCCGTTGAATGTGAAAATAGGAGCCAAGTTCAACAATATGCCTAGTGAACACTTCGCCGAAGAGGGGGCGCTCCGCGAAATCGGGGTTCTTAGATTGAATATTTACCTATGACAAACTAAAGCGAATGCCAGGAAAAAGAACATACCAAAACTACATCATATTTGCAATTGAATCGTCTGAACAAAACCATACAAAACCAAAATTGCCTCGATAGAAAAGAACCGCCAAAACATGTCTTATTTTTACTCAATTTCAATAGTGTGAGGATCCCGTGCATATAAATTAAGTAAAAGTTGAGTGTATAATAGCTTTTCACATTACCTAATGAAAGTACTAGCGGGGTATTTTTATGTAGTCCCTTTTCAGACTTATTGAGGTGAAACGTATTTGGCGTATAGGCCTTTTTTATTTAGCGCGATACCCTTTCTCCCGTCGCGTGTTTCGTGCGGTTCTGTATATTATCTTTTGTTGCCGTTCGCGGGCGGAGTCAATCGTAATCGCTCCGCTGAGACGAGAGGACTACGTTCTGTGCTCTCACGACAGCACGATGAACATAATTATTTCAATAATATTGTGACCCAGTATATTCGTCCAGTGAATGAACGTATCATTCCAGTAGATATTTTGCTACATTTTGAAATAATATATTTAAAAGTCGACCTTAACATATAGATCTTAAAGTTCAAAATACAACTATAAGATTACGCAGCGATCGGCGGGTGACCGGCTTCTTAGAATAATTTGTGCAGTACATGCAAAACTAGACGAACATTTTTCTGTCGATCGTGTATTTACTTTATGAAAGATTATCACTATCACTATCACTACATAGTATAAAACAAAGTAGCTTCCCGCTGTCTGTCCCTATGTATGCTTAGATCTTTAAAACTACGCAACGGATTTTGATGCGGTTTTTTTGAATAGATAGAGTGATTCAAGAAGAAGGTTTATATGTATAATATAGTATCCGTGCGAAGCCGGAGCGGATCGCTAGTTGAGAATAAATCCGGTTATGTTCAAAATCGATGTCTGAGAGCTAAATACGAATTCATAGTCAGAAATATTTCAAAAAGTGGTCGCATTATTTAAAATTTTTGAAACATTCGTTGTAAATTAATATGCGCGTTTTTTTAAAGAACAACATACATTGGCAGGCTTCTCGAGGGTGAAGATTCTAGAAATGATGTCCATTTTGAATTCCAAGATGGCGGACATTGCTTTTCGAATTTAAACTTTCGTGAGACGTGTTGAAACAGTACTAATAATTACACGGTTCAACTCACGTATTAAATGTCACTACGGGCGACGACAATCACGACAAGATTCAAGCGACACCGCCGCGAAAACACATCCTTAAGAAGAATTCCCGAAGAGTTCGGAACATGTCGCCCGTAGTGACATTATTGACATTGTTTTTCTTTAAAGTCATCACGGGTGTCGCTTTTAGGGTTATCGAGAGTGCAGATTCCAACAATTATTGCCTGCGAACTTGGACTACACAGTAGTGGCCTGAAAATCTGACTTTCATAGACATGATCGAAGTTTTCATAATATATTATAGTTTTTTTTTAATGCTACTAATAAATTCACGGTTAAATTCACGTTAAACGACACGACAGGCGACATGTTTTGAACACTTCGGGAGTTCTTCTTCAGGATGAGTGTTTTCGATGTTTGTTTTGAAGAAGAACTCCCTTAGAGTTCGAAACATGTCGCCTGTTGTGACATTTAATGCGTGAATTTAACCGTGGATTTATTAGTAGTATTTTAGACATGTCTCACAAAAGTTTAAATTCGATTATAGCTTTTTTTTGCTTTAGGCTTTTACTAGCCATTATTATGCTAGCTCACAACCCTTACGTGATTTAGTAAAAAAACGGAAGGCCATATTTCAGTTATAGCTCCGGTGGTTTTTTAAGCAACAAAATGTAGGTAGTGGTATTCCTTGGGTAATTAAAGTAATTTGTACTCTATAAAGTGAGTGTTTTCGCGGCGGGGTCGCTTGAATCTTGTCGTGATTCAAGCGACACCGCCGCGAAAACACTCAATCCTGAATAAGAACTCCCGAAGAGTTCTAAACATGTCACCCGTAGTGACGTTTAATACGTGGGTGAACCGTGTAATTATTGACATTTTTTTTCTTTAAAGTCATCACGGGTGACGCTTTTAGATTCCAACAATAGGGGCGTAGACACTAAATAAAATAATGTGATATTTTCTCGAAGAAGGATAAAAAAAGTTAGTCAAATGGAGAAAAAATCAACGCAAAAGGTTAAATAATCACGAAGTTATAAGTGTCCAAAGTTTTAAGAAGGGATGTGTTCTGTCCCTTTTTCGCAAAACGCAACTTCATATGAAACGATGACGCTGGAAGAATGTGACGTCACAGAAGACGGCAACGTGCCGCGCGCATCGTGGTCGGCGACGCCGTCGACGCGGCCTGCCGGCAGCATCCTGTAATGTGACGTCACACACCGTTTGCGTTTTCTCTCTCTAACAAGCAAAATTAAAACGGTACAACCTTCGTAATTCTTTGAGATATCTGAATGGGATTTTCATCACTATGCATATTTTTTTGCCTTCTTTCTTTTGGAGTAATAATAATTTTCGAGTCTGCACCCGAATTATTGCCTGCGAAGTTGGACATTTTTATATTAAAAAAAGTGAACACAATTTTGCAGTTTTTCTTTAATACGAGTATGTTCAAAATTGATAACTAAAGGGCCAAAGCGTCTCCATTGTCTCCAAGTACGAATCCGAGATCAGACCCCGTATCATGGTCGGCCTTATCACTCGATAAGTGACAAGATAGGGGCATCGTCTCGTTCTATCAAACGGTGTCAGCCAGTGACGGACGCTCTATCCTGTCACTTATCGCGTGATAAGGCCGACCATGACACGGGGTCAGAATTGAAAAATTTGGCCGCCACACAGTGGCCTGAAAATCTGGCTTTCATAAACATGATCGAAGTTTTCATAATAAATTACAGTGTTTTTTTAATGCTACTAATAAATTCACGTATTAAATGACGCGACAGGTGACATGTTTCGAACTCTTCGGGAGTTCTTCTTCAGGATTAGTGTTTTCGATGTTTGTTTTGAAGAAGAACTCCCGAAGAGTTCGAAACATGTCGCCTGCCGTGACATTTACGTTAATTTTTTAACCGTGGATTTATTAGTAGTATTTTAGATATGTCTCACAAAAGTTTAAATTCGATTATATCTGTTTTTTTGCTTTAGCCTTTTACGAGACATTATTATGCTAAATTACAACCCTTACGTGATTTAGTAAAAAAACGGAAGGTCATATATTATTTCAGTTATAGCTCTCAAAACTGACTTACCTACTAGCGAAAATTATATCTTCAAATATAGGTACTTACAGATTTTGTCTTTCTTTCCACTTATTATAATTATCTATAGGTATTCATCATGTTTCATCTGACTGTCGGGGCATATACTATGCGAGAAGGAGCGGGGCAGCAATAGACGCATCAGCGCGGCAGGTACGGGGCGCGCGGGTGATTTCTGATTTTTCCCTGGCGATACGCCCCCTCTTGTAGATAAAAGAAAATTAAAGCTCAACAATTTAACTGGAATCAGTGATAAATAAATAAATGGGTGTCAAGATCCGTATATTTACTCAAAGTAACTAACTTAGGATAAATTGTAGCCCAAAATTTGACTTGGCTAGTTTTCACACACAAGTTATAAAAAGATTTTTCAAAAAACCCAACTGTTTGTTTCGGGTATTATTTTGCCACTCCCAGGAATATGGGGATTCCAACGACACCTCATCTAAATACGAGTATATGTCGCAGTGGAATAGTATAATCCGCCGTTTTACATAACAGCTACTTGTTTTATAAAACAGCCCTGTTTTGTAATACGGCGGGTTGACGATCAGGCGAATTGAATACCGCTGAATGAAAATCCGCTGGAATGTGTTCGGCGGATTGCCGTTATATTGTAATACAGTACATGTACCTACTGTACATGGAAGATATTCGAAAAACACTTAGCATCGATAACAGAACACGTTCCAACAGTTTTTCGATTTTTTGTCTGTTTGTCTGTTTATTTGAGCACACATCACGTGAAAACGGCTGCAAACTTTGCTAATCTGTCGAAAAAATTCCCGGCTGTAGGCAATAAAAATGATAAAGATACGGGTGCAAAGGGGTTAAAAAATGGGGTTGAACTTTGCATGGGAACTGCTTTCATCTAAGAGCTAAAGACTTTACAATTGGCAAGCATATAATACTTGACTGGAAAGTAATTCATAATTCATGATGAAGATGAAATTGCAATTACAGCCCTTACAACTCTAATCACTGAAAAATTAAACAAGAACAAAAAATGTCTCACTGTATTCTTAGACCTCAAAAAGGCTTTCGACACAGTCTCTGTCTCAACCCTTGTAAAAACTCTAGAAGGTATAGGTATAAGAGGAGTTGCGCTTCAACTTCTGAAAAATTATCTCCAAAACAGAAAGCAAATATTCAAAATTGGTAACCATGTAAGTGACGAGTGTGACGTAACTTACGGGGTCCCACAAGGTAGTGTCCTTGGACCTGCCTTGTTTCTGATTTACATAAATAACTTATGCAATATTGAGATAGAACATGGAACTGTGTTTGCGTATGCAGATGACACAGCCGTGGTCTTCTCTGGCGATTCGTGGAACGATGTTCGTAGATATGCAGAACAGGGCCTTGCTTGAATTGCTCAGTGGCTAAACTCAAATTTATTATCTTTAAATACGAGCAAGACAAATTATATTTGTTTTACAAAGTACAAATCAACGCAGCCTGCGCCTAGCTTTAAAATTAAAATCCACACTTGCAACAATTTAGTACAGTTCAGCTGCTCTTGTGCCACTATAGCTAAAGTTGACAATATAAAATATCTCGGGGTTGTGGTTGACCAACGACTTACCTGGCACGCACACTTAGAGCTTATAATGACTAGAGTTCGCAAATTAATCTATATTTTTAAGAATCTAAGACACATAGCCTCAAAAAGTCTTATTAAGCAGGTGTATATAACGCTCGCTCAGTCAGTAATAACCTACTGTATACCGATCTGGGGTGGTACCACAAAAACTAAATTCTTAGAGATAGAAAGGGCTCAGAGGCCACTGCTCAAAGTGATGTATTTTAAACCACGGAGATTTCCCACAGACGAGCTCTACAGTTTATGTGGTTTACTGTCGGTTAGGAAACTATATATAGTAAAAGCAGTCGTAAGGAGACATAAAAATACAATGTTTGTGCAACAGACAATCCCGATAAGAAGAAGGAAGGGCAACATTATCTCAACTTCTGCCGTGAGTACTGCCTTAGTAAGAAGGCAATATGTCACGCAATCTGCGAAATTGTATAATAAACTACACAAAGAAATTGACATCTATTGTAATACTGTACACGAATGTAAAACTAAATGAACGAAGTGGCTACTAACTAAAACATATACCGAAATCGAAAACTTACTACAAAATATTTAAATAATAAATACAAATAAAAGACACACACACACACACACACACACACACACACACACACACACACACACACACACACACACACACACACACACACACACACACACACACACACACACACACACACACACACACACACACACACACCCACCCACACACACACACAGACACACACACACACACACACACACACATGCGTGCGCGCGCAACCACATATCCGCACGCCAAAATAGAAACATTGTTTTGTAAATATAAGAATTTAAAATATTGTTTGTTCTAAATTATAATAGTAGTTTATGCAACTGATACATAATCAGAGTCCTTAAAATACGAGTGTGGTTTTATGAAACGTGCGCTAGCGAGTTTCGTAATAGGATCACACGAGTGTTTTAAGGCTAAATTATGTACAGTTGCATACACTACTTTATCTACACACATATCATAAGTACTCTAAGATGGGTTCAGAAGCCGTAGGAAAATGACCCGCATTGCTACTATAGTGCTACCTGTAAAATATCTTTGTTGCAATCGTGGTTGCATTTACGATATCCGGCGGAGTGTGCATATCGTTTTCGGAGTCACTACTACTCATATTTTCAACGAAAATGTGAATTACAAACAACTTTTCACAATTCCACTTTCGTAACAGCAAAAACCAACAAAGAAATGACAACAGTAATGGCGGCAATTCGATCCTACGTCAAGACGAATGTTTTTTTTAAATCATAGACAAACGAATGAAGTCCCTATTCTCATGTCACTCTTGATCAAATGTCGTGCGGTTTATATTAAAAAACATACTGAATTGACGTTTCGCATCGATAACTGTTTTAATATCTATGGAAACAATAGAGACCCATTTGAGTTTTGATAGCTGTTCCAAATTTAAACTCATAACCTTACAAAAATCTGTACTGTAATAACATTACAGTACAGATTTTACCTACTACCACAGACAAGAAAGTTCTTATAGTAAAATTGGTTGTCATAATGCTGGTCATTTCCTACGGTTTCTGAACGCATTTTAGAGCACTAATTATATGTGCGTAGATAAATTATAGTTAAGTACTGTTTATATGTCACACCCGATCTAGATAATGGAAGAGCGGGGTCTCCTGACACAAGCAATTTATATGCTTAAAAGGAGGTTCCAACCTTTAATGTATTTTCAACATGTAAGACACTAATAAATATTTTTCATTTCATTTTTTTTCATTTTCATTTATTAATTGCATAGTTCTTAAAGTAAGTATATGCTCCAATATAAACCCTGTTAGGGCACAACAATCTTCTTAAATGATAACAAATAGTACTCTAATTGGTTACGCCGTCAGAGCAAAATCCTTTTTGGCCTCCTTTCTTAAAAGCTGCTGAGACTGCTTACACCGCCTTCATGCGTCAGAAGAAATTAAAAGTAGTTTCAGTCTGTCAAATCTTTTCCATACGCATGTCACCGCACAATATTTTCACCGCTGCAAATAAATTGCGAACAAGATAGTGTTTGTGGCAATTTGAACTATGCGGTAATGAGCGGTGCGGAGCTGAAGGCAAGGTTACGCCGTAGAATAAATTTAGAAGACAACCCAAATATGTTAATTTCGAAATAATGTTTGAGAATCGTGAAAGTTTAACTTACCTATCTAGTAAATTCTGTTTTGAAATGTTGTTTATAATACCTAAGAACCAATTGTTTGTAGTGAATTTGGGCTAAGACAAAGATCTTACCTAATACAGTATCAAGATAGAATCCTTATCAAAAATAGGATAAATTAAACATAATGCCTGCCTACGTTTAGAATAGGCCCCCGAATCGTTGGCAACATAACGACGCTGACCCGACGTATTTTTCTGGTACACGGGTTATCTCCTCTAACATATTCGTGCACCCACAACATATTTTTTCCTGAAAATTTAACCTCGACAATAACGGGGGTTTTTTAATTTTGGTCGTTTTATTTAACCATATCCGTTACTCATGCTGCTTTTTAAAATCCCTTCTACGTATTTTGTTTGGAAATTATTAAGGTTGATTATTATAAACTAGCTACTACTTCGTCTGCGTTATAAGTATTACCATTACCAATGAATAGATAAATATAGTAGCCCCCCTTCAAGCCCTTCAAGTGGCAGCGTCGGACCACGCGCGCGCCTACTAAACGTTGCGGTGCGTCGCCCGAATTAGTACGAAAGTTGGCCTTTTCAAGTATATTTATTAAGTTGGTCGATTACTAGTTATGCCTTCTTATCCATGATAGTTTTCGAACTTTTCGAAGCATATTCATTATATTTACTACTGCCGTGTTTTTTTTTCATATATCCAGTAGTAATTATTTACACAGCAGAGGGCCGGACACATGACTCTAATAAAAATTAGGGCTTTATAGCATCGAAAAATCGTTTACAGTACATATGGTGCTACTTTCCCGCACTAGTGCGGAAAAGAGCACTTTTAATGCATATGTCGAAACTTTAAAGAGCCATATGTACAGTAAAACGTTGTACGATACACGTGCGAATAGGTAGTTCGCAACTTGTGTCGATTTAAAACACTCCCTTCGGTCGTGTTTTAATTTATCACCACTCGTTGCGAATTTCCTATTTTCGGCACTTGTATCGTAAATAACTATTTCTATCCCATCTTATAAAAAAAAAACTAAGAGTAAACTCCACACTAAAGGTTTACAGGGGGGTAGCCTATTTTTTTTCAAGATTTTATACTATATTCGATTTTATATTATACTATAATACCTAAGTCGAATTTCGATTTTCGTGGTTACTCTTATAGTCATCGAATTTTCGGGTGCAATCAGAGGTAAGGCGCGTATCCGTACCTAAAGCAAACTGGTGTGCAAGCGCATGCTATTTGTGCAGTGAACGCTGTGCCTACTGTGAATATGGTTCTGCAAGGTTCTACTTTGTGGCGGGAATTATAAAGGCCTTTCAAGACGACTACTACCACCACCACGACAAACACTGACCAAGCAAGTTGGTAGTGCCTGCCCTGCCCTGCCTGCGAAGCCGGCGGTCCCAGGTCTAGGGCATTTATGCGTGTGATGAGCACTAATATTTAATTCATATTGGATCATCATCATCGTATCAGCCGAAAGACGTCCACTGCTGGACATGCTAGGACCTCCCCCAAAGAGTGCCAAAGTGACCGGTCCTGCGCCACCCGCATCCAGCGGACTCCCGCAACCTTTACCAGGTCATCAGTCCACCTTGTCGGGGGCCTACCCACGCCGCGCCTTCCGCTACGTGGTCGCCACTCGAGAACCTTTCCGCCCCAACGGCCATCGGTTCTACGTGCCATGTGCCCCGCCCACTGCCACTTAAGTTTAGCGATCCGGAGGGCTATATCGGTTACCTTGGTTCTGCTGCGGACAGCCTCATTTCTGATGCGATCACGCAGAGAAACTCCCAACATGGCCCTCTCCATTGCCCTTTGGGTGACTTTGAGCCTTTTTATGAGGCCCATAGTAAGCGACCACGTTTCAGTCATATTGGATGTTTCTAAGGTATTTTAAAATTGTTTTATACATGTATGTATCGTCGTCTATATACCCATTGTACAAGCTTTGCTTAGTTTAAAATAACGTCGTTTTGTGTAAAATTGTCCCCAAATGTCCCCAATATTCCTTAATTCTTTTATTATCCTTCAGTTTTATTTTAAACCATTTTGAATAGACAGGAAAATATTCATGCAGCTTAGTTGCGGTTTGCGGCTTGTATATTTTAATAATCAATTGTAATGCAATTAAATTTGAATTTAAAACTCCATGCGGCTGGGCTTTTCGTTACGTAGTCAAGGAACAAAAAACATTAAAAAAAGCCAGCTACCTCCTGGAGAACAGACAGAGAAGACAAGAGCTACCTCCTGGAGAACAGACAGAGACAGAGAAGACAAGTTCCAGTTCTTCCAGTGAAGTGTTCGAATATGCATTTGTTACGTTTGTGTTAGGCAGTTTAAATATATAATGTCTATATTCAAATACGTCACCACAACAAGCAGGAAGAGATTTACTTAGGTTTTTAGGGTTTCGTAGTCAACAAGGAACCCTTATAGTTTGGCCATTTTCAGACAGACATGCCGAAACTATAAGGGTTAGGTTAGGTACTTGTTGACGCGGCTTAGCTCAGTGACCCTTATTACTAGAAAGCTGTAATATGGCATGGATAGGTATATAAATCAATCACGCCGACAAAATGATAGAATAAAAGATCGAAAAAAAAACAAATTTAAGCTATTTATACACGCAAAGTGGGGATGTAATATTTTTTCTCGTTGAACTCATGGTTTGGGGTGGGGTATCGTTGCATAGCTTGTTCAAAAATATTATAGGTTTCTAAAAACCATTTTTCAACTTAGTGGTTCATATGTGATACCCCGGGTGGTTGGCCTTAAAGCCCAAATTTTTGTTAGTCATGTGCTGCTGGCTAAATGACTGCTACTGGGAATGTGAAAAAGTTCGTGGCGGAACTATCACAGCTAAGTAGACATTACTAAGTTATCGAGTAATAGTCGACCAACTTAAAATGTACTTGAAAAGGGCAACTTTCGTACAAATTCAACCGCACCATTCACTTGGCACGTGTCGATGTAATAAATACAGACAGGCACTACGGAACCCTACACTGCGCGTGGCCCAACACGCACTTGGCCGGTTTTTTAATGAATTACTTAATTTCCTTGCCCAGCACTCGTAAACTATGGATTCATAGCAGTTAATTTAGTCTTGAATTCAATCTTTATATACCTATGTTATTTTATGTTTGCAGGTATGGGATGGCTAACAAACTTTAAAAGAAACGAAAAGGTGGCAATATTGAGACCAAAATGGAAAATGATACCGTTTTGCATGCAGCCATTTCCGAGGTAGGTGCCTGGCTACACACGGCTGCAGGTTCGAGCTCGTTGGACGATTGCGATATTTTGGCAAATTCACTGAGCTCCCAATTTCCTGCAGAACATGCTTCCTTTGCGTGAAGTTCAAAGCATCCTAGGTCAATGCTGCCGCGGATTCTCTTCGTCAGAGAGTTTGAAGAATTTCGTTGTAACAGCAAACCAGGAACACTCGCAAAATAACTAATTGCACTTGTGTCATTTGTAGCTCAGATTACCAGTATATGGCTACACTACAACTACATCTGTACAAGTCTTCAATTTTAGCAATTTGTAACATTGTTGCACAATTACACCTATACTAGCGATTACTGGTTGCTAGTAATCGCTAGTAAAGTATAAAATCGGTCACAGCCCTGTGCCGCCCGGTCCCACTCGCCCCTCCGGGTAAAAACAACTCTCACGCTGCCCCGATTAGACTTTACCTGATCGCGGTTGGCTGTGTGTGTTATAGTTATAAGTTTATAACTGTGTTGTTGGGGATACACGTTAGTGTCTGACGTGTTCGACCTCTGTAGCCTAGTTGGTAGTGACTGCCTACGAAGCCGGAGGTCCCAGGTTCGAATCCGGTAAGGGCATTTATTTGTGTGATGATCATGAACATTTGTTCCTGAGTCATGGATGTTTTCTATGTATTTAAGTATTTATTTATCTATATAAGTATAGATATCGTCGTCTAGTACCCATACATCATTTATTGGTAAAAGTACAGGTACATTTTACAAGTCAATTTGTTAACAGGTTATTATTATCTAGTATTTTAGGCTTAGGTTAGGGCTTATTCATTAGTACAAGCTTTGCTTAGTTTGGGACTAGATTGTTTTGTGTGGTCGACACGCCGCGATTAGCGTCAAGTTGTATGGACGTGCAGTTATATTTCTATAGACCGTGACGCTGGACGTTAACCGAAGACCATGGACTTAAGCGCATAATAGGTACATGTTATGCGCCAAAGAACGAAGGCATGCTTCTGGTTATACGTCCCGTCATATATCGGCTTAGTTAGACCACTACAAGTTGCCATTGTCTTTTTCATCGTCTAGCGTTTTTCCCGGTTGTATCCTAAAGGAGCCCGGGTTCCGCCAATGTAGGCAGTAGTTTCTACGAAAACGACTGATAGTGATATTTAACCTTCCATCTCAGAGGGAAAAGTAGACCTTGTAGGGTTTCCTCACGATGTTTTCCTTCACTGAAAAGCCGAAAGGTTAATTGTCAAATTATGTCTCGAGAATATTTTGTTTGGGCATGAAAAACCCTGATACACAACACTTAATTATCTCCTCAAATTCCAAGAATGAGGAATTCTTGGAATCTGGTATGATACATGTTGTTTTTGAAAAACCCTGGTACACAACACTTTTTTTATCTCTCCAAATTCCACGAAAGAGGAATTGTTGGAATCTGGTACGATAAATTACTACTTACATTTATGTTCGCCGTTTCCAAGAATGATACTGTTTTTCCAATTCGATTTGCCTACTACGTCTTAGTTTGTACACTTGTCACGGACTGGCCGAATGATAAGCGCTAATTAATAATAAACATTAACGTATTATAATATACGTACACTCTTAGTAATCGGTCGGACACTACGCATATAAACTGACTGTTTGGGATCTCAACTCTACTTTGCATAATTAATTAAACATAAAATGAGGACTTCGAAAATGTGTTTATCAAAAGTGACTGTGATATATGTTTTTGCTGTGATCGCAACTGGAAATATTGCTTCCAGCGCCCCCACAGGACTGGACGACAGCGACTATTCCGTGGCGCCAGACGAACCAGGAACCGTATCCGTGCCGCATCAGAAGCTATCACCGCCGACTCTCAAGTTCCCAAGAAACACCTTGCATCCAAATATGGGTATTTCCCCAGAAAAGCCTGCAGAAGAAAGATATAAGTACAGAATGCTGCCTTCCTATAGCTTGTCAGGACAATATAAGAAGTCGGCTAGTCCAGCACCAATCGAATCAAGAAATTGGGTAGAAATCGGCCAAATGTTTTAGTATTAAATAGGTTCGGTTTAGTTATACGATTTTGAAGTTTCTATTTATTAGGGTTATAAATAAGTAGGTAAGTATACAAATATACGTTTTTATGCAATTAAATATATTTCTTGATACCTTCACCCCGACACAGACGCACTGATTTCTCATATTACTTACCGTTGTAGATTTTATGCCTCATATTTATTACAATGTACATTTTAATAGGAATCTAGCAATCTATGCTAAATTATAATTGAAATGTCTGTAGGCTCATATAGAAACGATGTAGTAAAATTTGTGCTTGCCATGCCCTGCCTTAAACACAAAGTATTAGTTTTTTACTTCGTAGAAGTTCTGTAGACAATCCTTAACAGTCATATTATTTACACAACTAACTTAGGATTTATTATAGTGCAAAAATGTACTAGGCTAGGTTTCACGTACAAGTTATCGTGATTTGTTATAATAGTTTGACTGTTAAGGATTATCTACAGAACTTGGCACCCATTTAGATCTCGATTCTTTTGTCGGCGAAGTCTTACGTTGAAGTTGGCCTATTTATACATTTAATGTTTTTTAAGTGATATTATCACTTTTTGTAAAGTTTAAATTGTTTAAAATGGCCACACCTGGGTATCGAACGATAACTAAGTACCGTGGCGTGAATCGCTTCATAGTAAATTGTATTCCGGTAGAGGTCTAGTTACGGGTGATGGGATTATGTACCTACTATCGTTAATCAGTCCGTCAGTGGCTTGAGCTGTATTAATGAAATTTGGAGTTTTAACTAGTTAATTTAATATAGTGGTATTTATTAAATTAACTAAATTTAATGGATCTCTGTTACATTACATAATAGATTGTTAGTTATCAAGGCTCAAATGTGGCTCCAAATGGTTCGTGTAACACACTACTCACGGCGGCTAGGCATGAACTTGGTTTGACACGCTGCCGAGTGTCTAGATTTAAATTGCTTGCAGCTTTGTTGTGTTGTTAGTATCGGACAGGAAATATATGGGTATTTCAATAAAAAAAACTTGCATAGTTTTGATGCGTTGTGAGCATTGGTTATACAAGAGTTTATTAAATTCATGCACACTCTAAACTGTAAGATGATATTTCGGCTGGTTTTAGAAATCTATAGGTACATGTATGTTCAAAATTATTGTAGTAACCAAACCGTTTCTAATCGTAAGCGGTGTTCGTTAAAATCTGAATGTAGGTATGTAAAGTTTGACAAGTTTCTATGGACTCGGCGGAAGACCAGCGTCGGCAGTTAAAGCCAGCATCATACTGAGCCGGGTCCATTTCGTAACACGGCTTAGGCCGTATATATTTCTTTTGTCAATTCCATATGTATTAGCTATGGTATTGGTGTGTATTAGCCGTCACGAATTGATTGAATTTGAATTTGGAATAACAGCTGCCGGGGCCATATTTAGCGTTGATCGGTCTGAATTTATAATTGTAAGTTGGTGCAACTCACCCCAAACTGTAGTAAATATCGAAAGCAGTGAGTGTGACTTACGAGTAGTATTTTTGGATTAGCTGGGCCCTTGTCCTAGCCAAAATACGTCAATAAAAAAAAACCTGACATAGTTTTGTTGCGTTGAGACTTGACGAAGACAACTTGCAAGCATTGGTTACACAAGGATTTATTAATATCACACTCTAAACTGTAAGATAGTTCTATAAATCTATGCATACAAGTATGTTCAAAGTTACTGCACTGAGCAATGAGTGTGAATTGGTTTGTTGTTGGTTTTAATTGGGCCCCTGCCCCAGCCAGCGCATATAGGTGCGGAACGAATCGTCGTCCGCGGCGCAGGGCGTGGCCTGGCGCACGTGCGCGAGCAGCGCGCGCGTCATGTCTGCGGGCGCGGCAGGCGAGCACGTGCCCAGCGTGTCCACCACGCACTTGGACAGCTCGTCGAACTTCGTGCAACGTTCCTGTGGAACAAACATCGTCATCGTTATATTCGATAAGAGCCGGCGCACGTTGGGCCAGTAGTCGCGGCCATCAGTGGCCGCCACAAGCTGCGCAAGAGTTCTTTCATGTACATTTTGCATAGCTTCGGTGCACAGCGGTGGCCGCACCCGAGCCACAAGCCGAGGGAGTCGCTCGCGCTGGCTACTACTGGCCGCGCCTAGTGGCTGTAATGTGCGGGCGCTCTTAGGCAATTCAATGTATAGCCATGTAGGCTCATATAGAAACGATGTAGTAAAGTTATGTTTTTATGACTTCGGAGGTTTCATTACGAGGCACCTAATTTCAATCAGTCCATTTAGTAATCTATTGATCTCAAAAAAGATCTAGAAATATTAAACAGATCTAGTAATTCTTCATAAGTCGAGTGGGCCTGATGGAATCCCTGCAATTGTGCTGAAGAGGTGTGCTCCCGAGTTGGCTCCGGTCTTAACGCGTCTCTTTCGGCTCTCTTATTCTTCTGGCGTAGTCCCGACCTCGTGGAAGTCAGCTTTGGTGCATCCGATCCCTAAAAAAGGCGACCGCTCAAACCCGTCCAACTACAGGCCAATAGCTGTTACCTCCCTTCTCTCGAAGATAATGGAGTCCATTATCAACTGCCAGCTCCTTCGGTACCTAGAGGACCACCAGTTGCTTAGCGATCGACAATACGGTTTCCGTAGAGGCCGCTCGGCTGGTGATCTTCTAGTCTACCTGTCACATCGTTGGGCACAGGCGATCGAGACTAAGGGTGAAGCATTGGCTGTTAGTTTGGATATAGCGAAGGCCTTTGATCGGGTTTGGCACAAAGCACTTCTTTCGAAGCTACCATCCTATGGGCTTCCCGAGAGATTATGTGTATGGGTCAGTAGCTTTCTAGCAGACAGAAGCATTAAGGTCGTAGTTGACGGGGAATGCTCCGACTCCATGTCTGTGAATGCTGGTGTCCCCCAAGGTTGTGTGCTGTCGCCCACGCTATTCCTTATGCATATCAATGAAATGCTGCAAATCAGCGGAATTAATTGTTATGCTGATGATAGTACAGGTGATGCCTCTTACACCGGCCGTACCAATATCTCTCGGGAAATCGTCATCGAGAACCGGAACAAACTTGTGTCTGAAATTGAGACTTCCCTAAGTGCAATCTCTGAATGGGGTCGACTTAACTTAGTCCGTTTTAACCCTACCAAGACACAGGTTTGCGCGTTTACCGCAAAAAAGTTAAAGTTCGACGTGTCACCTTGTTTTGAGAGCACTCCCCTGACTGCCGCAGCCAGTATCGGAATCCTTGGCGTCGACATTTCGAGTGAAGTCCAGTTCCGCGGCCATTTAGAGGGTAAGGCCAAATTAGCCTCAAAAAAGCTCGGTGTGCTCAATAGATCGAGACAGTATTTCACACCGGCCCACCGCCTGCAGCTTTATAAGTCGCAGGTCCGCCCACACATGGAATACTGTTCTCATCTATGGGCAGGGGCACCCCAATACCAGCTTCTCCCTCTGGATCGCATCCAACGACGAGCAACTCGAATTGTCGACAGCGAGCATATTTCGGATCGGCTTGACCCCTTGGCGCTGCGTAGAGATGTGGCCTCTCTCTACATTTTCTATCGCATGTATAACGGGGAGTGCTCCGAGGAATTGTTCGGATTAATCCCTGCCGCTTCTTTTCGCCATCGTCCAACGCGACAACATTACCATCCTCACCACTTAGATGGTTGGCAGTCCTCAACTGTGCGCTTCTCCAGAAACTTCCTGCCTCGCACAGCTAAACTGTGGAATGGATTGTCGCCTGCGGTATTTCCGGACCGATACGACCTTCAAACCTTCAAGAAAAGAGCGTACTCCCATCTTAAAGGCCGGCAACGCACTCACAACACCTCTGGTGTTGCAAGTGTCCATGGGCGGCGGTAATCGCTTACCATCAGGTGATCCGTCTGCTCGTTTGCCTCCTATATCATAAAAAAAAAAAAAAAAAAAAAGTAATGGGAAAATTAAATAAGGTCGACTAATGGAACCTAAGATCCACGCCTCGCGCTGAGGTTTTCGCGTCAATGTATTTCAAGTATCATTTCCTAATATAAATATACTTAGTATATAATATCAGGTATCATAGATTATCAGTGTTTCCAGAGGGGTAAACGCGTAACTTTTCAAACGAGCGTTAGCACAATTCAACTGGTATTCCCCCATACAATAAGTGACATTTAGATCTATCTGACGCACGTACAATGCGTTACGTGATCGACCAGCTAATCTTACACGTTTTACGTTAGGCATATCTTTGAAAGATGTTCAAAATATTTTAATGTAGTTGAACCATGGTTGTATTGGTATGAATATAATTCTAATCATCTGGTATAAATATAATTCTAATCTGAAACGCATTAAATAGGCCTCGGCAGAGAGTACAACTTCGTACTATGCCTTGAGGGCCTTTTTTAGATTCAACTTAGTTTTAATTTAATTTAGTTAATGTAAGTTATCATCTTGTATATACTTTAGAAAATAAATTGTTTCTTAATTCTAAACGCGAGTTTCTGTAATTGGCTCTGTATATCCACGCTGCAATCTGTGTAATTATACCTATTGGTTCTCCTATTTATATCATTGTATGGCATGAGAATAACATTTAAGCTCATCGAAATATAGGTAATACATAAGGTATGAGGTATGTCACAAATTAACATCGAAGGTTCTTAGCCATTCAGACGCGTGCGTTCTCCTTGTAGAAAAAAATACAAATGAATTTTACCTTGACGGGTTGCGCTGAGTCGATCTCTGTTAATACTTTACTGGCACAGCCATTGAGGGAGCCTACGTTCTGCTGGAAGCACTGAGGACCGCCTTCTTGAATGAACACTAGAAATTATTATTTTAAATTAATTGGGAGCGACTCAGTTACCTTAAACTAAAAAGTTTATTAGTATATAGAAAAGTATATTTATTGTATATGTAAGGAACCGCTTCCCTATAGTAATGTGATAAAGATGAAATGCCTCTGAGATTGTATGTATAGGGGGTAATTTCCGGACCCACTTATCCTACTTAAAAAATCTTTCACCCGTGCGTGTTTATACACAGGTGAAATAATTTCGATAATGGGCTTTCTGGATGGACTGTAGGCTATATTTTGTCCTTTATGCGTTCTTCACAATACGCGAGCAAAGCCGGCCGGTGGGGTGGGATAAGATAAATGATTACAGCCAATCCTCTCGCCGTCGTTGTGGCAGACGAAACCCAGCAGCTGGTCGACGAAGTTGTGCGCGGCGGGCAGATCGGCGCCCGCGACGCAGAGCCCGACGCTGTCGATCAGGGTGTACGTGCAGGCGGCCAGGCGATCCGAACGCGCGCAGTACCTGCGCCGAACAAATGAAAAGGCCACTGTAGCTAACGGACGACCCCGTATCATGGTCGGCCTTTATAATTGAGGTGTCTCGTTTAAAAAGGTGTTCTTAAGATTGTTAATTTAGTCTGTATGAATGTCCTGCACCTTGAATATGTCATGCTCGCCTAAAGGTCGTTGATCGGGTCGCCACCTTCCCTAACATATGCTCGAGGGAGGCGATGGCTGAGATACGGTCATACTCGTGAACGGGTGCTGTTTGTGGAGTCCGGTCAGTTCGTGTTTGCAAGGACGACAAGCATTAACTTCATTCCACTGTTCTGCGGAATTGATATGAGAGATTTCACTCTGTCTTCACTATACTATGTATTACTTAGTTGTTGACACACAGAGACCTTATAGATCTCTATGAAATAAGATTGTATTTTATTTATTTATTTGACCTGTAAACTTAGATGTAGTTAATTCTATTATGAATAATGTACTCGTACTATTCAGAGTCTATAGATAGACATTTTGACTTGTAAAAGTGCCCTCGGCGGGGCCTATTTGTTGAATAATTTAATATATATACATTTTTATACTAACTTTTTGAAGACTCCATTGAGATCGTTGTTGCGAATGGCGGTCGCGACCTCCTGCAACAGCACCTCGTCTTTGAACAAGCTAACGGAGCACTTCTCGAAGTTTTCGATTGCATCCTGAAAGCATTGAGTTCAAATATGTACCTAAGTACAGATGCAGAGACCCACTGAATAACAACATGCTACTTATATTACAAGCTTTTCACCTCTTTCCATTAGATAGAGACTTCCGCTTGTATTATTAGTTGTAAATTGTTATGCAATGGGCCCCTCACATCCTGTAGCTTAAGTTTGTGCATGACATTGACGTTAGTCTGTGGCGAGCTCTAATACTAATAATCTTGATCCTTATGACAGCTGTCATCTCCGTACAATTTATATGGTTAAAACTTGTACTGAGATGACAGCTGACGTAGGGATCAAGATATTAGTATTAGAGCTCGCCACAGACTAAGCAACTTGGTGTCGACTCACGTCGTATTTCTAGAGAAGTGGCATTTAAAAATAAATTTCATGTGCTTCTCTGTCTACCCTTTTTGGGTTCACTAGTTATACGAGTATGTAGGTTTGTGTGAAATACTTGGGCACATAAATGAACGCCATCAGATTCTACCTTCCTTTTTATCGTTATGTACTTACATAGTTATATTTTCTTTTTTCTATGAACATACCTCGCAACAGTGTAATTCAGCCAAAATATAGTATATAAATAGGTCGACACGACCATGTGGTCGCTAGACAATATAGTTAGGTACTTAACGCAGTAAAGTACTTACATTGAATTGTAATTCTGAGATTAGATGCCAATTGTGGACCTTGTCTTGACACGGTCGTCACATCTACTGGTTACTTAATTCATTTACGTATCAAGTCACGTTATGACAAGGTTACATCACTTTTGAATCTTGTAAGGGTTCCCAAACCCACAGCCCTACGTAATATAAAGATAACTTAGTATTGGTTAAAGGTAAGGTCAAAAAAGGTCTTACCAGGACCTGGGGAACCTTGTCTTCAGCCCCACTCTTCGTGCAGAGTTTGGTCACATACTCCGTTATTTGTTTCTGTTCAAGAGCGTTGTACTTCCCCCAAGCCTCTGAAATTAAGATATTTCCAAATAGTAAACTAGGGGGCGGCCAATCTTCATTCAATTCAACTAAATTAGTGCTAAATTGTTCGCATGATGTCCGATTTTATACTTAATCTCAAGGACAAGCCAAAGCTTTAATTAATTCTTAAACTATATAAATAACAATAAACTGACTATAGTCTGCGAAAACATGGAATAACATACCGACGGATAAAACAGGAATGACCGCTGCAAGCAGAGTTAGTATCCAAATCATTTTGTAGCACAATTGGAAGGGCCGTGGCTCGCTCCAGGAAGGCATGCGACAACTGGCTGCCGAGTCCTTGCTCACGTATAATGTACCTGTGTCGCTTCATCGTTTCGAATATAGGCGTTCTGAGAGTGGTCTAATTATTTTTTTCTTTTATATTTATCTCAGTTGAGCTGACACGTTCTTCATTTCAACTTACGTACACTTCGTTTTTATTGCGTTCGTCATTGATGAGAAGAAACTTATCTAATTTAGATTCGGATTTGTTTTAGGTACTATTTGTCTGCGCGCATAATTCGTCAGCGCATCAAGGTTGTACAGTCGAGGAAATTGAATGTTTAGCACTTTTGGACCTTAACGTCATTCTAATAGAGTTGACATGTGCCAAACATTCAATTTCCTCGACCGTACACCAATGTTTCTGCCACTGACGACGCAAATAATTACTAGAAATATAATATGCTACGCATTACGGCAAGCTACGGCGTAGCACAGCTATTAAAACAATATATATATAGATATATATAACATGGGATTAGGTGTCAAAGCGGACCCCGCGGGCTCTTTTAGGGAACTACCAGGAATACCGGTAGGGGGATGATGATGTAAATGTTTAGCATGGTGTTAATATATGTATTAGAATGGATAGTAAACCAACAAATTACCAAAATAAAATGTAAATTACAAAAAACATACTTAAAAATATCTGAGACTCAAAATTTCGAAAAAATATGCTTATATGTATAGTTCGAGTATTAAGTCACCAATGTACACTGTTAAAATTGTGTAATTTTACAGGCAAATAAAACACATAACCCTGTAAAATTCCCGAGAGAGCTAGGAAAAATATGAAAAATTATGAAAGTTGACACTTTTCATAATTTTACAGTTTCTTCACGACCAAGATAGCTGGCCCCGTAAAGACATTTGATCCTGACAGCAACTGGTTCGAATCCAGCACTCTAAAATACAATACATTATAATACTTAATTGATAACACCATATAGTCCGGTCCATGAATTGAGAACTTGTATGGGAAAAATAACAATGTTGGAAATAATTTAGCTGATTTTTTCTATGTAACTATATTATGTTTCTACTTAAAACTGTAAAGAATAGAAAATACTATTTAGAATCTGGGAGTTAATCAGAAACTTTACATTTCGCATGTCAATGTGTTTCGGGAGACCGCTTCCACGCGCGCCGAGCGTACATTAGCATTAGAAGAATTATACATAGAGCCGCTATACTCGTGCGCCCAAAATGAAAGGAAACTCTCCTAACACATTTACTGCCAACTATTTCTTAGCGGTACGCTCGTAGCCAAAATGGGAAAACCCGTTTGTAGACGGAAGCGCCTACGAGCAGAGCGCCCACTTGGCGGGTTCCTAACACTGAAAGTGCTAAGCAACTAAATCGAGCGCTTGTTTCTAAATGGATGACTGCCTTCCATGAACAATGTACTCAATTTGAGCGGGCAATGGTTTGTTTCCTCTTGTTAAGATTGTGGCAATAATAAAACTATAACAAAGACAATAAATTATATACATCTCGCTCTGTCTCTCTTATCGAAGATTGTATACGTTATTGTTCGGTAAGTAGTAGGTACATATTATTATTTGATGTTGAGTCTTGTTAGTCTGAAGCGGGAAACATATTGATTGATATGCAATGGAATGTAAAACGCAATTTCTGATCAAAGCGTTGGATCTGTGCAGTGTGTGACCAATGTTAGTAGATAGTACGCAAATGGTCTATTTGCACAACGCTACTGCTGCTTAAATAGGATGGGAGCGCGGAGTTGCGCCGACAGAAACTACTTAACGTCCGAAACGATTTAGATGTCAATTGAATATGAATAAAATAACAGAAGCAGCGTAGTCAGTCTCTGTTAGACAGTCAACATTTGTTTATCTTCTTTACCAGTGGGTAGTGTGATGATGATGATGATGTCCTGACTGATTTCGGTCGGCCACACTACTGACTGACTGTGACTACGGACTGTGTATTCTGGCTTTAGTATTTACAATTATCATTATTTGAGTGTTGTTTTTCTACTCTCTGGTGCGCTCTCAATTGGGTTACGTACTCCTTTAGAGAACATTGAGGGTATTTAATTCACCAATAGCATATTCAGTGCCGGGAACTCGACTATCGGGTGCCTATACCGTAGGCGCTTTTTGCTATATACGAGGTAAACCATGGGATCGGCTACGAGCGTAGCGCGTAGCGATGATTGGCAGTGAATGTGTTAAGTACATAGGTATTAGTTGGCCTAATCATGGAGCCCCAAAATTAGACTAACTAGTCTGATGGTTCGTGTGCCCAAATGTTGGTACTTAATATCTAAATATATAAAAGAAGAAACTGACTGACTGACTGACATATCAACGCACAGCCCAAACCGCTGGTTTTAGAGATTCCAAATTTGGCACGTAGGCGTAGGTTCCTTATAAGGCCTAGGAGAGCATTAAGAAAGGATTTTTCAAAATTCAACCTCTAAGGGGGTGATATGGGGGTCCAAAGTTTGTATGGGGGAAACATTATTTGTTGAACTAGAGACTTGAAACTTTGTAGGAAGATTACTTATTAGGATAGAAAAAAAGTACTTTCAGCGTTTTAGAAAATTCCACCCCTAAGGGGGTTATATAGGGGTGCAAAGTTTGTATCCGAAACTACTAGCTGGGACTAGAAACTTGAAATTTACACCAGCACTTCCTTTTATGACGCAGGCAAGGGATAAGACGGGATTTTTGGAAATTCCATGCCTGAGGGGCGTTAAATAGGGGTGCAAAGTTTGTATGAGAGAAACATTCTTTTTTGAATTACAGACTTGAAACTTTGTAGGAAGATTACTTATTAAGATACAAAAAAAGTGTTTTAGGCGTTTAAGAAAATTCTACCCCTAAGGGGGTTAAATAGGAGTGCAAAGTTTGTATGAGTGAACTTTATTTTTTGAGCTAGAAACTTGAAACTTTGTAGAAAAATTACTTATTAAAATACAAAAAAGAACTGGCAGCGTTTTAGAAATATCCACCCCTAAGTGGGTTAAATATGGGTGCAAAGTTTGTATCCGAAACTACTGGGACTAGAAACTAGAAATTTACTCCAGAACTTCATTTTATGACGTAGGCAAGAGATAAGACGGCATATTTGGAAATTCCATCCCTAAAAAGGTTAAATTGAGGTCCAAAGTTTGTATGAGAGAAACATTCTTTTTTGAATCACAGACTCAAAACTTTATAGGAAGATTACTTATTAGGATAGAAAAAAACCACTTTCAGCGTTTTAGAAAATTCCACCCCTAGGGGGATTAAATAGGGGTGCAAAATTTGTATCCGAAACAACCGGGACTAGAAACTTGAAATTTACACCAGAACTTCCTTTTATGACGCAGGTGTTAGGATATAGTGATTTCTACATACAAAGCATGACCCAACGATTTGATTGATGTAATGTTTCATTCTACCTACTAAATCAAGTCCGGTGGCTTGAATATGTCATGCTCGCTTAAAGGGCTTTGCTTACGGTGGCGTCGTTGATCGGGTCGCCACCTTCCCTAACATATGGTTGAGGGAGGCGATGGCTGAGATATGCGTCATACTCGTGATCGGGTGCTGTTTGTGCAGTCCGGACTGTTCATGCTTGCAAGGGCATAGTACTTAAATACTAGTGTTGTTATTATTATTATCGTATTGACGAGAGACATCATTCTGATCTTGACACGTTTTATTGTTATTGACCCTGTACATCTCTGACAATATTACATTAATGTTCCTTTTTTTGTTTTGTTTTGACGCTTAGAGTGTATACATCTCTACAAACATTAGAATAATTATTAATTGTATTTGGACGCTCAGAGACCTTATACATCTCTGGAATACTGAATTAATATCATTAACTTCTTGTTAATGCTGATACAGACCTTATATCGAATGTAATGGTCATATTTTCCAATTGAGTTTTGTTTTCATTACCTTAGTGACATTTACTTTGTTAACCGTTTAAATCGGTCCTTGATCTGCAAGTTTTAAATGATTAGTGTGTAAGATTATTGTTATTACATTGTAAAGTACCGTTTGACATGTAAAAGTGCCCTTGTGGCCTATTTGCAGAATAAATAATTGATTGATTGATAAATAATTGATTGATTGATTGATTTAGAAAATTCTACGCCTAAGGGGGTTAAATAGGGGTGCAAAGTTTGTATGGGGGAAACATTATTCTTTGACCTAGAAACTTGAAACTTTGTAGAAATATTACTTAATAAAATACAAAAAAAGTACTTTCTGCGTTTTGAAAATTCTACCCCTAAGAGGGTTAAATAGGGGTGCAGAGTTTGTATGAGGGAACTTTATTTTTAGAGCTAGAAACTAAAAACTTTGTAAAAAAAATACTTATTAGAATACAAAAAAGAACTGTCAGCGTTTTAGAAAATTCCACCCCTAAGAGAGTTAAATAGGGGTGAAAAGTTTGTATGAGGGAACTTTAGTTTTTGAGCTAGAAACTTGAAATTTACACCATAACTTCCTTTTATGATGCAGGCAAAGGATAAGACGGGATTTTTGGAAATTCCATCCCTAAGGGGGTTAAATAGGGGTGCAAAGTTTGTATGAGAGAAACATTATTTATTGAACTAGAGACATGAAACTTTCTAGGAAGATTACTTATTAAGATGCAAAAAAAGTACTTTAGTTACTACAATTCACGCCTTTATTCCCAAAAGGGGTAGGCACAGCACATGAAACTCATGTTCCAGCGCCACTTTTAGCATAAATGTGGGTATATTGCAGTGATAGGTTGTTAGCCCATCGCTCACAACACACTTCAACCCTGCTCCCTTAGTCGAATTTTACGACACCCACGGGAAGAAAGGGGGTGGTGAAATTCTAACCCGACACCACACGAGAATAAAAAAATAGGAAATAAAAAATAATTTACCATAACGGGTTTTGACGAATAGTTATTCATAAGGGAAGTAAGTCAGTAAGTAGGCCGTTGCCGGCGTTACAATTCAACAGTTATTGCAAAATTACACTTACTACGCGGGCGAAGCCGCGGGCAATAGCTAGTAGATATTATAAATGTCATTCGATAAAGGGCTTTCGATATCTTCAATCCAGCCATAAAGCTGGAACTACTTTAGAGAATAAATTGTAGGAATGTTCGCAAACATTTAAGGCAACATTATAGAGTTAAAAAAAAAACGAATGTTAAATATTATTGTCGAAGCATGTGTCGCGCCCCACTTCCGCGAAATACAATAGTAAGTATGTCACCTCAACCTGCCATAGAGTAAAGATAAAAGTTCGTATATGGCGCGTGCTCTCATGTTACTTCCATCCATCTTTATAATGCTGATGTTCAGGTCAGGTCGATCGTTGCAAATATCAGTGTCAGCGACTTCAATTCATTACTTCGCCAAACCACATAGGTACATGAACATTTCCACATTTTCTTTCCCATTTACCAAAAGAACATTGATTTTACAGAAAAAAACCAAATCGCTGTATGGAGCCCGATAATATTTGAGGACTTCCGTCGATTCCTCAAGGATCACCTTTGGCACTTCATTAGTTGCTATACTTGCTATGTCAACGGAATCATAACAGAATCTGTGACGTATACATTTATAGTTTTAAGTACATAATTGAGGAATTCCATAAGTCATCTACGGTCTTCATAATCAATTCCACCAAATTTATGATTTCCGGGTGTAAATACACGCGTTATAATAGAATATACCGAAATCACTACACGCGTGCCTAATATAATTGAGGAGTTCCCGCAACTCCTCATGGATCCCATTTGATTTGATTAAAACAGAAAAATCCGGTTAGGGCGCATAACGTCAAATTCGCAGAATGTCCCTTTGTCCCTTTCGCGAAAAGTCCCTTTCCTAAATGTCCCTTACGCAAAATGACCCTTCTGCAAAAGGTCCCGTTCGCAAAAAGTCCCTTCACATAAATAAAGTCCCGTTCGCAAAACGTCCACTTCGCAAAGTGACCCGTTCGCAAAACGTCCTTTTCGCAAAATGACCCGTTCGTAAAACGTACCTTTCGCAAAATGACCCGTTCGCAGTGTTCCTTTCGTAAAATGTTCCCTATAATAGTTTAGTTATTATTATAAAAAAATATATAAAAAAGACCCTTTAATATAAAGAATAATATATTTTTCGTGCTCGAAAAGTATGTCATATTAGGGTTATCAAGCGGGTCTAAAGTAGTACATGTAGCCCCTAGGGAAAAAAATGCATTTAACAAAATATCAATCTGACCAATAATAAAGTAACTCCCGATATTAAAACCACCGATCACAATACATATCGACAATATCAGAGCCAAGCTTTTTCCAGACGGGACATTTTGCGAATGGGTCATTTCGCAGACGGGACGTTTTGCGAAAGGGGTATTTTACATAAGGGACCATTTGCAGAGAAGACGTTTTGCGAATGGGACGTAATTTTGGTGGAGGGACGTTTTGCGAGTGGGACGTTATGCGCCCTAACCAAAAAAACCAAGTTGCTATATATTGGGCTGATAATATTAGAGGAGTTCCGTTGATTCCTCAAGAACTCAAAATGACACTTCATTAATCGCTACTTCAACGGAAGCATGTAAGAATCTTTGACGTACTTTACATCCTTAAGGAGTTCCAAAAGTCATCTGTGGCCTTCATCATCAGTTCTACTTCACCAAAATTGCGATTTCCGAGGATACACGTGTTATAATAGAAATTACTGAAATCACTACACGCGTGCCTATAAAATTTGAGGGTTGCCATCAATTTCCCTGGGATCCCATCATTTGGTGACAAGGGGACCACCTTAAAAGTATACTCTTTCGAATAAATAAATAATTTTGCAAATCGGTCCACAGTTGACAGAGAAATCGGTCCACAGTTGACAGAGAAATCGTTGAACATACATAGAACCTCCTCCTTTTTTGGAGTTCGTTAAAAATAAAAGATTGGTATGCTTTATTTCTCAAATACTATATTAAGCTTTAAATACTTAGAGGTAAGCACTAGTTAAGTAGTTAAAACATGTGTAAGTCAACACCACAATACGTTTTAAGAAGGCTTGTATACCAAGCTGAAACCATACCCATTTGACAAGCGTTTCTAATTTGCAGTCTTCATAAAACATGTTTCAGTGAACACTCAAAGTAGGTATTGTGAAAGAAAAATATAAGTTTAAATAAATAATTCGATGTTTGTAGTAAACGCGTCGCTAATAATGAAAAGCTTTATAAATACAAGTATATAGGTATCTTGCCAACTGTCCATAATAAGCATGTCCTCTTTGGACTAGACAGTTCAAATTGTACATTTTTTCTAACATTTGTAATTAAACTTGCCAATAAGTAAATGGAGAAAAACAATAGCGAGCATTAAACGGAGAACACCATTCTGGAGAATGATCGATACCTGGAAGCAAAAGAAAATACATATTATAGCCCGACAAGCCCCTATTTGACGCTGAGGTGGTGTCGCTGTAAACCGCATAATATATAGCAATAATGTACCTATGTCATGTATAGTCGGGACAGTGTGTATTGGCATTGTGTTGTTTGTTGAATGTAAACATTCTATGCTATAATAAATACCTATTCATCCATATCTGATTCTAAGTACGTATTCGATATTTAAGTAAGTACTTTTCAGATTGTGACTCCGAAGACTCTGACTCCGATGTGTAGCTTTCAAAACCGCCGACCTCAATTATAAAACGTTCGGTCTGGGATTCGACTAAAGGACCTTTTTCTATATTCGTCTTAAATTTTCATTACAGTATTTGAATAAGAAAAGAAATGACTAGTTAATTGTAACCAAACTAACCAGTTCAATCAATACCTACGACCGCACTATAAAATTAGAGATGTGTCAACTCGGTTTGCCAACCCGGTTCAAACCGAGTCAAGCTAAAGTCGAACCGACCCGGTTTGTTAGTCCACTAACTCGATTCTATAACGAGCAGCAGACCGCAACATTCGAGCCCGCTCGCCGACAGCGGGCCGGGCGAACGAAACCGAATCGACTCTCGCACGAGCGGGCGAACCGAATGTGAAGCCGAATAAACCCGATTTCTCCCGAACAATGGTACGGTGGAGTGACACTTCACTTGTCCTTGAGCGATTGAACCCAATTTAATTTTTGCTTTTTTTGAGTTTTGCCGTTTATTACGTAATATACGTTTAGTACCGTCATAGCAACTCGGTTTGATCAACCCGGGTTGAAACCGGTTTACATACAAAGTCGAACCGTTCAACTCGGTTTGTGATATTTTCGGGTTGGCACATCTCTATATAAACTAACAGTACCGGTCATGTCAACGACCAATATCAAGACATTAGTCATAGAAATACTAGACGACGTCGGGGATGCGGTCAGCGGTGGACGCCTTGCTTCTGAAGTTTAGCTTCTGACGCTGATTGCATTATTGACGACTGACCGAACAAAATTGACATTGGCGAAATCATCTTAACTTAGATGGAAGCCATTTTTTAAAAGTAGAAGAATGAATACTAGACAATCCGGCATCGTTTTTTTGCTGTAAATATTAAATTATATTCAAAATAAGCTTTCTGACATTGCTAAGGACTGCTTTCGACATATTCACTGTAATTTATTTTATAATAGCGAAGTATTTCGTCTTCCTGGCTGTTTGTTTACATCGGTGACAGTCGATGACTTCTAAGTCTTCTAACGTCCAAAGAGAATATAACCACTACGTTTTAAGAGGCGGAACTTCATACATTGTTTTAAGATTCTCTTGCGTCTACTACCAACGTAAAGAAAATATTGCCAATATATTATACATATATTCCGTATTAGGGTATATATTAGGTCCATGTATTCTGTGTTTTGTTCAGTTGGCTGCAATGGGACTTCGTCCTTGTACATTTTTTCATTCTATGAGAGTTTGCAAAGGCTGGTATCGTCTGTTGTCAAAGAGTAAGTACTCCTTGCCAGTAAGATAAATTAGTTCCATTAAAACTCCGCAACGTGACTCGGGTCAAAAATAAACTTGACTATAATTTAATTATTGTTTTCCACAAATTATCATTATCACATATATATCACTGTCACGTTACCTACCTATCGCTCTTGGAACAATCGAGTGATAGAGGTGGAGAAAATTGAAACTCGACCTAATTTTCATTTCATACAAATCCCTATCTCGCTTTCATACCCAACCCAAGTCGCCCTCATTCTCAGCTCCTCCACATTTTTTACTTGTTTGGAATGAATAGGTTTTTAAAGAGTCGGCAACGCACATGCTTGGTCCCTGGAGTTGCAAGCGTTTATAGGCTACGCTAACCACGTACGGCCCTGATGGTAATTACCATCAGGGCCGTACGCTTGTTGCATCACCGACGTGGTATGATAAAATAAAATGAGAATGTAGACAAGTAGGGAAGTAAGTGGGCGAGATGAGAATGGACGTCGCATTAGGACGAGTTGCGAACAGTGCGCAGACGAGGCAGGAATGGAAACGAGTTGGGGATGTGGACGAGTTGCGAACAGTGCGTAGACGAGGCAGGAATGGAAACGAGTTGGGAATGTAGACGAGTTGTGAACAGTGCGCAGACGAGGCAGGAATGGAAACGAGTTGGGAATGTGGACGAGTTGCGAACAGTGCGCAGACGAGGCAGGAATGGAAACGAGTTGGGAATGTGGACGAGTTGCGAACAGTGCGCAGACGAGGCAGGAATGGAAACGACTTGGGAATGTGGATGAGTTGCGAACAGTGTGCAGACGAGGCAGGAATGGAAACGACTTGGGAATGTGGACGAGTTGCGAACAGTGTGCAGGCGAGGCAGGAATAGAAACGACTTGGTAATGTGGACGAGTTGCGAACAGTGCGCAGACGAGGCAGGAATGGAAACTAGTTGAGAATGTGATCGAGTTGCGAACAGTGCGCAGACGAGGCAGGAATGGAAACGGCTTGGAAATGTGGACGAGTTGCAAACAGTGCGTAGACTAGGCAGGAATGGAAACAAGTTGGGAATGTGGACGAGTTGCGAACAGTGCGCAGACGAGGCAGGAATGGAAACCGAATTGGGATTGTTAACGTATATTGAATTAGTATGATTTGGGAATGGGCATGAGATGGGAATGTGAGACAAACCATTTTTCAATTTTTACTAAACGGGACTTAATCGCGTATACTAACTAACACGACGTGTTAACTTATTTATTTACCTCTCTGAGGTCTGGGGATTTGTTGGAGTCAAGACCAAACCACTGGATTGAGCTCCATAAACTGAAAGTCCTGTCTAAGGAACGTCATTTCTATAGTAGAAAAATACGTGTTTCATCTTCGTGGATTCCGATCAGATTCGCGTCAGAAAACATCGCCCGTTATATCACTGGACATTATTAGTATGGTTTGTCGGCCGGGTGACAATCCTAGTGTACAAGTTGTTAATAAAGACCAAATGCGGGTAGTTCGGAAAACCCGAGCAGAAAGAAGATGTTGATATGCTCAGCCAGTAGTCCCGTGAACATGTCCCATGTTGCGACACATCCGTTAAACGTCGGGAGACCTCAGTGAGGTAAATAAATAATTTAATTATAAGCGATTAAGTCCCGTTTAGTAAAAAAAATGTGTGCGTATTTTCCTACTATACCGGGTGGAAAAATCTAATGCAACATGGATGGCAACTACCTTAAATATTGTAAATAGCACATTCTGTGTAAAGGAAACATTCCTTTGTTTTTAAAAACAATAAATTCTGCATTTAAGGATTTATGAAAAATCGCTTGCCTTAGTCGGGACTCGAACCGGTCAAATGTGACAAAAAATAACGTGCTCTATTTTATGATGCAGATTGAAAGGGTAACTGATAAGGTTCATTTTTCTCTAAATAACAAATACAATCAAAATAACGGAGTGCCATGAAAATTGAAAACTAAAAACTAAACCGGTTCGAGTCCCGACTGAGGCAAGCGATTTTTCATAAATCCTTAAATGCAGAATTTATTGTTTTTAAAAACAAAGGAATGTTTCCTTTACACAGAATGTGCTATTTACAATATTGAAGGTAGTTGCCATCCACGTTGCATTCGATTTTTCCACCCTGTATAATAAGCGAATACCGCGTCAACAAACATCACAAACATCGTCCATTATATCACCGGACATTATTAGTGTCGTGTTTCGTGACCAAGGATGCTGTGGTTACAGAACCGAAACGTCGGGAATTTTCAAAGATGTAATAAATAAATTAAATTTTATGCGCAATTAACTAAGTACAGTCTACAAAAAATAAAGCGATCTAAAAATGTATCCATATTGCCTATTTGGTCACGACAGGAGGAGACAATGAAGCAACTTCCCCTATCTAGGCAGATAATAAAGGGTCTTGGCGTACGGAGATGGTGGAACAAGCTTTTAAGGGAATGGAGCTCGAATCAATTTGCTAAATAGACTCCTGACTGACTGGGTGGAAGCGCGATAAAAACGGCCCCTAGTTAAGAAGATAGGTAAAATAAGATAGTGTACCAACCCCGGAGCAGGCCATGCTGTCTAGTAACAAATTGTGTAGCTCCTGGGACAATTCTGCTGGAATGTTACTTGCGCAGGTCTTCATCCCATTCGTGATGCACGACATTCCATTGTTCACGATGCTACATTTCTCCTGGAATCAAACAATATGGTACGACCATGATAACTCTCAAGCACACAAATGGCTAGCATTTTTTTTATTTTTTTATTTAAGTCCACTGGTGGGGACAAATAGCCTTCATTAACTGAATATTTTGCACTGCTCGATAGAAACCTCCCCAGTCACATAGCACTGTGTAGTACAGTCAGCAGCAGAAGTAGCGACGCGGACGAAGAGCGAAACATTATCTAGACAAGCTCTTATAATTCGGCGCCGTATTTGTATCCGTAGCTATTTCTGCTGCTGACTGACGATCCGGGACCAATCTGTCTCATTTTAACGTTATAGTATTATCGTAGATGATTTCAAAACCTTTGTTTGAATTTAATCAATCTTCTATATACACTCGCGGTCAAAGAAACCGGGTCAGTGACGAAAACCTCAATATTTTGTAAATCGTTGGTCGTATCTGCATGAAACTAACTCTGTTTTATAGAGAATTTAATATCCTTCTAAATCCAACCTTCAATGTTCTACGTAGTAACTGGAAAAAGGTTTAATTGAAAAAAAAAGACCAATTGGGTACTTATTTGAAATTGCGTTCGTTTTACTTTTGCTTGTTTTTAAGCAATTATTTTCAATCTGTCAAAGAACTATGATAAAAGGCTGTCATTGTTTTATTTTGTGGTCATTCTTGAATGTCTATCATGCCGCTAACACGAGATGAATGTACTCGTATCATCACTATGTTAGAAGAAGGAAGAAGTCAGAGGTATACAGCGAGAAGAACAGGTGTGTCACTTTCTACAGTGCAGCGAGTCCTCCAACGTTACCTACAAACTGGGCAGAACCTTAGAAGACCAGGAACCGGCAAAACAAGATGTACTACAGCTAGAGAAGATCGATTTATTGTTACAACCATGCTCCGAAATCGGCACCTCACAGCAGTTGAAGTGAAAAATCAGCTTTTAGAGACCCGAAGGGACGGCATCAGCGAGCGGACTGTCAGGCGGCGGCTCAAAGAAGCAAATTTGACCCCACATAGGCCGGCCAATGGCCCAAAACTTGAAAGAATACATCGAACAGCAAGACGACTTTATGCCCGCGATCACAGATACTGGGGTGACGAAGATTGGGCAAGAATTTTGTTTTCCGATGAATCCAGATTTATGCTCTATGCAAATGACGGGCGGCAAAGAGTTTACAGACGGCCTGGTGAACGTTTTATTCCAGCATGTTTTGAGGAAAAAGTGGCGTTCGGCGGTGGGTCAGTCATGGTTTGGGCTGGAATCTCTTCAGAGAGTCGCTCGGAGTTAGTTTTAATAGAAAATGGATCATTAACGAGTGCAAGATATGTAGAAGAGATTCTTAATGAGCATGTCGGCCCATACTTAATTAATATGGGTGGAAATTCTATGTTTATGCATGACAACGCCAGGCCACACACAGCTCAAATTGTCAGAGATTATTTTTTGGAGGTTGGTATCAACTGTATGAACTGGCCCTCGAGGAGTCCGGACTTAAATCCGATTGAGCATGTATGGGACGAGCTTGGGAGGCGTGTAAGAGCTCGAAACCCCGCCCCAGCTACACTTAGAGACCTGAAACAGGCGTTAGTGGAAGAATGGGACAATATCCCGCAAGAACGCATAAAGAACTTAATAAACAGCATGCCGAATCGTCTAGAAGCTGTAAGAAGTGCCCGAGGAGGCAATACGAAGTATTATTTTTTATTTTTTGTGTTGTATGTGGAGTACCTACTGCTTATTTTTGTACGTAAAATTGGTTGATTTTTTGTTTCCTATGTAATTTTATTAAACAAAAGAATTACGATTCCACCATTTGATGTTATTTAATTCAGTATAAAATTATCTACAATATGCAGTTTAATTCATGTCCCTAGCTTTATTATTTTAGGAGATATTACAAATTTTCGTACTGACCCGGTTTCTTTGACCGCGAGTGTATATAAAAGAAGACTTCCTGACTGATTCATCACCGCACAGCCGAAACTACTAAAACTAGAAACTTGAAATTTACACCAGAACTTCATTTTATGAAGAAGACAAGTGATAAGACGGGATTTTTGGAAATTCCATCCCTAAGGGGGTTAAATGGTGGTGCAAAGTTTGTATGGGGGAAACATTATTTTTTGAACTAGAGACTTGAAACTTTGTAGGAAGATTACTTATTAAAATACAAAAAAAGTACTTTCAGCGTTTTAGAAAATTCCACCCCTAAAGGGTTTAAATAGGGGTGCAATGTTTGTATGGGGGAAACATTATTTTTTGAACTAGAGACTTGAAACTTTGTAGAAAGATAACTTATTAGAATCCAAAAAAAGTAATCTCATCTCATCAAAAATTCCACTCTTAAGGGGGTTAAATAGGGATGCAAAATTGTATGAGGGAAACTTTTCCTTTTGAGCTAGAAAGTTGAAACTTTATAGACAGATTACTTATTTGAATACAAAAAGCTTTTTGAAATTCATCCCCTATAGGGATTAAAAGGGGTACAAAGTTTGTATGGAGAGCAAGACTTTTTAAAGTAAGAGATTTGTAACTTCTGTTTTAGACTGTTTGAAATTGATTCCATAAGGGGTTAAAAACGTTCAACCCCTAAATGGGCTAAAAGGAGTTGGATGTTTGTACGGGGAACAAGACAATTTTAAAGTAATGGATCTGTAACTTCAGTTAAAGACTAGCCCCTTTATCCATAAAACTTAAAATGTCTCTGCTAAATAAAATGTGATTTGTCCCTTTCTTACGAGCACAAATGTCAAAGAAGTGACAGATAAGGACAAACGAATTTTAACGCCATTTTAGTTAAAACAGGCTATATGACGTTTATGAATAAGGCCGTAGGAAACTAATTACAACGTTTCTTAAAATTCATCCTCTAAGGAGGTTAGAAAGGGTTGGAAAGTAAATTTTGATGCGAGGGAATTCTTAGGTCATACATACTATAATAGCTTCCGCACGCAACTTCGTCTGCGCGGACCCGGGATAAAAAGCTATCCTCTATTTTATTCCAGGCTATAATTTATCTTCGTGCAAAATTTCATCCAAATCAGTTGAGGCGTTTAAGCGTGATTGAGTACCAAACATCTAAACATCCAAACTTTCGCATTTAAAGTATTAGTAGGATGGCCAGCCGATTATTAGCCAAAATACATAATCCGACTGCTAGCAGAAAAGTGGGTTAGGTTAAGTTAGAACCACGACCCTTACAGAACCGAACAGCTACCAGAAATGTACGACTAGGTTAGGTTAAGCTAGACCTGCTATGCTCCCAGAACCGAAAAGAAGGTAATATTTCATTTAACCTGCGGATTATTTTGTTAATTTAAAAAGTTCATTTTGGATAAGTAGGGGAGAGCGGGGTTAAAAGTGCCGGGGGTAGGTAGTGCCGATGAAATTATCTCAGCGAAGAAAAGAGATAGATACATTCTGTTGTTGCGTCGCGAAATGCTTTACCCAAGCGCGCAACCGGCGGCCATTTTAGTTGCGTCAGCGCCGCGGTCGGAGTAGCTCGCTGCCACGCGCCACGTCGATGCCAAGTAAGTAAATATTTTCGTGTTTATGCATTTTGGTCTATTTTATTGCATTTTCAAGCTATCGTTTTGAGTATTTCGAATAAAGTGTTGACAATTTATTAAATAATCATAAGGTCAGTGTATTATAACGCAGTGTTCAACATGTTTTTTATAATTAAACTGAAAGTTATTATGTTACTAACGGGCCAACCCCATGTAATTTTAATTATTATGTTAGTTGAGAGTTTACAAAAAGAAGACAAATAGAGGGGTACTACTTCCCGGGAATTACTCCAAAGAGCCGCCGAAGCTGTCATAAATGAGGGCCGAAAGTTAAAAACAGTAGCTCTCGTGAGGTAGAAATATGTCACACCACGTTGCAAAGGTATGTCAAGAAACTACAGCTTGGGCAAACTCCTACCCTTGGGTATATCCGCAAGTTAGTGTTTAATGCTGAAGAAGAGGCGGCATTGGCTTCATATTTATTGAGATGCTCCACAATTTACTTTGGACTCTTACCTGAAGAGGTAAAAAAGCTCGCTTATGAATGCGCTGTAAAATTAAATCACGTGCCGTTCAAGAGTGCCGTTCTTACTGATAACCCGGAAAAGAATGCGATAGCTGAAGAACAGGCCAACAAGAAAAAAAAGGAGACAAGGTTACAAACAAGAAAATGAAAGGAAAGGGAAACAAACTAACACAAACACAATGAAAGGAAAAAGTGGGAAAAATTCTGCAAAAATAAGAGTTCTGCAAGATCAAAATGAAGAAGAGGAGGACGGTTGCTTTTGCCTCATTTGCTGTGACTCTTACTCTAACTCGCAACCAGGAGAGCAATGGATCCAATGCAGTATATGCAACAACTGGGCGCACTCAAAATGCATCCCTGACGAGAGATGTCTGTCATATACTTGCCCAAATTGCATTTCTGACCCCGACTCAAGCGAATAGTTACAAAGTTAGTAAAATCTCATTTTAGACTGAGAAAGCATATTGACTGATTAACATTAAGAAGAAATATTTTTTTTGTTTAATTGATAGAGAATGTTCAGTGTTATGTTCGAAGTTGTATTTTTTGTCTTAAAAGACAAGTTATTCTGTTCATCTCATTATAAATAAATAATTGTAAAAACAATAAATACACTTTATTGGCAAATATAAACCTTTTTTGATGATTTAAAACCCATCTAATTGGGCATTACTTGTTTTCAATATAAGCGGCACAACTTACCTTAGCATCGGCACAACCCGCCCCTTGATGGGGGTAAATTGTGCCCCTCTGACTTTTTGTATAATATAGCCTATAAATTAATTAATATTGAATACACCCTAATATAGCGTATGGTTATAAAATCTACATAAAATTTTACATTAGATAATGCGAAAAGCATTAATATAACTTTTATAGTGTAGCTGATATCTTGCGTTTTAGTAAAATCGGCACGTTGAACCCCGCCCTCTATAACTTTTATAGTGTAGCTGATATCTTGCGTTTTAGTAAAATCGGCACGTTGAACCCCGCCCTCCCCTAATCAAATAATTTATTCTCTAACACCGTCAAATGGGGACGGCGGATGGAGATATGGAAAGTTCTACGTCTTTTAGCATTAGATAAGTTTGCTTTCAAAACTATACAGCCCGTACTAAAGTGAGAAAAATAGCTTTCTTTAATACATTATGAAAAATATACAATTTAAGCAGAAACATCTGTGGAGATATTTATAATTGTAAAAACGGAGTTCTTCATTTAAATTCAGCAATTTAAACTAATGAACTCATCGCACTGTTGCCTTTTACGCTTAATCCTTGAACGGATTTTGATGAAATTTTGCGTAGGTAATTTGAGTGAGACCCTTGGAAGGATATAGGATAGTTTTATCTCGGAAATCTTCCCTTAAGAGTCTGCAGTAAGCTCGATTCTCCATACAAACGTAGTTACGCTCTCATTTTAAAACTACGTGTTGGATTGTAACAAAAATTTTCATGTGCAATGACATGAGGTATATCCAGGTCTGTAATTAGTTTATGTAGCTTCAGATACCATAGTAAAAAAAATACAGCGAATTTAAGTTTTTCATACAAAACTTGTTTTTGCTGTATTTCGTTTGTTTTATAAACTGGAACCATGTAAACTAATTACAGACATAGATATACCTCATGCCATTGTATATGCAAAGTTTCGTCACAATCCAATACATAGTTTTAAAATGAGAGCGTAACTACGTTTGTATGGGAAGGTGAAATTCGGCCGAGCCTACTGCGGACTCTTAAAATGGTAGAACTTTGTTTGGGTCGGCGATAATTGAGGTTCCGCTTACAATAATTCAATAGCAATAATTTTTCTAAGACGGTAACAAGTTCTACGCGGACGAAGTCGCGGGCAACAGCTAGTAGACATATAAACCACTTTATAGTGATGTGAAATCATTAAAACTTTAAAATTAAGTAAGTCTAAATAACTTTCAGTTTTCCTCTTTTTGTCAAACATTTTTCTGTTATTTCCACTACTATTCAGAAATTATAAGTAATTATAACAGAACATTCATCAAAAATAGTAATAAAGTTTATATAATATAAATTTAAAAAAACCCGGCCAAGTGCGTGTCGGGCCACGTGCAGTGTAGGGTTCCGTCGTTGCCTGCCTGTATTTGTTACGTCGACACGCACGCGCCAAGTAAATGGTGCGGTTGTTACGTTGGCTGAATTTGTACAAAAGTTGGCCTTTTAAGTACATTTTAAGTTGGTCGACTATTACTCGGTAACGGCAATGTCTACTTAGCCGTGATAGTTTTCCTTTTAAATTCATTATATGTAGGTACGCCACGATTTTTTTACATTCCCAGTAGCAGCCATTTAGCCGACAGGGGGTGCGGAGACATGACTCTAAAAAAACAAACCCATTATCACACAAATGGACGAGTAGGTAAGTTGTAAAATGGTTTTTAAAAACCCATAATACTTTTGAACAAGTTATCCAACGATAACTTAAAAAAAACGGCCAAGTGCGTGTCGGGCCACGCGCAGTGTAGGGTTCCGTAGTTGCCTGTCTGTCTTTGTTACATCGACGTGCGGTGCGGTTGCGTCGGCCGAATTTGTACGAAAATCAGCCTTTCCAAGTACACATTAAGTTGGTCGACTATTACTCAGTAACTACTTATGCCTACTTGTCCGTGATAGTTATCCTTTTAAATTCATTATATGTACTGCTACCACGAATTTTTTCACATCCCCAGTAGTAGCCAGCCGGCAGGGGGGGAGGGGGGGGGGGGGGGACACATGACTCGACTCGCAAACTAATTACTGATTTGAAAAGTGGTTTTAGGAAACCCATAATATTTTTGAACGAGATCCAACGATACCCCACACCATGGGTATAACAAGAAAAACAAATTACATCCCCGCTTAGGGTGTACGGGAGGGTACCCTAAAAATATTTTTTTTTCAAGATTTTATTGTACTGTTTTGTCGGCGTGATTGATTTATATATACATGCTGAATTACAGTTTTCTAGTAGTAATGGTTACTGAGCTAAGCCGAAGACGGACAGACAGACAGACAGACAGACAGACGGAAGGACATGGCGAAACTATAAGGGTTCCTTGTTGACTGCGGAACCCTAAAAAGTAAAGTAAAGTTTTGTAGCCGCAGTATATACTTGAAATATCATCACATTGCGTCCATTTTTTATTGTTTGTAATGGGTTAAATGACATGACTATTTTTTTTCTATTTTTTGTTAATCATTCGTTTTTGGCTTGCCGTTGACTTTTGGGACACGTTGAATACCTACAAGTATTTGTGATGATAACATGTGGTATATAAATGTGTGTCTACACCGCGAGCTCACCTTTAAGACCATCAGGATACCAGCAACTCCGTCACTTTGAATTCTATCGAGATGTGGTTGCAGTTCATGCACGCAGGACATATATGACATTACGGTTTCTTGATTGCAGCTATGCATATGGTTAATATAGGCTGCAACATATTAAACTCCCATAAAAAACTTTAATACTAGTCGTATCTCTGCTCATAATGATGTGATGTGAATTTGTAAAAAAGTTATTGCCCATGTGACTATACTCGTAGTAGCATAATATTGATTCCTTCTTGTGTTTCAATGATTCTCGCTTCATTGGGGACCGTTTTCGGCACAACACCTTACAGTGGGCAGTCTAATTTGACAAAAATCTATATCTGGGGGCACGCGCCAAGACGAGCCAAGCGAAGCGCAAGGGCACTACCTACCTACGAGTATCTTTTCTCGAAGCGCTTCGTCGTTTTTTTGAACCCTCATAAATTGGGTTTGAATTATATCAGATAAACAAAATTCTAGGGATATGATGTCAATAGTGAACTTAATAAAACGAACTTGTGAACTTATTTATCGTATAAAGTTTCAATTGCATAGCTTTTATATTTTATATTTTATTGATATCTAAACGCCGATTTCGTCACTGACTCACGTTGATCATCAAAACCTTTAGGGTAGGTACTTCCTGAAGTCCTAGAAAGCTAAACTTTGGTATGCAAGCTAGTAGGTACACAATCAACAAAAAAATTCTAAAAATGGGAACTTTTACCCCCCAACTCCATAAACTAGGGCATGGAATTTTGTATGAGACTTTCTCAAATTTTGATGCTAGTGGTCTGAAAATTGATATAGGGACAAGGATGTTATGTTATAATAAATAAGAAAATACATCTCAAAAACGGCTGAACAGATTTTCATGAAACATCGCTAAGAACACTCGGGAGAAAATTATCTATGACAAAAAAAAAACCGCATTCAAATCGGTCCATCCGTTTGGGAGCTACGATACCACAGACAGATACACAGACACACAGATACACAGATACACTGAGACACAGACACGTTGAACTTATAACACCCCTCTCTGAGAGGAGAATGAGATCCCACCAAAAACATTACATGTAAAGTGATTGCCAAGACTAGCTCATATATAGCTCTCCATAAGTAGCGCCAAGCATCCAACTTAACACAGCGTATCTCTACCACTACCAGCCACGCTCTACAAATTCTATATCTTGGCTAAAATGCAAGTGGCTCACATACCTACCTGCTTGTATCAGTGTGTCTTTTTACAAGCTTTATACACGGTGAATTTGAGTAACCCGACAGATTTTAACCATAAATTCCTGATGATATTACGAGTAAATAATGTTATATGAACATAGGGCAAATACGGCAAAAAAAAAAAAAAAAACTATTACCGATGCTACTCTCTTGTAAACAAATCTTTAGTTAAAGGAGTGAAAGAGAAAATTTAAAAAATAAATAAAAATTAAAAATTCAAAAAATTAAATACCTAAGCTCACTGATTTGTTAACAGACTGGCCGGAAATCAGCAGGTAGTAGTCTTGCGTATGAATGTGTTAGATCCATCTGGCTACGTCACGTGCTTAGGGTGTGTTATACTTGACAATTTTTTATGTGTATTTTTTTTTAATAATTAATATCTCGAAAACTAGGCCGTTTTAGACCATTAGTTATACTACTTTTTTTACTCCTATTAGGCTCTGGAAGCGATGGTTAAAATCTGTCGGGTTACTCAAATTCACCGTGTATATTAACTGGCCTTGTCAGTTTGTTGGTATTTGAGGTTGCAATCTTACAACTTAATTTACAAGCAGTTATCATTAAGTGGTTGGGCTGAAATTCTGCATAGGTACTCATAAAACACTAATATGGCACCGCTGCGCTGATCTGACGGTGGAGACAGAAGGTGGACGTACCTAACAATTTCTAAACCACACAAGATAAACCCGTCGCGTTTAGGCTCATTGGAACCCTCTTAATGAGTACTTGATAAATGTGCCAAAAAACACAGTAGGCAACAAAAGCTTGTACCAAATTTTTGCATAGTAACTAGTAGCATCATATGTATTTTTCTTGCGGAAAACATCATGGTGCAGGACGGTTCCATTGTGACGTCACTTAAAAATATTTTGAGTATAATTAATCCTGCTCTGTCACCTCTAGTCGCACTGAGATTGCTTTTCCGGAGAGCGTGAATGTTTTTTTTATCGACCGTCTCGATATCGATGTTTATATAATGTAACAATGCGATTGAATTTTCGCCTTTTAAGGCGCCGTAGGTTCATGGTCTTCTCTCCCTCTCACTGAGCATAAGCGTGAGCGAGATGGAAGTGCGTGCTCGGAAGCGCGGATATCATGTTTTTTAATTTTAGTCTTTTGGCTGTTTAAATAAATCAAAAAGTAATCACTGAGTTCTCACAAACATGATGTTGCCGATTTTTAAAAGCAATTTTTAGCTTTTGTGCATAAGTTGTTAGGAATATTTTAAGTGTATTTTAGACCTATGTACGTGATTTTTTTCTATAGAGCGAAAATTGCTTAATCATGTTTCGAATCACTGATCTCGCTGCAGAAAAGCCTCAAGATTACTATTCGTATTTTTTTGAAACCATATTATTATAAACAGCCGCATTATATTGTTTCAAAAACTCTGTTCGCTTAACTTCGCTGAACCTACGGCGCTTTAAATCTTTGCTCAATGTCAATGAAAACATCTTGATTAAAAATAAGTTGAGAACCTGATTGGTCTTACGTGAAGCGATAACCTTAAATAAATGATTTACCTATTTGCAACAGCATGTCACATTGACAGCCGCAATCCCTTGCAGTTTTTTGTACTAGTGTTTGTTTAATATTGCCGTGGAGTTTATTTAATTGATTATGTACATATTACTATGTTACAATGGAAGATTTAAAAACAAATTACACTACTGATTTTGACTGTTTGATAAACGTTGAAAACTAATTGTTTTGTACATAGTGCAATTTATGAATAGTTCCAAAAAGAGACATCATACAAAAATATCTAGATTAAAAAACACAACGATTTAGTAGTCGAAAAACAGCGAACGAAAAAAACATAGAAGGCGAGCTCCTTACAAATTTCTACCCAAATACGTGCCTAAAACCCGGTATGCGCATTGTCAACTGCGCATCCAATCACAGCTACTCAAAATATCTGCCTTTTTCCAATTACCCAACACAGATGGATGCGATTGGTCAATCTACGAATGCATTGCTGTGATTAGCCGTCGTGCGTCGGACGACAGGCTTTATGACAGTGACAACGAAAACTAATAATTGTTAAACGCTACATGCAACAAGCAGCTATTTAGTTGTGTGTGTGTGTGGTGTAATATGTTTCTTAGGTTAAGAAATACATTTTTTATTTTAGCTACCTTATAGCTATCTACTAAAAGTACAAAAAAATACTGCCTTGGTTTAATAAATCCTTTCTACGATGATCGCAATGATGCAGTCAACTACAGATTCTATCCTATATTGTTAAACTAGTACGGTCTATATTGTTAAACTAGTACGGTCTATATTGTTAAACTAGTACGGTCTATATTGTTAAACTAGTACGGTCTATATTGTTAAACTAGTACGGTCTATATTGTTAAACTAGTACGGTCTATATTGTTAAACTAGTACGGTCTATATTGTTAAACTAGTACGGTCTATATTGTTAAACTAGTACGGTCTATATTGTTAAACTAGTACGGTCTATATTGTTAAACTAGTACGGTCTATATTGTTAAACTAGTACGGTCTATATTGTTAAACTAGTACGGTCTATATTGTTAAACTAGTACGGTCTATATTGTTAAACTAGTACGGTCTATATTGTTAAACTAGTACGGTCTATATTGTTAAACTAGTACGGTCTATATTGTTAAACTAGTACGGTCTATATTGTTAAACTAGTACGGTCTATATTGTTAAACTAGTACGGTCTATATTGTTAAACTAGTACGGTCTATATTGTTAAACTAGTACGGTCTATATTGTTAAACTAGTACGGTCTATATTGTTAAACTAGTACGGTCTATATTGTTAAACTAGTACGGTCTATATTGTTAAACTAGTACGGTCTATATTGTTAAACTAGTACGGTCTATATTGTTAAACTAGTACGGTCTATATTGTTAAACTAGTACGGTCTATATTGTTAAACTAGTACGGTCTATATTGTTAAACTAGTACGGTCTATATTGTTAAACTAGTACGGTCTATATTGTTAAACTAGTACGGTCTATATTGTTAAACTAGTACGGTCTATATTTATTTGTAACAACGTTTCTTAAAAACGGCACCAACGATTTTGACGAAATTTTGCAATGAAAGCGTTTACGGGGGTAAAAAATTGATCTTAGCTGGTTTCACTCATATCAAGCAAAATTAGTTTGCTCGGTTTTCACCCGAGTGGGGCTCGGTTGCCCAGGTACCTACTACATGGATAAAAAATATCAAATCATAAATTATGTGTTTAACTTATTAAAATGTCATAAATTAATGTCTGTTGGCATGACAAGTGTATTGCTTTAGTTAGGTTAGGTGAAAAGTGATTCTGAACGACTCGCACAACATTTTACTGCACAAGAAGGCATATTTTTCGAAAATGAACATTTGGTTTGTTAACAGTTTGACAACACTGCCACGTCCGAACTAAATGGCTATCTGGCATCTGTGGTGCCATTTTACGGCGCTAGTTAGACTTCTATTTTTCTTTCGTTCGCTGGCGAAAAAGCAAACCAAGTACAGTTATGGATGTGACAAAATTCATGATTTCCTCCAATATCCCTTGGAATAAATAGTATAACACAGATTTTTTTTATTACACATAGTTTACACCCGAGACTTTTATTTCTAATTTTTTATCATATATATTTATATCTGATCGTATTACCTAGTAACTCCTTATCAGTTGACTAATTATCAGTGACATACATAAAACTCCAAGTACTACACTATCGACATTTAGATGGTCGATAAAAAAACATTCACACTCTACGGAAAAGCAATGTCAGTGCGACAAGATAACGGGATCTACATAATAGTAAAGCCGTATAATAGTCGTATTTTGTGTCATGTAGAAAAACCGTTACTCACAGATGATCCTAGCACCTCCGTTGTGGCAAAGGAAGTCGAGGAGTCGAGACATGGTATTTTCGATGATGGGGACTTCTTCGGGCGGCAGACACTGGGCCACGTCTTTGATAAGGTCACGAGCACATTCCTTCAACTGGGGTGATTTCGCACAGGTCCTAACAAAAAAGCAGCTAGCTTTAAAGTTCTTAAACTAATAAGGCATACATAAATAGCTATCGGGGACGAAGGCTGTTGAAGACTGCGGTTTTTACACGGTCCCTGCTGTCACCTCACCACATAAGTTTACTCAGTCGCTTCCGGCAGACGGAACGATGTAATATTAGGTCAGTGGTATCGAAGCCCGCTCTACATTCTCGACAAAACTACACGAGACTGGTTTCGCCGGGATATTTGCCGAGACCGGGCGAAACCGAGAACGCCGGCCCTCGACATTCTCGCCTTGCGCAGTTGTAATTGGACTTTCATAAAAGATGGACGCTTCCTACGGTTGCCGTCGGCCGACTGATGGAAACGCAGCGAGAATGTGGAGGAGAAATTTCGCGCAAAACACGTAACTTCACGAGAGCTATTGATGTTTGGCCATTTTACCGACAAGAAACGGAGACTACAAGAACATAGACGAATACTCACTCCACACTCTCGTATTCGGCAAATCTCGTGTAGTTTGGTCGAGAATGTGGAGCGGGCTCGGGCTTAATGGTAGGTTGCACCAAAGTATGTAATAGTAAGCGGTGTTTGTTAAAATCAGACTGTATGGAAAGTTTGTCAAGTTTGTATGAAATAACAGTTGCCGGCGCCACGTTTAATGTTGGTAGGACTGCAATCGTGGGATTAAATCGTGCCGATTTTGTAGATCTAATAGATGCTATAAACTGGATAACTTTTAAAAGTCTAGTCTGTCACAATTAAATGTATACAATGTTCAATACGCCTTTTGAAGGGTCAACCCTAAGAACGTTACAATAGATTTTAATCTCTATTTGTAGAGCTCGTTATGAACTAACTACTTATAACGTGCGTGATAATAAAATCTCAACTTAAAAAAAATGAGACTAAATAGGTATGTGCTTTCGTGTACCCTTGATTATATTTGGTAAGTTTCATCCGTTTTTTACAACCTACATTCTTAGGTAGAGTTTCGTACTCGTCTCGTATCGTGTTTTCGTGTTTCTGGAGAAAACTCGCGTCTCGGGTAACCTCGCGGCCGCGGGTGTCAAGTTACCATATTTGATGGCACTTACTTCTTAATTGCAACATCACTTGATGGTCCCCCGGTGTATTGCGCTTCTTCGGTGGCATCAGAATAGATCTCGGTCTTCATCACGCACGTACGGAACGCCTGGAACAGAATAATGTAAACATTTGAACTCGTTAACTCATCATCCTCCTGGCGTTATTCCCGGTTGTGCCCTAAAGGCGCCCGGGGTCCACTTTGACATGTATTCATGTCATGTGACTTGGCGTAGGCACAAGTTTTACGAAAGCAACTGCCATCTGACCTTCCATTAGGATTAGACCGGTTTCCTCACGATGTTTTTCTTTCATCGAAAAGCTAACGGTAAATAATCCGTACATAACAGATGACTCGAACAAAAATGATGGCTTTAAAGCCCAATATCTCGCCAACGAATCACTGAGTTGAAAAAGGGCTAAAAAATATAAAACGCAAAATATTTTTGGACAAGCTATCCAACAATACCCCACACCATGGCTTTAAAGAAAAAAAAAATTACATCTCCACATTATTAGGTGGTACCCTAAAAAAATATATTTTTCAAGATCTTATTCTACTGTTTTGTCGGCGTAATTGATTTACGAGTATAGTGTAGTATCCATGCAGAATTACAGGTTTTAGGGTTGCCACTTTTTTCGTTTAAATACCTAAATATCTTGTCTTTCATGAGGAGGTCCACAATTAAGTTTTATTCTCATCACTTAGCAACTAAAACTTAAGTTTACTTAAAACCCTGTAAACTAACATTGTGGAATGCAATAAATGATTGAGTATTGAGTATTGAATAGGGATGATGACTAAAATTTTTTTGTGACGTTATTCGAACCAGTTTTTGGACAGCAACAAATGTTTGTATGGGAGCAACTACAATTAAAGAACATAAATACCTAAAAATTGAGATAAAGATTGACCTCGCTGACGGCAGCGCGAAACGCTTCATAACAATCTATACAATTGTGACGTCACATTTGTATATTTGTACTAATCGTAGTATGGAAAATCAGGTAAATTGTTGTTTCGGTCGCGAAATACTACGTTTAAGTACATAGTTGTCATACAATTTTGTTTCTAGAAAAGCGTAAGGATTCTATTGGTAGCTTTTAATTTACTATTGGACAATAAAAAAAAATGAATATTTTTTCTAAACTTTCAAGGTTCATATCTTTTTATGATTTTAATTATATTTTATAATTTATACTTTATTACGATAATCTGATGGTTTACTATCCATTTAGCATCACTATGTTATCAATTTGAACATGAGGCATCATGCCTATTATGTGACACCGTTGTAGATGTATTTTAATAATTATATTCCAAAAATGGTTTTCAACCCCAACTCCGTGACGTACGGCATCTTGCCTTAAACTTAAAAAATAACATTTGCTCCGAATTTAAACTACCGATATCTCTTCTTCCGTTCCTTCACCAAATGGACTCGGCGGAAGACCAGCGCTGGCAGTTAAAGCCAGCATCATGCTGAGCCGGGTCCATTTCGTGACACGGCTTAGGCCGTATATATCGCAGCTTTAGAATTAAACCGTCATAACTCAAAAAACGTGAATTGTGGCAAATCGAGTTTAAAGTTAGAGCAATTGGTATGATTTACTTTTGAATATATTTTTTTTGTATGAAATTGTGTTAGATTGATATTTTATCATATCTATTACATAGATTATAGTGTCTATTTTTAGACTCTGTTACAAGTAAAACAATGTCAATGTGATAAAGGTAGTAAATGGAGCTTGTAAAAAAACCTTAGTGACATATGCCGTTTTATGATGAAATAAAAATTCAAAATTAGTTTTAATAATGAAACAAGTCATAAAAATACGTTATTTTATAAATTTTATGAAACTAGCTTTGTCTCTAACTCGTGTTATTGCAGTATAATACTAAATATTGTAATTATTTATGCAGGGTATCTGGGAATATCACTATTTAGCAATAGTTAATGTAAAAATATGGAAATTGAAATGAAATTAACTTTGAATACGATGCCTCAATTTTCATAATCGAGAATGAAAAGGTAAGTAATTTACACTCTATCCGCGTAGCTATAAGTAGAGCTTGTATGTAATAAATGAAATAGACATGAAGTGAGTATTTATTAATTATTTTAATGACTATAAGGCACTTTTTCCTTATAATAATCTTACAAAATTCTGCTTAATCAGCCTTAATAAAATCACAATAAAGAGATCAAGATACATTATTATCAGCTTATATTTCTTTCTTAAAATAATTATCAACTTGACGATACGATTAATTTTACATCGAGATCGATCAACGCACTTTTCCTTATAATATCATCTTGTAACTAAAATACTGACGGCATCAATTGACTTTCTTATCTAAATAAAGTAAACAGAAACTTTCTACAAAATAAAAACTTGACACAGAACAAAAACGAAATGCTTACGATTAAGTACTTAATTCGACATCGAGATCAATCAAAACTGTTACTACCTACGTATAGGTATGTAACATTAACAACACGTATTATAAAAATCATCACAGCGTAGCAAACATAAAAAAAAAACATCTTAATAATGTATATAAACATTGAGTATAATATACTATGTACTTATAACTAGAAATACAACATTTTACAATATCGTATTATAGTAATCAACGTAGTAATTCGGTATGAGATTTTTTTGAATCAGTTCACGTAAATCTTTTATTTTATTTTGTCCTAATTTTTGTTTTTCGCTGTACAGTCCATGTAAGTAAATATCCGATGTATCAGTCATCTTTGTTCTTTTATTTCGCACGATCAATTTGTAGTACTCTTCTTGCTCATAAGAGTCTTTATAGTAGAATGTGTACGGATCTTCTTTAGTGATATTTAGTACCTTGATATCATTCCAAATTACGTTTCCACCTTCGTCGTTTACTTTATAATTGTAGCCCCATTCTTTTTGCAATAACTGCAAGTCCTTGAAAAAATCATAAGTTAGTTCATGGACTACAAAATTATTCTTGTTTTTTTTTGCATTTTTTATTAAAGGGATATACTGCTGCGGACAGTAAATTGGGCCGGATTAACTATTTTTTTTTATTTCTTTCGCTATTAAGCTGTGCACGTTATCGGCTTAATTTTGAGTGTGACCTTTTATAAGGAATTTGTGAGTTATAGATTTAATTTTATCTAACGAATGAACTGCATAAAGATACATCGTTGTGATGTATTTGTTTTCGTTTTATCCGCAGCAGTTATCCGAGTAAAAAATTACATCAACCTCATCTTCTAAGCTTTGGCACGAATCTTGTAAATAGTTATAAATGCAGGACCCAATTTCACAGGACCCCCTTTTACCATCAACCTCACTCCAGAAATAACAGTCAACTTTATCATAAGCTGTATAATCTTTGCTTGTTTGGGTTTTGTTACCTTCCTTTTTACAAAGTTCGGTCAGTGTAAAATTATAGCTATTTAATTTCGACTTGTAGTAAAAAGAAGAGGTGTCACCATCGGGACATTGCATTACTGCCTGTAAATCGTACAGAACAACCTTGTATTTAGCCGATATTTTTTGACGATCAATGGCTCTTTCAGCCCGAGCCAGTTCCTTTTCTTTTAAATGTAGTTCATACTGATCTTTTAATTTGTTTTTTGGTCCTCAGTGGAATTTTCATAATATATCTCGTACACAAGTCGCACAAATCTTTTTTCGGTTGAAAAAAACCTAGATCTTCTCTGTTTCTTTTTTTCACCGGGGCTCCAGCCAACCGCAGCATTTCTTTTATTCTTCGACTCATGCTAAAGAAAATTGGCTTTATCAGTTGGTGGCCCATATGATCATGTGCAACTAAACTAAACTAAGATTATTATAACGATAAAAACCTACGGTAGGTACTATATAGTAAACGTGGTCATCGTGCACATTGTACCTACATACATTCAAATCGCACTGATGAACACGTTTACTACGTACCTACGATAAGCGTGTACCTACATCGTCGGTGGGTGACTACTTAATGAAGAAAAATGGCTTTCATAGTTAATATTTTAACCCTTAAATGCATAATGATGTATATATGCATCGTATATTGTATATGTTTTTTTAAATACTATGATTTTTTTCTTTATTTTTCCCTCAATCTATACAACATGACACATCTATTTCAATTTATTAAAAAGTTATACAAAAAATCATGCATTTAAGGGTTAAAGAAATAAACAGAAATAATTCTCAAAAACGGCGTGTTGTTGTCGAGAGAAACTACTTAACTCAAAATAAATAATAGTGTTCTACCGTTCCTTTTACAATAAAGCGTGTCATCTAGAAATACTACTCTAAATGTGTATTTTTGCTAGTACTAAACTGATTTATATCTAAATAGTTCAAAATATTTCGATGAGTATTATTACTTAAACGACATAACCCGAATTGCATCACTTACTTTCTTCAAACATTTTGCTCTAAAGTGAATCAACTCGAAATATGCCTATCTTGTAATGAAAGAACTCAAACAAACATACCTTATATTTTATACAGCACAGCGATATCTCGTAATGTGCCCGAACAGCGACGTCCTGCTTATTTGCTTGTCGGATCATAACTGAAGTTAGCCACTTTAGCACACATTGAAACGCGTGATTTGAGTAAAAGTGAAACGCACTAAATCATGCTATCTCTCTTGTTTACGTTATTTTCGCGGGTCTGAGAAAGAGACCGGGTAAAGCTGTCAGAATTAAAGCGTTTTAACACAAAAACTCAATTTTCGGCAATTTTGAGTTATGACGGTTTAATTCTAAAGCTGCGATATATTTCTTTTGTCTTTTCCATAAGTATTAGTGTGTTTTAGCTGTCACGAATAAAAGTTTGAGGGCGGGTTGCACAACTTACCATTACAGACCGTTCTACGTTAAATATGGCGCCGGCAGCTGTCAGTCGATAGAATCTTGTCAAACTTTCCATACGTTCAAAATTTAACGAACACCGCTTACGATTACAGACGGTTTGGTGCAACACACCCTGAATATGAATTTGAATTTAGGTGACATTTCAGTGTCGTGAGAGATTCTATGGATGCACTTGTTTTCGAAAGTGTAGCGACCTAACTGTCCGTCAAATCATTACTAGACGGACTTGCCATCCTATACGGGAATGCCGGCTACACGCCAACTTTAAAAGGACTCTGTTATTTCGCTTAATTTGTATTCAAATGCTGGGGCACTTTATTTAAATTGCAAAATACATAACTCTTTATAATTTAAGCCATATCAGACGTTAACCTATTTTTAAAAATTACATTTTTTTTTAAATTACTTTTTTTTATTGTTTTTGTTTTTTTTACTTAAATAATTTCAAGTCGTATCAATGGCTTTTCTTTATTCATCATTTGCTTTGGAATTAGGGTGGGCCTTCCTTGGAGCCCGTACCGTATATAGGTATAAGTAATTATACTTTAACTATATATGCGTATATATATGTATTCTTTTATTTATATGACAATGAGTGGGAGTGGGAAGCACTAAGAGAAAGTGAATTTCTTTCGGGCTCGTTTTTCAGCTCATCAACGATTAATTCAAGAATAGCCTAGGAATGATTTACACTCGTATAGACTTAAATTTGATATATATGAAACATCATTGTTCTCGAACAGTTCTGGAAAAAGTTTATGGATGTGTGACTCACTGCAGTATGCTTACCTTAAATGCTAGCTGCAGTTCTTCCTCATGACAGGGCTTGGTAGGAATATTCGCCATTGTCAGTTCGTTCGCACCGTAGAGATTGTACGAGGACGTGACAGGACAGAACACACCTGTCAAAGAAGGTTTAGGTGCTAATGTTTGGCACAGCATTTTCTTTCAAATGATTATTTTAAATAAATACTAAATGTATAATTTTTCATACAGATTATGTACCTTCAATGGAAAAACATTTTCTATGGGCAAAGATAAATAACAACATTAAAAGCCAATGGTTACTTGTTATGCAAAACTGCAAAGTTGTTGTTTAGCGCGACTTCCTGTATTGAAAACAAAGCTAGCGAAGGATTGTAAGATCCAGCCACAAGCAAAGCGAATGATTCAAAAGTACAATCCTGAGCATAGTGAGATTTCAAGACACGAGATGCCAAACAACTTACATTGCCCTCACGGCGGTGAGGTGAAAAATAGTATGTTTCTTAAATGTAACGCAAGTCGTATGTAACTTATATTCATTTTCAAAAAAGGGTTGTTTACATTCCATCCAAATCAAAGCATGTAAAACTTTTTATGGTAAATAATCGCCATGTGTCTGGTACATAAAAAAACAAACAAGTATTTTTTGGGTGAATACCGTCGGTAAGTACTACAGGTTCCCACGGGTAAGATGAGGCTCAAATAAGCATACTTTACATTTTTTGCTAACTCAGGAGGCATTTAAATTGACAAATGTGCATCTTCTGCACTGAAATCTATAAAATTTAACTTGCTGAAAAAATGCATAACTGCATCAAGACGAATAGACAATAAAGCATCTATTTACGGCTCAAAAAATGTCGCCAAAACCAGTTGACACGTAATAAATAAGGATAGGGAAACTAAATAATAGGAAAAAAATATTAATAGGTGTTATTGTTAATGACACTGTGATCGAGGGACCCGTCAATATAGCCAACGCATTTAACAATTTCTTTATAAATATTACAAATAACGCTACTCTTGGCTCTCACTTGTTACAATGTAACTATCCTCTGAATATCAACTAGGTACGCAATATGTTCCTCTCGCCTACAAGCACAAAGGAAGTGTTAGAATTAATAAAGAACCTGAATAATACTCGATCTGTTGGATATGACGATATCCCTACTGATGTACTTAAGTCGACCCGTGATTTCCAACAAGGCACTTTTCCAGATAGGCTTGACAATTCTACAAGAAAGGGGACAATGTAAAGGTAGATAATTACAGACCCTAATGGGTCATGTATGTGGTATTACATGTATTCCAATCTTAGCTAAAGTCATAGAAAAAGCTATGCATTAAAGATTAATTAATTTTATAAATAAATACAAAGTATTGAGTACCTATACAACAGCATGGCTTTCAAAAAGGAAAATCCACCATCTTAGCTGCTTTTAACGTCATCATCATCAATCAATACATATAATAAAATCGTAAGTGATCGCTGTCTGTACATGGCAAATATATTAAAAAAACTTTTATGGGGGCCCTTCATAAACGCAATAGAGCCCAAAAAAATGATTTAGGATTGTTTTGTCTGTTCGTCTGTTTATCTGTTTGTCTGTGCGTTTGTGCACGCTAATCTCAGAAACGGCTTAACCGATCGGGATGCGGTTTCTGTAATATATTTTGCTAGATTTCCCTTAACATTTAGTGTTTTATTTATTCAAATCGGTTAATAAATAGAAAAGTTATGTCAATTTAAGTCACGTAGTATAAGTATCGCAAAACTAAACTGGTAGTAACTGGTATAAACTGGTACCTAGTAATACTCATACTGCAGCGCTACCACGAACTTCGAAAGTCGAAGTTCGTAATACATGCATCCCTGTCACTCGATTAAGGGAGTGCGATAGAGATGGAAACATCCGAACTTCGACTATCGAAATTCGTGGTAGCCCCGCTGATCTATACATATAATATTGAATAATAGGTAAAACAAATACTGAGCTGAATAGATTTAGATTTAGATTTATTTATTACACGATAAAAATTACAATATAAATTTGCATAAATGTCAAGATTACAAGAATTGGCAGAAATTTAGGTAAAATAAATATAGCTTCTGCCCGCGACTTTGAAGGCGTATAAATTATAGCCAGTGTCGCTTCGGTACCGATAGCTGGGAGGCAAGTACGCTAAGTTTTATTTTGGACATAAAGCATTCGTCCCATTCTAGCAAATATGCGAGTGCAAGAGGGACAAATGCTTTATGTCGGACATAAAACCTAGCGTGCTAGGGGGGCTGGGCGGTTCCACGCAGAAAAGTTCTCCCCATACTAATATCGTGCCCCGCTGTCAACTTAGTGCCAGAGCTGCGTTTTTAGACTTACAGAGTAGTGTTCGTTGAATATACCAATGTTATCATGGTATAACTACACAGGTACTCTCTTCCGTGACTGCATGATGACGTACATCATGCTGTTAAATGCCGTTTGATGACGTAGGCTTGTGTCAGTCACGTGGTTCGCGAGCCTCGGAAGAGAGTACCTGTGTTGTTACACCATGAATGTTATGGAGAAGGCGTTCCATATGAACCCATATTTACGAAGATATTTGAAGTAGGTAACAAAAAAAGGCTGTCACCCACAATGACGATATGTGTTTAACAATGACATTACGTGAAGATTACAATGACGGAGTGTGTACAACAATGACGAACCTATGTAACCTCCAACCAAGAAGATCGTAAGTACCTGGTGAGCACCATCGGCCAACCGTCGTTTTAATAAGAGGGGGCGCTCCGCGAAATCGGGATTCTTAGATTGAATATTTACCTATGACAAACTAAAGCGAATGCCAGGAAAAAGAACATACCAAAACTACATCATATTTGCAATCGAATCGTCTGAAAAAAACCATACAAAACCAAAATTGCCTCGATAGAAAAGAACCGCCAAAACATGTCTTATTTTTACTCAATTTCAATGGTGTGAGGTTCCCGTGCATATAAATTAAGTAAAAGTTGAGTATATAATAGCTTTTCACATTACTAATGAAAGTACTAGCGGGGTATTTTTATGTAGTCCCTTTTCAGACTTATTGAGGTGAAACGTATTTGGCGTATAGGCCTTTTTTATTTAGCGCAATACCCTTTCTCCCGTCGCGTGTTTCGTGCGGTTCGGTATATCTTCTGTTGCCGTTCGCGGGCGGAGTCAGTCGCAATCGCTCCGCTGAGACGAGAGGACTACGTTCTGTGCTCTCACGACAGCACGGTGAACATAATTATTTCAATAATATTGTGACCAGTATATTCGTCCAGTGAATGAACGTATCATTACATTCCATTCGTGGAATAGTTTTCGATGGTATGAAATTTGATGAAAGATATTTCGATGAAGTGATAGCTACCCTCCAACAAGCTTCCGCCCGCGACTTCGTCTGCGTGGACCCGGGATAAAAACTATCCTATATTTTAATCCAGGCTATAAACTATCTTCGTGCAAAATTTCATCCAAATCGGTGAAGCCGTTTAAGCGTGATTGAGTAACAAACATCCAAACATCTAAGCTTTCGCATTTATAATATTAGTAGGATAGTAGGATGCCGAATTACAGTTTTCTAGTAGTAATGGTTACTGAGCTAAGCCGAAGTCGAACTGACAGACCGACGGACGGACGGACGGCCAGACGGACATAAATAAATAAATAAAATAAATAAATAAATATTGGGGGACAATCTTACACAAATCGACCTAGTCCCACAGTAAGCTCAATAAGGCTTGTGTTATGGGTACTAGACGACGATATATTTAATAGATAGAAATACTTGAGTACATAGAAAACATCCATGACTCAGAAACAAATATGTATTCATGCTCATCACACAAATATTTGCCCTTACCGGGATTCGAACCCAGGACCTTCAGCTTCGTAGGCAGCGTGACTACCCACTAGACTAACCGGTCGTCAAACATGACGAAACTATAAGGGTTCCTTGTTGACTACGGAACCCTAAAAAGGGCTGCCACAATAGATCACTTGCTGGTCGAAGCGGCATATTAAGGCCCACAAATCAACAATAATAATAATGCAAAAAAACCTACCAAACAGGAAATATATATACCGTACCTATTATACTTATTTTATTTTATGCGAGTACATACAGTTATGTTGGTTTTGACAAAATTGATGTAGTTAGGTATGTAGTTATTGTACGAGTATATTATACGTATTTTCGAAAAACGGGGTCATTTTTTAACAATATCCTTTGCAGCTGTAGCTCCTTCTCAGACAAACGCAATGATATCAATAAGTCAAATCCACCTAAAAATATAGTTAATGATATTGTTTTTGTAAAAATCCCTTCAAACGTTTTAATTTATTATAAAACTACTGAAATAATTCATATTTTAAAAAAGTATTTATTATATAATGATGAATCTCTTCGACGTCGACGTTACATAAATATCACTTAACAAACACGTTACATGAAAATTTAAAATTCGGAACCAAATAATAACACAACTAAAGTTGAAATAGCATAATTTTGGTATTCGACTTACCCACAGCTAGCGAGGTGACGAGAACAAGTTTGCATTTGCACAACATTGCGGGGCTTGAGAGACACCTCAGAGTGAGTTTAATCGCGAGGGTCGGTATCACTGCCGACTGAAGCTCTCAGTCCTGTGAAGTAACATATATATAGGTTCACCACACTGCATGATTTCTACGTCCATACTATTCGCACAATATGCCCTCTCACTCGATATGATGAGGAATCAATCCTACTATATCTACACTAATATATATACATATACATATATAGTATATTAATTATTATAATAAAGAGGATAATCTACACTAATATTATAAAGAGGAAAAATTGTATTGTTTGTTTGTATTGAATAGGCTCCGAAACTACTGGACCGATTTGAAAAATTCTTTTACAATTAGAAGCCTACATTATCCTTGATGAACATGGGCTACTTTTCACCGCTGGAAAATGCTTCATTCCTACGGGAAAACGGGTAATCCGTGCGAAGCCGGGCCGGGCAGCTAGTAATATTATAAAGAGGAAAGATTTTATTGTTTGTTTGTTTGTATTGAATAGGCTCCGAAACTACTGGCCCGATTTGTTTTTTTTTTTACCATTAAAAGCCGAAATGATCCCTGATGAACTTAGGCTACTTTTTATCGCGGTAATATGCTTCATTCCTATGGAAAAACGGGTAATCCGTGCGAAGCCGGGCCGGACAGATAGTAACATTATAAATGCGAAAGTTTGGATGTTTGTTACTCAATCACGCTTAAACGGCTTCACCGATTTGGATGATATTTTGCAAGAAGATAGTTTATAGCCATATAGGGTAGTTTTTATCCCGGGTTCACGCAGACGAAGTCGCGCTAGTTATGATATAGTTATATTGATAATGAATTAGTAGTATTTAAGTACTTAAACCGTTATTGGTTTCTGCTCGTCGGTAACTATTATAATTGGACCCCAAAACCGCGGTTTTTAGGTTTTTATCAAAGTGCCTGCCTGTTTCACGAAGCTACACGTTACAATATTACAAGTCCAATAACGACTGGCCTTTGAGTCGAGTATTGCCAGTTTAAACTTGTACAATTGTAACTTGCACTTTATTGAAACGGGCCACGTAATTATGTAATCTACTATCTATAGCAACGCTGACACTGGTTCAGAAAACCCGGCAAAATGATTTTTTTTTTTGAATATTACAGAAACTCTACTGTTACGAGACTTACGAGGTATTTACTTCAGTTTTATAAGTAAATTCATCTAGACCTGTTCGATGGTGTAAACTAAATAATTGTGTCTCAGGCTTGAATAAATACATTTTTACAATGCTTAAGAGTCTGCAGTAAGCTCGATTCTCCATACAAACGTAGTTACGCTCTCATTTTAAAACTACGTGTTGGATTGTAACAAAAATTTTCATGTGCAATGACATGAGGTATATCCAGGTCTGTAATTAGTTTATGTAGCTTCAGATACCATAGTAAAAAAAATACAGCGAATTTAAGTTTTTCATACAAAACTTGTTTTTGCTGTATTTCGTTTGTTTTATAAACTGGAACCATGTAAACTAATTACAGACATAGATATACCTCATGCCATTGTATATGCAAAGTTTCGTCACAATCCAATACATAGTTTTAAAATGAGAGCGTAACTACGTTTGTATGGGAAGGTGAAATTCGGCCGAGCCTACTGCGGATTCTTAAGTATATGTATTGACTTCACTAATAACCAAGTAGTCTGTGAAGGTATGTCATGGGTGCATTGCATATAAGTATGTAGGGTAGTTCACCATACCTACGAAATTTCTAAAAAAATACAAGACCGAAAATCAAGTTTCCTAATGTATAAAATTCCTATAGCCTTTTGTTCCAAGTACAGCTATTATTTTGATCAAAAATGTCGCCATGTGAGCCGAAGAAAAACTAAAATATGTGTTATACAAAACTATCTGAGGGCACAGCATTGCCCCCGCCAAGTCGAGCAAAACAGCGGCACGGCCGTACCATCCTTTTCTCGAAGCAGTTCAGGCCATTTTCGACCTCCCTATAACTGCGTTGTGGATAAAACTAGAAGCCTGCATTTTCATTAACCATGCACGCATTGTATAAACACGATATATTTCAAATTTCATTCAATTTGAACCAGTAGTTTAAGAATTACAACTAGTCAAAGTTTCTTAATTTTGTCACTCACTGACGACTGACTCACCGATCATCAAAAGTCTAAGGCACTTCTAGCAGACATAGAAGCTTCAAATTTAGAAAACAATTAGTGTTTAGTGTATTAATCAATTAAAAACTAAAAAAAAATGCAATTTCAGTCCAGTTTTCTAGATACACCAAGACAACACGACACTACTACGAGGGCTGCCTTTTAAGTTCTGTCGTTTGCAAACCTCCCGTGATTGCATAAAAAAGAATTAGTGTCACGTTAAAATATTTGAATTTAGAATTCGAAAACAAAAGAATGACTCGAAATCGGCCCAACCGTTTTAGTACAGCGTTCGTTCAAAGTTGACAAGTCAGTTGTGAAAATGGAAATTTCGAAGGAAAATTTACGTGCGATAATTTTTTACAACTTCAAAAGGGGCTTAACGCGACTTCAGTGCTTCGAAGAGTTGACTACGGTTTTCAATGATAAAGCACCATGCCTTCGGACTGTGGAACGCTGGTATTTAGAATTTCAACGTGGTTGCTCTAGTCTTGGTGATAGACATCGTGAAGGTCCTCCAAAAACAGCCGTAACCCAGGAGAACATTGATGCTGTACGGCAACTGATCATCGAAGATCGCCATGCGACATACCGTGAGATAGAAGCTTCCTTAAGTATTTCAGGGACCAGTGTTCACAGTATTTTGCATGATCACTTAGGCGTAAAAAAGTTGATCTCACGCTGGATACCACATTTACTCAGTGAAGACCAATAAACGGCTCGCGTTCGATGGTGTCGCAAAACTCTGCGGCAATTCAACCGAGGAAACTCGAAACATGTTTACGACATTATCAGTGGTGACGAATCTTGGATATATGCCTACGATCCCGATTCTAAACAGCAGTCGACTGTTTGGGTGTTCCAAGATGAGCCAAAACCGACCAAAGTAATACGCTCACGGAGCACTTCGAAAAAAATGGTCGCCACGTTTGTGGCGAAAAGTGGCCACATTGCCACCATCGTGCTCGAGGATCGTAAAACGGTTAATGCTGACTGGTATACCACTGTCTGTTTACCAGAAGTCATCGGCGAGTTTCGAAAAAATAACCCAAGACGTCGTATAAGACTGCACCACGATAATGCGAGCTCGCACACCGCCCGGCAAACTATTGCGTTTTTAAAAGAGCAAAACGTCGAAATTCTGGAACACCCGCCGTACAGTCCAGACTTAAGCCCTAACGATTTTTTTACTTTTCCAAAAATCAAGCAACGACTTCGTGGTCAACGGTACCAGACGCCTGAAGAAGCGGTTGAGGCATACAAAACGGCCATTTTGGAGACCCCGACTTCGGACTGGAATAAGTGTTTCGAAAACTGGTTCGATCGAATGAAAAAGTGTATTACATATCACGGTGATTACTTTGAAAAACAATAAATACCATTTAACACTTAAATTGTCTTTAGTTTTTCCAAACGACACAACTTAAAAGGCAGCCCTCGTACACACTTGACAATACTACATAGTTTTAGGTAAGTATGCAACAATCCATAAATGCAGTAAAGTTGTGTGATTGCCAAGTTGCAGAATTTTATTCAGCAAGCAAATAAAGATTAATAAGAATGCCTGAGACTTGGCTCTACGAAATATCTCACAACTTTTGACGGTGGAAGGGTTTCGAGACTTGGCCTCTTTTTTACATGGAATGTTTTTTATGGGATTAGTTTTACTATACTATGCATTAGGACACACGTTATTAGGAATTTCATACATTTGACAAAATGTTTTTTTTCATTGTTTTCATGGGATTTTACGTATAAAAAATAATGATTTTGTTTTAAAAAAAGGAAAACAACCAAGTCGACAAATTCACTCAGGTGGGTTCAATTATGACTCAGCAACACGCATCGTCACATATATATTCGTTTTTTTTTTTAATATAGTCGTTTGTATTTCTATAAAAATGACCACGTGTAGATACCTAATAGTAGTTTACGCAATTGATCCCTAATGAGAGGCCTTCAAATAGAAGAGTGGTTTTCTCGCTCGCTAACGCTCGTTTCATATTAGGATTACACGAGTGTTTTAAGGCCTAATTATGTACAGTTGCATACTAGTAGTTTATGCGACTGATCCATAATGAGCGGCCTTAAAGTACGAGTGTGTTTTTATGAAACGAGTGCCAGCGAGTTTCATAATAGCATCACACGAGTGTTTTAAGGCCTAATTATGTACAGTTGCATACACTACTTTATCTACACACATATCATTAATACTCAGATACTTCAGAAGCCGTAGGGAAATGACCTGGATTGGTACTATAGTGCTACCTGTAAAATATCTTTGTTGCAATCGTGGCTGCATTGACGATATCCGGCGGAGTGTGCATATTGTTCTCCGAGTCACTACTACTCATATTTACAACTAAAATGGAAATTACAAAGAACAGTAACAGAAAAAAACCAACAAAAAAAAGACAACAGTACCTAATGGCGGCAATTCGATCCTACGAATGGTTTTTTGAAGTGAAAACTTTTTTAGCGGCGCTGAGCACTTTTTGGGATGGGGAAAAATTGTTAAACACGCGACAGATTTTTGTGACGTCAGATGTGAAGGAGGTCACAAACTTTTATATTTTGCTGCTAGCCGATTCGACTTCATTCAAAACTGAACGCTATTCGTAAGTGTATAAAGCCGTTAAACACTTTTTGCAATAGCATATTCTGTAAATGAATTTGTAATTTTGTCCACGCGTCCTTTACCGTTATGCTATTGAGCAAATTCGAATAGTTCGAATTTGGACGTTATTCCTAAGAAGATAAAGCTTTGAAAAATATTTGGCAATGGCAAAAACAAATTGGTTGTTCATGCGGACGACGGCGCGGCGGGGAACGGCGCGGGGCGAGCGGCGGGGGATCAGCGCCGGCCCGGCGGTGCGAGCCGCGAGTCGCTCCACTACCAGATCAAACCACACGGCGTAATGACACGTCCGTGATTTTTATATTAACATTTTTGAAGTGAAAACTTCTTTAGCGGCGCTGTGCACTTACTTTTTGGGATGCGGAAAAATTGTTAAACTCGCGACAGGTGTCACGTGACCGTAAATGGTGAGAGATTCGGGACGAGGCTTGGGGGTGGGCGGGGGACCGATGCCGTAGTGGCGATGCGGCGCTTACCCGTTCGGCCGACACACAATAAGTTCTCACGCGCAAATTTGCAAGTGAAATAGTTTTACTTCTGTTGCTACGGTATTCGTCGAATCGAAATGTCAAAATATTCAAGTTTTCACTTCTGCCGGCACTCCCGGAGTGCAACCCGGTCTTTTTTTAATCATAGACAAACACACATACAGACATAGACCCTATACTCATGTCACTCGAGATCAAATGTTAATAAAACATACTGAATTGACGTTTCGTATCGATAACTGTGGATACTAGAACAGAGATCCACTTGAGTTTTGACAGCTGTTACAAATTTAAACTCATAACGTTACAAAAATCTGTACTGTTATAACATTAAATTACAGATTTTACCTACTACTTACCACAGACAAGAAAGTTCTCATAGTAAAAATCGGTTATAATAATACTGCTCATTTGCTACGGTTTATGAACGCATTTTAAAACACTAATGATATGTGCGTAGATAAAAACTATAATCTAAATATATCTAAATCTAAATATATATAAAATAATCTGCTTAAATGATAGAATTTACTCAACACAGACCGAAGTTTGGAACAAACTGAGTTGATGTGCGTTTTCCAATTAAAGTTGTTATCTACATGTAAACCTAAGTATCTATACATGTTTACATACTCTAGCGGTTCACAATTACAGTTTATTTGGCGGTCGTGTAATAGTATTTTATGCAATCGTTATTATAATGTATGGTTTTTCAGTCGAGTACCAGGTTTAGGCCACGAAGCTTTCTGAGTGGCCTAATTAGGGTACGAGACTTAAAAAGCTACTTATGTGTCCGCTTACAATCAGGCGGGCCGTACGCTTGATTGCCACCGTAGTTGTATAAAAAAAAAAGTGCAACCAACGGCTTTTTCTTTTTTGTGCGTTGATGTCTATTACCTTTTGACTTTCTCATGACGGCGTCCTATTGGTCAAATACATTATAGTTCAGTAAAGGCGCCACGTCATTGGTCAATTTCATTTTAGTTGTTTCTTTTTATCTATCCAAGGCTGAGATAATCTTCCCCGTTTTCCAGGTTTCATGATCCTACTATCTCGATATATTGTCTCAAATATACAACACATTTTTGGTATAATAAAAGAGGGCAAACTATTAATAACAACTGTGACCAATCAAAGTTATCTAAACTTCCAACACCATGCGCGTATTGTTCTGCAAGAATCACGGGCAAGATCAATACTTATGCCAACAGGAAGCGTAACAGGAAGATTGATTGCACATTTTGGAATTATTATCGAAACATTAAACTAACCACAAGAATTTAATTAATACCTAGCTACTCAAGGAAAAATACAGGTATACAAAATATTGGTTTATAATAGCGTTTTTTTGTTATATATTTTTAAAACGTTATTCTGAGATGCATTATAAAAGAACCCCACAAACTTTTCACCCGGAAGGCATTATATAGATTTATAAATGTAGCATTATTTTTGTATGATGATTATTTATCTTAAATATTATAAAACAAATGCAAATTAACCAAAATAAAGATTAAAATATTAATAAATATCTTCTGGAGTTTTAATTTTTTTGATGTCTGTTCTTTCGTTGGATTTTGTATCTACCTAATCCGTTACCCATAAAAGTCAGCTGTCTATAATATAATCTTTTTTTCAAATTTGTAGTTTTTTCTATATGAATTGTCAATTCAATGATGGGACTAATAAATAATAATAAAACAAAAATAAAAAGCCTTTTATTCCTTCTCATCAGCTAAAAGTTACATTACCAAAATGAAATAAACTTGTATACAAGGTGTAAATCATATAACTGAAAACCTGAAAGTAGTTTGTTCAGAATCGAAAGCTGAATCGATTGCACCATCTTTTAAGGTAGGTTGTATTTTTTTTGAAAAATATTTTTTTATTGTGCCGGGTCTAAAAGTTACGAAGGCAACATACGCGAATCAGAGAAATGTTGGAGGATGTTGTTGTGAGGTGAACGTCAGGATCTACGTCACTGACAAGTACTGATTAGTGATTACAAGTGTAGAGTTACGAATCAAGTAGATCTGCTTGATAAAGAAAACCAACGAATATCTTTTGAAATAATTAACGTATTTGTAAATGGACGTATTAATCTTATTAAGGATTAAAAAACTCAGTTGGGGTGTCTGAGGTTTTCAGTATAATAAAATACACCTTGTATATAATCTATTTTTACTTGTTCTTATCTGCTAAATATTTATTTACTATTTAAATTAAACTTAGGTAATCTAATGAGTGGAACTCGTTACGAGTAAAGGGCTCTCCCAGTTTTCGCCAATCCTCTCAGTTCTGCGCTTTCATGTGCCAATTATCAGGACTTTTTTTTTTGATATCGTCGATCCATCTAGACTGTGACCGTCCACGACTTCGTTTGCTTCTTGGACCTTTCCAACGTGTAGCTAGTTTTGTCCACCTGTTTTCATCCAGTCTAGCGATACGTCCGGCCCATTGTCATTTCATTTTTAGGCAGTCTTCAAGGCTGTCTATAATCTTGGTTTTATTCCCTAATTTTAGAGCTTCTCACTTTATCTACTCTTTTTATTTTTAGTACTTATGCTTCGTTCGTGTGCCCTTTGACAAGTTCTTATTATTTGTTTTGCTTCGTTTGGGTATGTCCAGGTTTGAAATCCATAGCTAAGATATGGTCGCAGGCATGTGTCCATGACTTTCTTTTTCAGTGGCATTGGTAGAGTGCTTTTTAAAACTTCTTGGAGACTCCAAAATTTGCACCAAGTTTTACTTAGTTGTCCTATTTCATTCACGTTCCGCTTTTTGTTGCAGGATGTTTGTTTTCCTAAAAATATGCAGGCATTCCCACGTATTAAATTTTCTCGTATTCTATACAGGGTGAAATAGTATTCACCGTTCAAATTTTGGGAGGTGATCCGGTGGGTCATCTCGATCAAAATTGGATAATAGGTAAGTTGTATCCGAATCGTGAAAAAAAAAACCAGCTGTTCCATACAAACTGCGTGACCTCGGCCTCCAAAATGTATGGAACAACTGTTTTTTTTTTGCGATTTGGTTACAACTTATTATCCAATTTTGATCGAGATGACCCACCGAATCACCTCCCAAAATTTGAACGGTGAATACTATTTCACCCTGTATGTATTTCTTCCTCTGTTCCATTTGTTAGTAATTTCTTTTTGTTCTGGTTCATTTCAAGGCCTATTTCCTTGCTTCTCGCAGCATGCTCTGTAGATCGCCCTGTGTCACTCCTCTCTCTATTTTAATATCCCTTCCAGTATTCTCGAGTTTTATTTTGCTTCTAGAGTTTAAGTATACATTTCGGATTAAGTATCTTTGTATAAGTTGGATGGACCCCGCTCTCCATCAGAGCTTTCCATAGAGCGTCTTGCGATATCGTGTCGAACGCTTTTTTAAAGTCGAGCGAGCGATGCGAGCGTGCCGTGGTAGCGGCCGGCGAAGCGCCAGAATCGATTTTTTTAATATTACGCCTGACTTGCGCTTAATATTACGCTTGACAACTTTGTGCCGCCTAAATATTATGAAAAATAATTATCTGCGAAAGTACTATTCGTTTAGGAGACAGATATGCTCATCAACATTATGCCAATATAAGATTCGATATTATAAAAATCTGCGAAATTATTTATGCCATTGTATACTCTGCGTAAGGTGTTTCTGCCAAACGTTACTTCTGCCAAGTATCATTATGCAAATCAAATATATGTCAAAAAAGTTTCTGCAAGACAATAGTGAACCGCTTATTGATCCAAAAGGGTACAGGTCCAAAAGGTGAGAAATTGCCATTGTACAGGAGAATAGTTTAATGCGTTATAGTTTAAAGTAATACCTATAGGTAGTTTTCCTGTTTTCAGAATTTATTTTTACCACAATTCTTACTAAGCAGCGATCGGTATTTTTCTGTGGTTAATTTAAAATTTCTATAACCTGGACATACATGGATTAATAAATGTTTTTGTCCTTCCTGCGTTGAAAATTCGATAAACCCAATAAAAATACGACCTAATTATGGGATTACAAAAAACAGAAAATGCATCTCTGGTGTCCGAAACGTTTGTCGGTAAATTAAGAGATTCCGATGTACCCACTAAGTGTGCACTTAATGGGCACCTCTTAGGTACATTTAGTAAAATCACTATTTTTGGGTTATAATTGATGTTAACATTTGGCCCAATAGAAAAATTCAGATTAAGTACATTTATATTGAAATAAATAAATAAATAATAAATAAATATTAGTGGACAATCTTACACAAATCGACCCAGTCCCAAACTAAGTAAAGCTTGTGATATGGGTACTAGACGACGATAAACATACTTATATAGATAAAATAAATACTTAAATATAGGTACATAGAAAACATCCATGACTCAGGAACAAATATTCGTGCTCATCACACAAATAAATGCCCTTACCGGGATTCGAACCCAGGACCTCTTGCTTCGTAGGCAGGGTCACTACTCACTACCAACTAGGCTAAAGCGGTCGTCAAAAAATTGAAATAAGTCTAAACAACTGAATAAAAACAATATAGGCGAATAAACACAACTGTAATTGCACCAATATTTAACCGCTGACCGAAATCCACCATCTCGTTTCGTTATCTCTGTGGTCTCAGCGAGCGCTTCGCTATTAGCGTTCGATAAAAACGTTTTTTAACCGACTTCAAGAAAAAGGAGGAGGTTCTCAATTCGGTTGTATTTTTTTTATCAATGTTTGTTACCTCAGAACTCCGTCATTGATGAGCCGATTCGAAATTTTCTTTTTTTGTTTGTAAGTATATGCTTCCAGGTGGGTCCCATTTTTTTGAAAATTCAGTTGGATGATGGGATCCATGAGGAATAAAGGGAACTCTTCAATTATATTACGCACGCGTGTAGTGATTTTGGTATTTTCTATTATAACTAGTGTATTTACACCCGGAAATCATAAATTTGGTGGAGTGGAATTGATGATGAAGACCACAGATGACTTATGGAATTCCTCAATTATGTACTTAAAAGTACAAAAGTATATCACAGATTCTGATAAGATTCCGTTGAAATAGCAACTAATGAAGTGCCAAAGGTGATCCTTGTGGATTCGACGGAATTCCTCAAATATTATCGGCCCAACGCTGTATGCGATTGGGTTTTTTTCTCTAATAATCAACGCATTTGCTCTTGGAAATCAGTTCATGTGGTAAATTGGAAAATAAATGTGGAAATGTTCTCGTGGCTTGGCGGAGTACTAAATTGAAGTCGGTTAAAACTTTGTTTTTAAAGTAAATTATTAGCATAGCAGTTTCGTTAGCATCTGTCAGTCCCATGCATTTTTGTGCTTTTCTGGCGTTGGCGATTGTAACCTTGTCCAGGCCCTCAGTAGTATACCAGCCGACGCGGACTCACACCTCTTCACTCTTCATAAGCAGACGGACCGAGTGTAAGATCTGACTCAACATCTCTCCTTCGCTTTTCCCTCGTTTAGGAGATTTTCGCTTTCCCCCACACTTTCGTTAAGAAAATCTGCAATTCCTCTTACATTTGGAATAATAAAAGTCAAACCAACCGCCCCGGGTGCCGCGGGGCGCTCCCATTCGTTGCAGCGGTGCGGAATATGCTTAAGAATGCTTTTTGTCGAACAACCATGTTTCGCAAAATTTATAATATCTGTTATATTATAATTGCCGATAAGCTTCAGAAATCAACACAATGGTAGTGTGGCTGCATATATTTCTACCAAAGTTAAACAAAAATATGATTTTAGGACACGGTTCTGAAGATGTTATATTGAAGTACGAACGCATAAAATGTATTCAAGTCTAATAGCAATAATATAGTCATCAAATGATTAACTACACATAATAGTTGTCAACCAAAAACCAATACAATTTTATGAAAGTGTGGCTGTACAGGTTTCAGTCTACCATTGCTTTTTATGAAGTGAAAACTTCTTTAGCGGCGCTGAGCAATTTTTGGGATGGGGAAAAATTGTTAAATAGGTACGCGACAGTTTTGTGACGTCAGATGTGAACGAGGTCACTTTTTGCTGCTAGCCGATTCAACTTCATTCAAAACTGAACGCTATTCGTAAGAGTATAAAGCCGTTAAACACTTTTTGCAATAGCATATTCTGCAAATAAATTTGTAATAATGCCAACGCGTCCTTCACCGTTTTGCTATTGAGAAAATTCGAATAGTTCGAATTTGGGCGTTATTCCTAAAGAGATAAAGCTTAGAAAAATATTTACCAACGGCAAAAACAAATTGATATTTTGGTCGCCACCGCCGTCTGCTGTGCAAATTCGAATAGTTCGAATTTAGACGTTATTCCTAAAGAGATAAAGCTTTGAAAAATATTTGGCAATGGCAAAAACAAATTGGTATATGTGTTTGCCGCCGCCCGGAGCCGGCGGCCCGGCGCACCCTGCAACGCGCCCGCGGGCCGTCCGCCTAAATAATTGATAATTGTTTATAAATTTGCGTCAAATTCATTTTTAGGGTGACACCGTAAGATTCAAGTCACGTGACCTGATCGAAAAACTGTTACAATGTTATTGAGTTTTCACTTCTGCCGGCACGCCCGGAGTTCGGACCCGGTCTTTTTTTTTTTTCGTCCGCCTGCATCACACTGGCGCGGCCTGGCCCCTATTTCACCAACTCGATAATTGTCACCTAACATTGACAATTCTCTGTACATTGCTGGATCCACAAGTAACCTATCAACCACCTCAACTTCTAGAACAAGCAATGTATGGTGAATTGTCAGTGTCAGGTGACAATTGTCAAGTTGGTGAAATAGAGGCCTGGCCGCGGCGGACAATAGTAAACTTGTCACTAGCTGTCAAATTTACTATTGTTCGCCACCGCAGGCCGCGCCAGTGTGTTGCAGGCCTTAGGGGAAACAATTACCTATTTTCAAAGTATGTTAGAGATAAAAAGTGATTCTACGTTCAAAAATCACCAAATTTCTTGAAAAAGATTATATAACGTTGATCTATTACTACCGTCCTATTCCAAGTCTTTGTACTTTTTATACTCTATATCGTTCAAACACAGCTTGAACTTTAATATTATAGAATATTAAAACATCTCCCTATTCGAATCAATTCAGAGCATTATTTCCTTAATCGAATTTAAACTTTGTGCGATATGTTGAAATAATGCTAATAATGACATGAGTTGAACCGTGTTATCATTAGCATATTTCCTAATTTTTTTTAATTTAAATATTATTCAGTTAATTAGGTAGGTACTCACAATTTCGGGACTGTACATACCAGGTCGGGTAGATATATTTTCCTACTGCAGGTAGTCGGTTTCTTTATAAAGAAATATGGTGAGAGATCGCAAAAAATTTAACACGGATCCCCAATAAATTTAAGCGATACTGGTATACAGGATGTTAACGGGGTCATGATCCGAAATGACAAAAAGCGAATAAGATGATCATACTGAACAACCTTTCCCATGGGACCAACCACGAAATCGCAAAAAAAAACCAGGTATTCCATACATTAACTCTCAATTAAATCGCAGTTAACTCACAGTTAACTCTTAATTGGCTCTTTTTTTTTGCGATTTCGTGGTTGGTCCCATGGGAAAGGTTGTTCAGTATGATCATCTTATTCGCTTTTTGTCATTCCGGATCATGACCCCGTTAACATCCTGTATAGTGCACTAAGGGGGCTATGTCGGCAATATAAGAGGTATGGGACATATTTTTGAGTAAGTTGTATGCTCCCATACTTTTACACTTGATTGTACCAAACCGTCGGTAATCGTAAGCGCTGTTCGTTAAAACCTGAATGTATGGAAAGTTTGACAGGTTCCTAGGGAATGACAGCTGTTGGCGTCATTTATAAGTAATCGTCAAGTTGATGCAATCCGCCCTAAAGCCGCTTTACGAAAGTTCCATTCAGGTAACCAAGTTCTAAGTAAACTTTTTACCGTTCTAAAAACCATCATCGTTCACATTATTTCGTTACATTATCAACGGAGAAGAGTTAAGAAGACAAGTGCGTAAGACCGGCACTACCGGCGGCCATCTCGTAGTCAGCGCTAAATACGTATTGAACCGGGTACGCTTTTTCCACCACTTTCCCTTTTTGCTAAATCAATGACTGACATAAGTTCTAATATACATATCTTTTTAAAACTAGCACGACAGGTTTTATGGTCATGTTTTACGGCCCGCATGGCCCAAAAAGTCACTTTAAAAATCGGCCAAGTGAGTGTCGGGCCACGCGCAGTGTAGGGTTCCGTAGTTGCCTGTCTTAAGTTACATCGAAGTGCGGTACACATTAAGTTGGTCGACTATTACTCGGTAACTACTTATGCCTACTTGTCCGTGATAGTTTTCCTTTGAAATTCATTATTATGTACTACTACCACAATTTTTTTCACATCCCCAGTAGTAGCCATTTAGCCGGCAGGTGAGGGACACATGACTCGAACAGAAATTAGGGCTTTAAATCCCAATATCTCGCAAACTAATCACTGATTTGAAAAATAAAATTACATCCCCGCTTTAGGTGTAGGGGAGATACCCTAAAAAAATATTTTTAAGTAGTATTGTACTATTTTGTCGGCGTGATTGATTTATATACCCATGCCAAATTACAGTTTTCTAGTAGTAATGGTTACTGAGCTAAGCCGAGGACGGACGGACGGACAGACAGACGGACATGGCGAAACTATAAGGGTTCCTTGTTGACTACGGAACCCTAAAAAAGACCATAAAACCCATTATGCTAGCTGCTTAGGATATACATATACGAGTAGGTACTGTGATCTCCTGTACTTCGGTGTACTTACTAATTTTTAATACAATAAGAAACATGAGCATGATATTTAGATTTTATTTAGTTTTCCAAAATACTTATAAACTATTTTACATAAATTCGTGAACAGCGAGCGACACCCGCGTACGGTTACATATATGTCGCTATTGTAGCTCGTTTACAAGCGAGTTTGTACATCCGATGTGAGAATGGTATGCTGTACTTTCAGCTGGTTTTCTCGGTTCCAGATATCCAGCTCTGCGGTGCGTACTTCTAATTGCAGTTTTCTTTTCGTCAGGAAATCCAAATCCTTACGGATTCCTGAGCCCGATAGTAATGCCTGAGGAGCAGCGTTTACTGTCCCTACTACCACTTCAGTTTGTGTTTCGTATGTTTCCTGTAAAAAAGGTTTACGGTAAGATATTAAAAAAATATTTAGAATAGGTGTCAGTTCAACTCACAAATGAAGTAGATTCAATAATACGAGGTCTGCATGTTTGACTGGGACGGATTGATAAAGATTCAACTCAATATGTAATGCATTATCGACGGCCGTGTAGCGCCATCTAGTTTAATCACGTGTCAAACTATTACGGTTCTTTTCTTCATTTTCTGAAGTTCTCCTTTGGAATCATATTCGTATGCGATGTTTTGTGCGCATTCGTTCAGACACGTTATACTCGGTGCGGTGAGCGTGGAAAGGAGTGCGCGTGATAAATTAGAAACAAAATACCAATTTGTTGAATCACCATCATATAACTTTCGTCCATTCGGGTGTCAAATTTAGTTCCGTTTTGTCATTTAGAACCCAAAGAGGGTCTTGACCAGCAAAAACTAGACGGTAAAACTGTTAAACAAAATAACTAACCTCGATCGATATGTGTGCCAAAAGGAAGGATACAATGAAGCACCTACCCCTAGGCAGAGAATAAAGGACTTGGGCAATGGCTACCCTAAATCAAAGGAATTCATTGTGAAACCTTTGAGCTTGTAACTAGTTTATACGGCATATGGAAGATGGTGGAACAATTGGTCAAAGGAAAGGCATCGAAAATCTGCTATTTGAGTGGATAGGTAAAATAAGATATGTAGTATATGACGACCGGTTAGCCTACTGGGTAGGCTGCCTACGAAGCTCAAGGTCCTGGGTTCGAATCCCGGTAAGAGCAAATATTTGTGTGATGAGCACGAATATTTGTTCCTGAGTCATGGATGTTTTCTATGTACCTATATTTAAGTATTTATTTTATCTATATAAGTATGTTTATCGTCGTCTAGTACCCATATCACAAGCTTGAATATTTGTTTCTGAGTCATGGAAGTTTTGTCCCCTAATATTTATTTTATTTATTTATTTATATTCACTGCGGTGCAGGACGTGCTCTTCAGATACACATCGTGTAACTCCTGGGCCAAGTTTCCTGGAGTTTTATTCGAGCAGGTCTTCATCGCATTTGCAAAGCACGACAGTCCATCGTCCATGACGCCGCATTGCTCCTGAAACCATAAAATATGTTATACGAACATGATAACTCTCAAGTAGGTACACAAAAAGCTAGCAGAAGAAATCCCAACTTCAATGCCTCGAAATTGAAATTATCTTAGTTTAGTCCACTGGTAGGGACACATACCTAACCTGTATTTAATAATAATAATAATATTTTTAATTGCACCAAAATAAAAATAAAATATTTTTACAAAACAATTACTTAAAACTAAATTAGTTATCAACAGGCGGCCTTATCGCTAAAAAGCGATCTGTTCCAGATAACCTTTTGATAGCAGGAAATAACGGCCAATATTTTTTTTTCATATTTATTATATAAGGTTTGGATGTTTGTTACTCAATCACGCTTAAACGGCTCAACCGATTTTAATACATTTTTGCAGGATGATAGTTTAAAGCCTGGGTGAAAATATAGGATAGTTTTTTTCCCGGTTCTACGCAGGCGGATTCGCGGGCGGAAGCTAGTTTATAATATTTTACAATGCTTGACATGAGAGTCAGCAGAAGCGGACGAAATACAAAAAAAAATCTAAACAAGTTCGTATGCCTTGTAATTTTGCAGAAGTGTGTACATAATTTTGAACTTTTCGTGCGTAACTACTAGTACTTCTGCTGCAAACTGTATGATCCGCGACCAAACTCTTACATTCTGGTCAAACGTTTGATGGCGATGGTGTACTCGCAGCCCTATCATTTCAAAAGTTGTCATTAATAACTAAGTGATGCCGTACATATCTGCGGGCGTAGTTCTATCTATCAGCAAATCTTTAGAAATGTGCGGCTATCTGCGTGTACTGATATAAAGCCTCTCACAGGTACTCATCATACCAATGATTCAGATAGCCGAAGCCTTTAATAATCATAGTATACAACACCGCAGGCCGCGCCGTGAGTAAAGTGAAGTTGACATACGACGTTTTATTTACTGGACTTGTGGAATAGTATTTTATGCAATCGTCATAATTATAGTGTATGCTTTTTCAGTCCAGTACCACGTTTAGGCAACGAATCTTGCTGAGTGGCCCAATTAAGGTACGAGACTTAAAAAGCTAATGATATAACTATTGTATACTAGTATTTTTCACAATCGTGTTATAATACAGGGTGGAATCTTGTACGTGATCCAAAATAGCAAAATGTGAATCTATCCATGATTCTGAGCAACTTTTATTATGGGACCAACTTTGTGTTATGCCAAAAAAATCCAACTATTTCATTAACTCTGCTCATTTTAGACTGACAAGAATGTATGAACAGGTGTGTTTTTTTTGGCATAACACAAAGTTGGTCCCATAATAAAAGTTGCTCAGAATCATGGATAGATTCACATTTTGCTATTTTGGATCACGTTCAAGATTCCACCCTGTAGAGAGCTTTTTAGTCGAGTACCGTGTTTAGGCCACGAAGCTTGCTAAGTGGCCTAAGTAAGGTACGAGATTAAAAAGCTTGATTATGACACTATTGTGAACAATACTTTTTGTACGAGTTTATTAAAATTAATAATTTAAGTCATTAATACGAGTATATAAGAAAACTAAATATCGTAAGTAGGTACTATATTGTCTAGTTCGACTATTGTAAAGGCTCTTTGACTTTTCAGGTAGCAAGGTAAGTGTGGCTTCCTCTGCCATATTAGTTATTTCTTGAGGAGTTAAAGATGTTTCGTCACTGTCACTACACATTTTCTTAGTTTTTATTTTAACTTTTTAAGTTTAACTTTGAAAAGAAAAGTTATCACATCACACCACCGGCGTCCGTAATGTTGCAGTACTGTGCTGTGATTGTCTAAATACTAGCCAATCACAAAGCGTAGTATTTTTTTAATTTTTATGCCCTGGATACAGCAGCAAGACAGATGACGCGACGCTGCTACGTTCTGAAACGCCATAGATTGGCAATCTTGTATCGGATCGAGTCTCCTTAAACAAGGACACATTATTGAAATACGAAGTCGTATTTTCGATTTTTTTTCAGTTGTCTAGAGCGTACCGAAATAATCATTTCGATTGTCCATAGAGCATAAACTTCTTCATCAGAATAAAAGTATTCCATTGCGTTATGGTTTGCGAGGTTCTAATTTAAAGATTATAGTCGACGAGTATAAAAAATACTTTTTGTACGAGTCAACTGAACTAATTAAACAAACTTGGTATCTATTGAAAATCCAAACCCTGCTGAAACGAAGCGCAGCGAACGGTTTTTTCTTTTTTGTCGTTGATGTCTTTTCTTTTCTCCTATTGGTCAAATTCATTATAGTTCAGTAAATTTATTTTAGTTGTCTATACACAGTTGTAAAATGTTGAGTTGGGAGCTCCATAGTAAAAAGTATGTGATTTTAGTTTTTTTTTTTAATTTAGAAACTTATACGAAAATTTTGTAAATAAATTAAAATAGCATCGTTAAGTTTGGTGTACGAAGTCTTAACTCAAACATTAAAGTCGACGAGTATACAAAAGGTTTTTTCAGTGTACACGTGTGTGTGTGTGTGTGTGTATGTGTAGTACGGTACCTTGTACCTCTTATGTGGTTTCGATTAGAATTTCATCCGGCGCGCTAGCTGTTTACACTTTCCACACAAGGTATAATACATAATGTTGCACGAAGAAAAACCTTGGGCTCACGCCAACTCTCATGTCCCCGTCCTTCATTTTGGAGCGATACCAACTCGCTTTCTTTCGGTAGGGCCCACTGACTAATGCCTGATTTACATACATGTTGTCAAGTAGCTAGCGCAGGTGTTCAAGTGACTGTGACAGTGAAGTGACCAGTGAGAACGTTTGCTTTACACTAGAGTTGCGTAACTACAGGGTAGCAGAGCGGGCAAAATGACGCGGGTCCACAGGCCGACGGGCCACGCGGTCAGAGATGCCGTGAACACAAGAAACCTACCTATTATCGATGATTTCGCCACAGTTGGTCCAGATACTGAATTCAGTGACTGATTCCGACTGTGTGAGGCCAGTCTTACACTGTAGTGTGTAGGAATAAATATGCACTACGGCTGGTGGAGCCGACGACGTGGCAGGGGTGCTGGGAGGAGATGCATCTACGGTCAGTCTTGCACTAGCGATCACGGCAGTCGTGTGATTGTGGATCAATTGTTGTTTTATTGGTACAGATTCACAGAACACCATAAAACATGTTAACTTAACTAATCAAACTCCAACTGCACTTACTACTTGACAAAATGTACATCAGCCTTAAATAATATGAATAGTACCTACTTAACGCACAATTCAGGTATGCCAATCATTGTATTCTCAATAAGTGAAATGCATATTTCTTTGAACTAAATCTTTAACCGCAAATCGAATTCTAATAAATAATGTTTTGAATTTAAACGCAAACTTTTTCGCGTACTAGACTGGTTCAGTCGACGTCAAAGATAGAAGGTGGCTATGGCAAAGGGGGTACTGTATAGGACCAGATGACTTTTAACTTAGATTCTCTATGACAAAATCGAATACCAAATATAATATGAGGTAGGTACTCATTGCCTGGTTGATGCTTTATATATATACAATATTTATGATGATAATATGTGGTATAAAAGTGTCTCTACAAAGCGAGCTCACCTTCACGGGGATCAGCAGCGCAACAGCAGGTCCGCTGCCGTCCACATTTGCAATTTTAGTGATGTTTGTCTGCATTTCACTCTGGCAGAATGCAAGTTCCAATCTCTTCTTATAAAAGCAACTAAGGCCATCTTCTTTAACAAAGGCTGCAACATATTAAACAAAAATCAGCTATATATTTTTTTTAAGTCTTACAAGTTTGTTTATTTTCTAAAGTATATGCAAGATGATGATTAACATTGACTAAAATAAATTGAAACATATATTTTTTTCAAACCGGACAAATGCGAGTCCGACTCGCCCACCGAGGGTTCCGTACAAATTTACAAATGTATAGTTTTCAGATTTTTCCCTGTAGGTACTTATGGTACAAGACGATACTAAATACTTGCCAAATTTCATAGTTCTAGGTCAACGGAAAGTACCCTATAAATTCGAAATAAGTATACGTTTTTTGCGGCATAAACGCTGTATCTTTTTTTTACGTTAACTTAGATTTTTTTACAGATTCAAGGGATTGTAGACTTGAGTCTATCAGTCACATGTCTGATGTTTTCTTTGACTCGGTCATGAGATTTAAAATACGGTTTAGTAAATCCTTCAAAAGTGCCTGACGGACACAAAATAGATTTAAATTATTATATAGTAATAATAAGGCAAAAACCTGTGTATAATTTTGATTCGTTAAGGCTTTTTTATAGTGCATGCGGTGTTTACCTTTAAGTGATTGTTACAATTAATAATAGTACCTAGTTAATATAATTTTGATTAGTTTAATTAAAGTTTAAACAGAGTAAACAATTGTTGATGAACCAAAATAAATAAATAAAATTAAATATGGTTTTCATTTCAACTCGATACCTCCCCTCCGGGCGTTCCCGAGATAAAGGGTCTTGACAGACGGACAGACGGCATAAACGGCCGCATCTTTTTTTTACGTTAACTGAGCCGTTTGATTTTATCACAGCTTCAAGAGACGTAGACCTGAGTATATGGTTTTAATTTCAACTCGATACCTCCAGGCGTTCCCGAGATAAAGGATCTTGACAGACAGATAACAAAGTGATCCTATAAGGGTTCCGCTTTTTTCCTTTTGAGGTACGGAACCCTAAAAAGAGGCTGATGCTGAGGATGCTGGCGGTGCCAGTGTGTCTACACAGGTGCAGGAAGCCAAAGACACACCGTCAGGTATTTTGCCATCATCTCTGACAATGCCAGTCCGCTCAACAAGAGCAGACACAATGATGGTGGCAAGAGACCAGCATTATGTCATTAAGTGTCGCTTTTCTTAAAAAACGGCCTGCACTTTTATGGTCCGTGGTGAGCCAGTCGGTATACACGTCTAACAAACAATAAATATGTGTGGAGTGCATACCGTGACCAAAAGCTTTATACTCGTAGTGAGTTGTATTTAAGCTCATAATGGTAAAGAGAATTTTGGTATGTATATGTCGCAGGGAAATGGCCAAAACAGAGATTTGAACAAATCTCTAAGGGATATGATCAAATCACGCAGGATGTTAAAATGGCGAATCCATTTTATCATTTGCCTAGAAAAAATCAGTCATTTGATCAAATCCCTGAGTCTCTCGACATATACACTATTAGACTAGTATTGACTCCTTCTTGTGTTTTAATGATTTTCGTTTCATTGTCACCTATCTGTAAAATGAGTAGAGGGCCGCCCTTGTGGTTTGTCTGATGTTATAGTCGAAAAACCGTTACTCACAGGTGATCCTAGCACCGTCGTTGTCGCAAAGGAAGTCCATGAGTGCAAAGGTGCTCTTTTCTGAGGTGTCGACTGCACCGGGCGGCAGACACGGGCCCACGCCTTTGATAAAGTCGCGAGTACAATCCTTTAGCTGGGGTGATTTGGCGCAGTACCTAGAAAAAAACAGCTTTAATATAAACTAATCTTAGGTAAACATAGCTGTCGGGAACAAATGCGGCTGACTACGCTATTACACTGTCATCGCATAAGTTTAATCATAACCTTAATCAATTATTAATTTGCTCTAAACCCAAATGCATGCAGGCTATGCATGCAAATATATTTTAACTATTTACATTCAGAAAGGAAAAAAAATACTTCATTGTACTAATAAAATGATAATAAAAGAACAGTCAATGGCAGCAAAGCAAAAAGTCAATATAAATAATTAATAAATATCAAACGATGTAATTAAACAGTCATTGGTATGTGGATTAGTCCATATTTTTACATAATATTCCTTAATTCAGTAAAATGTACGGGCTACAAAATGTTATTAGACTATTGATATTTTTTAACCGACTTCAAAAAAAAGGAGGAGGTTCTCAATTCGGTTGTATTTTTTTTATTTTTTTTAAGAATCATATTTTTTTTTTCAATGTTTGTTACCTCAGAACTCCGTCATTGATGAGCCGATTCGTATTTTTTTTTGTTTGTAAGTATAAGCTTCCAGATGGGTCCCATTTTATTCAAAAAATCAGTTGGATGATGGGATCCATGAGGAATTGAGGGAACTTCTCAATTATATTAGGCACGCGCGTAGTGATTTTCGTATTTTCTATTATAAATCGTGTATTTACACCCGGAAATCATAAATTTGGTGGAGTGGAATTGATGATGAAGACCACAGATGACTTATGGAATTCCTCAATTATGTACTTAAAAGTACAAAAGTATATTACAGATTCTGATGAGATTCCGTTGAAATAGCAACTAATGAAGTGCCAAAGGTGATCCTTGTGGAATCGACGGAAGTCCTCAAATATTATCGGCCCACATACAGCGATTCGGTTTTTAGGGTTCCGTAGTCGACTAGGAACCCTTATAGTTTCGCTTTTGTCTGTCCGTCCGTCCGCGGATAATCTCAGTAACCGTTAGCCCTAGAAAGCTGGAATTTGGTACTAATATGTACCTATATCAATCACGCCGACAAAGTGGTAAAATAAAAAGTGATTTTTTTATTATTATTAGGGTACCTCCCCTATACGTAACGTGGGGAGTGTTTTTTTTTTTCATTTCAACCCTAACGTGTGATAGGTATTTAAAAATGAATAGGGGTTTGCTCAAATAATTTTTTGATAATGTCAATGTTTTCGGAGATAATCGCTCCAGAAGTAAAAAAAAATGTGTCCCCCCCCCATAACTTTTGAACCATAAGTTTTAAAAATATGAAAAAAATCTCAAAAGTAGAACTTTATAAAAACTTTCTAGGAAAATTATTTTGAACTTGATAGGTTGAATAGTTTTTGAAAAAAATTACAAAATTTACGGAACCCTACACTGAGCGTGACCCGACACGCTCTAGGCCGGTTTTTTCTCTAATAATCAACGCATTTGCTCTCGGAAATCTCGTTCATGTGGTACCTAAATTGGAAAAGAAATGTGGAAATGTTCTCGTGGCTTGGCGGAGTACTAAATTGAAGTCGGTTAAAACTTTGTTTTTAAAGTAAATTATATGTCATATGTAAGAAGATTGTATACCCTTATGGTAGTGTTAATTAAGCTCTTGTCAAAATTAGGATGATATAGGTAATCATTGTTTCTCTGACTAAGATTATGGATGTTTGCCTTGATATGTACATGTTCATTTGAGTAGACAAACAAAGTTACGGTATAGATAGAGCGAAATTACAGTAGGTAGAGATTTTGTTATCTACAAATATACTGCGGTGTTAGTCGAGAATGGAGGCACACTGTATCTCAATAATTATCAACGCCTTTGTTTGCTTTAGCAGGACTGAATGAATATTGGTTCGTTTTCCTCAGACCTGAATCTCTCGAAATAGGAAAAATACTACCAACATTCATAAGGAATTTCATGGCATAACATGCACCTGCTAGTTTTTTAAAAGGGTCAAGATCTACACCTAAAAAATGCGCACACTTAGCCTTAACGACTGGCATACTAAATTCGAAATCAGGACTTGCGTTACTTCTACGAAATAAACGTTTACAGTACATATGGTGCTACTTTCCCGCACTAGTGCGGAAAAGAGCAGTTTTCGTGCATATTTCGAAACTTTAAAGAGCCATATGTACAGTAAAACGTTGTACGATACACGTGCGAATAGGTAATTCGCAACTCGTGTCGATTTAAAACACTCCCTTCGGTCGTGTTTTAATTTATCACCACTCGTTGCGAATTTCCTATTTTCGGCACTTGTATCGTAAATAACTATTTTGCTGCAGTTCATCTTAATCCATTAGCTGAAAACCATTAGTAGAGTCCAAGTTTGGTGCATGTCTTCATTAAGAGTTTCAGTAGACGATGCCTTTAAAGTACCGCAAGTATCATCAGCCTAAATATAGGGGGTTCCATAGGTCATTTGGCAGATCGTTTCATAAATATTATAAAAAGTATGGGTCAAGTATAGACCCTTGAGGAACATATTTTCCGTCCGAGCGTATTGCGGGTCACCTTACTCAACCTTACTGGGGTCATTATTAAGGTCTACGCTATCAGTCAGGTACGATCTCATCAAAGGCAGCGCCTTGCCACGTATACGGTAGAAGTCCAGTTTATTTAGTAGAATTTTGTGACTAACTTTTACTCACTCGCATGCCATGCAGGTCAGTGGTATCGAAGTCTGAATTTACAAGAAATGGCTTTAAACAAATTTGTTTGTAGGAACCAGGGTGATGATTTTGTAAATCTGATAGATTATATATAAAAGCTAGATAACTTTTAAAAACGTTACGTTGTTACCTATGCATAAAATAAATAAGATGTAATATTCGTTATTAGGGTTCCGTAGTTAACAAGGAACCCTTACAGTTTCGCCAAGTCCATCTGTCTGTCCGTCTGCGGCTAAGCTCAGTGACTCACTAGAAAGCTTTTATTCGGCATGGATATGTCGGCGGCCGATCGTAAAATCCGCCAGATCACGAAATCCCTAGGCATATCGTGAAACGCCGCCACTTCATGATTTGGCTGAGTGACATCCGCCGTACCGTTCGAAATTCTCTTCTGCGATCACAGTTGGTCGAAATAAATGTTTTGAATTGAATTGAATTACTGTTGAGGTGTGCAATAAAGAGTGTTTGTATTTTTAGCGTATCTCCCCTACACTTCAAGTTGGGATGTAATTTGTTTATCTTGGTAAACCAATGGTGTGGGTTATCGTTGGGGATCTTGTTAAAAAAATATTTTAGTCTCAAGCACCATTTTTCAAATCATGGATCCGTTTGCGTGACATTGGGTTTTATAGCCCAAATTTTTGTTACAGTCAAGTATCCACACCTCCCCATTGTCGGGTATATGTTTACTACTGAGTATTTGAAAAATCATGAGAGTAGTAACGTAAACGTTCGATTGCTCGATGCTGTACTACTTAGTATATGGCATAGCCACTCTATGTCAAAACGACATGGCTTAAATTTAAATGAAGAAAAATCCTCTTAGTTCAAATTTAACCCATATTGCTTTGATATAGAGTGCCCATGCCAGCCATATACTAGTACAGTGTCGAGCACTCGGACGTTTACCTTACTAATAAAGAATTTAAAAGGAAAACTATCAAGGATAGGCAGACAACTCGTTAACGAGTAATAGTCGACCAACTTAAAAAATGTACTTTAGTACAATGCGCGACTCAACCGCAACGTTTAGTTGGCGCGCGCATGTCGATGTAATAAAAATAGACTGGCAACTACGGAATCCTACACTGCCCTGCGACATGCACTTGGCAGGCTTTTTTACAACCTTCGTTCGTAAGAAAAGCTTTGCACTCGACTCGTCGTCTGTTTGAGTTCAGCACATTAAGTAGTTTCCAGATAAAATAGACAATATTGGATGGCACTTACTTCTTAATTACGTTTTCGTAGGATCCGGTATCTTTCGCTGCTTCGATTTCCCTTGTGATGGCATCAGTATCGATAACGCCCTTCACACACGTAGCGAACGTTTTAATGGACGCCTATAACAGAATAATGTAAAAATCAGAACTCGTTAAATGCACTGCACTCTCTTTTAATATATTCCAGCTCCATTTCGTCAATGATAAAAAATGTGGTTTGTGGGATAAAAAGTGTCCTGTGTCAATAATTATAGGTATCTCTGTACCCGTCTAATTTCATATGACCAATTGACCAACCTCATAAGGATAAAACTGAGACAAACAAAGGGAAGGGCGCTCACACGTAGTTCTGTTATTAAAAATATTATTTACATATATTTTATACCCAGGTATTATGGCAGGAACATCGTCTGTTTAGTGGTTGACATCATAATAACATCGACAAACGTCGTCGGAGGCTTTTATAATTTATTTCTTAGCAGGAAAAATTAAAGAGCATATCTAAAACAGTGTGTACCAATTAAGAACGTCAATTAAGGCATGTTTTTATTAGGGTTCCGTAGCCAAATGGCAAAAGACGGAACCCTTATAGTATCAATAAGTAGGTATGTACGCTTAAGGTTATTACTTTAATTGTTAAGCCATGTAGGTGGCTAATAATTTTGGTTTTTTAATAGTTAAGCTTTGAAGTGTTCAGTATAAATTGAGCTCTAAATGGCTCAACATTTAAAGCCCGTGACCGTACCACGTCATTGTCAAAAATGAATTAGCTACCTACTGTATTACACTTGCCTAATTTAAAACACAATTATGGCGTATGCGTGTTGTAAAGTGACTTATGGGAGGAGTACCTACCTAACTCAGAGTGCACCGCGAAGAGAAGAAAGAAAATTACTAAGTTTCTTTCTTGATTTTAACTACATGTTTGATAAATTACGTAATTATAATTATTGTTGAAAATTACGTAGTGACTTTTTAAAATAACTATGTTCTGGTTGGTCCGTTAATGTCTGTAAGGTCCTAAGCATTTATGGCCTGCGCAAATCGGCGGAGCGCAGCGCAGATCACTTTAAATTTATCAATGTATATTCTTTTCTATTTTCATTACGTTAAGGTGTAAATGCTCTGAGACCGACCTCGGAGCATCACGGGGGATTTCTCAAAGCATTCAAACTTACACTTTAATGTAATGAAAATAGAAAAGAATATACATTGATAAATTTAAAGTGATCTCCGCCGGTTTGCGCAGGCCATAAGCCTGTTTATTTAGTAAATAAACGTGTCTCGAAAATTTCTGAAAAAATATGATCGATGTGGGACTTGGGTTCGTGTAAGTAAATACACACTGCAGTAGTATCGTTACCTTCACTTCTGGCACCTTGTCTTCAGCATTAGTGGCCTTACAGTACTCGGTAGCAATTGTCTGACTGTACTCATCGTAGGGATCATACTGGCTGTACGGGTTGAACACCGTGCGGCCGAACACACCTGTCAAACAAGGTGTAGGTGCTAATGTTGGGCTCAGCATTTTTTCCAAATGATCCATGTAAATAAATAGTAAATGTTTTTATTTTATATATTCCACTTTTAGAGGAAACCTCTTTTCTAAATAAAGACTTTGATACAGAAATACTTTTTCACCTCAGCAGCTCGAACAAGCATATTTTGCTGCGTGAAAACAGTGTGCAAAATCCGATTTTGATCACTCCGTGAGACAAAGTAGCTTTTTAATTTTGATGCGGAGCACTGACATTTCGTCGGTTGGGGTCTATTACAAGTTCAGAATATATGAACTTTATTAGCTCTGTCCTTTTCATTCCATTACGAAAAAGAAAATGGCAGACATAGGTCGATCCATACTTCGACCATCGAATTTCAAAGTAGACCCCCAAATAACTCGACACAAGTAACACGTTCGAAAACTATCAAATTAACAAGTTTAAATTACCAAAATAATTATACAAAGGAATTATCTATAGAAGATAATTAAAATAAAAGATCTCAGTATAAACTCCGTTTTTCATTATAAATAGGTAAACATGAATGCTGCTGGACATAGGCCTCCCCCAAAGAGTGCCACAGCGACCGGTCCTGCGCCACCCGCATCCAGCGGACTCCCGCAGGTCATCAGTCCACCTTGTTGGGGGCCTACCCACGCCGCGCGTTCCGGTACGTGGTCGCCACTCGAGAACCTTTCCGCCCCAACGGCCATCGGTTCTACGTGCTATGTGTGATACTATTATATATTTGTTAATGTGAATATGTTCTCACTGCTGAGGTGAAAAGTTGTATGTGTTACTCGAGAGCAAAGTATTTGCATTTCGTGCTTTTGAGTCCTTCAGAAAATCAGCACTCGCAGCAAAAACAAACTTTGCTCTCTTGTTGCACAAATAACTATTCTTGCTTTATCTGTAATACCACATTGTTTGACAAACTTTAAATATTGCACGAAAGTTAAAAAATACATTAAACAACCCCTTAACATATTTAAAAAAAATACTGAAACGATGGCGGTATGGGGACATAACCTTGTAAAAATAATAATGAGTATCACCCAAGTTGACATTAAGCAGGTAATACATAATACATATAATAACACAAACACTTTACGGATATAAGAAAAAAAAAGGTGTATAATATTCCCTGAAATGGATACGAGGGAAACAAATTAAAAAGCCTGTGCCAACTAAAATAACACAACTAAGGTTGAACATTTATTGAACAAAGGATAGTTTTCGTAGATACTAGCGACCCGCCCCGGGTTTGCACGGGTACTATATTATACATATAAACCTTCCTCTTGAATCACTCTATTTATTAAAAAAACCGTATCAAAATCCGTTGCGCAGTTTTAAAGATCTAAGCATACAGCGGAAAGGGACTTTGTTTTATACTATGTAGTGATTCGACTTACCCACAGCTAGCGAGGCGACTAATATAAGTTTGCACAACATGGCGGCGCTCGAGAGACACGCGACTGAAGCTCTCATTCCTGTGGGGCATCTTATATAATATGTACATCACAACACTACGTGGATTCTACGTCCATGCTGTTCGCACAATATTCCCTCTCACTGACTATGATAAGGAATTCGTTACATACGATACGCACTACATAAGTTTTCGTGTCTGAAGTTAGCCTCAAGTCGCCTCCTATGTACACCCGTCGAACCCCTCTGCGATGTTACGAGTGCCTAACATCACAGACGCCAACTTATGTGGCGAATCTGTGTTCGTCAATATTATAATTAGACCTCTATATTCATAGCTCGAATCTGTAATCAGAGATCTCGACGCTGGCTGTCCGCGACTGAGCGGAATGACAAATTGTAGGTAACCCGCGCTTGTCAACAATACCACATTATAGAAGAATAATACAGTAGTTAATCAGAGGCCGTTTAGGAGCGTTCGTTACCTAAGTACTTTGGCTCGATGCGCAGGGCTGTCACGTTTGTGGCTGGCATCCCTATAATACTAATTTTGCTTTTAAGTATGCAAAGTATTTCTGTTACAGTTTAATAGACAATATTGTAAACACAAAGTAACAATATTATAGATAGTTAGGTATGTGTTTTTAGTTTCCCACTTCATCGAATATTTTAATACCACTATACTATAGGTACCTAAAATATGTCCTAGTACTTAACACTTACACACCACCACACACATACACTAACCATAGCTCTAAGTTTGTAATGTAACCTCTAACACTATGGATTTTATAGTCCGAAATAAATTATTTGTATTTGTATAATAGTTGTTAAACTGCACTAGGTTGGTACTAGGTGCTTAGTTACAAGCCTATTCGGCTCCTTTTGATATCGTGGCACTGGCGGCTCGCTGTCTCCATACCTACGAGGCGGCTTCCTTTGACGTAGCGAGCGAGAGCGAGCGAACACGGCAACGGCGCGGCCCCGATTGAAGCATTCTCCATCATTCCCGAAGGCTATGTGTGTGTGCGTACCGAACACTGTTGTTGTTGTTGCAGAGTCATAGGCGATGGTACTATTGACCCGTGGTACTATTGACCCCGGTCTACTCTAGTCCAGTTTCGGTTAGTCCGTCATACCTGTCCTGCCTCCCCCCGGATAGGACGGGATACGACAAACGCATTTCCCCAACGTTAAATAAAAAAATAAAATATAAAAAGGCTGCCATTATATAAATACATATACGAGTAGGTACTAATGTCCCGTATGAGGCTCTCAACTGTTTCATTAATACCTAGTGAACCAATTATTCATAGTAATTTATTTATTCTTGTTTGTAAGACTAGTACAATAAGAAACATGACCAATAATATTACATAATATTTTTCCAAATTACTTACAAACTATTTATCCCGAACAAAGAGCGCCACGCCACTACCGCGTATAATTGTATATTTGTCGCTATTGTCGCTCGTTTACATCCGATGTGAGAACGGTATGCAGTACTTTCAGCTTGTTTTCTTGGTTCCAGATATCCAGCTCTGCAGTGCGTACTTCTAATTCCAGTTTTCTTTTCATCAGGAAATCCAAATCTTTACGAATTCCTGAGCTTGGTGGTAACGCCTGAGAAGCAACGTTTACTAGCCCTACTGCCACTTCAGTTTGTGCTTCGTTTGTTTCCTGTAAAAAATAATGACCGTAAAGCCTCTCACAGACTGGCGCGGCCCGGCCGGTAAACTTGTCATTAGCTGTCGAATTTACTATTGACCGCACCGCAGGCCGCGCCAATGTGATTCAGGCATAAGGAAAAAAAATAAAGACAAATGAATTTTAACGCCATTTTAGTTAAAATAGTCTTGTAGATAGAACGTTGATGAAAACCGCCGTAGCTGTACACTAGCAGAACCTGGACAGTCAAACTCTTAAACAGTATAACTTATTGGTACTAGACGACGATATATTTAATAGATAGAGAAAACATCCATGACTCAGAAACAAATATTCATGCTCATCACACAAATATTTGCCCTTACCGGGATTCGAACCCAGGACCTTCAGCTTCGTAGGCAGCGTCACTACCCACTAGACTAACCGGTCGTCAAAGATATATTGACATAACAATTTTCTTGACGCTTTGAAACTGTATATATCTAGGTATGCATCAAACAGTAAACTACTGCCTATTAGCGGTAGCGAAGTAATTGGGACCGTCTATTATTCTATTAAATTAGCAATATTTGTATATAGTATATATATATATATATATATATATGGTTGTGTGTATGTTAATAAATAAATAAATAAATAAATAAATATATATGTTTTTGACGTTCTCGAAAACGGCTCTAACGATTTCAATGAAAGGACATTGCCGAATCCTGTGCCACAACCAAACAGGCTTCATAAAACTTGATTTTATTATTTTATTTTACTGCCTCGGGGGCAAAGGAGAAATTAGCTGAAGAAGGAAAAATAGCACTGTTTTTGCACTGCATAGGTGAGGAGAGTCTGGAAATTTATAATAATTTCGACCAGGAAAAGGTTAAGACGTATGACTCGCTTGTAGAGCAATTCTCTACCTATTTCTTACCTCTCAGCAACGAGAGCATTAATAGAAATGTTTTCTTTAGGCGCAAGATAAATGAGGCCGAAACATTCGATGAATACGTCAACACGTTAAGAACATTAAGTGCAAATTGCAATTTTGGTACACTGAGGGACAGTTTAATAAAAGATCAAATAATCAGAGGAATTAGAAAAAAAATTATTATGGAACGGTTGTTGAAGGAGCCTGATTTGGATCTGCCTAAATGTATCAAGATCTGTAAATCTTACGAACAGACAGAAAAACAGATAAAATACTTTGAGTTTGATGAGGAACAGGAGACTGTCAGTGTTGTTAAAAATCAAGAAAGAAGAAATTATGGTTCAAGAAACTTAACAGAGTCGTTTCAGCCTGCACATGGGAGTTATGGTTCGAGAACGGTACCAGAGCCACAGCAGCAAGCACATGCTAGTTGGCAAAGGCCAGCAAGAAGAACTCAATGTCAACGGTGTGGCTACATCCATGGATTCAAGTGCCCAGCGTTTAATCAGACCTGCAAAAAGTGTCACAAGTTTGGACATTACGGAAAGATGTGTCGAAATGTTAAAAACATAAAAGCAGTGGATCAATCATCTGACGAAAGTGATATTGTATTGGGTATGGTGCAAGTTAATGCCATTAAAAAAGAACTGTGTGAATCCATAAAAATACAAGGTCATATTATAGATTTTAAGCTGGATACTGGTGCGGACTGTAATGTACTACCGCTGAATTGTATACAAAAAATGGGACTAGAATGGAAAATGACTAAAGTTCAAAACAATTTGCATAATTATGATGGATCAAAATTAAACTGTGTGCGAAAAATTCAAACTAGCTGGCTGTTTTATGAATAATAAAAAAGTCAAATTGGAGTTCCATGTTATTGATACAATTCATCCGATAGTGCCGATATTAGGTTGCGCTGCCATATTGAAAGAAAAATTAATGGAAAGAAAATATCTAAATGTTATCAAAAATGACTATAGCACCCTAATGGAAAATTATAAAGAATTATTTGATGAAAAAATAATAGGAACTTTAAGCGGACCAGAGTATAAAATAAGGTTAAAAGAAAATGCAGTAGGAAAAGTAGAAAACTGTAGGAAAGTGCCTGTGTCATTACATGAGAACTTAAAGAGAGAATTAGATAAAATGGAAAAATTGAATGTTATTGAAAAAATTACTGAACCAACTGAATTTGTCAGCAACATAGTTATTGTTAAAAAACCAAATGGAAAAATTAGAATTTGTCTGGACCCATGTAATTTGAATAATTGTGTCATGCGTGAACATTTTCAATTGCCAACTTTTGAAGAAGTGTCAAGTAGAATGGCGGGTGCTAAAGTGTTCAGTAAATTAGATGCCTCTACAGCATTCTTTCAAATAAAATTACATGAGGATAGTGCTAGATTGTGTACATTCTCAACACCGTTTGGTAGATTTTTTTTTTAAAGGTTACCTTATGGACTTTGCTCAGCCCCTGAGGTCTTCCATCGCAGGTATAAAGAAATATTCCAAAATGTGAATGGATGTGAAGTATTTGTAGATGATTTAGTGGTGTATGGAAAAAATCAAGCTGAACATGATGAGCGTTTACTGAAAGTGTTACAGATGGCCAAAGAAAATGGGGTACAATTTAATTTAAGTAAGTGTGTATTTGGCAGATCAGAAATAGAATATTTAGGACACATGTTGACGAAGGATGGTATAAAACCAGATCCCACAAAAATAGAATCAATAATTAAAATGGAACAACCAAAAAATGTGAAAGAGTTACAGAGATTACTAGGAATGATTACATATGTGGCAAAGTTTATACCATCCTTGTCTCAGGTTTGTAGTCCACTAAGAAATTTAATTTAAAAAATGAAGATTGGTTGTGGTCAAAAGAACATGATGATTCTTTTTGTGAACTTAAAAAAATACTGTTTTCAGATCCTGTATTATGACGTCAGTAAACCTGTAAAATTATCAGTTGATGCCTCAAAAGATGCACAGGGAGCAGTTTTGCTTCAAAATGACTTGCCTGTAGCTTATGCGTCGAAGTCCATGACTAGTACTCAAAAAATGTATGCTCAAATTGAAAAGGAAATGTTGGGAATTGTGTTTGGCTGTTCCCGCTATCATCAGTATATTTATGGGAGACAAATTGAAGTAGAGACTGATCATAGACCGCTAGAGTCAATTTTTAGAAAATCCATGTGTGATATACCATTGAGACTACAGCGTATGCGTTTACATTTACAGAAATATGACTTAATTGTAAAGTACAAACCTGGTAAAGAACTTTTGATTGCTGACACACTGTCACGACACAATATTAAAACTAGTGATAATCTCTTGGAACAAGAAATAGAAGCACAGGTAGGTATGGTGGTAACAACCTTGCCAGTAACAGATAGAAATCTATTTTTTTTTAAAGAAGAAACTAACAAAGACACTGAACTACAACAGTTAAAATACTATATCTTGAATGGATGGCCAGGTATCAAAGATATTCCAAGTAGCTTGAAACCATATTTTACATTTAGTGATCAATTGTATATCTGTGAAGAACTGATTTTTAAAAACAATTGCATTGTAGTACCACAGTCTTTAAGATCTGATATATTAGAACGCATACATTATAATCACATGGGTTTGGATAAGTGTAAGTCTAGAGCGAGATCATGCCTGTTTTGGCCATTCATGGGGAGAGACATTGAGAATAAAGTATTAAATTGCAGTACATGTGACAGATTTAGAAAAAATAATAGCAAATTAGAGAAATGCCAAATAAGCCTTGGTGGCATTTGGGAACTGATGTATTTCACTACAAGGGCAGAAATTATATCTTAGTTGTGGACTATTATAGTAAATACTTTGAAGTGTCCGAACTAAAAGACTTAAGACCTGAAACTACAATAGATATATTAAAGTAAATTTTTAGTAGATTTGGAATTCCGGAATATTTGTACAGTGATGGGGCTACCAATTATACCAGTTTTAACATGAAGGAATTTGCTCAAAGCTGGGGCTTTATTCACAAAACCAGTAGCCCCACCTATTCTCAGTCTAATGGATTAGCGGAACGATATATTCAGATAGCTAAAAATTTGTTTAAAAAAGCAGATCATGAAGGCAAGGATAGATACTTAGCACTCTTAGAGTATAGAAACACACCAATTTCAAAAGAATTCAATTATAAAACTCCTTCAGAGTTGTTGTTAGGGAGAAAAATCAAGAGTTTATTGCCTAATTTTGAGAAACCTAGAATAAAACTGAAGGAAAACTGGAATATTCAAAAAACCTTGTATGACAATGCATGGAAACAGAAACTATATTATGATAAAGGGTCAAGGAACTTGTGAAATCTCAATGAAGGACAAAAAGTTGTATTAATTAATAATGATAAGAGAAAGCCTAATAACTATGCTGAGGTATTAAGAACGGATGTCAGACCCAATTCGTTTAAGATTAAGACCGAAACTGGTCAAGAAATTTCTAGAAATAGGAGATATTTAATAAACTGTAAGAATCAAGAAAAAATGAAAATTGTAACAGATAATCTGATAAATAGTGATGATGAAGGAGGACAAACTATGTTGAATGCTAGTAGAAGTAATAGCGTTAGTGGTAAGCCAGAGGATAGCTATGTTTCAAGACAAAGTGATGTTCAAAACAGCAGGGAAGAAAATCTGAACAGTAATATGAATGAAAATAGAGGCTTAGTAACTAAAACTAGAACTGGTAGACTCATCAAGAAACCTAGCTATCTGTCTGATTATGAAACGAATTGAATCTGATTATTACATAGTAGTAGCTTTGATTAATTGTTAATTGTTTGTAGTTGTTGCTTGAAGAAAAGGGGGATGTAAGAAGGATATGGAAGTGGACTGGCAACACTAGTGTGTGGTGTCAGGATGACAGACATTGATGACAGACAGAACATCTAGAGACTATTGTATGTTAAAATATAATATTAGACAATAAAGGATACTAAGATAATCTTCTTATTTATTACATATTTACAGCCGGTAAACATGAACTTGACTTGAACTTCACTCACTTTCGCTGTCAAGTACATTCAAAACCATCCAATTCTTCTCATAAAGACATTTTGATGCATAAATAATTGAATGGCGTATTTATCTGCATGGGTTTGAGTCACTTTAATTTGTAATTATAATTAATTAGGTTGGTAAATATCATTTGAGATGCCGGAATTGTTTGTAAACAAAAAGATAACCTCAAAATAACGTAATCAATTTCAAATATGGTAAAGGCGGAAACACATTATTAAAACGCGACGCGGCGTCGCGTCGGATTCTCATAGTGTGATTCTGGTCATAGAAATTAATTAAATACAATTTGATTCGACTCAACACGCGTCGCGTTTCATCGGGTCGCGTCGCGTTTTAATAATGTGATGTGTTTCCGCCTTTATCAATGTCACAACACTAAGTTTGGATGTGACACAAAGAGTTTTGTATTGGTACAAAAGTACTATGGATGCGCGGCAATGTCCTTTGCAAATTGATCTAGCCAGGTTTATAAGTATATACCTATGTAATGTTACGAAAGTAATAAATTAAACGATCATGAACGTCGCATTTATTTCGGTAATTTTACTAGATTTTTGTAATGACTACACATTCAAACGTTTACAAGCAGTATGAGCTCAGCAAGCGTAACAAGGTCGATACGAACTTTTCCCGTACCTACATAGATAACACATATGTGACTGACCGCTGTGACTGTAGTTATCACATATTCCCTCGTAATGTAAGGGGTTTTGGATGCCTCGCGTATTATTGTCGTGGCACAAATCTTGTGTAATGAAACATTATTGCCAGATGAGTAACGAAACGGAACAGAATGCCGACTTCTAAATTACGTGTACCATAATAATTACTTAGTTAAAACTGATCAAGTGTCTTATGGCCGGTTCCAATAATCAATCCACCGATAGTTTTCCTTACCAACAGTTACATTTTGACACATTTTCTACGGGTAATCTGTCAAAATTTAACTGCCGGTAAGGAACTGGCCATTAATGATCTAATTAGCTTGCCCCTTGCCTGCTGGGTCCACTGTTTGGTAACTAACGTTTCGTAACCAGCTACAGAAAGGAAAGCATGATTCCCGGCTTGTAGTACCTGTCGCGAAGATCTGCGATTTAAGTCGCAAATCAGTATGTATATAATCTTGTGTATAAGAAAACATGTGACCAAGAATCGACTGGTCAAACGATAGGTAATATTCGGTTTTTATCCGTACTCTTTGGTGAGCGGTGAATTTTAAATCAGAGCTGCCAAATGTCAATATAGGCGTGTCATTTTTATTATCTGACGGTAAGCTTACGAACAGCTATATTATGGATTAGTGTTTCTTCCTGTGATTCCTGGTGATTTTTAATATGATTCAATAGTTGTGTGTTATGTATTTCGCGCCGTGCTTTTAGCTATGGCAAATGATGCGAAGTAAAGCAATATCAGAGGTCAGCGATTCGGGGTATACAATTGGTATACAATACATTAACAAGACGACATTCAGAATATTCAGACTAATTTAGTTGCAGATGTTATACAGTGCGGTAACCTACGGGTGGTAAATTCTGTGAGGAAAGGGGTGACTATAAGGGGTGGTTGGAGGTCACTAATGAATGTTTCATCCACATTCAGATAGCTATGCATTCTTATGCTTAATACGGACATAAGCAGTCAAAGAAATACGTGTGCAATAGTTATTTACGATACAAGTGCCGAAAATAGGAAATTCGCAACGAGTGGTGATAAATTAAAACACGACCGAAGGGAGTGTTTTAAATCGACACGAGTTGCGAATTACCTATTCGCACGTGTATCGTACAACGTTTTACTGTAAATATGGCTCTTTAAAGTTTCGACATATGCAAGGAAAGTGCTCTTTTCCGCAGTAGTGCGGGAAAGTAGCACCATGTGTACTGTAATAGTTATTTACGATGCAAGTGCTGAAAATAGGAAATTCGCAACGAGTGGTGATAAATTAAAACACGACCGAAGGGAGTGTTTTAAATCGAAACGAGTTGCGAATTACCTATTCGCACGTGTATCGTACAGCGTTTTACTGTACATATGGCTCTTTAAAGTTTCGACATACGCACGGAAAGTGCTTTTTGCGCACTAGTGCGGAAAAGTAGCACCATATGTACTGTAAAATATATTGCAGGTACGTATAGTCAGTATTCAGTTCTCGTTACCAATCATCAGTAGTCAGTCAATGTGATGTAACGACAGTACCTAACTAGTTACAACTCTGAAAGGATAGGTAGGTATAAATATTTTTTATTAATTTTAATTAGCTACGAAACAGTACCAAAGGACAAGCTAATTGAACCTATTGTTTTCCATCTCAAAGTTATAATTTGATTGAACAATTTTGACATCCGCATATAATGGTGAATGGAAACTCTACTAATGCATGTCTAATGACGGTGCACTGACGGCGTCGTCTATCATCCATAACAAAAGCCTTATTGAGCTAGTTGAATTTGTGTAAGATTGTCCCCTAATATTTATTTTGATTATTATTTATTATTAGTTGTTACCGACGGCTAGAAAATTTATTTAAGACTATATTAAGATAGTACGAGCTCAGCAATACAAATTTATTTATTTTAACTTTATTACACAATACCAAAAAAAATTACAATGATGGCATTCTCTCAGTCAAAAATGGGCATGTTTTTATGATCTAGTGTTCTATTGCGAGGCGGTTTTGTGAATGACCATTAATCGATTGTGAAATTGTCTTTATATGAATTTTTGCACATTATGCAAGGTTTTCAACAAAGGGGTAAGTTACTGATAGGCTACTCCAGTTATGTATGCTCTAGACCTCGACACCTTGATAACCTCCATTTGAAGAAATTATATCCTGCTACTTCATGTGATGTATCGCAATAATACCTACTCATTGGCAGTCCATAATCTACTTTATGCTTGATATTTCTTAAAAATGCAGCGACGACTAACTAGAAACGATCCTAAACCCCTTGGAGAACGTACATCAGGCACAAAGGTTATCAGCTAGACAAGCCAAAAACAACGATGTCGTTATGAAACTCGTAGGTGCCTATGGAGATAACTGCTTTTGGCTTAGGACGATGTGTATAAATATCATACTTTCGAGAATGTACAACGAAAACAAGAACTTAAACTCTGGTGCGAATTATGGCTCTGGGGACACTAAACAATTTTTACTGTATCCAATCGCAATCATTTAACTTCATTTCCCAAATGTATCATTTGTCCAAAAATGTTATCTCAGAAAAAGCCAGTTTCCTCGAAACTTGTTTAGCGGCGCTGAGCACTTTTTGGAATGGGGAAAAATTGTTAAATACGCGACAGAGTTTTGTGACGTCAGATGTGAAGGAGGTCACTTTTTGCTACTAGCCGATTCGACTTCATTCAAAAGTGAACGCTATTCGTGAGAGTATAAAGCCGTTAAACACTTTTTGCAATAGCATATTCTGAAAATAAATTTGTAATAATACCAACGCGTCCTTCACCGTTTTGCTATCGAGAAAATTCGAAAAATATTTACCAACGGCAAAAACAAATTGATATTGTGGTCGCCACCGCCGTCTGCTGTTCTTGCAAATTCGAATAGTTCGAATTTAGACGTTATTCCTAAAGAGATAAAGCTTTGAAAAATATTTGGCAATGGCAAAAATAAAATGGTATTGTGTTTGCCGCCGCCCGCCGGCGGCGAGCCGGCGGCCCGTCACACCCAACGTGCCCGCGGGCCGTCCGCCTAAATAATTAATAATTGTTTATAAATTTGCGTCTAATTCATTTTTAGGGTGACACCGCAAGATGTCACGGACCTAATCGAAAAACTGTTACAATGTTATTGAGTTTTCACTTCTGCCGGCACTCCCGGAGTGCAACCCGGTCTTTTTTTTTACTTATGGCGGAGAGTAGAACCCATTAGGTTAGGTTAGGTTTTATTATATTAATTGTATTTTTTTGCTTTCAGAGTAAAACGTCTTTATTGAATGTAGGAATTCAATTATAACTAGTTTTAACAGTAGGTATATTTGGAGGGTACGTCTACAAAGGGATCTTCTATTACTCGTTTCTATATCTAAGCAAGTCCTCAGAGTTCCTCATTTAGAATGAATATCAAATAATATACAATTGAATAGATCAGTATTTTATTGTTAAACATATTCGTATATGGATAATAATGGCAATTTACAGAAACCTACTTAATTACTGGCTGATTATTTTCATAATATTAGGCGAAATCAGAGAGTAGAGAGTTATAACAGAGTGCTTATGTCAAAGGAAAGTTTGTGTCGTACTATCGTCTGATATATTCTTATGTCAAAGGAAAGTTTGTGTCGTACTATCGTCTGATATATTCTTATGTCAAAGGAAAGTTTGTGTCGTACTATCGTCTGATATATTCTTGTGAAACGTTATTTGGAAAGCAAAGTATATCTCTCTCCTCTCTGGGCAAGGTACATCAGCACTCAACCATACGAAGTTTTCTTTCAAACTAGGTACCAGATCTATTTCTCTAAATCTTACCTGGAAAGAGCTATTTATGGATATTTATAGGTACACAAACATAAAGTACTTCGTCTAACATTGGACGATTTCCAGAACCATGTGGTATATATTACTTTCATTTTTATATAGATATGTATGTATGTACAAATTTCACTGGTACCTCGGTACCTCGCAGGCACCTACCACAAGCTACACATTATTATTATATAATAATAATACTCAATACTAGTATAAAATTGCAGTCCGAATCCGAATACATTTAATGTTATTTGCTCATAGAAAGTTTGATGACTTCTATAATAATGCACAAATTGATTTCCGTTGCTAAAATATCAACAAACGAAGAAGACGTGCTACAATATGACACCAGCCCCCCTATCCTGTCCCCCTACTCTTGTTTTAAGCTCACCTCAACGCTCACCCACGCCCAGTTCCCCTATTGTAACTTGTTTTAAGATCACCTCAACGCTCACGTATTAGCGCGTAGCGAAATAACAGCCCAGGGCCCATTTGTGGGTGAGCGTTGAAGTGACCTTAAAACAAGTTACAGAATAGAGGGGCTTTTCTACGGCGACGTAGTCCACCCAGGCCAATACGTGTAATTTTTGGTTCCATTTTCTATGAAGCAAATTCTATAAAATCGTGTTACTGTTTCTGTAAGATAATTATAGCTGTATCACTGATGTGTGCCCCTATCCGAGTTGTACCTATATATCTAGGGATATATAACTATATTACTGCGACAAATCCATTAGGTACTTTTTACTTCCTAGTAGGTAGGTACTAGCTTGGAACGTCTACCAGCGATACTGGGTACCTACCTAATTTTTAAGTACACTCGATAGAAAATAGAACCACAGAATTCCATAAATCGATCTACACGTATTTTCACCTTATTTAGTGAAATAGGTATGCTTAGATCACGTTCAACTTATCAATGTACATCACGTGTAAGTAATAGATAAAACGACATATAAATTAAATCATAATACGACTATAACAACAATGAATTAAATGTTCAATAAAAAGACAAATTCTTGTCACACAAGAATATTAAAAAATGTAATGAAAATCACAGGTAAGTAGTTTATCACTAAACAACTATTTTATATTTTTTATAATTTAATTATTAGCGTTTCTATTTAAGTAATTATCTCTTTTAGAGAAGATGCTTGAAACGCACCTAAAGCTGCTTACTCCACGGTCAGTGACCTGCACCTTAAGTGTCAATTTGAGAGAGCATTCAGAATTATGTTCCCATAATCTACAACATTTGACTATAGAACTCCTAGTTTAATATTTTTACTCGCAAAATGATTCTACAGTAAGCCGAAAAATGGTGTTCAACTCTATTATTAGAATGTTAAGGTTCACAAAAGTGGTAGACCACATTTTTGGCTTGCCGTACAGTCATGATTAGATAGGTTCATGTTAAGATGTAAATTTTACTCGAAAATATCTGAACACAATTTAACGCCTCGACAATGAGATCGCGTTCAGTTATGTACAGAAGTTTTAAAAATATGAGAAACATCTCCGAAGTCTGAGATAACTTTCACAAAAAATTAAGAAAGTTTCCATTTTAGTAAATTCCATTGAAAACATTTCGAAATTTTGGATTTTTTTCCGTCAATACATCAATAGTTATTAAAGTTGTTCAGAGTTATCTTTGCAATTAAGGAATCGTTGCGTGGATTTTCGGCGTATTAACCTTCCAAAATAGACAGTGACAAGTTCTAGGTAAAGTGAAGTTTACACATGTTATAGTTATAGAACACAGCAAATATCGTGTTATATATATGGTACTCGTAAATGTATCTATTTACAGCGCGTATATTTTTAACATAGTGTTAATCTTACAACGTTAAATACATTAGTTTTGATTCAGTGAAGTACAGTATTAAATGTAGAAAATCTACCTCTGTCCGCAAGTATCAGGTACATAATTAATATCCGTGAGTAGTCGTAATATTCAGTACAATATGGTGGTCAGTGGTCACGGAACAAATGTATCATGCTGCACTAGTTAACCGTGATTACTCAGGCCGCATTCAACCAGGACTTCAATACAAAACACCATTCTTGTTCGGTCGAATTGGCTCAAAGTGTGATGTGATGAGAAGAAACTTCCATATATACTCACACGTTAATTGTCCGAACCTTAGCCCACTTGATTCTCGTAAACCAAGTCCTCGTGAAAGAGGTAGGTACGTTTATTTCTTCGCGCACAAAAAAAAGAGGCAGAACACTTCGGGAATGGCTTGAACAAACGTCGATAAATATCTAGATTCTATAAAAGTTTTATTAATATTCCGTGCCGTGAAGCGCGCCTGTACATGAACACTCTTAAGCGTCGCCATTTGTTATATGTAGGTATTTGCACATGTTCTGACTCTTGCGCACCCAGTTTGACCATAAACGAGGCTTAAGGGCCTATGCACACCGTCTTTTTAAAACGCACCGTCGACGCGCGTTTATTTTAAATCACGTATGTATTGACAATTTGACACCAACGCGCGTCGACGGCAGCGTTTATAAACGCGGTGTGCATAGGCCCTTCTGCCTTATTCCAAATCGATTTATAACCGTTTTACAATACTTTGACATCGGATTTCATCGATAATCGGAAGCACATTTTCTTCAGTGATTAGCCCTTTGGACTACACAATTCCTTGATCCTATCTCAAGTCTGTCCAAAAGCAATACCTTCTACGACTATGAATACAAACCGTCCCTGAGATTCCTAATTAAATATAATATTGCTCGTAAGACAAGGGAAGTACATCAAATACAACAACAGTAGCAAAAAATGCGCGATTAGTATGACAAGAAGTGTTATATAGGAATCGTTCTCGGTCACCTGACTTTAAAAAAATACATCAAAACTTTTTTAAAACAGTTCTCCTGCAGGTCGATCACGTAACGCATTGTACGTACGTTAAGCCGGCTGTACACATTGGGTCTGTCAAAACGCGCGTTCGAAACGTTACGTGATTACCCTTCGGGTATGGCTCCCACCGTCTTTCATGTCAGGGCGTGTACAACAAGCTGTCAACCTAACTTATATTTGAGGTACAGTCAACGGCACCGATACTACAACCTTATTGTTGTAGAAATAAGGTCTGCCTACATACTTTTGAGATTTTCTGGTGTATACATGCCCTTGCCATGCCCTTGACTGTACTTAAAGTGTCAGTAACGTGATGAAACGTATATGTCTGACAGTAATCTAGTTTCAGTCAGTTTTAGCTAGCGCAGGTATAAGTACATAGCGCCAACAGCAGATGGAAAGAGAGTCAGAACCATCTATCATTTTATACCTTCTGGAGCTCATTTTGTAAAGCTATAGTTACAGTTTTACAAGTCTGAACTGACAACAGCGATCAAAAAGGTCACTGGATCCATCTATCGCTTAAAGCGCCTCAGTGCAGCACTAATATTTTCTTATGCGTTGGTGCTTATTATTTCCTGTAGACATATTCAAATTTCCTTTAAATACCTAATTTTGTTGCTGAAACCATACTGGCTACTATGTCAATCGCGACGTATGACCTGCAGGTATAACCAGAACAGAACTTACAGTTTATTTTATCTTTAGGAAAAGCTCTTATTTTTTGTACCTGATTTTGACCCTGCTGTCAGTTTAGTCCCAAATTCCAGGCCGGCAGTTGAAAAATAACAATCGAATGCCTTAGGGCGATTGTGCACTATAATGAATTTTACTGTCCGGCAGTCCGATTTTTTACCGGTCCGATATGGCACGCCATTAAATGTATATATACTTGAAAACGTAATTAGAGACCAAAAAAATAACCATAAAATTGCCCTTAAAATGAAACAATAACCGACACTGGCTAACTTACTCTTCCAAATGATGGACGCAGCTAAAAACTGGCTATGTCCATCATTTGGAAGAGTTTTTAAGTATAGTAGCTTGTGCACTACAATGAATTTTACAGTACATATGGTGCTACTTTCCCGCACTAGTGCGGAAAAGAGGACTTTTCGTGCATATGTCGAAACTTTAAAGAGCCATATGTACAGTAAAACGTTGTACGATACACGTGCGGTCATGTTTTAATTTATCACCACTCGTTGCGAATTTCCTATTTTCGGCACTTGTATCGTAAATAACTATTACAATGCATGTGCTCGAAAAGAGTGTTTTCCAAGCACTATAATCGTGCGGAAAGTGCCACTTTTTCGCACTAGTGCTTTTTACTTTTCAATTTTTTTTTAATTCTCAAGTCCGTCGTCAGCCCGACACAAAGAGTTTTTATTACTCGAGAAAAGTTTTACAAATATTTCAATTACACATTTTCTTTCATATAAAAGGTACATAAATACTAATAACTTTTAAAATGATTTATTAATGTTTATGAATTTTGAATTTCGTCAGTAAATAAATTATTTTTTAATATTCATTTAATGTGTTTGGCTGAACGCATATCTTTCTTATGCCTTTTACAATACGACAGTATGGCGGCTTGCACATGCGCAATGCGCATATGTTGACCGCGCATGTATCTAAAAGCCCGCCATTGTTGTTTATTGTGAGTTTTGTGAAGTTATTTTATGTAAGTAAATATGTTAAAAAGGTCGAGTGAAAGTGAGTAATCAATAATAATAATGATTTATTGCGTTTCAATAGTGTCAGTATGTTTCTTAGAACTACGACGGTACAGCGTCTTTTTGTTGTTTAATATAATATTGAGTTACTCAAAATTAATTGTGTTCCAAAACCACAATACAATGGTTATAATATAACTTTTAAGTGAATAAGCTTGACAGCAAAAGATGTGAAGAAGTTGTTAAATGCAATTCCAGATAATAAGTAGGTACGTGACAATCTACCTGGGTTCTTCAATTTTAACCTAGATCTATTTTAAACCGACATTTCAACATTTAATATATTTCCTCACACAAGGCATAGTAAAATGTTGTATGATACACGCGCGTAAAGATGATTTCCGACTCGTGTCGAATTATACATTCGCTCGCTTCACTCGCTCATGTATAAAAATGACACTCGTCGGAAATCACCTACTTTCCACACTTGTAGCATAAATAACTATTACCGTCCGACATTTACATACATTTATATCGGACCGTAAAAAATCGGACTGCCGTGCCGGACAGTAAAATTCATTGTAGTGCTCATCGCCCTTACTACGAGTCGAATAAATTTGACGGGTAATATGCGGTCGATATAACGCCCTGTCCCTGCCCGGAAAAGAGTGAGACTTGTAAAAATTTAACTTGAAGCTGTATAAAATTGCCCCCTGAACATTTACCACAACAATACTTTTTAATTGATGGATGTTTTATCAAATGAACATTGATAAATCCTTTCAAAGGTACATTGAGAGCGTACGTCATACCATAATATCTGACAGCTGGTCGGATGTGACAGCATTGTTGGAAACTAACCCGTCGCTTACAAGTGATCTTACCATTTCTAAATCCCTTCATTCAGCAGGTAAAGATAACCGAAATTTATAAAAACAATCTTAACACTTCTTGATTCATTATTAATGAGTATTTAAGTCAACGGATCCATAATTTAACTTGCTTGATATCATCCAATCAGGTAATCCAACGACTTCTCTCGCACCCGTTCTGACTTTACCATATGAATTTTAAATTGTTCTGTTTGTTGAAATCTAGAACGTTTAGACCACACAGCCAAGGCAAACATGAGAAAAAGTATAATCACGAGGTAGCTTCAACTAGAAATTCAAAGCCTTCTGTTTGTTGATTAGGGCATTTAGCAGTTTGATCCTTGCTTTTACAGCCTTGTAGCGGAGGTATTCCTCTTCACGGCCCTTTTTGTCGTCGCGCTGGACTTTCCTACTATTCTGAATTTCGAAGCTTATTTCGTACTCTTTGATGCTTCGTCGTAATACCTGAGACAAATGAGATATAAAATGCTTAATATCAATATACAACTTAGTAAAATAGTGATCATTGGGAGACGCTGAGAACGGTGGATATCTCAAGGTATACCATCCATACAGCGGCGGCGACTATTTGCGTCATTTTCTCTGTCGATCCTATGAAATTTCTCGTCTCACCGTTTCTCAGGTATGACTACAATTTTTTTTCAATGACTACAATATATTCAATCCAGCCTTTTTTTTAAATATTCATCGACAAGAGATTGGAATGCTATAGACAATCGGCATCAGCTATTTAGAAGCAGGCAGTGTTGTACACTTACACATTTCTGCAGTTTGGCTTCGCCAAGAGCTCTGGCTAGGTCGTCGAGCCCGAGACAGTGTAAGCCCTCGTTGGAGGGCGTAGCCTCTTCGCTGGTGGTCCCAGACTTGGCAGACGAGGTAGATGATGGAGGTTCCTCGCCGTCGCGTGTAGGCGGCGATTGGAGCGGCGTTTCTGTTGTCTCCTGTAGCAAATGATGCCCAATTAGCGCTAGATGTTGTCTACTATTTTAACCGAGACCCACATTCACCAATGCCGGAGAATTTTCACGGCGTTCTTACCCGTAGATACCAATAATTGTCATTATAAACAACCACTATTATTAAGCTCTTACGTAGTGTGGGAAAGCAATTACTCATTTCAATTTGATGTATATTTATATAAACAACAACGTTACAAAAACCTCCCTATGACTTTCCGACAGACATTTGCATATGGCTATTATTCCGTATTGCACTACATTACCGCATTAGAGGTATTATTGTAATATAGAGTCCTCTGTATCGATGTCGATGGCTAGTATAAATACGTCGGACTTTCTCTTAAATTTTGACGCGTGGCAGTAGGTACACATCTAACCAACTATTCATAGTTGGTTAGATGTGTACCTACTGCCACGCGTGTACCTACCTTTATTAAAAGTAAGCCTATTATAAAGCAACGATCGTGGGTTTGGACTACTTTGGGAGAGATTTCACACATATAAATAAATAAATAAATAAAATAAATATTAGGGGACAATCTTACACAAATCGACCTAGTCCCAAACTAAGCAAAGCTAGTACTATGGGTACTAGACGACGATAAATACTTATATAGATAAATAAATAATTAAATACATAAAACATCCATGATTCAGGAACAAATATTCGTGCTCATCACACAAATAAATGCCCTTACCGGGGTTCGAACCCAGGACCTCTTGCTTCGTAGGCAGGGTCACTACCAACTAGGCTAAAGCGGTCGTCAATAATTATCTTGTTTGTGGGATTTATGTGTCCAATTCCAATAGATACGACTTACCTACAGATAGTTACGTCTTACGTACTTGTAACTATGCAGTTTTGATTTGAATGGCAGTAACAAAAATCAAAACTACATACAATGGCATTGCTGGCCGCACAGCTGTGGTGAATTACGAACGCACGTACACCAGGGATGTTGCAGACATTCGCATCCGCATCCGCCAATATCGATGCGGAGTTTTTGCGGATGCGGATGTAGTGCAATTCATAACAAGAAAGGAGCCACGCGGCGCCTACCGTACGCGTTTTAGATATTTACGCCATTAGTAAAAAAATAGTATTTTTCACAATCGTGTTATAATGGAGAGCTTTTTAGTCGAGAACCGTGTTTAGGCCACGCTGCGCCGCGTTTAGGTTACGAGATTAAAAAGCTTGATTATGACACTATTGTCAACAATAATTTTTGTACGAGTTCATTAAAATTAATAATTTAAGTCATTAATACATACGTATTAATACGAGTATATAAGAAAACTAAATATCGTAAGTACTATATTGTCTAGTTCTACTATTGTAAAGGCTCTTCGACTTTTCAGGTAGCAAGGTAAGTGTGGCTTCCTCTGCCATATTAGTTATTTCTTGAGGAGTTAAAGATGATTCGTCCCTGTCACTACTCATTTTCTTAGTTTTTATTTTAACTTTTTAAGTTTAGCTTTGAAAAGAAAAGTTATCACATCACACCACCGGCGTCTGTAATGTTCAGGGCTCGGATTTTTCATCGCACGATAAGACGAAAGAAAACTATGGAGTCGATATCAACATTAAAACTTTACTCATATTCATACTCATACTCATTCATTTAATTAATACCAAAAGTTTATTATATTGTAAATACAAATGTTAACCGCCACACCATGTTTATTACATTATAAGCTAAATAATAAAATGTTCACGAAATAATTAAGTTAATTAATATATGCACTAATTGCAAACTTAAATAAATGACACGTCTAAAGCCGTCAATGATTGAAACATGAGGCAATTAAATAAAGCGGCCAGTACCCACCGTTAAGTCTATCGCAACAATATGGTCTGGATAACTAGGTATGCAACTAAGTTGAAATTTGACAGCATGATAAATATATAATAATTACGGGACTAGGAAAATGAGTGAGTATGAATATGAGTAAAGTTGTAATGTTAATATCGACTCCATAGTTTTCTTTCGTCTTACCGTGCGATGTAAAATCCGAGCCCTGGAATGTTGCAGTACTGTGCTGTGATTGTCTAAATACTAGCCAATAACAAAGCGTACATTTTTTTTTTATTCCCTGGATACAGCAGCAAGTTTAAGTAGATTTTTGACAGATGACGCGACACTGCTACGTTCCGAATCGCCTTAGATTGGCAATCTTGTATTGGATCGAGTCTCCTTAAACAAGGACACATATTATTGTAATACGAAGTTCTATTTTCAATTTTTTTTCGGTTGTCTAGAGCGTATCGAAATAGTATTTTATGCAATCGTTATATAATGTATGCTTTTTCAGTCGAGTACCACGTTCAGGCCACGAAGCTTGCTGAGTGGCCTAATTAAGGTACGAGACTTAAAAAGCTAATTATAACTATTGTATACAATACTTTTTCTACGAGTCAACTGAACTAATTAAACAAATTTGGTATCTATTGAAAATCTAAGCCCTGCTGAAACGAAGTGCAACCAACGACTTTTTCTTTTTTGTGCGTTGATGTCTATTATCTTTTGACTTTCTCATGACGGCGTCCTATTGGTCAAATACATTATAAATCTGTAAAGGCGCCACGTGATTGGTCAATATCATTTTAGCTGTCTCAACAGTTATGAAATGTTGAGTTGGGAGCTCCATAGTAAAAAGTATGTGATTTAAGTTTGGTGTACGAAGTCTTAATTCAAACATTAAGTTCGACGAGTATAAAAAAGTTATTTCGGTTGTTTCGGAAGTAACATAGACTATTCAACGATGAAAGGAGTGACGTTGCAGTATTCTCTATGAAATCTTAATACACAGATTTTAATCGACGGGTAACTACAAAATACTTATTTTCGTTTCTGTGACCAAGAGTAAACGCGTTTTTTTAGTTCACTACGGTTGTAATTTAGTCTCAACGTGTTTGATGATCGCGTGATATTATAAAGTAGACGTTGTTTTAAAAATCTGCATCCGCATCCGCGGACGTGGCCCCCAAATATCCGCATCCGCGGATGTCAAAAAAATCGCATCCGCGGCATCCCTGACGCGACGAGCCACGCGTAAAGATGAATAAATATAACTATACAGGACGTGCTAAACAAAGTAACATCCGATAGTAAATTGTGCAAGTTACAGGTCTTCCATCTCTGTTATAGAAGACGCACCTGCGAAGAGTCGGAAGGCTTCTCCTGGCTATCGCTGGAGCTGTCCACGCTCGTGTTGAACAGCATCGCCTCGTGCTCGTGTATCGTTGCCAGCTCCCCGTTCGTTCCACCGATCACCTGCAAATAATATTATTTATTTGTATCTACTGTCCTCAGAGCTTCATTGGCGCCGTGCCGTGAAATATAAATATAAATATAGCCTTGAAAGTTAATGGCGACCTCGTCTATCCTGAAATGGTCTAGTTTGTATGTGTGCGTGAGCATGTGCTTATTACGCATGGTTTAAAACCGGCTCCACTAGGTTTTTTGTTATGCTCCGTGTTTCTTTTTTGTTGGTCTGTCATACAAACGTTATGGATGGATGCAGGATCGCAACGCGATCAAAAGCAGTGAAAGAAAAGCGACCGGCTTCTATCGCATTTTGTCGAAATGGCAAACACAACAAAATGTAACCTACTCTTAACAAAATATACTGGCAAGACCACGAATGCATCTTAAATTCACATGTAATTGGACATTCAACCTTATCAATTAAAATACACGTAATATTTTCGTAAGGGTCTATCTATGAAGCAGGTGAACTTCGTAGGAGAACGGAGAACAAAGATTAAGTTAAGTAGAATCGGAGCATATTAGTTAGGACATGTTTGATTTCGCTGTTCTGACCCGTACATAGACACATGGTAATAGCTCTAGTTTATGATACGTATGCTTATGGAAACGTATTGAGGAGTATCTATTTAATACAAAAATAACAGTTTGACATTTACCGCGTCGATTGTAAAGGCGATCTTTCTTCTTCTTAGTCGGATGCTTTTAGCAGAATAGTCGGAGTATCATGTCGAATAATTTTGTGCCAGTTGTTTCTAGCAGTTGCTTCTCTGGCGCATGTGTGGAAGGTATTAGTTAGTCTACCGCATAGGAGGACGACACCTATCCTTAGGGTAGGCCTACACCCATCAGCGGTGTTCCGGCTGATACGATACTCACCGCGTCAGGTCTGGAGGTGGCCAGCGCGCGCTTGACGGCCCTGTATCTCTCGTACAGGTGCCGCGCGGCGCCGCGCTCGGCCGAGTGCGCGGGCGGCCGGCCCCGCGCCGCCTCCAGCCTCAACAAGGCGCGCTGCACACACGACTTCTCCGTGGCTAGCTGTGCGCTCGTCCAGCCGCCTTCCGCGCTCGTAAGCCGGCCGGATGCTTGGCGACAGCCTTCTAACCACTGGAAATGCAAGATGGGAACCGCTAAGTCAGATATACATTAAAGGGCTACCCGAGGTTTTCATCGATTTTTGACAAGTTTTGAATCGTATCTCCTGTACTTTTGCACTACAGATAGAATTATAAATCAAACGGCTATCGGTTCTTCAATCTCTTATCTCCATTTTTGTCTGCCGGATTTTGAAAAAAATTAATACTTAATTTTGTATGATTTTTTTAAACATTGTCTAAAAAAACACTTATTTCGTATCTATATATTTCTATAGACGTGTAAGATCTAACATATACGAAATCTACATATTTGGGTTCGTCTATGACGTCTCTAAAAACGAGGGTTTTCATTTTAAACTAATTAACAAAAAAGTTATGGCCTAAAATTGTTCAACTTTGATGCCATATATCTCGAAAACAATGAACTTCGAAGTAAATATGGGATACTTACTATATTGCTTAAAGCCGTTGTTGTTAATATAATAAGCTACAAAAAAATTAGAAAACTAAGGGACTCGGATCGAAGGTCATTGGCGTATGGTACCCTTAAACCAGAAATTAGAATATTGTAAAGACTTCTGTGCCGAAGAAAACACGTTTCTTCTTAGCGTATATATTATGTCCCTTGTCTACCGTGACTCCCGAATCAGCGCTTCTTCCAGACAATTGTCAAGGAATACGTCATGCATGCGCGACAATCGTGGCGGGCTATGTGTGTTTTGGAGCGCGGTTTTCCGAATTCTAATATTTAAAACATAAAGCGAAGGAAATAGTATCGGCTTGATCATAAAGTATCTAATCAGGACAAAATGCTATAATACAAGGAATTCCAATTCCAGGATTGTGCCATAGGTTGTTGTTACCCACTTGGATTCTTGTCCAACTTAAAAGATTACATACAAACATACCAAACCACCCCACATACATTAACGCCTTTATCCCTAAAAGGGGTAGGCAGAGCACATCAAACTTGAGTTCCAGTACCACTTTTAGCGTAAATGTGGGTATAAAAGATCGACTAAAAGCAATATCGCAGTGACAGGTTGCTAGCCCATCGCCCACAACACACTTCGACCCTGTTCCCTTAGTCGACTCTTACGACACCCACAGGAAGAAAGGGGGTGGTGCTATTCTAGCCCGACACCACACGGGGGAACCTAAAAGTTTCACCATAAAAATAGCATGCGAAGCGACTTGCATTTGCCTAGATGATAGCTGCAACTCACCTCCTCAATATCCTTAACAACATCAGTCATAGTTTTGTCACTCTTCAGCGCAGCGTCTAGCTTATCATCTCTCTCCTTCTGCTGTTTGGCGGCCTGTACTTTGAGCGCGTATTCAACTGGGTCGGCCTTGATGCAGCGCTTCTCAGCCTGTAGCCGTCTCAGAGTTTCATTCATGCGCGTGAGTTGCACGTCGGTGATACGGTCGCTAGGCATGATGACGTGGCCGTGCTTGGCTTCATATTCGGTCTCATGTTTGCTTATGCTCTTCTTGAGAACGCTGATCTGAAATTTAAACGTTTTAGTATGTAATGTAATTTGGTTCACATTTAAATCAAAATGCTGGAATAACTGCTATAACACAACAGAAAAAAAAAAAAGTGCTAGTAGAAGTTTTTCATAGTAAAGTGAAAACTACTTTTGTATGGCAGAGTCGACTTTAGTCGAGCATGCTGGGAACTATCTAGTTCTTTATGCATAAATACCTTCTTGTTAATCTTGTCAAGGCGGCGGTCGGGCGCAGGCTGGTCGCGGCGTGAGTGCGGTGCCACGCTCCGCTCGTCGCGTCGCGCGCGCTCGGCCGCCGTCGCGTCGTCGTCCGCCGCCACTAGCGCGCCCGCGTCTAGGGTCTGTGGCTCCTCGCATACTGGAATACGCATAATGATAATATACTTTATTCCGCACCACAAAGCTAAAAAATATATACAAAAACGTAAAACTTGAATACTAGACAACAACAATACCTAAGCATAGAGCATGGTATAAGGGCAAAGCCACATCTTGCGTTAGCGGTAGGAACATTATTCAGACGCATAATACGCATGTGTTATACCGAAGACAAGTGATAAATAAATAAAAAATAAATATTAGGGGACAATCTTACACAAATCGACCTGGTCCCATAGTAAGCTCAATAAGGCTTGTGTTATATGGGTAGGTACTAAACGACAATATATTTAATAGATATAAATACTTAAATTTATAGAACACATCCAAGACTCAAACACAAATATTAATGCTCATCACACAAATATTTACCCTTAACGGGATTCGAACCCAGGACCTTCAGCTTTGTAGGCAGCGTCACTACCCACTAGGCTAACTGGTCGTCCAATGATATCAATACACATGCTGGTATTAGTAGTACATACGTTGTGATTTCTGCAGTAGGGTGTAGTCCAAGTGCGGGGGTGTTGCGCACCGCACGTCGTCCGGCTCGTTCTCCTTGGGCTTGTGTTGGCGGGCGGGCGCGCGTCGCCGCTTGCCGCCGAACTGCGGGCGACGGGCGCGTGAGAGCCGCTCGGCGCGCCGCTCAGACTGAACACAAGGAACGTTAGTATGACAGGATCATAGGAAATCATATAAATTTTGGTGCAACACGTTCACTGCTCGGAACCCGCCTAGCGGGCGCCGTGTTTGTAGGCGCATCCCTCTACTTAGCGGAAAAACCACGGCATTGGCTATGAGTGTATAGCGCTACGAAATTGTTGGCAGTGAATGTGTTAAGATGTTTTGTTTGTAGCGCAACGTTTTATTGCAATACCTATTGATGCAATAGCGCTAGATTTTAGTATTGTTATAATGCCATTATCGTGTTGGTACAATACAAACAAGAGTAAACCAGAGTGAAATTAGTTTACTATTTCTCCAACATGGTACAGGAAATCGCTTTAATACCTTCTCATAATTAAATACACTCGCGGTCAAAAAAACCGGGTCAGTGACGAAAACCTCAATATTTTGTAAACCGTTGGTCGTATCTGCATGAAACTAACTCTGTTTTATAGAGAATTTAATATCCTTCTAAATCCAACCTTCAATGTTCTACGTAGTAACTGGAAAAAGGTTTAATTGAAAAAAAAAACCAATTAGGTACTTATTTGAAATTGCGTTCGTTTTACTTTTGCTTGTTTTTAAGCAATTGTTTTCAATCTGTCAAAGAACTATGATAAAAGGCTGTCATTGTTTTATTTTGTGGTCATTCTTGAATGTCTATCATGCCGCTAACACGAGATGAATGTACTCGTATCATCACTATGTTAGAAGAAGGAAGAAGTCACAGGTATACAGCGAGAAGAACAGGTGTGTCACTTTCTACAGTGCAGCGAGTCCTCCAACGTTACCTACAAACTGGGTAGAACCTTAGAAGACCAGGAACTGGCAAAACAAGATGTACTACAGCTAGAGAAGATCGATTTATTGTTACAACCATGCTCCGAAATCGGCACCTCACAGCAGTTGAAGTGAAAAATCAGCTTTTAGAGACCCGAAGGGACGGCATCAGCGAGCGGACTGTCAGGCGGCGGCTCAAAGAAGCAAATTTGACCCCACATAGGCCGGCCAATGGCCCAAAACTTGAAAGAATACATCGAACAGCAAGACGACTTTATGCCCGCGATCACAGATACTGGGGTGACGAAGATTGGGCAAGAATTTTGTTTTCCGATGAATCCAGATTTATGCTCTATGCAAATGACGGGCGGCAAAGAGTTTACAGACGGCCTGGTGAACGTTTTATTCCAGCATGTTTTGAGGAAAAAGTGGCGTTCGGCGGTGGGTCAGTCATGGTTTGGGCTGAAATCTCTTCAGAGAGTAGCTCGGAGTTAGTTTTAATAGAAAATGGATCATTAACGAGTGCAAGATATGTAGAAGAGATTCTTAATGAGCATGTCGGCCCATACTTAATTAATATGGGTGGAAATTCTATGTTTATGCATGACAACGCCAGGGCACACACAGCTCAAATTGTCAGAGATTATTTTTTGGAGGTTGGTATCAACTGTATGAACTGGCCCTCGAGGAGTCCGGACTTAAATCCGATTGAGCATGTATGGGACGAGCTTGGGAGGCGTGTAAGAGCTCGAAACCCCGCCCCAGCTACACTTAGAGACCTGAAACAGGCGTTAGTGGAAGAATGGGACAATATCCCGCAAGAACGCATAAAGAACTTAATAAACAGCATGCCGAATCGTCTAAAAGCTGTAAGAAGAGCCCGAGGAGGCAATACGAAGTATTAATTTTTATTTTTTGTGTTGTATGTGAAGTACCTACTGCTTATTTTTGTACGTAAAATAGGTTGATTTTTTGTTTCCTATGTAATTTTATTAAACAAAAGAATTACGATTCCACCATTTGATGTTATTTAATTCAGTATAAAATTATCTACAATATGCAGTTTAATTCATGTCCCTAGCTTTATTATTTTAGGAGATATTACAGATTTTCGTACTGACCCGGTTTCTTTGACCGCGAGTGTAGTTTTGAAATTACCACGTCCATGGGCATCGGCCTGTTATGTTTACACAAAGTGCTATCGGGTCAATAAATAATATTCAAGTAAGTAGATTTCTCGATGATATAATACTTACAGACTAATGTCTAACGGATCTTTCGGAGTCAGATACAACCGAATTTCAGACGAGTCAATCAATTATATTGTTAATGGAAGTACTTGCGTTTAATTGACACTAACCTCGAGGCGGTTATAGTCGTGCAGTGGTGGTGGAGGCGGCGGCGGCGGTGCCCGGTCCTCGCTGTGCGGTCGCCTCTCTTTTCGCTCGTGCGCGCAGCCAGAGTCACGCCGCTCGCGCCGCTTGCGCGCCTCCCGCTCGCACTCGGGCGCTGCCATCCCGTCCGCGTCCCGCGCTCTCTCCCGCTCCCGCTCCCGCTCGCAGCACTGCGCACGCCACCCGAGCCCAGTTATAACAACGGGCCGCTCGCTCGAGCACTCGCTTTCGCGCCCGTAACCCTACCATTTAGTACAATGTATTGGTGTATCGTGCGCACTCGAGGTGGGTAAAGCTGATACTTGCGGTTTCAAATGGGATTCGGATTTGTGAATGAACAAGTGTTTAAATGCTTGGGATACGGTGTTCTTATAATTGATATACGGGTAATATACATAATTATACGTAAGTATAGGTAATATATCTCTAATATAATTTACTTAGATGCATACGTTTTTAAAGCAATTTGTTTGTGCTACTGTTACTAGGTATTTGTAATAAAAAGCGTTTTCATCGAACGACGGGTTTTGTACGTACCTACGCATAAAGATTTAAAAAGTTTTGAAACAAATGGTTACAGGAAAAGTATCGCACGTTCAATGCAAATTGTAATTTAAACACACTTAAATATAACATCACGAATCAGTTTTTAGCTACTTTTCCAGTACCAATAATGAATAGGTAAAAGAAGCGCATATAAAGCTATCATTTGTAAATAAAATATTAGGTTCACTACTTTCTACATATAATGTCACAATGTGAAGCCCCACCTATGAATTTAAAAGTACCTGCTGAATTTCCAATTGTACCATGTTCGCTTCTGACTTAAAACTTTAGACGCGAAATAAAATCCCGAATTTCCAAAGGCCGTAATGTGAGGATTCTGAAATTAAACCATGTATGGCTCTAGTGCAACTGAAATACTCTTTCTAACTACTCAAACATACTTAAACTTGTAGGGTACTGTTTGCGACAACTCGAACTGGCTATACGTCAAATTTATGCGGTAAAATTATACAGAGTGTACCAAAAATGGGGTGTGAACCGATCATACTCCAGGCAAAATACGGTTTTGAAAAACATTAATTTATAATAGCGTTTTTTTTGTTGATTTCATTTGAAAATGTTATTCTAAGATGATTTAGTCAAGAATCCGACAAACTTTCCACCCGGAAGTAATTATGTAGATTTAAATGAAGCATGCATTATCTTTTTTTGTACCATATCTATCTTATCGTATCTTGAATATTATAGAGCAAATGTAAATGAACCAAAATAAAGATAAAAACATTTATTAAAATTTTTACTGACTTTTTAGAAGCCAGTTAATTTATCATTTTTTCGATGTCTGAAATTTTGTCGGATTTTGTCGCTGGGTAACTATTTAATTGATAATATATCCGTTATACATAAAAAATAAGCTATTATAAATTATTTCCAAAATTGACCTTTTTTCCATACAAGTTGTCAGTTCATTGCCTGGACTATCAAGGGCATAACAGGTATCGTGTTCTGATAAGAAAAATACGAGTTCTGATAAGAAGAATAGATATGAAGCGTTGGCCGACTGGGGCGACCTAATACATACAAATGTAAAAAAAATCGCGCCAAAAAACATATTTTAGTTTTTTCTTATCAGAACACGATACCTGTTATGCCCTTGATCGGTTCATACCCCATTTTTGGTACACTCTGTATAACCACTGAACAGTTGGACTTATATGCCTTTGGTGTTCCTATAAACCCCACTTTCACATTTTCATGTCAAATGAGCGCGTTGACTTTACGAAAGTGACATCTATTTTGACCGTGCGACCCTTTTCCACCCACTCGACCATAATAACCTGCTAGCTAGCATGAAAAAGTTTATGTCGGACATAAAACAATTGTCCTTTACTAGCATTATATATAAGTGCGAGCGGGACGAATGCTTTAAGTCCATCATAAACGCAGTCTAATTCGTCATACATTTTTGCATGTAACGACAGTGCTTAGAGTCGTCATTTTCAAACGACAACTATCAAGTCAGTGAAATATTAGTCAGATAATATAATTTACAGTATCGACTTGAAATTTGTATATTATGTCGCCTTCGGGTGGATTTTTTAAAATGTATAACGTTATATAACAAGAACCAGGGTGAGCATCGTCCTAAAACTAACTATTTTTGAATGCTCTACGTGTTGAATCAACATCTTCCTGCCCAAAATAAAGAACAGCAAAATTCTTAATCCTACATACCTACGATTTAACCCGCTATGCTACCTTCATGCTTTCACTAAATCTAATTTATCTACCATTTAATAAATATTGCAAGGAGTGCTGAACCTAAATATTAGAAACCTGGGAATCTGGGATCAATGTGAGACATACATTTCGCATTCCAATTTGATTTCATTATGTATGACGCGCTCTTTCTGACACGTTTGAGAGAGATAGAGCACAGCGGAATATCATTTCACTCATATTTGGAGCAGCCCAACTGGGGAATCCTCCGCCTCAGAAGACCGCAGCCACAATAATGAACAGTACCTACCTACCAGGCCACGGCCACGACTTCGAGCGGCGGCGGCAGCGGATCGGTTTTTCTAATTCATTGCGTGTGATCCCAACTAACCACAGTGCGATGCGCGTCTCGACCGCGCAATGAACAGATAAAACGCTTCCAGTACCGCAACTCGCACAGTGTCGTGGCCGGTCCGGGCCGTACTACCTACTTGCTCTGTTACAGCTCCGCTTACCAACAGGCGGGCTGCTATAAAAAAAATAAGGTCGGCGCGCGTGAGACATTTTGATACCCAAATTGAAATGCGGAAAATAAGCCGCCGATCGCACCCTGTCTAGTCTAATCGACAGTGTGTCAGTGTGGTTTCCCAAGGCAAACATCGATTAAGAGTAAGTATGTACAGTACACACACACACATTTTATTCCAATTAAACGATTTGGAAACTGTAGTATATAAGTAATTACTTTTTTTCTTATAAGTACCTACGAATTTGTATTCGTATAAGTACGAAATGTATGCGAGGTTAAAGTCCCTCTAGAATGGGATTGGAGGAGACAGTTTTGATGTATACATACGTCAAAGTTTATTTGAACTGACAGCTAAATCCAATCCCAAACCCACCCGGTTGAGTAATTACAAGGTCGTCGTTACGTAAAGCCTGCGACAGACTGGCGCGGCCCGCGGCGGCATTCAATAGCAAATTTGACAGCTAATGACCAATTTACCATTGACCGCCGTAGTCCGTAAGCTCACTCCCAATACACCTACGTCTCATGACAATACAATAAAATGCATGGCAGCAGGTCGAGAAAGTTGCGCTGAGCATGAATCAGAAGATTTATTTTTTATTTATTTAATCAAGGTTTACCAACAAATGTTTACACCAGTGCTACACATAGTTTACATGATAATGTGTTATTTAAAGAGTAGCGTAACTTACAGTAAACTTACGCACCTAAAATTGGTTGATGGTTTGAAAATTCTTTACTTCAGGTCAAAATTTGTATGCATTAGATACATTTATTTTTTGAAGGATTTCCAAACATTCGGGCAATTTTAGGTGCAAGAATATTCTGATTCTTGCTCAGCACAACTTTATCGACCTGCTGCCATGCATTTTATCGTGTTGACATGAGACGTAGGTATATTAGGAGTGGGCTTACGGACTACAGCAGCCAGGCCCGGCCAGTCTGTGAGCGGCTTTATATGAAACCGCACATACCTAAATGTGAAGTTCTACTTTTCCATCTGACTCACTCAACCAGAGGTAAAAATGTCGGTGTACTTCCAAGGAAAACCACGTGATTGGTTACATGATTCGACTGAAAGTAAACTTCCTCTATAATCTACCAAATGTCATTTTTTTAATTCATGTATAAATCCAAATCGTAGAAGAAATGATAATTATGACCTACCCTTAATTTAGAACGTATATGTAGTATATCAGTCATTTTATTAGTTAATTCATTAGCCAACGAGAGCGGCATGCTAGATATAAACGTACAACTAAACACCCATAGGTACAACTAAACTTACACCCCGCCGCTTGCCTGGCCTCCCGATTGCCAAATCGGCTTGTCGCGAACAGTTAGGTACCTACAATACCTACATGGTTATATTAAGTCTTCGGTCATCGATTGGCATAACGTTATAATAGCGTGTATAGCCACAAATTGTCACTGACGGGGCAATTTAAAATAGCTCTAAAATTGTGAAAAGCTGGCTCAAAATCAAACCGGCTACGTTTACGAGTATGAAATAGCTTCATGTCGCGGATCGGACGCCACTTAAAATATCATCACTTATTGCTAAGAGTTGCAAATGTTTACTTACAATGCAGTATCTCGCAGCACCAACTATGGAGTCCAAAATCCTGGAAATGTTGTCCCGACTGCGGCTGGCCAGGTCGCTGGGGGCCCTCCTGGGCTGAACCCCGTCCAGAAATCCAAAAGCAAACGCTTAACCACCGGGTTATTGTCTATCCTTTGATATAAAACAAACTGAAATAAACAAAACGAAACGGCAGGGCGGAAGCACGCGCCGTCTTGGCGGAAACTTTACACTGAACCTATAGATACTTAATTTACAGTCTTAAGAGTCCGTGGAGAGTCTATTTGATGATGTCAATACTTTGCACCGACATATCTCGGTCGCGGCACATATTGGTACGGCACAAACAGTCAATATTATAGTTGCTGGTTATGATATTTACGGCTGCTTCAAGAATCGCGTTGAAACTAGTCTGTAGTTTAGCATTGATGGGTTGAACGTGGGTGGAGGAGCTTGCTAGCTCACAACGCTAGTGGATGTTCTCCATGGTCACAATAGTAGCACTTCCGCAGGTGTTTAGGAAGAGCTGAAGGTAAACGCGGCGGATTTTGTTCAATTATCGTCTGTCATCTTGGGTATTGTTGAGATTCTGACACTGACACCGACGCGGGAAAAAGTAATCGGAAGTGGCAGAATTTTGAATATATTCTCTTCCGCGTTGCTGGCAAAATCTGTAACAAAATTATAAACTTTTGAATATTGTCTGTTTATACACTTTTATGGAACAAAATAAATTCCTCACAAACTGAGATCATCGAGATCATAAATGATTTTCACAATGGTCTATTTGATACATAGATACCTAAGTGTATGTATGTTGTATCCAGACATCGTAAATTTTGTAACATTTTCGGGTAGCTTTCTGAGATGTAGGGATGTATTCATGATAATAAAGTCCCAAACTTAATGGCTCAGTCAATATTAAACTCGCGGGTGGCTTTCTAAACCTTCTCCAAAGTTCACGCTAAAGTACTTCAGGAATCCATTAGCATCGTTCGTGATACGTCCCGTCCGACAGGTTGGTTTAGCTTGATGGATAGCCAATCTAACATTTATTGATGTTCGATTGATCACGTAAACTGGACGGCACGACAGACGACTTATTTCAAGATGATAACTTGCAATTGCAAATATGAGTCGTGTTTTTGGAACACTTTGGAAGATTTAACAGTGGAATTGTTACGCGGATATCACAACGCTTTTTTAATTTATGTGTTACTGTTAACCGATACATTCGATATAAATCTCGCAAAGGAATATGCTCCCAGATGGTGACAAATTGTTCAAGTTACAATAACAATAATGTCTAACTTATTTACGAGTAGCTTTGTACCTAGTTACCGCGCTCTCCCAAGGCTTGAGCATATCTAAACTTACGAGAGCGAGTGTGTACAAACTATTACGATTAAGAATGACCAATCCGATTTACGATTTATATACCTACATCTAACTTTTCAATAAACTGTCAACTGACGACATAACTATACCTACCGCTTTACACAATCGAACAATTTATGTCATCATTGACATTTATTGTACTGTGGGCTGTCAAATATCGGCTGTTAAAAAATCCAATTATAATTGGTAGTGACCTTCTTGCCTACGAAGCTGGAGGACCTGGGTTCGAATCCCGGTAAGGGCATTTATTTGTGTGATGAGCACAGTTCCTGAGTTATGGAAGTCTTCCATGTATTCAAGTATGTAATTATCTATCTAAGTATGTTTATCGTCGTCTAGCACATAAGTGTGAACCTGGTACAGGCTTTGCTTAGTTTGGAACTTTAATTTATTTATTTGTAAAAGCATGACACGATTGTAGTGGTATTTTCGTTTTCACACGTGCCTAATACGAATATGGTGTGCATTCTTATACAATTTCTCCCCTTGCTGCGCATTGCATATAATATACATGCATGTACGTGTCAGAGTAGGTTAATTCACAAATGCCTGAGGTTGTGTAAATCTAATTACATTGCCTCAATTCGGTTCATCATATTCGCATTCCGATAGCGTTCCAATGTGTTTCTATCGCTTGTTCTGACACCTTAGCTCGACACGAACACTGGAAGTTACCAGGCGGAACAAATTGAATTTATATTTAGATGGAAAGTGAGGAACAAAATACACCTCTCGAACTTCAGGTTCCGAAAAGCCGTACATTGTGAAGGGTGTCCATTAACAGGTAATTCGCCGCTGGCAAGCGATCAATATCCGATTAAGGCTACAACATGCCAGTCCGCGATTTGTAAAGTTGATGTTGTGCTTAGATTTTTTTGAGAGCAATAAACTTAGGAGTTCATAAATTCTAGGAAGAAATTTGCTGACGGTAGCGGAACTGTGAGAACCACCGGAATTGGTTGGCATAACAAAGCGCGAAATTGAACGAGCGAGCCAACCGAACGAAGTTCTTCCTTCTCAGCTTGCGCAAAAGAGGACATGTCCACTTGTTCTCCTCTAGGTCGCATTTCCTAACCGATTCCCGTAAAATTTTATGAGCAAATTCAGCAATTATATAGTTTTTTCTTGTCGATTCGGTATTGTCAAACAAAAATGTAAAAAAAAGGCAGGCTCATCATATTCACGCAGGTCCGCCCACACATGGAATACTGTTCTCATCTATGGGCAGGGGCACCCCAATACCAGCTTCTCCATCTGGATCGCATCCAACGACGAGCAACTCGAATTGTCGACTGCCAGCATATTTCGGATCGGTCCTTGGCGCTGCGTAGAAATTTGGCCTCGCTCTGCATTTTCTATCGCATGTATAACATAAAAAAAAGGCTCGCTAGTTCTACAGCTTCCAGCTATTAGTAAATCAGACATAACTCTATTTCTAGACCCGTTAGGGAGGATGTGTCAGTTAGTTTTGTCCACTTTGTTATGTTATGCCAGATATAAGTACGAGTACGTGACGCTGGTGACTGTAGGTACCTTAATTAATCACTATGATTTTAAATTGATAATACTACTTTTGTTTATTTGTGCGGAATTCTCTTAAAAGTTAAACGATAGGAAGATCGATATTTTCTGTAGAAGTTGGCAAAATCATAGCAAAATGTAATCAATGTTCTCCTGATTATATTCATGCGATTTTGCACCTTAGTGGAAACCGCATAGAGTAGTCAATGTAACGTAGGTACTATTGACTTTTCATCTAACCCACCGAAATGTGTCTAAGATACTTGGAATAAATTACGAAATGGAAACAAGCAAGTCTCTGCCATTTTCCAGTAGGTAAGATGTTTTGACAATTTCAGTTTTCTCTAAGGAGGTTGGTGACTGGTTCAAATTCTTAATATCACCAATAAAATAATTAACGGTTGCTTCCATTCCCCCCAACGTTCAAAAATATTTGTCCAGGTTCTCCCTTGTGTAGATATTCTATTTGTAGTAGTAAGAGGCTTGACAAGGTGAGAATGCTGGTCTATAAAATATTAATTAGCCGACTCATGCCATGGAACTCACGCCATCGCTCTCATAGCCCGTTTTTGCAAAAAAAACACGCTGCCAGTCAACCGCGCGTTCTCGCAGCTCGAGCCCATACTGTATAATAGATTGGCAAAGTAACAGTCGCGGACAGCAGATAGTGGGAGGGTAGTAGCTAGTGTCCCAATGGCGAAAGAAGCTCTTCCCATTTTACCGCACAGGGAGTCAATATGATTCTCCCATGTCAAACCCTGGTCGTTGTGAAAGCCCAGGAAGGATGTAGTTGACTTATTCGATGCTGCCGCTATCGAGGCTTACATGCCGCGGATCATTCAATATTCTCTTTGCCGCGGATGGCGTTGTTGTACAAACTTACGTGCATGTGTTATACTTTAAAGTCGGGACAATGTGTTCTAAAGGAAACGTAAATACCTACGCTACAACTTATCGTATCAATGTGCAAGCGTGTTTTATCTTTTGTTTCACACACAACTAAGTCTGTAGTTAAAATAATTGTTACATACCCAATTATAAATATTATAATATACAGGTATACGTAAATGTTACAAATACAATAAAAAATTATACCACGTCGGTGGCAAACAAGCATGGCCAACCTGATGGTAAGTCGTTACCGTAGCCAATGGACGCTTGCAACTCCAGGGGTGTTACATGCGCGTTGCCGAGCCTTTAAGTATTTATATATTCCTTTTTTGAAGAAACTATATACTGTAGTATTTTATGCCACTCTGACAAATTATGATACTTATGATAAATCTATCTATTAGGTATAATCTCATATGTCTAAATCCGTCAATTCATTTTAAGCTAGAACGTGCCAACGAAAGACTTATCACCCCTCCGTTTTGCGGCACTCAAGTGCCTTAACAATCGTGAAGCCCAGTTTTCTTTCAAATTCTCTTTATAGAAATGACGATTGTGAGCAATGATGTAATATAAATAAAAAGAGGTAGAGGTAGGTAGACGTTGTCTGTACAAAATTCTGTGTGTTTAAAATGGACACCAAATCTGACAGCTACGATGACGACGACGCTAAAATGAGGCAAGTTGGTGCGATTGACTCAGTTTTAGTGTACCACTTTTGGAGCGCTTATAGCCTTTTTTTTTTAATCCGTATGATAGTGTGCAAAAATTTTCGAAATGCACGATGTAATATAATAGCCATATTTATAATGAACATTATCACATTTTTGAGCTAGTAAAATAAAATTCTTGCGTCATTAAATGTAATACAATTCTTATGAAGTCGTGCATAATCAAAAGGCACCGGAGAACAAAGATCCGTTTGTGACCTAGAAAGCTACGTTATGAGCTAAGATTATACGCTAGGTTATATCTGAAAGCTTTAGTTAACAAAGGCTCCGGCCTGGAGTTTGGCTTGACTTCAAGGCTAAAGCTAGTACGAATCAATACCTAACCTAATGAGCTTGGCGTGCTTCTTACGCATTTACACGGAAGTGATATTGGTTTACGGCACACAACAGAGGCTCTAGTATAAGTTTTACCGAAACAAAACTTTACGAATCCGTTTGCGTTTTACCCTCAAGTTGTATGGGATTTGACAGCTAAAAGCGAACGCGGTCGTAACGTTTTGTTTCGGTAAAACTTATACTAGAGACTCAGAACAAAGCCTCAAAGCCAAGAAATACAATTTCAATCCGATGTATTTTGTAAGTGCACCGCGGTCTTACTACATAATAATCAAAGTCAAGAGTCGAAGTCAAAGCGCAACGGCATCAGATTCAGATTAAGATTCAGATTCATTTACTCACAATATAAGATTACATTATAAATTATACATTCCATGTCAATTTAAAAGAATCCCTATTGTGATCTTCCACAACATACGATAACATTCAATAAAAGTAATTGGAAGAATAATTATTAATAACTAACAATTGAAATATAACTATGTCCACTTAATTTAAATTTCAAGAAGTAACAAGTAACTAGTAAGTAGTAGTTTCATCAAGTAACTATGTAGTTAGTATTTCATAATTAAAGGGGAGAACTGAATTTGACCCCAGGATAGTCTACCTATTGGTACCGCAACTAGTATTTAGCAGGCTAGACTTACACTCAAGTTATTGATCTGGTTGTTATAAGCACATCTAATCCAATTTGTTCGTCAGTTCCGTCGTTCATTCCATATTAAAATTGTTATGTTGATTTATCACGGGCAGGTGTACACACGCACGCACATGCTCGTACAGTCGACGTCAAAGAGACGTTTACATTTGTCGCCTTATCCATCCATCCATACTAATATTATAAATGCGAAAGTGTATGTGTTTGTTTGTTTGTTTGTCCGTCTTTCACGGCAAAACGGAGCGACGAATTGACGTGATTTTTTAAGTGGAGATAGTTGAAGGGATGGAGAGTAACATAGACGTGTTTACCACACCGTAACATATAAGAGAAAGATGTTTAAACACTACTGTTTTGTTATTTCCAATGTAGGTCGTATTGTTTTTTGGGTCATAAAGAGATTTAGGTTCGCGGCTCTCCTGTGAACAGTGTCAAAGTAAAAAAAAAAGCTATAAAGCCTATATTTAGGTTGCGCTCTTATCCGTATAAACGGCTTCTGCTTTTATGTGATTTCCAATCTGTATGACTCTTTACAAGGTTTAGATCAAATTGCACTGTTCTGTGTATGTAAATATGTATCTAAGGCTTCTGAAAAACAATAAAACATAAATTCAAGTTACATAATATATGACCAAAGATTTATTAATTTTGTTTCCTAGTTCAATCAGTACAGTCTTAAAAATCGAATATTTTTTATCACAAAGTGTATAATGTCCTACGTCAAGTGGGCACTCTAGTGGTTGTAACTTAGAATAGTAAATTAAGTGAACTATACGACTTTTGTACCCACAACTACAAGTTGTTAAAACAACCCTGAACAATAAAACAACAAACCACTTAGCATAGGAATGTTGACAAAGTAATTACGGCACCTTTTACGCTTCTTTATTAATACCTAAACTTTGAGAGCGCCTATATCAGAACAATATTCGATGAAAGTTTCATTGTTTTAGGATTCTCATCGAGGATTGTTTTCCACGCACAGTTTTGAATTGGTATCGTTTTTGTATTTCTTTAGGCTGTTAACTTTACGCGAGCGCGTTTACGGCTAATATCAAACCGTATCGCATTGATAATTTCGCGCTTGAGAAACAGTTTACGCTCTGCTAGTTCGAAATAAAACGAGTCTGTAAAAATGTATGCAAAATAATTTGCATTTTGTCTGCCTAGAAGCAATTAGGCGGGTTCTCGGTTCATGGCAAGTTATTGTCACATGGGGAAAACCCACGGAGTAGCCTACTGTTTTACATAACATGCCCTTTTTATGGTGTACATCTTTAGCTGCTTTTCTTTGAAAACAAATTCTTTGGCTTCCTCAAACCATTTACCAAAATTGTTTACCCCGAGTCTCTTCCAAACAAAAGACGAGACGTTCCGAGATTACGTAAGCGGTGGCAACTGCGTAGTAGCCTTTTGCGTAGCGGCGCGGCATAGCGCGTAGCGTAGCGGACGGGGAGAGGTGCTACGAATCACGTAGTGGGGCCGTAGACAAGGTTACAATCGACAAGCGCTAACGCTAACGCAAACGCTAACTAATAAAATGTATGGGAATGACAGATGCCGACGAAACACTTTGCACATGTGTGTGCCCCGCAAGATTTTTTCCAACGACAATGACGTGCAATTACTACGAGGAATTGAAATACTTTTTCCACCTTAGATACAAGGTCCTTTTGTGGTCAACCCGTTAGATGTTAATTGAGGGAAACGGTCCCAATTGACAACTTAATTCCAATAATCGACACCCTTTCGCGCTCCCATTCTAACAGGTTAAATCGGGGTGTGTGGAATGCGAAATGTAAGTCTCTGATTGATACTAATATATCAAAGTTTAATCAATATAATTATTTCATTGGTACAAAAAAAGGAGTATTTTTAATCAACGTTCGCATGTAAATGCCCCAAAGGTCATGCTCTTTTTTGAACAGTTCTAGCTAGGCTATTTATAAATTACCAAATAAATAACAATAGTATTTATTCAATAATAATTTCTTTTCTATTTTAGTTATGCGGTGCTGATTGTCTTGAATAAATAATTATAATTCTTTATTCTTATTTTTAGTAATTATCAATCACTAATGAGCCCTAAAGAGAATCGATCGATCGTAATCCCGTGTCAACGACCTCCCACGTTCTTCAGCTACCACGACCTCGTTTACTAAACGCCGTGACCGACGCCATTATAGTCAACAGTTAGTATCTACTATAAAATAAGCATCGCGGTAAAACCTTGTTTGTGGAATTATTATTTTTTTATGTACGATGTGTGCAACTTGTAATATTTAGTGCCAGCAATGTAGCTTAACACATTCACTGCCAAGAATCGGTACGTGCTACGCTCGAAGCCGATCTCGGGGTTTTCCCGCTAAGTAGCAAAATGCGGCTACGGCGTAGGTGCCCGCTAAGCTGGTTCCTATCAGTGAAAATGTTAAACAATAAAGTGACACTATAGAGATTATTTCATCTTTTTACAAGCTTTATCGTAACTTCATCCGTAAAAACCACGTAAGGTTGTATGTAACATGCAATATTGTAATCAAATCTTGCAAGTCGATTTTCACTCTTGAAACATTCCAAGTACACTGTTACGGAGTGGTAAACATTTTCCCTCACAATGTGTTTATGAATTTTATGATAACCCTTCAGCTGTGGTCATCCCTCTGTGGGCTTCATATTTTTTCCTGCAGGTTGGTGGAGCCCCCCTCGGAGGGGCGCATTGGCTGTGCTTACTTTCTTAGAAATAAAACCGCCATTCGTGTATTGACCTCGTTTTAATCCAGTGAAACGTATAGCCAATGAAGCGAGACAGCTAACAAGCGACAATTTCAATGGCCATTGGAGGAAAATTTTGAATTTGATCGGTAGTCTAAAACTGCCACTGGCGCGTTAACCACGGTCGAGTTTCGCGAGTGAGTTTAGTGCGAATTTTCGTTGCCAGAAGGAGATATCTTGGAGAAATGTAAATAATCCTTCGTTTTCTGTTAAAAAAATATAGTTTTTAGTTGATTAACGAGAATAAACTTGTGGCTAACACACCATACCTACTCATCGTCAAAATTTGCCCACAGGTTTTTTAGCGCTTTTCTACTAATTTAGAATTACTAACAGCTATTAATATTACCGCTATTTATCGTACATTTATTTAAAATGTAGGAAATGGACTAACAATCGCCCGAAAGTAGATAAATAGATCGAAATTGGTAACGGTCATAACAGAGCCCTCAGAGGGATGGTAACCGTCAAGGAACTTCCCTCCGAGGGATGCTCACATGAGACCTCGTGACGTCGCTTACTCAGCGCACCAGCGCGATTTCATAATATGGATACGCCATGGATTGATTGTCTTGCAACGTTCGTAATTCGTATCTATTAACGGAAAAGTTGGATCTTGTGTTGTGCTCGCGATTTGTTGCTATTGTCTAGCTTTATGTCGGTGAACTAACATTAGATAAATACTTAGTGCTTGTGTATGTGCCTAATGTGCTTATCAATATTAATATTAATAAATATTCAGGTGTGTCTTTAGTGCTCGTTCGGTCTCTTCGGACTAATCAAGTGAGTGAGTGGCGCTTTCGATTGTAATGAATACGATGGTTCATGTGCTATCTGGGGGCATGGGAGTGCCCCCGCCAAGACGAGCCAAGCGAAGCGCAAGGGCACTACCTACCTTTTCTCGAAGCGCTTCGTCGTATTTTTGAACCTTCTTAACTTGGGTCCGGATTATACCAGATAAACAAAATTATCGGGATATGATGTCAGTGGTTGACTTATTAAAACTATAAAGTTTCAATTGCATAGCTCTTATACTTTAGATTTTATTGATATCTAAAATACCCCGGTTTCGTCACTGACTCACTGATGATCATCAATATTCTTAACGTTCTTCCTGAAGTCCTAGAAAGCTGAAATTTGGTATGTAAGCTAGTAATCGTATACAAACAACGAAAAAATCTTAAATCTAGAAACTTTTACCCCCCCAACCCCTTAAACTAGGAGGTGAAAGTTTGTATGAGACTTCCGCAAATTTTGATGCTAGGGGTCTGAACATTCCCATTCACTCCTTTAGAAATTACCTTACAAAAAGGAATGAGATCCCACTAAAAACATTACATGTAAAGTGATGCCAAGACTCCGTAGCTCATACAGCTTTCAGCGTGAAAAAGATATCAGATCGCGACTAACGCCAAGCTCACTACCAGCCACGCTCTACAAATTCTATATCTTGGCTAAAAAGTATAGACCCGTTGCTTATTAATATCATCATAAATTCATTCGGCGCGAGAGTCTATGCGGCGACCGGGATGTGCCCAACAGAGCTATACTTTTTAGCCAAAATATAGAATTTGTAGAGCGTGGCTGGTAGTGAGCTTGGCGTTAGTCGCGATCTGATATCTTTTTCACGCTGAAAGCTGTATGAGCTACGGAGTCTTGGCATCACTTTACATGTAATGTTTTTAGTGGGATCATAGTTTCAATAAGTGTTAACTGAGCTGTGTGCTGTGTTATTTAGGTGCTTGTACAATCTACGAAGAACCATCGTAAGTAAGAACTAATTTCTACACAGACGAGAGACCACTCAGAAATCACCTTCCTTCATGTTCATCAGGTTGTACCGCTACTACAAACTCATGGTGTGGGTAAGGGTATATCCATACTAAGCAAACCATTTTTTTTCGAAATGGTCTTGATTTTCATTGTTTTAATGTTCATGTTTTACGTGTTTTTTGTTTAACTGGTATTAATTTTGTAATTTTAATTGAAAGGATATTTAATCAACATGCTTCTAACCAAATTTGTTTGGTTTAAAGCCCATGGTTGCTGTGATAATTGCAGTCGTTTGGAAGAGGTTATTTTGTGTCAAATTAGACATACTTTTTTCATTTTACTCTCATATAAAACCTGCTGAACCTACAATAAAAAAAGCTTCGGTTACACTTAGTTGATGGCCCAAATGTATTGTTTAGGCATGAATTTGATTACATACAGTATAAAACACTTCAGATATAAACATGTAAATCGAAGCCCACACGAGCTACTTCTGAGTGTAGGCATTATATTGGTAGAATATTTCAAATGGTCTAGTGTAAAAAAAATACTCATGAGCCTCCCATTTTATGTTTTTCGCATAAGTATAACACTAATTTCTTCAAATTAAGCCCATGAAACACCCCAAATATCCAATTTATTATATTTAAAATGACCAAAATATGTCGTAAACTTCGGTGACCTGGTGACGAGATCAGCTAGATAGCCTTAATACGACTTTAATGTAACGATGATATATTGTTGCAGTTAGATAATTTAATATAGATCGAGTTTCGTCCAAAATCCTGGCTGTGATTATGTAAAAAACTAAAGAAAATTTCATTTTACCAAATCACTTCACCCCACAAACCTTGGAGGTGGAGCGTCCCTCAGAGGGTGCCACAGACGTGAGTAAGCGGCCATGTTTTTTCGCCACAGCTGAAGGGATATAGGCATAAGATTGAATTTCACCTGGCCTGTTGAAAGGGTTCTTAGTATGTCAAGAATTTGGTATCATCAAATTAATCTGATAATAGAACTAGATTGTGGAACTCTTCAATGGATATATAATCTATCAATCAATAGTAAGGATCGATCTAAATATTGTTAATTTCTTATTAAGAATGAATGCAGTGCGCAAATTAAAAAGTAATACAATACTTGTGTTTTGTTGACCAAACATTACCCGAACCTTTGGGGTCGATGGTTAAGGTAAATTCGAATTCGAAAAGTTCGAGTGATCGACGCTGTACGCTGTGTGATATGGCTTGGGCACTCAAAGTGGCATGGCTTAAATTCGAATGAAGGAAAATCCTCTTAGTTCGAATTTAACCCATATTGCTTTGACATAGAGTGCCCAAGCCATATACTAAAACAACGTCGAGCACTCGAAGGTTTACCTTACCTAACTACGTACATTATAAACGGGTGTTTCTGAGGGCATAAGGAGTAAAAACCAGTCCGTAGACACGCAGATACTCATGTTAAACTTATAATAATCGAGATTTGAACTCTAAAGGAATTCCACAGGTTCAGTCACAAAAATCTATGGGACAATAGCGTATGTGCTTCTCAATATTCTCGTTTCATCTCTCGTCTCTATTTGATTACGACTGCAGAAAATCAAGCATATCTCGTTTATTATAAGCTTTACTTGGCTCATGCATTCGTAATGAGATACACTCTGCTGTAATACTACCAGCCAGCATAACAAACTACTTCCATAGAGATACAAACCTAGATTTATTCTCTGATTTAACCTTCTTCATGCTAGAGGTCATATCAGCGTAAACACCGCAAAATTACTCTGCAGTCACGCATAACAATATTTTTGTTATGAAATGGGTTTTAGCGACACAATTCGAACAATGGACGAACGTTTAGGTAAAAAATTGAGCCAAAAGTTTATTTCTGGCGTTGTGTTTTAGGAACAAATATCCTTATTTTAATTTTGTATTAAGCAGTTACGCTGCTAACGAAATTATACATTTTTAAATAAAGGAAAAATTGAAAAACTTAATGCTCCGAGCCGGATTCGAACCGGCGACCACGGGCATTCATGGCCCGTCGCTACTAACCAACTGAGCTATCGGAACAATCCGGTTCGGCCACCAAATCTTTCAATCAGTTCCTTCCTACAACGCCTTAGGGAGGCCTGTAGCGACATCTACCAGAAGACTTAGGCTTCTTAACGGCACCAACGTCTCAAATTATATTGAGAAATCGTCAGTAACGATGCGCCACCCCATACTAAACGTTGGTGCCGTTAAGAAGCCTAAGTCTTCTGGTACACGCCTCCCTAAGGCGTTGTAGGAAGGAACTGATTGAAAGATTTGGTGGCCGAACCGGATTGTTCCGATAGCTCAGTTGGTTAGTAGCGACGGGCCATGAATGCCCGTGGTCGCCGGTTCGAATCCGGCGCGGAGCATTAAGTTTTTCAATTTTTCCTTTATTTAAAAATGTAAATAGCCTTATTATTTTTCACTTCTCATGCGCGAAAAGTGTGTCATAGCAAACATTTAGCCCCTATTAGGGAAAATATTTAAACATATTTATGATTTTTTAACATTTTGATTTGACCATTCAATTTGAAAAAAAAAAATATTTGCTATCAACTAACCAGACTACAGTTAGTTATTAAAACCGACCAATCAGGAAACAGAATTAATTTCAAACATTAGGTGTATTTTATTCCTCAAGTCGCACAAGGTTAAGGGGCTACCCGAGGTTTCATCGATTTTTGACAAGTTTTGAATCGTATCTCCTACTTTTGCACTACAGATAGAATTATAACTCAAACGGCTATCGGTTCTACACTCTTTTATATCTCCATTTTAGTTTACCGGAATTTGAAACAAATGAATACTTAATTTTGTATGATTTTTTTAACCATTGTCTAAAAAAACACTTATTTCGTATCTCTATTGACACGAAAGATCTAACATATGCGAAATCTATTTGGGCTTGTCTGTGACGTCTCTAAAAACTGGTCTAGGGTTTTCATTTTAAACCAAATAACACAAAAGTTATAGACAGAAAACCAGTTTTTTTGGCCTAAAATTGTTCAACTTTGATGCATTTTTCTCGAAAACTTTGAAGTAAATATGGGATAGCCGTTGCGTCGAAGCCGTTGTTGT